>JAILWY010000014.1:11777500-12429583 GCA_022113835.1 Atopsyche davidsoni
GCTTAATCCATGCTTAAAATAATTAGTACTGTAGTATACACCTTCATTCACTATCCTGACAATTAGTTTTAACTAGGGCATGAAGCAATTATTAGGTAACAAAATAAACAGGTACATCATTAAATTTTTAACTTATTGGCAGGTCATCAAAATGTATAAAAAAATATTTCAACGAGAATACCTTAGAAATATTAATGTAAATAGAGATGTTGTGTCACCTTAGGTGAGTGTGAATTAGCACCGGGTTCCCGTTTGGCCTGCACAAGCTGCACTTGGGCAAGGGGAGATGGCTCAGGCGAGCCTCCGAGACCATCACCAAGTCCCTTGAGGCTGCCATTAAGCAAGTTATGTCCCAATTGGGAGGCATCCATCACAGCGCCAGCAGAGATGCCCTGCGCGGCTTGCAGAGCCCTCTTCATGAGGATTTCGTTGCATTCCTCAGCTGTCAGTTGTATGGGACCCAAGGGTGTCATGAAGTGCTTTCCTTGCATGTTGGCTAAAATGTTGAAAAAGGGAAATTAAGCAAAAAAAAGTTATGTTATTCTAGTGATTGTTATGTTGTCATCAGACCTCAACAAGATTGTATATAATATTTGGTTATAAGTACAGCAAAGCTTTATAAAACATATTCTACTAACGGCTATGATTTAAAAAGAACTCTGATAAAATCTGAAAGCGACATACTAAAATAAGGGTAATCATTAATAATGTTTTGGTTGTACGGTGTAGTAAAATTTACTGTTTATAAAAGATAAAACAAGATCTTTAAAAAATATACATGTTGTTCTCACCTTGAATTGCATGGTTTTGTTGTGTTGTCCGATGAGCGGTGGGATGTGCAAAAGAATCGTTAACAACAAACATTGTTCTACGAGCAGCAGCCTTCGTCGTCTTTTCCTGGGGCTGTGGTGATTTGTGTGAAGCCACTGTCAAGGTAGTTTCTGTTCCAGATAGCTTAATATAATATGAAATAACAAAAATTCTTCTAAAATATCTGCTCATATTGACAAAGTACAGTTGAAATATTCGAAATGTATTATGTGTAATTAACAATATAGATAACGTTAAATCCTCCACCACAAATTTCACACAGACGAATCTAAGAGTTGCTGTTAATTATACTCCAGTGACAGCATCCAGAATTTTAATCCATAAATATAAGAATATTACAATAACTATAGATTTAAGAAGTTAAATTAAAATTTTGAAACTGATTGTTGGTTAACTTACAGCGTTTCCCAGAGTATAGCTGAGATTATTGGTTCCATCTAAATCTACTTTAGAGATATCAGACGTAGTGGTGAAGCCCCAGGAGTAGCCCAACCCCGATACGTTCGTTGGAGTAGGCATACACATCTTGAGATTCGTCTCTTCTTGAGACGTCAGAACATTGTCATTCGGTTTTCTTTTTCACTTCCTTATCCCAAGATAATGTACGTCTGCACAATATCATAATACTTCTAAGATGTGCATTGTATTACTGCGAGTAAACATCCTCGATATGATTATATCAAAACATTTTCACCAGACATGTACATACAACAAAGTTATCCTTTCGTATACCGCCTCGAAGACAGCTGGCTGGAGCAACAATGTTATAAATATCAATATAGGTGGAACGAAATATCATTTGATCAGGTTGCAGAATAATCTATTTACTTCAAATGACACATATGAACACTTTAGGCAGTATTTATCACTATTTTATATCACTTTAAGATTGAAATGCATAGGCGACGCTGATCCCCGAATTGAAAACCCAATGACTATCAATTCGAGAACCTTAACGCTATGCAAAAAAGAACAATAACAAACGACGCTTCAGACTCAAAACGTAACCTCGATACTATTACTCTACCGAGCGTAATAATACATGCAACTGTTTTCACACTAATACCACATAATTTCGACGTTGTGATACACAAACCCACGAAAATCGGTCGCCATTTTATTATTTATGGATGTTTGCGTAAATACCAATCAATTAATAAATAATTTCCCTACAAATAATTATACTATAGCCAACTTAGCGATGGTTATAAAAAAGATTTTTTATTTTATATTTCAGGCAACACCGTAGGCTAGTAAAATGAAAAACGTAGGTATTTACTTTTGATAAGTAAGCATTCCTTCTAATCTTTATTTATTTTACTTTAAGTGTGTCAATTGATATCAGTGACCGAGTAATATTTTATTTCGGCCTGTCTAAAACATATTGGTTGAACTATATTTGGCAGTATCAATTATCATTTTACATTATGAAATAAGTCAGATTTTCGCGCGCGTAACGAAGTTACTCTTTCAGACATTTACACACTTTTAAACTAATAAATAGTGTTATTTGAATTGTGTAAAAAATTTTTTTTGTAAAATTAAATAGTAAAAATGCGGTCTCACTATAAAATATTAATTCTAAATACTTTTACAAATTTGATAAATAGACAAAAAACTTTTACAAACCAAAAAATTCTGACTTTTTATTGGTCATGATGGCTCAAGGAATCTGACCAATGAGATCAAACAGCGTTTCATTTTCTTAAAACAGGATAATGTCTTTTTTCATTGGTTTAATTTTTTTGCACTAAAACTTTTTGATCTACAAGAAACTAGAAAATTTGACAATATTCAGCATACAAAGCTTAGTTACAATATTTATAACATTGTAAATGTTAACAAGTTAGGTATTTTTTTTTATATAGTTTTAACGTCGTTTTTACATTTAATCTAATCTTTTAACTCAGAACAAATTAAATTTTTAGATGAAACTGAAACAACAAAGTCAATACGCTAATTTACTTTTATGTCAATGATAATTTTTTTTATCGGGTAATAGTTTTTTTGACAACATTTAATTTAAAAATATTTTTTTCAGGTTCGAATTTTTTTATTAGTATTATCAAAAAGGTATTTGGAGATAGATTTTTCTTTATTTAATTTATTTGTTTTTTATTACTTGTGAATATTTTTTACGACTTTTTTATTAACATATAAATATATATATATATTTTTTTAATTTGGATTAAATAACATTAGTTTGTTTTATAAATAGTTCTAATCTGTTTATAAATATAATTTTATCCCATTTTGTAGTGCGTTGTGAATGATCGTCTTA
The DNA here is from genome assembly GCA_022113835.1 of Atopsyche davidsoni. Lineage (NCBI taxonomy): Eukaryota > Metazoa > Arthropoda > Insecta > Trichoptera > Hydrobiosidae > Atopsyche > Atopsyche davidsoni. Next base: position 11,780,613 of record JAILWY010000014.1, read on the forward strand.
ATTAATATTTTTGCGACTGTATAGCTAAGCCCCGTTGTATAGAGTATGGAAGCCAGAGATAATAGATGGATGCTTAAGCATTTTCCAAAATCTCTCACTGACACTTAGTAACAAAGAGCTACAAAGAATATTAATTTGTGCACCCTGCCGCAGTTGTCGTTCTAATTTTTATTAAAATATAATCAGGTATACATTATTAATCGTGTACAATATCCCGTTGCGTTTTAATGAATCCGAACATGTAAAAAAAGTAATATATTTTAGGTTCAATGAGCATCATGACGATAGAAAAGGGTGACGGAACTACACCGTTGGCGGTTTCAAGCAATAATCCATTGGAACAATTTGTATTATTAGCAAAAGGTACAAAAGGCATAGCATGTGCAGAATTAATAAAGCAAGCATTAGAAGCTCCTGGAGTACACGTTTTCGGAGAGCTGCTAGATATGCCAAATGTCAAAGAGGTTGGTATTGTTAAATATTGTGTAAAACAGTATTCTTGATGCCTAATTAAAAAAAATATATGAAATACTTCTGTACGTAAGCTGATTTTTGTATATCTTCTGATAATGGATATTAGAAATTGCTTGATATATTAAATGCCTTATGTTGTTTTGAATTTATGCTTTACTTTAGTGACTTTTTTCTGGGATAAAAAATATTTTTGCAATCCATGTTTTTGGTGGTGGGCGATTAAATTGATTTTATGAAATCCCTAAGACAATTTTTAATATGCTATGTAACAAATATGCATGTGATGTCAGGCTAATTTAAGTAGGAAGCATATTCCTTCATATAAATAAACAAAATAATTTGTTATCTTACAAATGTGTTAACTTGTGAAATTGTATGTAGTAGAAATATAGAATGATTAAAGCTTGATTCAATGTCAAAGATCTCTTAAATAATTTACATACGTTTCAGCTGGAAGATGGACCTCACGATCCGCATTTTAGAACTTTGAATCTTTTTGCCTATGGAACATACAGGGAATATTTGCGTAACAGAAGTAAATTCCTTGAGCTGACGCCCGTGCAAACTAAGAAACTTCAGCACCTCACCATTGTCACATTGGCCACTTGTGAGAAGTGCATTCCATATAGTAGTTTACTTGAAGAATTAGACATGAAAAATGTTAGAGACCTAGAGGATTTAATCATTGAAGCTATTTATGCAGGTAACTTTATGGTTTTTAAAAATATTTTTATTAGGTTAGGTTTCGATGATTTCTCAGAAACCATGTTTTATATATTCAATAATTTAGTCATCTTAAAATATGAATAATCTTAAGTTTTGAGTGATATCTCATTGAATATATATATATATATATATATATATATATATATATATATATATATATATATATATATATATATATATATATTATAATTTACCAGTAAAATGCTAAACATATATTTATAATTTTTTTCTGAAAATATTAATTGGTCCATTATACATCTCTTATCTGTGCTATCACTTCTCATAAGATTTAATTTACATCTTACAATTCTAAATCATGATGTAAAATTCTCTGTATTTACCAATTTTAAATTATTTAATGTTTCATCACAAAATCACAGTTACCTGTAATGTACGGTAAATATATCCAAATAATAATGGTCGGCCTAGAGTAAGGTTTGTTTCTGCTTGTCCATATAAAGTACAATAAAGGGTGTATGTGTTAATTTTTAAATATTTGATTTGCAGATATTATTCATGGTAAATTAGATCAAAAAAATAGCCAACTCGAAGTGGACTTTGCTTTGGGAAGAGATGCTCGACCCGAGGAAGTGGACTCTATCCTTGCGACCTTGAGAGAGTGGTGTGACTCATGTGACGCAGTGCTGGCTTGTGTAGACACTCAAATACAGCGAGCTAATGCTGAGAAACAACGGCGGACCAAACACAAGGAATCTATTGAGCAGGAGGTACTTTTACATTTTCTTAATAAGTTTTAGTAATTAATTGTTTGTAGTTGCTTCGTAGTTATTGCTACTTGTTCAAGAGACAAGATGGATAGCTGGGGTAATTTTTAATTCCTTGTTTATTCAACTAACCCTAAATTATTTATCTTACACGATACAAATAAGCCTGTCCTTTCAGTTTTCTCTTAACTCTTTTTAGGCGGATAACCAAATTGACTAAACTGATGTGCGTAGCGGGAAAAATTGCGCGTGCGAAATCTAGTCTATACACTCTTTGATTTTTTTTCCGTTTTGCAACTCCGAGTTAATTATGAGATTTTTGTTAATAAATTAAATGTTTTTGTTACACAATAGTTTATAATCATAAAACAAATTAATAACATCTTTTTATGATTGTTTAGTTGCAAGGTAATAATAACAGAAGAGATAAGAGTCTGTCAATAATTTATTTTGCATACAATTTAAAGTTTAAAATTTATTTTGGTGTGGTATTTTTTAAAACGTTCTAATCATTTAAATTATTAGTGATCGGGATGTAAACAATAACAAGACGAAACTTATAGTTCCTTATCTTTATTACATAATCAAATGTTAAAGAAGTAAACTTGAAGAGTCTAAACAAAAATTACGAGCTGTAAACCTTTAGAGTAAAATGACATTTTGCCGCTTTTAGAGTTAACACATTCATAAAGGTACAAATGCCTGCCCCGCTGATAGGCAGGAGTTCGCGAAACCGGTATTATTACCTGCCCCGCCTTTAGTGTGCTAATATATATTCTTGGATGATCTTGCTTGTTATGCTACGTATTGATTTGTGTCTTTCAACATTTCAATCCCGGTACTTGGAACCAAACTGGATACTGTTTTTGTGTACATTGTTACAGTACCTATCATATACATACAATCATTTTAATCAGTAGATAAATTGTCAGTTATATATATTTGCAATATTTTACAAATATGCAAAATTGTTGCAGCTGAAAGACGCAAAATCAAAACACTTAACTGTTTGGTCTGCTTAAATATTTAAGTAATTAAAATGCACGCTGTCTGTTTCTTTAGACGAGTGATAAGTTTTGAAGTATAAAATTTGACACATCACTTATAATTCACAAGCATGATTTTTATCTATAAATAAGGCCAGTAATTACTGCTCACGCAATATTGAATTTTAACCTGTTAACCGGGCTGGTCGTACAAATACGTAAACAATATTGGGTATGGGGAATATGTCCTTGAAATATATGTTGCGCTCTGAAAAGAAATATGCGTAGATGAATCTCTTTTATTATGGAAAGGAAATTTATCTTGGAAACAATATATATCTACAAAAAGAGCTAGATTTGGAATGAAGTTGTTTATTTTGAGTGAAAGCCAATCTGGATACGTACAAAATAGAGTCGGCCGACATGTCCTAGTGAAAGAGTACGCGCCCGTTGTGTGTTGCGTAATTTAAAAGGGAACTCCCCGGTTAACAGGTTAAAGGATGAAATTTGAAAATACGCATTAATGTTAAATATATTTCTGATTATCCTTATTGGACACGCTGCGCTCTTTTGCTTCTATTGACTGTACACTACTGTCATTAGCCGGACTTAATTTGAAAAAAACTGAATTATCCATGTTTAATATTTCAGATAGTCAATATCAAGAAGACACTTAAAGCACAGGCAGAAGTTGAGGACAGTGTGGTTGTGGCTGGAAGTTCAGACAGCCATTCATTCAGAATCAAAAAAACCAATAATAAAGGAAAATCAATACGCAACACCGGTAAATTTTGGCAGAAGACAACATAACTACCATCGCTTACTGATATGATCTCATAATTTTTTTAATTTTCCAGTAATTCTGTTTTTTTTTCATATTCACACTATCCAATTACCAAATATTTTTTTGTAAACGATCAATAATAAAATAAAAACTTTTCTGACAAAGTGGTTTTTATATTTTTTTTATATCTGTTAAGTACCTTTTAGTTTCGAGAAGAAGATATGCTGACACGGTCGTCTCCTCGCCAAAATCAAATTTCAATAAGATAAATAGTTTTGAATAGTTTAAAATTAATTGTACCGTTTGAAAAATATATTCAAGCGCCATACGATGATAATTTTACAAAATTAATAGAAATTTGGATGTTAATTTTCACAAATGGAAAATTATCAGTGGAGCTGTTTTGTTATTTTATGAGTTGTCCAACAATAAAGTAATTTTAAGTAAAAAATATGTCGCACAGCATGTTACCGCTCGTGTGGATTGTTGAATTTTGTATCAAAACATTATTGACCCCCGACCAACGACAACAAAAAATTATGCATATTTTAGTATTAGTTTTGTGTATGTTTACAATAATAAAATGATCAGATACAATGTGAATTTATACTAGTTACAAGATATATATAATCAAGAAGAAAAAAAGCATTTACAGGTTTTTGTAGTGCATAGTCAAAATAATGCAATTTGTTGGATGATATCGTGACTCGTGGGCTTAAATTTTAAGATTGTTTTTGAAATTATTTTTATTGAAAACATGTAAGATTTTCACATAGGAACTCGAATAATCGAAACGTGAATAAATCATTAAGAATTTTTTTTGTAAATATGTGAATTTTGAAATACCCGCCGGTATATTGTATTGCAAGACGGAAACGCATTATTGTTTCCTTCTCTTTTCAACACACGGTGGATTACGTTACGAGCGCTCTGAAATGAGTGCGTTGCCAACCGGCAGGTGCTCGGGTATCTGCGCCGGTCGACGCGCGCAGCTCGCATTTCGCATGCAATTGTCAAACTTTATCCGATGCTTTTCGTCATTGCCGGTGTATTGACACGGAAAACGAAAATGATATGATCGGAGGGCGCGATGCTAAAATATAAACGGGCCGGCCGCGGCGGGTGGCGAGTGGCGAGTGGTGAGCGGCGGGTGGCGAGCGGTTAGTGGCAGTGGCAGTGGCAGCGGCGAGCCCCGAGCCCCGCGCGCCGGCCAGCGGAGTGATCGAAGTTTCGTCAACAGTCGGCAGTCGACGCGCGCTCCCCTCGACGCTCGCGAAGTCCTCTCTTTGTTCTCCGATACGTCCGCGATCGTGGTCAGGTCGTTTCTCAAAATTAGCAGACTGTGAATGCGAACAAGTGCGGAAGCGTCGGATGCCCGGAGAGGTAAGACGGCCGCGAATTGTTTACGTATCGATTCGCTCTCTTTGTCTTCGCAGAATGAAAACAAAAATAACGCCGAGCTTCGGGCTCGCGCGTTCACTTTGGCGATTGTCTTCGGACTCGGGTTCTCTTGCGGTGATGCCGATTTATGAAAGTCGAATCAATATTCGTCGGACAATCGTGACCCCAGTTTGAGATCGCTCGTCCACAATGTAGACTCGTTCGCGCGGGTCACCGCATCGACGGTTCCTCGTCATTCGGTCGTCTGCGCGATTTCGAAGCGCTGACAGTTTTGCACCCTCGAGGAGTGAGGATCTCCGCGGGCGCCTAGTGTTGTGTAAATTCTCTTTGTTGTGGGAGTCAGCTGTTTGTCGGGCGCGCTCGAGCGAGCGGTCCGCGACGTACGCGCGGCGAGCTCGGCCCGGCGCCGCGCGCGAGAGGGAGACGGCGCCGCGCGCGAGAGAGAGACGGCGCGACGATTGCCGTCCGCGTCGACGCCTGTCTGATTTTTGTTTGGGTGCTTCATTTTTGTCACCGAGTATTGCGAAGTATCTATTTGTTTTGATAAAATGGCTGTTCAGCTGTCAAATGATCGTTGCCGAATGGCAGTCGAGAGTAGATAGATAAGTTTTTTATGCATTCCTGGATTGTTAGCGAATATATTGTATCGTGTTGGTTTTTTTTAGCTCTCGCGGAGCGGTCGAGCGAGTGCTAGAGTAGTCGTGTTTTTTTGTCTCCCCGCTTGTGTCTCGCGAGAGCGCGGGCTCGCTGCCATTGTGTGGCTGCAGACTCGTGTAATATGCAACCCGGTTCTGGTTTTCCATCGCCCGTCTCTCGTGCGAGTCGCCGCGCTGCAGGCCGCGGAGTAACGGTACGCTCGTCTTCGTGACAATTGATTAAAAAAAATACCCAGGGAGTACATCTGCGAAGCTATGCGCTACCCAGGTTTGCAATAAATAGTAATAGGATGATTTATTTTGTATTTTTATAAAATTATTATATAACGGATTATTCTTTAAAAATGATTTTTAATCGAGATAATTTGATAATGGAAAAAAAAAATAGTTAAGCTAGTAAGCCGGTCGGACATCGGCAGCTGTCCTAGGAGAATCGCAGCTCCTTCTGTGATAAGTTATTCTACGAATTAGCAGTAGTTTTCTTTTTGTCTTCTTTTCTCAGTGTAAGTAGAGTCTGGATCTTTACATTAAATTTCGCCCTAGATTTATTGCAAAGGGAAGCGAAATATCGCGGTCACTCCGTTGGAGTAAGTCGATGTCGCTTTGGAGAATCGTGGCGTTGACGATATTGCCAAAACAATGCAAAAACTTGAGGCGGCCGAAATCACCAAAACTGCCACCTGTCAGTCTTGCACCGTTATCTCGCGGACCTATGAATCGATTTACTATAAATAGCCATCGTCGTATCACAAACTCAGTAACGAAAATAATGAAATACATGTACGCTACCACCTAAGCCACACCTTGTAAGCCCCACAACCTGCGCGCAGGGTCAGGGATGGCCACACGCCGGATTGTAACCACAGCCTTAAGAACTATCGTTAATTCACTAAATTAACTTTTTTTATTTTTTAATTATCCATTGGTCAGGTGTTGTACTGCGTAACAGGCTTTCTATTTTTCATTTTTCAAAATGATGATTTATGTTGATCTAACCCTCCGGCATGCAGCACGCTGTCTATCAGTGTGAATCCAAAGATTTCATTGATCAAGTCTACTTAATTCTGAGCTCACTAAAGTATACCCGAGTGAATAATTATTTCATCAAATTAAATTATAAACCACTAAACCCCAATAGGTGATTTACGGCGACATTGAACCTCGGTTTATTTAGGCCTGATTTAAAATTAGCTTTGACATTGACAAGTTCTGAATAAGACGTAAAGTTTTGATTGTAAAAATAAAGTAAACAACAATATCGTTTTATTTTTTAAATGTATAGTTAGTTTTTAAAAAAAACGCAAAAGCAAAATAAATTAAATGAAAGGGCCAGGTGTTTTTTTTTTACGGAATGTGCTCCATCTTCTATGGTGTTTAACTGAATTATTCATGCACGTTTTGTATGAGATTTCATAGGATGACTGTAATGCAGGATGGTCGATTTACACGACATGGGGTTTGAGTCCTGTTATGAGTATAGTCTGTCTTTCTCACGTCTTAACACATGCATTTATACATATGAAATATATTTTTGTTTTCCGTGACCACAAATTTTTTTATCAGAAAACATTTATTTTTTATTTTTTTAGCATAGGAGCATTGATCGATGAAAATATCTAGGCATATCGTACAGGGTCAAACTACTTATTGCAGGTCTTCATCCATAGCATATCGCATGTGAGCAATTCAAGATATTTAATTTCTTTAAAAGCTTATTTCAGTCGCTGCATTTTGATTTACATGTTTATCGATATTTGTTTTATAGACCTGATCAATGTTATATATTCAGGAGCTGGGTTGAAGTGCTGAATTCGCAAGAGGTCGGTTTGGTCTTCAGCACTCGTGGGTTCTAAATATACTAATTTATATATGTTTGTTGACTATAATTCAAAATGATTTTAAAATCATCTGTAGATTTCCTTAACTTGACTAGCCATCTATTAAAAAAATTAATTGTGTGTGTATTGATTTGTTGTACTGTTCAAATTACCAGTCGACTTTCTCTAGGAGGAACGCCCACGAGACGGTTCATTGGCATGTGCACTCGCGAGTACTCGGCTTGGGCCATCATGATTTCAGAGCTTCGAAAGGCTCATAGATATTGTAACCGAGGAGGCCTGCCCGGAGAGTAGTAATTGAATCCATCGCCAACGCTGAGTCTGACGAGCATCACCAGCGACGTCCTGGCTCTTCGCAGCTGGCTCCTTCAGGCCTCTGCACCCGCAAAACCATAAATAAAGGGACGCTATTGGCTACCTGCAAGTTGGTGGCGCGATTCGTTGCTACGCGTGTAGAGGGCTTTAGGATTACCGATTGCCATCTGCCCCTTTGCCGCCATGATTTAACACTTACTTAATTAATTCATAAATTATTATCATAATCAAAAATATTTATGTAGAACCGCAGAGTCGGAAATTTTGAGTATGTACTGACCAGCTCATACCTAAGTCGGAAGTCCGAAGCATTTTAAGCATATCAGGGTCGGAGTCGAATAAATTTTACATTATCAACTAAACCAGTATGCCAGCTCTGATAATCTGAAAACGTAGAGCCCAACCGAACTCACTCCACGAGAGCAGGGGGCCGCAAGAGAGGCGGCAGCGGTGCTCGTGTCTCTTCTCGCGTGTGGCCGAGACGAGACGCTCACGGTGGGGAACAATGCCGTTGTCGGCGTCTCGCGAAAATGATTAATTTCCCGGAGTGGCGGAGTTACCGTTGCGGCGCGGCCGTACCGAATCCGGTCGTTGACCGGGCCGAGGCGGCCGGATCCGACTCCGGCGGTTCACATGGCGAATCGCTTACTTTGGAATTCGTAACTTGTATCTTTACCGACCGATTGCACGGTGGACATTCACAGCGTGCACACGTGAATCTGAATAATAATAATGCTTTCTGTTTCCGACGCTTCGAGCGCCGCAGCCATCTTCGGGGATCAATAGCATTGTTGACTTTATCTCTTGCGGACAATTTTTCGCCTTAAGCCCTCTTCATCCGAAGGAACAAATCGCTTTGCCTAAAATGTAGGAAGATATTGGCTAGGCGCGATTTGTTGCTACGGGTGAAGATTTAGATCTCAGAATGGTAACCGAATTGACTAACTAGTGTCAACATGTCGGAACGTGGAGAACCTATAAGACAATAAATCTATTGTACCAGAACCTGTGCATATTTTAGTACTATAGCTACTGAAGACGGTAGACGCTCTTAAAACATAAATAATTCCATCTATGTCAATTATCTAATGTATTTTATGATTTCTGAGTGAGTACGTAAATTTGTGCAGTATCACCATACATTTTATATTAACCGGATATTAAATTATATCAAAGAAATATATGAATTGGCATTGTAACAATATTGAAAAAAAGACGCCGTAAAGATATCAAGTACTTCTATTTCTGAGTACGTTCATAGTTTTCTGGCTGTCGAGTGAGAGAGTAAAAAAAGTTTCTCCTAAAACTCCACGATAACTAGAGGTCCTAGTCGAAACCAGTCGTGAACGAACTTACAAATAAATAAACGTGAAGTCATAATTTTTATATCTTTTATTATTGAAATCATAGACTTAAAAAAGTGGTAATTAGCTTATGAAAACAAAAAGAAAACATTTGAAACTACTTGAGTTTTATTTTATTATCTGTACTATTATATGTGTACAACATGAAGCGCACTGTACTTGCATTATGTCAGTTATTACGCTGAGTATATTTGTTTTCAACACAAATCAATATCCATATAAACGATAAGTTATATTGAAAAACTATTATCAAATCGATTCGGTAAAGCAGGTTAGGGCAGTGAGAGACTTTCGGGAATTTACCCATAACTATTATATTCAGATTATGAGACCTTATGAATTGCATACATTGCTGTTAAGTTGTGCTTGATGATTTTATCTTGCTAACGACCAATAAAGTGTTGAATACCACATATTTATATACGTGTGTAAAATATGAATATGCGATTAGCTATGTCATCTGGTAATATAGGAAATGATTTAATCTTATCAGTTAATAATTACAGTTGACTCAATTGCATTGCTTTTCAATTGTACAATTCAAGGTGCCTGGTATAAAATTTGATTCAGTGAAGACCGACCGTGAAGATGTACAGGAGATTTTGATATTGTAACAAAAACAGGCACCTCCATACATTAAATACGAAGGCGACTATACCCTTAAAATTGTAATAATTACGTTTAGATCACTCTGTATATGGCAGTCCTTGAATTTGTTGTTATGAGAACCTCGCGTTCTTTGAGCACATGGTGACTGGCTGTACTTACCTGCCCACCCACTGGTGGCCAGGCAGGTACGAACACTTACTCTATGTATAATGAACGTTGTTATTTGTCTTGTCATGCGACATGTTGAATTAAATATTGAAAAATTGTCTTCGTTTTGTATTTTTACGATAAGGTGACATTTATTTTTCCGTAACAATAAATTATTTATGTATTTACAAACTAAAGTTGTTTTTACAATAAAACAGTAAAATATATTTTGATATATATATATATATTTTTTAGCGCTTTATTTTCAGTAAATAAAACATTGAACATTTTGAAATAATGTAAAATATAGATTCGTATTTTTTTTTTTTCGAAATATTTTGTATATTGTTTCTTGGAAGGCGCTGCCGTGCATTTCATTTCAGAAGAGTTATGAAATTTTCACGTTGCCAAGGACGCGGCGTCTCTGAAGCCATTTTCTCACTTCCATGGTGCAAGACGAGCTCGGCGCAACGGACGAGGCAGCCACTTCTCCGTGACGTGCACAATATTATATGACTCTGTTTGATAATGCCAACGTGAGAAGGTTGGCGAAACCGGTCACCAATGAAAACAAAAATGTGGAAAATCACTCAAGTATTTTATTCAAAAATATTAAAATGGAATTCCACCAAGTACTCTCTGTCAAAAATATTGAATTTCTTGTGCACAATATTGTCAAGGTATACATGTTTTTGTTTGCGAGAATAGTAAATGCGTCTCATAGCACAAGTGAATGAATTTTCATCCGCGTTATATAGTTATGACTGAATTCATATTCAGTCAGAATTCATATTCATAGCAGTCAAAAATTTGTTGAATCATTTCGATTTATTTGAAATATAAACTATATATGATATTTTTTTTTTTACATTGATTTCATCCAGAGAAATTATTTTTTTCAACTGTTAATATAAAGCGTGTATGAGTTATCTTTGTGATTATTTACTTTTTGTATTTTCGTGCGTTTTTTTTTTTTTACCTCGTCAATAACCCGCGGCAAGTCGAGATATATATTTCGCTCTCGACGCTTTCCAAATGGCTGTAATTTATTTAGCTTTATAAATATAAAGGTCTCACTCCATCCGCGTTCGTGGAGATTGTAGGCGAAACTGGTTCATCTTATATATTCGAATGTAACTTATCATGAATTTGTTCCGAGTGTTTTATTATTATTAACTTTTTTATCTTTACGGCCAATTCACCATAAAATCATTATATAAGCAAATATATTTTTTTAAAGAGTCCACGAAATGAAAGAGCACAATATTAAAGGGATATTAAATTGATCGCAAACGCGTGGATTTCCCTACACACGTCTTAAAATATTAGTTTAAGACAACGGAGTCTTAGTTTTACGATCGTATCGTTTGCGCCATTTTATGGATGTTACCAATTTATATATTTTCTCTTTTATTGATATTCTTACTCTATCTTGTATCTTTAGATATTCCCGAAACTAGTTTTTCTCACACCGTTTGGTGAAGGTTAAATAGTAATATTTCAATAGAGGCCAAGTGCGCCGCAATGTCGAAATCTCGATGTGAATCATTTTACAGCAGAGCAGATTTCACGGATTTGTTATTTTATGATTTTGTAATTTATGTTGTGAATAAATGAGTATAGTCTTTCGATACCGATATAGGAGACAGCCCGCGAGCCGCGTTGTGCAAGTCGTCCTACAACGCGGCGCCTTCTGGCCCATCGGTTCGGTGGCTCGTGAGATATTTGGTCCCAGCCTTCCTTCGTCGTCACATGAAGGTGTGAAAATAAGACGTTAAATCGTCAATGCCGCCTCGTGGTCCAGTCGTAGTCAATCTTGCTCAAATGGATCCCGAGTTCAAATATACAAGAAAAAATATTTAGGAGTTGACACTAATGGCTACGAACAACTTGTTTAGTTGTAAATTAATTATTGTTTCCTGCTACTCTTGCAGAGTAGTGCGGTTCTAGACTTTTTGTTCAGATTGCCTGAGCTTGGATACACAGCACGGGCACATGCACATATGGTGCAAGAGTCATTAAAAAATAAATATTACGATCCGCACAAGCGAGCTGCCATTCTGGCTGGGTTTACGTATGATCATAGAATTTAAATTAAATGTAAATAAATAATTTTTCACACCGTGTCTAATAATTTATATGAAATTATTAAAAAGAAGTCTCTAGGATGGTAGGCAAAAGATTCTTTCATCTTTTTCGATTACTCATATTACCTTTTTTTATGTAACTTGTACGTTTGTACTTATCTTTGAATGAGAGTGTACAGCGAACCGAGTAGACGGGAGATTCTGAAAATATAATTAATTTTATAATAGAAGCAAAAAAATAACCACAGATATTTCATTTGGTGTTTTGTGTATTAAATTATACTAAGACTTGTATTATTTGATCTTGTGTTTCATATTGATTAATAATTATTTTCTGCTATTCTTTGACCGTTGGATTGTTAGTATTTTATTTTATAGGACTTTTCAGGATGCAAATCCTTACAAATCGCGATCCATCCTTTAGTAGTCCGTACTGTAAGAAAATTACATTATACTTCATGTAAACACATCTATTAGGGAGGGTGAATGGCTGGGGTTGTGCTCTCGGGGAGGAAGTACGGCGACATGGCAACACGCTGTTAGACGGATCGCGGATTAGGATACAAATAGCTTTTCTAAATAGACACGGCATACATCACTTTGACAAATCCAATTTCGTAGAAACACAGGGTTACATTCAGACTAGAATGAAATTTGGAAGGTGAAAATAGTACCAATATGTTTATTATTACTCTATACGAGTATGTATATATTTTGAAGAGAGATCTAGATTTAAGAAACCGAGTTAGGAGTGGAAAAAATTCAGGTTTGTAGAAATATATATAAATGTATAATACTAGTGTATTCACGTCGTGTGCGAAAAAAATCTCAGGCCCAGCCTTTGAGACTTGAGAGATCTTCGAATTCGACTTCAGACTCTTAAAAATATTTGACAGAAATCAAAAGTAAAGTTTATACATTTTTTTTTATCTACTCTTGACCCGTATTTTTTTTAAATAATAATGAAATGTCTGTCAATTAAATATACGCTATTTTTGTGATTTATCATCATATTATTTATATAATTATATAAATTTCAAATACTGCTTTTTACTGACGCAAAAATTGATAACATGTTGAATTAAAGTTTTATCTATCAATGTCAGTATATTTGGCTAATTTCCTTCTTGTTTCAAAATATTGTTTTTTTTTTTTAAATTTAATTAAAAAATATATCAAAACGCCGTGTAAAAACTTACTTACTATATATCTGATCGCTTGCACATACGAGTGCGGTCGTCGGGTGCGTTCAGCGGAATTCTCAATTATGAATTGTTACGGTCGGGCTCCGTTGTGTGACAGACCAATTAATAGTTAATAAGCGATCCTCTCGCCATCACGTCAGATGCTCGTCAAGTTCAAGAGCAACAGTATGATTGGTATGCTGAACCGCGCTCTTCTAAGTCGTCTGATTCGGGCCGGAGAGGCGAGGCAGCTGCAATACTCTCTCGGCTTGATAACTTGATCGGCGCAATCGACCTCTGATCTCTCCTGTGTTATGCCTATGAGTCAATTAACAAACAAAATTTTCCTTTTCAATTGTGTATCGCGGTAGTTAATTAAGACACACACAATTATATATTTTTAATTTCATTGGGAAATGCTTTCTTGTGTAACGACTAGCTAATTTCATAAAATAATTATTTTTGTGTATTCTTTGGCCTCGAATACCTTACAGGCCATTCTCGTGTTGCATGGCTACCTTCTTCATGAATATGATTGTGATACATATTTATAAACAATCAAATATAATATGGTAATGGTTCTCCAGTGATAGTTAATCGAATCACACGCGAAACGACGAGAAAAGTCTTCGACTTTCGCGATAAGTGGTATCAGCATCTAATTGAACTATTGCATCGTTATATGCAAATACGGAATCGATGTAGCTAGTTTTTTTAATGTATTTTTTTCGTCTATTCACGTATGTATCAATTGCCAAAAAATATACTGTGTACAATGGGTGAATGTGAGTAATGTGAATTTCTCAAAAATCTTTTAAACTTACTAGATACAGATTACACTTTGAGAAAGTTTGTTTAAACACAGACAATAGGCACACCAGTACATATACTGATTTAAAAACATTAAGTAAGCAAGTAGACAGACGATCACGTATGCTGTGTTTTACGTTTATTTTCTAATTCAAAGGGAATCAGCAAGTTTAGGATTTGGAGTTATTTTATGCTTCTCGTTTCCAGATGCCCTTTGTTATCATAAATACACAGAGAGAGAGCTCCAAAAACTCTGCTAACTTACTTTCAGAACAAAGAGCAACCCTCATAGATCTCGCCTAGGTACTGCTATTGTAGAAAGCTCTCAAGGTGTACAGCCACGATGAATGTGCTGCTTGAGATAACAGCTACTAGTTTGTGTGATAACTTTGAATACTGCAAAACATCAAAAACGAATGTAGGCTTGAAGAAAAAAATTATTTTATAATACTTTTTTTACTCGCCTCATATATATTTTCTGAGAATTTTATTTTTTAACTTACATTTTTAGTAAAACTTCCACAGTTTTAAGCTTAGATTATCATGCCAGGGAAGTCGACCGGCTGAGGCCGCGGGCTGACTTCCGGGCCAGCCCTCCTTCGCCCCGGAGGAAGCGACTCGGGCGCCGCCGGAAGTCAGCGCTGGCTTATTTAGAGTTTGTTATTGTCCTCGATAATTAAAAGAAATGTCGAAATAAATAATATTTTTATTTAACCCCGCGCATATAAAACACTTAAAAAATGCATATTTTTTGTTTTTCTTATAAAACTGGTCGCCTCGAATATTTTTTGATTTTTCATAATTTTTTTCATAAATTGTACGAAAATATATAATTGTTACTTAAGTGTGTATGATTATTAGATGTCCCTTGGGTCGCTGATGCTTGGAGAGTTTGATTTTTATTATATTACCCCAGGGCACGCGATTCCTCCAAGGCGGCTGTCAGGGATCATTGAATTCTGCGGTGGATGAACTCCCTGACATCCGTTGGCCAGAAGGTCGTCGGTTGACTGCAATCCTTGTAAAATTATAATTCAGATTTGATTTTGTTCGCTGATATGACCAATGATTTCTTTTTTGCTGACTGCGTACTTCGTTTTTTAATTTTTTTTTATATATTAATGCGATTGTGATGCTGATTCTGTAGGTACTTCCATGTTGAGTTATGTTTTCATTTCGGTTCGCAAAAACTGTGCATGGAAGTTAAAATAATTAAAAAACCATTTTGCGTACTTTTCACGCGAAGTTGATATCAAAATGAAATGTTTTTAAATCCTTCGGATGTAAATTTTTACATACTAATTTCATTATAACTTTGGTGAACTTTTAATTGAAATCATGCGTTAAGCTGTGTTTTTACAATGTATATTTCATGTTTTATATTGTTCAAAGGTAAATTTGCGTTTGGCAACTGACGAATGTTAAAAAATAAACGCGGTGTATATACGATTCTTCATAAAAAAAACCCTCCATTTTAATCGGAATGAAAATAGTATTCAGCACATTTTTTTACATATTGTCAGGAACGTTTTTTAAAATTAATATTTAAGTGTTACTAAAATACGTGTTTCATATATTACGATCATAGTGAAGGACATAATAAAATAAATATAAAAAAAACTGTGACTGAAAAAAATTGTCAATACGAATTCGTTGGTCGGTTGGCAGTTGTGTTGCTACGTGTGCAGTGTGCTTTAAGTTCCTCCCTCCCGACTGCGTCAAAAACACACCAATTAAGACACCAACTGAAAGAAATGCAACTGCTGTAAATTATTGAACCCGCGCTGGAGTGGGCAGCGCATTTTTGCAGGTGGCTTTGAACCCGCTTTTATTTTGAAATATATATTATCTGTTGAGATTTTTGAACTATAGCCATCTTATTAACACAACCAAAAATATAAATAATAAATTATTTGTTAGATTATCAAAGGTGATAATTTATGATCCCATCAATGAACAAATACTCTAAAATGAGGTTTGTAACGAATGTGTGTGCCATATGATATTTTTTTTAGAATATGTTGTATTATTATTATAATGGTGCTAGCAGCTTCAGCTCACTCCGAATGCGCCAGTAATATTGGCAGGCGCCCCGGGAATGCTCCTTGACCCTCGCCAGCTGCCAGCCGCCAGGTGGACAAGCTGTGACTTTTAACATGTATACCTCAACCGAGCAGTCGATACAATAATTCTCTAAACGATGATTAACATTGCTATTAATAATCCAAACTATTTTGTAGAGGTTGAGTATACTTCAGCGATAAATAATCGTTAGCTCTGTTCGCATTCAGTCTTTAGTCAATCATAAACAGTGATCGTATAGAAATGCTATTATGGTGTTTGTTTTGATTTTGATTCCACTTTCTGTAGTTCTCCCCGATACCACATTTATTGCTTGATCAGTGTGAATATATTTCCTTCAGGTTTCGTCTTGAAATACATATCTGATATACAAAGTATGCAAGGTACTCGTTCGTATTGCAATGCTTTGGCTGCTCGCGCGGTTGATCCAATTCAGGGAGTTGATGAATAATAAAAAGCTGTCGCTTCTTATTGTTACAATCGCATGCGAACAATAAGGATTGAAGGGTGCTCAAGGCGTGTTTGTTAATCATTCCTCACGACGTGTGCATCTGATTTGCAATGATGTCGTGACGGTAGAGGTACTCGGTGATTGCACCTCGTCTCTGACACTCTGCGTGTTTATTTCCAAGACTTTATCGACAAAGTTCCAAGGCTGGCGTGTCGTTTGCTCCCCGGGCACGACTGCACAAGCGGTAGTAAATAATTGTTAGATTAGTTGACTTACCGGCGCTTTTGGTTATTTCTCCAGCGGGGAAACTTTCCGAATAGCCTTGGGAGTTGCCGCCCGAACCGAGCGACGGTTTTTCACATTTGTGCGGGTTAATTTATTTCCCTGTCTAAATTTATTTTCTTGTCGCTTTATTTATGTATTTGTTGGTTCATTGTAATGAGTACAGCACGCTAAGTACTTAAATGATAAATAAGGAACTTTTTCTATAAGCGGTTCATTTTCTAACCTATTATTTGTCAACTCTTTTTCTGTTTACTAGGGATCATAAAACTGGGGTTAATATCATTTCGATTTTATAATATTAACGAATTTGATAATTTTATTATTATTGGGCATTACAAATATTAAAAAGTATGTGGTTTTATATACATTCACGTGCTTTTGCAATTTTACATGAATTACCTGGATTCAAAATATTAAATATTTTTGTTTTAATTGTTACAGGTGAAAGATGTACAACGCGTCAATGATGCAAGGAAGCATTTGTATTTTATGGAAGTTTTAACGACTAGAAGGTAATTATATAATATTATTTATTAATACTAATACAGCCAACTAACTCATTAACACATTAATTATTACAGAAGATAATATCATGTTTTTTATAAAAACTAAAAGAAAGGAGAGAGGCAACCTAAAAAATTCACGCGAATAACATTAATCTTGTTGAATTTTTCTGAATTAAAATTATTTTAAAAGTAAATAATTACGTTTATCTAACTAGGCATTTTTAATTTGATGTGTTAAACATAAAACAACATCACACCGTTGAGGTTATTTTGTAGAGTTATGTTGTGATTTGATACAAGATATGGAAAAAGAGACCATGGACACGCACGTACTGTAGTGGCTCTTCGTATCTAAAAAAATACTACCATGGTATTAATATTTAAAATTTGTGAGATATAAAATAGTTGTATAAATTTGATTGAAACCTACAAACAAGCGAATCTCCTGATATAAATAAACAATGTTGCTTTCACAAATTATTGTTTCACAATGGTATGAAAGGCCGTCTCGACAAACTGTTTTATTAGTTTATACACATATAACTCAAAGGACACGTATTAATTATTTTGTTTTAGGTTATCAGTGCCGTTAATTATAACATTGAATTTGGCCAAAGATTTATTAAATTATAATTTATTACTTTTGCTAAAAATTGTGACACGTTCACTTACCTGCTTTAGTCACGGTCTATTTGACTGTACTTTGTTGCTGCGTATATATTTGTATGTATGCATTTGATGCAGAGAGGAAAACAACTGGTCACAGATTGTCGGTGAAAGCAAAAGCTATATATAATCACACTTATAGTAGCTGGAAGGTGTTGTCTAGTATCCTAGTGGCTTTGTCTACAAATGAAGTTTGTGATTTTAATTTTTTTTGTACTCGGATGCAAGCTTCAGAAGTCGGTACGGCCTACTAATATGGCGATGTGTTCGGATAGAGTCGATGATTCTCGTGGTTATTTGCGACGTCCCGCAAATTGATTGAGCTTGATGGCCGCCCTGCTCCTCGAGCGACGTCGCGGCAGACGAATGGGCCACCGCTTTATCATCAAGTGCTATTCATCCACGACCACTTTCAGATTCAGATTGTGTTGGTTTCTTCTGGTCAGGATTTATCCTGCACAAATAAAACACCAAGCGGTCGGAACGTCAATCATTATTGCCACTCGTTCTTTTTCATTGATTATTTATTTGTGTCTTTTTTTAAAAATATATCGATGTGTATAAAACACTTTTGTGTATAAGTAACCGGGGATCCAATACACACTACACTATTTACACTAAGAAATCCATGAGCAGACTTGTTCAGTAGGACGGTCATGCAACAACTCTGTACAATCGAGCAAGCTGTTGAAATCAATAAAATATTTTAATCCCAAAAATCATATAAATATACACTTGTAAATAATTATTTATTTCGTGTACTGAGTGGTTAAAAAGATTGGCAGTCGATAGCTGAGTGATACCATACTGCATTGCTACCAGTGAAATGATCGAATCTATAGTTTTCAGAATAAGTGAGATTAGCAAGCAATCGGGGTGTTACTTTTTTGATGTAATTTCTGCGGCGATTATGAACGGACGAACGAAACCCGGCAAGGGGTCGGAGTCAGGCGGTGATGATGATAGTGGATAATAATAATCAATCTCGGTAGTCAGTGACCCGAGCGGCCCGTTATTGGATTAGCCCAGATTGCGAGCCGGCGGACACCGAACTGGTTACCGGTTACCGGTACGGCCCCGTTCCGGTTTACGGACGGGTGTTTCAGTTTTAGTCGCAGCCAGTTCAGTTTCGTTGCCAACCGGTATGGTATCTCTTCTCACGTTCCCGGATCCACAATATTGTTACTTTCTATTAAGTAGAAACATCTATGTATTTATGCATCGACACTACTTACAATCAGTATGATCTTTTACGTATTTCAATAACTCATCGTTTATTGTTGTTTCAATATATTCAATATATATAGGATTATAATTTTATTTAAAAAAAAAAATAGTCAATATGCTCTGTATGTGTATGCATAAATCTAGGGTGGCTGATGGCGATTTGATAATGTATGTGTCTTTCACGATGAACATCGTCTACATTTTATGTAAAGCTCTGCAACTACCCCTATTAACAGCCCCGTGACATAAACTGTGTCAGTGATTTGGTCAAACTCCAATCACAATATCTTAAAAAAGGGTAGCCGGGGTGTGCGCGATTTACTAGCCACAGTATTATTATTGCATACACTATAAACAAATATAACACACATCTATTATCATTAGTGACCCCCCAGAAACGATATATTTTATTACTATTTCAATCATGTTAATATAAAGATATTAACGACTTGTTGAGCTGACCTTTTAAACATTTTTATTTAAGTCGTAATTGAAAAAAAAAAAAAAAAATTATTATTGAATGAAATTTCATTAAAACTTATTACATATGATTTACTCTTGTCGAATCTATGAAAGTACGCAATCTGTGATGTAAACGTGTTTTGTTTGCACTTCGCTCAAATGGAAGTATAAAAGGTTTCATACAAGTGGCTTGGTGATATATTCACAGTTCGCGTTTTGTTCTACCGCGTACTATTTCGTGCTTAATTAATGTTGTACAGGTAAGTTTCGCCTGAATTTCTGAGACTCCGTATTGGATATCGACCTGCCGCCGACCTGCTCGGCCGTGTGTGCCTATTGACTAACGTTTCATAACAAATAATATCCGGTGTCGCCATGTTGTCTTGTATTGTTTGAACGATGTTATGAAAATCTAACTTCGGAGCACGCTATCCGTATTTGAAATTGAGTTTTCTAACCTCGCTTTAACATAATGACCGATTTTATCTTCAAACAAAAAGATAACCCGTTACAAATTCAGGTCTTCATTTTTTTTCGTCACTGCTCATTATATTTTTAAGGTATCTATCTATCTGCTTTCTCCGTGTTTTCACAAAAAAAAAAAAAATTGTAAACACGTATTTAAAATAATATTATCGCAGTGTGTAAATATCACACATTTTTAAATGTAATTTAACGAAATAATATATTAATGATAAGTATAATAAGATGTATACATTTAAATTATTTGACGCATTCAAATTGTTATTGAATTAATATTTAAAATATTCGCGAATTTTATGATTAAAATCTTTTGTTCATAACGAAATTTTTTTTTTTTCGATCAATTAAAACTTTTAGTTAAGATTTTTCAGTCACAAATTCACTTCAAAGTTGTTTAAAAATTTCAACAAGCAAACTGCTCAACTTTGCCAGAAACTTAATTCTAAATAATTGAAATTCGTAAATGTTTTCACGACCGTTTTACTGGATCGAAAATAAGAATATACAAGTTCATAAAAATAGACGAGAACTTTGCGAGTTTTCCCTAGAATAGGCCTGGAATAACTTTGTTTGTGGATGACGCCAACGCAGAAGAGGTTGTGATATATATACTTATATGTATATTTTTTATTTTTTTTATTATATTGTTTTTATTGGAAGTTGAGTTATGTAGTGCCCATAAGAATGACATGTAGTGGTTGTGTATAAAACAAAGAATTTTCTACAGTCAATTCTATTTTGTTATGAAACTCGATAAGTTTATTTTATTATCATAATATACAAACACGTGCTACTTGGTACTTGTCTTATCAATGGATTGTTTATTATTGCGCTGTGTATATTTTATAATAATAATATTGTAACACTTTTCGCAATCGGCTGCCAACCTTTTTATGTGAAAATATCATTAAATACACTTGATTACGCAGCTATTGCGCTTTGAGTTTCATATTCATTTCTTCCATATCTGCAATATTCTTTAAAATATTATTACTCTGAGTAAATATTCATAAAGGTAATGTGTTGAATAATGGTTAGAATTAAATATGGTTTTGTATGCAGTTGCCAGAACTGGGGTTTGTACCTTGGAGATATAAGTTGCCTATATTATATCCCCGTATATCTTCTTGCTAAGTAATTTATTCGAGTGTTTTTTTTTGTTTGATAATAGAACTGTTGTATAAAGACTGAAGGGTGTTACGTCTCGAAATTACGAAAATGGCTTTTCTCAAAAATTAATGAGCAACGAGCGAAGTGAGTTCTTGTATAAAATTTATTTTTGATCATGAACAGTACACACATTCAATATTCTGTTACTAATGAGGTCTTGAGATATTTGTTAAATTTCCTATTTTATCGAAAAAAATATTTTTCGTATACAATATGTTTCTGCATTTGTCATTCATAGTGACAGGTAAACATACAGTTTTATAAAAATACTCCAGAACAGTTTGGTGTTTGCTACTCAAATAAATAGCTCAGAAAGTAAATTAACTTTTATGGCCCGCTACATTTCTTTTCGAGCATATAATTTTGAGCTGTGAATGAGTTGAAGTAGTAAAAATATGGAAGGCGTGCATTCGACACGAAAAAAGGTAGATTTGATGTTAACGTGATCAATAATAAAATATAGCAAATATATAGGCAGCATATATGAATTGCGGTTTTTTTTTTATTATAAATATATTATATTAATGTAGAATCACGCTTATTTATTTCGTGTTGATTTGGTCAGCACCCACAAAATATCGATAAAAAATATTATCTTGATTTGTTTATAAACAAATATTTTTTGTTAGAACGCTTATCAATTCTCAGCTGACAATTTGTAAAAACTGGGTCACGATGATAACTGGTCTCGCCTGTTTGTAATTTTTATGACTCGTTTATTGCTCTGACAAGTCTTATTTATTGCAACAGCGTAGACAATCTTTGCAATAAAGCTCTCAAAACGGTTATTAAGTGTCTCATTTATTTATTATTTCGACAATTATCAACTAACGACTGTGATTTCTAGTGATGGGATACATCGATAGACAGTATAAAAATATAGCTGTTGCACAAACAACGACCTGTAAATATTGAGTATAACTATGTTTAAATATTACTTATATAATGCGATAAAATCTATTTTATTATTGTTATCACAAATATTCCTTCTTTCTCTCTCAACTCTTGCATCATTATGATCTTTAGTCGGCTAAAAAAAAAGGAAACAAGGGAAGTGTTGTACACTTTTTTGTAGCGTAAGATCTTTTACACATATATTGTGCACATCTCAAAAAAATATATCTTAAATACAAAACTTAAAATATTTAAATTATATGTACAGCAAAAATAAAAATAGAAATTTAAAAAAATAAAATCTCATCAAAATTTTTGGAAAAAATGTCAATGTCATCAGGTTGACAAGAATTTCAAATCTATTCTACCGATATATTAAACTACGATCAAATTTAAAAGATTAATAGTTGTTTTAATACAATTAATTGTTCAGAAATCAATGACTGTTACTAGTGTTTTCTGAGTTTGATTATATAATGGCATGAATTATATTGTTTAAGCCTTTTATTTAAATTAGATTTACAAAATTCAATTTTAATGTTTCTTCAGTAAGATCGTAAACAAAGTAATCGTCGAAGCTTTCACGGAGGGGGCGGGCTCCTTGCAAACAGATACGGTCTTTTTGGATATACTGTTGACTTTTTTATATTTGATTGGTTTTTCATGCGCATTGGAAATCGTTAAATTGTCAAGTTCAATATAAACAGAATAACATATACAAACCGTACCTGTGATTTTTTTATGAACTCTTTCAAAATTATTGTTTATAATAAAGGCTCATAGAGATCTGTAGACCTCGATGAAAAATATCGTATTTAAAAATCCGACATTTTATTTACGTTATATTTCTAAAGCACAATTTTGCCAACACGCTATCAGCACTACTTGCGTGATTTTATCGGACGCGTATTAAACGCTTCAGGTTTCAACAGAATAAAATAAAAATCACGTATTAAATCTTACGTGGTTTACGGTAACCACCCACTCACGTGTATTCCCTACACAATTTGTTTGATTGGCTCGGCTCATTCTCAGCCCCACGTAATGGCAGTTTGCACAAAGCCCTCTACGCACTTAGCAACAAATCACGCCACCAACTTGCAGCTAGCCAATAGCGTTCCTTTATATTGGGTGTTTTTTTATGGTTTTGCCTAATGTGTAGGAAGCTATTGACTAGCTGCAAGTTGAATCGACGCCCTGCTCGCTTTTAGAAGCCCCCATACGAATCGATTTCACCGTTGTCAAGTGCCGTATTATATCGATTAATTACGATTCCACGTAAATGCCCGGCGATTACGACACGCACTCGATATTCTAGAGACGTTACGCTGTACAATTATCGGTAGATAATCACAATTTAACGGAAGGCGGCTGACTTACGGAATATTGAGTGTTGCCACGTATAATTCGATTTATTATCAGAGCGACGAAATACGACGTTCGAGTGGACCTCGAAATGAGAAATTCGTTTTATGGTGTATTAGCTTGATTCACGAAACCTTGAGGTATTTATTTCTTCGGCCTCCGGTATACAGCAGCGCTAGGCACGCATTCATCTCTGTATTGGGCAATTTCCTTCCAAGTGAAAATTGTACGAGACTCGTTGGAATATGGAAATATATCATTCTTGTTTCTACGATTGAGTTTATTTGTACTGTAGAATCAAGATAGATGGCCCTTATGGATTGTATTGTATTTTACGGTTGAACATTTAATTAATGCTATTTAGGTTCGATGATTAATGTGTATATAAATTACTTGCGCGAGAGTTCTGTTTCTAGTTGTCGCGTATATCTATTATATTTTGAAATTCTTGTGTTTGGTCGTTAATAGCCTGTGGATCGATTGTTGGCGTTCAATTTACGATTTTAGATAGTGGCCACTCAATAAAAGACATCTTCACCCCGAGGTGCTGTCAATGTGCCAGTGAATGTTTATTTTTCTTGGAAAAAATACAGTTTTAACATATGAATTTTTATTTATATTTATATTAAAAATGACGTATTTTTTACAAGTAGAATGTTTAATCTTTGTTTGTGAATTTCGGTATCTTCTTTTGGGTAATTCGTTTTTAGTGAAAGTCATTTCATTTTGTCCATCATTTCATATGTTTTGATGAAATATATGTATTCAGTTTCTTATCGTATGCGGAGTGTACACCTTAGAAATTTGATTCCCGATTATGATGATAATAATCTTCTGTTCACATTTTTTTTGTGTATCCAGATTGGGATCCACCTTTACCAAGACTTCCCCTCAGGATATAAACCTGTATATGTAAATAAAAATAAAACGTGTTCGTCCTTATTGATAGAGCTTTCGGTATCATAGCATAGAGGTATGCTTTTGAAGTCTGTTATACGCGATAAATACTGACATCGATCCATTTTAGTTTAAATTTAAAAAAATATATATATATATAAATAATGCACACATTGATACTTAAAACGTGGGTGTTTTTGACGTTAAGAAAAATCGATATCCCTATTTGGTTAATCGGGTCCTGTAGCGTTCCTATAGTCGCCGAGTGTAATTCCCGAGCGTGCTTGCAGGTAGCAAGGTCCGTGTGACTCAAGCGATCGGTTGTTGCAACCGAAATAGGTCAGCAACGTTTAAAATGGGTGTATGGGCCTCGCTCCGAGTTGCGAAACCCGCCGCGTGTCGAGAGCCAGCTGGGCGGTTGTTTTGAATGTTTCGGCTTGTGTTTTCCCGTTGCGAGTGACTGACCATTGTTCGGTGAATTATTCCTTATTTTAGTTTGAAACTTTTTGTTTTTTTGGTTGCACCCAATGCACGTGCGTTGTTTGGTTTTTATCAATTAATAGTTTGTATTGGGTAACTAGCAGGATGTTATGGCAGTGATTGTGGTTGTCGTGACCGAAATTCGAAACGCTGTTCATTTCGACATTTGTCCTATATTCAGAAAATGTCAGCCGACAAGCGAATAATGATAAAGCGCCACAAGCCCACTCGTGTTTTTTTTTATTTGAGTGCTGATTGTCTTAGTAAAGGTTTTATTTTTTTTTCAGTGATTATAAAATAATTGTAACTCAAAAGTATTAGAAGAATCTAATATAATAAAAATTCCTGGAAAAAATAATACCTCACAACAAAACCTTCTAATTTTAGGTTCTCGGCAAGAGCCAGGCTATTTTTTGAATAAACTACTTAAGTTTAAGTAAATGAAAGTAAAACGCTTTTTTTAAAATAAAGGGTGTAAAAATACCGGAACTAATTCTTAATGAAACCTAGTATTGGTTCACAGTTCTTTCTTATTTTTCCAGTGTATACTTTTTCACTGTTGCAAATGTCTCTAACTAATTAAAAAACTTACTGTTGTTATTTATTTCAAATGCCAACCTTGCTATTCTTTTGCCATTCTCCTTTTGTCGATGATCGGCCCAAAGCGAACGACAATAAATGCAATGTAATGATTCAGATCAGCTTTGATTTCCAACATTTAAACTTCTGATCAAACGTAACAGAAAATAAAATGTTAGACATAACATATTGATTTTGTTTTGATGTTATTATTTTGAATTGTACACTAGAACATTATAATATATTAATCAAAATCGCCCAATGAACAAAAAATGAACCATCACCGAAATACACCTTTTCATCCCTGGTTAGAGATATGCTTATAAACATGTAAATATAACAATTCGCTCTACATAGCTGAGAATGCGTGGTCGTGTCAACGTTATACGAGCTTAATTGTTAATATTTTCTGCGTTAATAATTTCACGTTCTGGTTTTTTATTACTTTTGGTGAGGTTATAAAGTGTACTGGACCGCTTATCCTCCATCAGCCAGGGAAATTTCTTACGGCCTGCGTGCGCGTGCGGGCAAAAACGACACGATTTTCGCAAACGAAGTGGCCAATTATGTGCCTCTCGTGAAGTAGGCAATCCTGGCGACTCGTTACGGATTAGGCTAAATGGGCGCTTGTGCTTAGTATGCAACAGGTAACGGATTTAATTTTATATAAAGGATACGCGTCGAATGAAAATTTTGATATTACTACATAGCTCCCGGGTGTTTTGCCCTTGTAACGAATGCCGGTATTTGCGTCCGAGGGCCTAGAAGGTCTTTGTTGAAACCGCGAAGCATTCTTCAAGCTTGTATAAATTACACGTTACGTATTCTTGGCATATTTAAATTAAGACGCCATTCGCTTTTCTCGAATTATAGGTGCTATTTGTGTAGGAATGTTTTTTTAATTTATTGAATGTACTGATTTCGTAACGGTTACGTAATGATTCACCCGAACAGTTTATTGTAATCGAACTAATGCTTATCGATCGCTTGCGATTCCATTTGATAGGTAAGCAGACAGGTGAACGTTTTAAGCTATATTGGTCTTTGAACTTAATTTAAAAATGACAATAAAACCCTTGTAAATATTTAAATTTAACTTGATAGAATTATCTTGGTATAATCTGCTAAGGATCGTTTACAGTGCGTGTTGACTCTTCTCCATACATCCGGATAGCATGCAACAAAGCTACCATGGTTACAAGTTATCCGGTTAGTTTAGGCTTAATTAATTTTTAAAAAAAGTTTTTTTTTTTAAATTTAAAAAAATCCATCTTAGCTTTGTAGATGCAAGCGCTCGTATTGTCTTCACTCTTAAATCCAGGCCGCTGCAAGCACTCAAGTTAAAAGTTTTCGGAGAACAAAAAGCGCCACGTTTGGCCTAGTTTTTGGGTTTCTTTTCTTTGCAATATTCGTCCCGGTTTTAATTCGCGTCTTACGTAAAATAACATGTCGACAGAATTCTCACTGCTCGCTGCATTGTTCTCGGCGAGACAAAGCCGCTGCAGTTTAAAAAAAATAAATAGTCATACAATCTTAATTGACCCCCTAGCTTGATTATAGACATTATACATAATCGAGAGACCGTTTGATACTTAACTTAGCAAACTTAATATAGTCTACTTATATAAATTTACAGTTGTACTAGAGAACTAAGTTGCGAATAAAACGTTGTATGTCCTTTGGTATTCTTAAATTCACGCTGAAAGCATAGTCAATTCACCTGTGATATTAGTTATAGTATAGTTATGTCAAAACAAATTGTCTTCGACCAAACGGAAACAAGTATGAGTATAATAACATCAGTTTGGGATCCAACAAGCCGCTCAATTATAAATAATATATCTGATTTATTATTCAGTCAATGATACTCCATTTTGAAACCACAGATTTCTTGTGAAATCTGTAACATTTACTTTATTTAATTTTTTTGTAAACTCATTTTTTAATATTTATTTTCATGCGATGGCGATGGTTTTTTCGGCAGTTTGTATTTCTGTGTTTGGTCGAGATCACGTTTATAAAGATGTCGTTTCTTTTGAAATGTCGTAAAAAAATAAGCACGTTTTTTTATTTAAGCTACAAAATATATTCTCAAGTATATATTTATTTTCTTCTGCTTTGTCCCTTTGGTGTGTTTGAAAACAGCGTCGTGCTAAAGCTACCGCTCTGTAGAATTAAGATGATCATATCACACGCGACTTAATTGGAAATTTCCCTGAGAAATATTCTCATAAAATAAATAATATAACATGTAGTTTTCCCGACCTTCGTTTACCTTATCGTAGGTTTTTCGCCCGCCCAGAATTAATTTGTCGCCACTGTGACCGCGAACTCTGACATTTAAATTTAAATTTAATATATTTCCTCTAATTTACCGGGAGCGGAAAATTCCCACGAAGCACCGGCGCTCGCAGCTGCCCTTGGGATTATGCAAACGCGTGGTCACCCTATTCTTTCAGTGCTGTGTTCCTTCATAAAGACGTATTTGTAGATCGTTATAGTGACGTGTATTTTGGTTGATTACTCCGTATTATAAGGAGTGGGGATTTGAAACGCGAGATTTTTGTGCGTGTTCTTGTAAATCGTAAAGAATAACCCTGAGTCGCTAGGACAAACTCTAAATGAAAATAAATTTATTGTTGCGCTTGAGCAGGCTTTTTCACGAGAAAATTCAACAAGTTTTTTTTATTGCAGTGCAACACATGTATTAGTCATTCGTGGGTTGTTTCTGTGTCAGCTATGTTTTGGCGAGTATGTAATTTTTCGTAGGTTTCTTCATTCGTACGGTTGTATTCTGTTTTTATAATCTTTAATCGATTTGTATAGAATATGATTTTATCAATAAGTTGTTGGATGGAAGAGGAAGAGTATCGCACATCGTTATAAATAAATTGTAATTTAGTGTGCGTTTTTTTTAGACCTATAGTCAAGTCGCCAGTTCCGGAAATCCTGAGTTATGCAACAAAGTATAAAGCTCCACGATCAAAAAAATATATATACACTCTTTTGTTGATAATCAACTCAAAAGATCATTATTTGTTTATCACACGTTGGACGTTATAAATGTTCGTCACTTTTAGGCCAAGGAAACTTTTTGTGTACGTATAAATAAATATATATAAAATTTTCATGTCCCAAGCTATTTTTAACAACCTGGCATGTTCGGCCTGTACATACAGATTTCGGCACGGAATTCATTCTTTACGACCAACTCAATTATTCCTTTTCCGGTAATTCGACCGACTGTGGCGCATAGTTTTGTAAAACCAGGCACGTGCACCAAGGACGCGCAACACCGTCTAAATGGGCAAAACAGTCGTATGTGAAAAGCAAAAGCTGTTCACGGTAGTGGTGGATGATACTGGAAATACTGAAACCAGTCTGGAGTTCTAATAACCATGCAAGCTTAGCTAAGTTGGTTTTGGTTAGCTAAGTTTCTCATCAATATTTGAAAGTGCTTTGTACACCTTGCAGTGGACATAAAAAAAATGTTGATATACAACTCACCTGGCCAAAATTTACGAAGTTAATTAACAGTGCGAAGGCGTTCGATTGAAGTATGAAAAAACGTTGGAAAATGAAATACTAAGAAATATCATAGTGTAACAGTTAATATTTTTCACTAAATAATATTTTGTAATTTAAATAATATAAATACCAACTCATGATGTTCGTTTCGACGAATTTTGCTGAATCACTTGGTACTCCGTATGGTGTGTTAAATTTTTTTTGAAAAGTTTGAAAATTGTTCATTTCAAAGAAAAATAACTGATTTGGTATGTTTATACATTTTTTTGTAACTTATGAATATAACTACAGTTTTTACTGGAATTAATAACCGCATAATAGACTAGAATTAAATTTTGGTTCAATATTACCGAACATTAAAATATCACTTCATATATTTTATTAAACATTTTTTTATTACATTTATTTAATATGTGAACTTTATATTAAATATACTTCACTTTTCTCATAAAAAAAAAAAACAATAGTCATCCTCTTGTTTATTTTAAATATTTTTGTAACATTAAATATTTATGTTGGTTTATGCATATTTTGTGTCTCTAGACTGTTATTTTCGCGATATGTTTAAAATACAAATTAAAGACATATCGATGTTTTCTTTAAATGCAGCACAAAAAGATTTTTTATTAGATAAAAACCTATAATTATATCTATTTTTCATATTCTTGTGGTAGAACACCTGAGACGGGTATTATATTTTTTCTTGAATGGTTTTGAGGTTTTTTAAAATTATTTGTTTAAACATAAGCTACCTGTGTAGGCAGCTTATAATTAAGGAAGGTTGTTCACACACTCTGCTTTGAATAAAACAAAGAGGTTATGACTTAGGTATTGATGCTCTCATCCTGTCGGCTCTGCAGGTTTGGCAGTCCTCGCACGGATACGCCGCCGCGGTCATATCCTGTCGGCACGGGTATAGACCTGCGACTATACAGCCAACCAGATAAATGCTTGGAATTGTGTTTCAACGTTTCATTTATCACATGAGGGAAGAAGCCTTATTCGGTTACACAGATATTTCAAGTTTGTGACCCTCTTCGTTATCAACGTGCCAAGGATTGTAATGGATTGCACCCGACTACACCGAATCTTATAAAACCCTCTTTTATTTTGAATGCAGGTCGACCTTCTGAGGTCGTGGACTGCGGGCTTGCGAGTATAAGAAAAATAAAAATAATTTGGTGTTATATACTTTTTGCACATTTAGATAGTATCTTTCTTGAAATAAAAGAGTCACTGCTTGACCTTTGCGTTTCAGTTCAGGCGGCTGGGTTATGGGTTCAGTTAGGCTAACAATCTAGTTATTACTCATTAATTAGTCTGTATTTCATACGTTCTAGGAATAAACTTGTTAGAATACTTCAGAAGACTGAATTTGCATTTATATCTTTTTTTTTTAATTGCATTAAAACGTTAGTTTAATTACATAATGATGCTAAAAAACCAGTGTTTAATTGTTCGCCAGGAAAAAAAATTATAGCAACCGTTGCAATTTTGTGGTTACGCATATTTTTGATATTAAACTAACGTTGAAATTTTTGTTTAACGTTTTAATGTAAAGATACAAATTCACGTGTTGCCTTCACAAACTTTAGTATAAAATTGATGTTTTTTATTTATTATCTTGTCTTATTAAATTATAACTAAAATGTTACTACTTGTCTATTTGGTTTGTTATTTCTTTTCTGTATTATTGTACATCCGAAGATAAAATATAAAAATGAGGTCTTGTTTGGAAAATTTGGCTGTGAATTCATATCACTTATACTAAATAGCAGTTGTCAGGCAGTTGAAATCCTTTTCTATATACACACTTTTTAAAAACCAAGAAAGACTACTTCAAATATAATCCTTGTGTTGGAGTAACAAAATCCCTTATTTTCCCGAAGACACCCCCTGAACTCGTTTCCGGGTCGGGGAAGCGCGCATCAGTTGAGAATTTCCCGGAGCAGTGAATCAAACTTTACTAGGAAAGTTGCGATTAGAATTAGTACAAACAAAAAAGCTCCGCCGGAGAACTTATGGCGCTTCAACACCAGAATATTTTATTAACTTACTGTTTGCTTTAATTCTCATGTAAATATACCGACTAGAGTTGTTATTGTCGTAATCAAATGTTAATTGTTTTATAATTAAATTAAAAGTATTTTTAAATAAGTCGTATGTTAATTTTTACTTGTACAAACAATACCTTGAAGTATTTATTTTACGGCAATACCATTTTACAAATGAACAATTTATTGTGTTATATGGTTGAATACAGCAAGCAATGTACTTTCGTTTTGAAATGCACCGTCGCAGGAGACGCTGTTTCCTGTGAAGTACCGGATGTTGTTGTGTGATCGTCGTTAATTAACGACCAACACATGACCATGCAGTGCATTCGCACATAATTTGTATTGCACGTTGTACATGGCACGTGACGAAAATTCAGATGCTTCGTGGAATTAGACAGGAATCTTGATTGATGGAGAATCACACACGATGATTGCGCTCGACATACGCACTAAATGATTTTTGAAGCATGTCCATTAAACGACGTTAAATTTTCAGAACGACGGGACTCTTTGTGGAATTCATCCGAATTATTTTTCAGGTTAAATGATTATTTATATTATATCACGTATTTAATATTTTAAGGAATATCTCCGGCAAAACGTGTTGTAAATTACATAATTTTGTTTCTGTTGTTGGTGTAGGTGAGTTTTTTTTAAGAAATAATTTTCGTGCCAATTTTTTGACAGCCGTGTGCTGTTCTTCAGCAGATATTTTATCAAACTCAATTTTCTGAAAGTCCATTAACGCATCTTGTCGACGCCTATAGATTATTTACCATGTCACGCTTTCCGGATGTGGCTTTACCAGTTCATCAATTTTTATTTAAAGCGAAATCTATTTTTTCATCACAACTTTACACTTCTCGGTTTAATTTCGCAAAAAAAGACGTGCGTTTTGGCAGACCCGGGAACTGAGAACTTATCTTTGCCGTGCTGGGCAAGAAGAGGCCGCGTTGTCTTTATTCCCTTTGTGGAAAATCGTTCACACATTTTCTATTTAGTTACAAGCTATTTAAACTTTCTCATTCTTGTTAATTTTTGCTTTGATATTGTCACTGGTGTCGGTCTTATCGCTCTGGCTCACGACTTTATATCGGAGTCGGTGTATTCCGTTTCTTGTCAAATACCTGCGAGTAACGGGAATTCACAGTTGGCACGATTCTCATGTTTTTTGTTTGCTTCCACCGCGTGCTCGCTTACAGAAATATCACTTGAGGTTATTGCGTATCTGTCGTTCACTACTGTCTTGTTTCTGTTTATACCTATTTTAATGGCGAATGCTAGATGTTAAAATTACAAACGTAGACTGATATTTTTTGATCTACGCGTAAGTTTGCATAACTGCATCGTTTGCATAATTTTTATGCGTTGCTATGTAAACTCGGGTGCACTTAGTTGTCATTGTCGTGTTAAGGTTTATTTTACTTATTTGGTTGCCCATCAAGCCACATCTGTCATGTTTATTTATAATCATTTTAGCGTCTCGGAACTAAAAGAAGCGTCCGCATTGACGCAGATCCTATACTCGTGACATTTTATTTTTTATCAAAATAAGTTACAACTCTTGGCTCCGTATTCACAACTTGGTTAATTTAAAAATACAAAAAAACAATGTTGTATTTGTCATTTCCGAGGAATTAGTTGAGACAGAGGTGGCCGACCTTTTGATAAATGCATCCTCCGCCTACAATCCTTATATTACTCTTATAATTCATGTCGGCTATAAATTAATTTACAGCCGCATCTAAAAAAAAAACAATCAAAAGTACTTCCTAGAAACGTTTATTTATTTAATGAATACACACTTTTAAATTATATCAAATACTTACTAACTTATATAGCATACTAACTTTATTAATATTTTTGTATATAATATAACCTCGAATGCTGCGGTATTGTACATTTTAGATAATTTGTTTCTATTATTTCTTTACTTTATTAATGTGGTCAGTGTCGCTTCATAACATTTACGGCAGGGAAAGTTTGTAATAATTTATTACATCAGAGGTACTGTTTATATTCATTTCAATATGTTAAAAAGAGCTTGAAAAATTGATAATTTTAATATTGCAAGGTGTGTGTAAGGCAGCAAAGCCTTTAATACAGATTGAAGTAATATGAAAGTGATTTATACTGTAATAGTTAGTTAATTTTTTCTTGGGCATACATATTCCCATGCCCAGTAATAATAGTTAAAGTACATCACGACTATCGTAATTGTAATTTATGCTATTTGTACGAAACAAAGCGCGAAGTACTGCACAATATAAATGATTTTTTCACATGTTAATTTTTACCGGTGACCGGTTTCTCCACGCTGATTTTGATTATGCCAATGTGAAAAGTTGGCGAAACCGGTCACCAATAAAAATTACTACGAAACAAAGCGCGAAGTATTGCACAACATGAGTGTTTTTTTTTAACATATTAATTTTTATCGGTGACCGGTTTCTCCACACAGATTTTGATTATGCCAACGTGAAAGCTCGGCGAAACCGGTCACCAATAAAAATTACTATTTTATTTTAAAACATTAAAATGTAAGTCCACCAAGTCTTGTATGTCAAAAGTGACGTATTTCACAATCTCAAGGTGACGAATGATCTCGGCAGGCAAGGCGGGGGCCCGGTGGGGCTCCTGCCGCGGGGCCCGTGCCCTCCTCGCCGGGGGGCGACATTGACATTGGCCCGAGCCGCCTGCGCCGCCGGGCACGCAAATAGCTCGCCTTAGCGTTGGCCGACCGCTTCTGGCATTTTGTGCCATATTTTTAGACGAGCTTCATCTCTCACGCTATCATTGTGGCGAAAGGTTAAACGGGCCTACTTATATGGTTCCAATACACTTGGAATGAGATTCTCATCCGGTCTTTTTCTTCCGTTCAAAAATATATTTTTTATCTCAAACTTTCGATGTTCCGGAAAATTCGTATTTTGTTTTTTTTTTTAACTCTCGTATAAAAATTAATATATATATATACGTATTTAAGCTTTAGTTTTCATTATTTTAAAAATCATTTTCATATAACAAAGCAAAATTCTCAGTTGCCAGCGTTGGTGTTCCAAATATATTTAATCGCTGTCTATCTTCCTATGTGGCTTTTGAGGTTTTTCATAGCCTCATCTATCAAATTCTCCGCGTAAGGATGTTTAAAAAAAAACTGTTTTTCATATTTGATGTAACATATGGTGGGATCTTCGTACAGGCTTTTATAAACAATGTTTTATATTTGGTAGTGAAGCATAGGACGGCTGGACGGTTATTGCGTGTGAAGTCGGGTGATTAGTTGGCCGACAACCGACCGGTAAATATAATATATATATTTTTTGTTGTTGACAAAATCGATTAAAAAAAAAACTAAAAAGCTAGACGACAGTGCTTATCACGGTACAATTTATCGATTATGTTGTCCAATGTGTAGACCGCTTTAGAACTTCTCATGAAGAAGAGGTGCGTTTTGACTTCTATATGATAGTGTGAGGTGATTTACCCTGCGACTCATTGTGCGCTCATGAAACGCCCTGATCATACAAGCTTACTAGCATTTTGAGATATTTAAAAAAATATATACTGTCTCGTTAATTATCACTACAAATTATTGAATCCATTCATATCAGTTCCTGCCGATGCAGCGACGGTCCTGCTCCTACCTACCGAACCAACCCAAAAACCAGTTATTAATACTTAAACTCTTCGGTCAATCTTAAAGTAGATGTACTTTTTTATTTTTAATATTTTTACAAGTTTCATTCTTTCGTCCTCTCATTCTTTTTTGTATGGGTGATTTCTTATCAACATTCGAATCAATTGAAATCCTTGGCTAGTGATAGTGCTAGTTAGTAAAAATTGGATAGTGATAGTCATGCTACTAATGGCACAAAAGAATTTGTGAATTTGTTGAAATGCATACTAAATTAAAACAATATTTCAAATATGCATTTAAATACGTTTGCATTATTAACTTTATTTTTTTAATTCATCGTTGATATTTTAGATCATTTAATTAACTCTATGACAGACAACTTGGAGTACCGCTCGTCATTTATTCCATTCAGGTAAAATATCAAGATGACGCGAAATCAACTTGGTCTTTGTACTGTGTCATAGGAGTAATTAATTAACAATATAATTTATAAATAAATAACAATAACTAGTCTTATAGTGGCGGTAAGCAGTAGTCAATCTTTTGATATTAATTGCATTAATCTTCGCGTTTATGCCAGCGAGATTTTACATGAGGGGTTCTTAACCCTTCGAAGTTGCCATCAGATTGCTGTGGGAGTATCGGTTTTTTTACCCGCTAAAGGGGTAAAATAATAATATGAATTATTTTATATCTTGCTACAATGTGAGTATTTTTCAAGCTATTACTTACTGTATTTCGCTCAGTTGTTAAAATATGAGTTGAAAATCATGACTAGCTCGTGTATATTGTTGTAAAGGTAAATGCGCATAAAGTCTCGGTGCTTTTGTTAAAACTGTAGCCAAATGCTTCGTCACTTTGTGTTTCAATGAACCGTTCTTCAGAGTTATTAATATTCACCATTCACATAAAAATAAGTAATATTCGTACTTAATTATATTTGAAGAAGTCTCCTCGAGGCGTTTAATGTATTTTTACATTTGTAATGTATTGTTTTGAATTATTAATTTTATTTTTCACAATTCTTCGCGATCTACTAAATATTTCAATTACAACGATTTAAGTCGCGACTCACGGGCCAGGAAACCCCGGGGGGATAATCGGCGGGTTGTTGGAGGGTTGCGGAATTTTCACATAATCTTAAACGATTATTGATTCTAATCGGATTGTTGGCAAATTCTTATCAATCACCGACTGCCACTTTAGGCGCAAAGTAATTTGCCAAAGTGGCTCTTCTAACTATAGATATACTGGATTAAATCAAAAGCAAAAAAAATAACACATACAATAATAAAAATCTCTTTCTATGCATCGTGGCCGTTGGTCATTAGCCAGTGCTAATGAGCAAGTGCTCCTAATGCACTGAATTTAAAAAGTGTGTGAGAAGATAAAAAGTGAAAAAATAAACACAAAGGATTGTTGTGTTTTTTTTTTGTCATCAGCCTAATAAAACCTTCCAAGAACGCCGGACAAAGGCGATTGGTTTATTGAAACCTCAATAAAAATAGAAAATCACAAGCTTCGTGATGATATGGTCGGTGGGCGCCTTCGCCGCCGTGGTGATTAATAGATCAGATGGAAGTCTGGGAACGGTCGCTTATGATAATTGACATTAATTAAAGGTTAAAACATCCGGAACACGGACAGAGCAGACCGGCAGGGACTGCGCCGATCGAGGAATCATTTTCATCCAACTGTCGCAAGTTCAATGTACCGAGAGCCGTTCGTTGATTTTTTTGCTCAAGATGTGTATTGATAATAATTGGGTATATTTTTTTTACGTCGTATTGAGGTTAACGCAGTTACTATTTATAGGCGTTTCGCTAAGGAAAAAGTTGCAAAAAATGAATGCCAAACCACAGCCGCTTCCTTCTGCCTCGAATCTTTGTGATCACATCGTGTGGTGTTGGTATTGATAATGGTTTCTCTGTGCGACGTATTATGTTATTATTTATTATTCATTGCGGGTTTTTTTTAATGTTTAGTGGTTATTTTTATACTCAGCAAATAATATATTCTCTCCTTGAAGCTGAATCATTTCTTCATGAATGCTATAATAATTGAAATTCCGCACGATAACCGTTTAGGATTGACACCTTACATTATAGGTTTTCAAAATAAAAACGTTTAACTGAATAATTAATATGATATAAATTATTTCCTTTTTAAACATTACCTTGGAAAAAAAATCCTTATTTTGATTGAAAGTACGTAATGGTCTTCAGTGCGGTGTTTACTAAAGGCGCCGACTATCCTAAATAATGAGACGAAAAGTGGATTGTCCGAAGCCACATAATATAAAATAACGTGATGGATTTATCGAGAGCCCCGACCCGGCGAGACGGCATTGTTCGGTTATTCTTCGAGCCGATATCCTTCTGAACGTTGAGCCTGGCGACGGAAACGTACCGTGACTAACCGCAGACAATAAACAGCCCAGACACTGGCAGGAATAAAAATAAGCCAAATGACAGCAGTCAGGGCTGCCAGGACCCGCGCCATTTCCTTCGCACCCTTCGCGATTGTAAATCTCCATTTTCATGACAGTTATTTTCAATGAGTACTTAAGTGTCAGCATTCCTGTGCATTGCATCAAAACAATAAACAGAAGTGCACTTCTGTGTTGTCGTCCTGAGAGGATTCTGGCATGATAATAAACGATGGACATTTCCACACCTACGTCAACGTGAACGTCAGTCGCTTTCTCTCACTTCATAATGACAAAAACTTTTTCTGTACGCGTACATTTATCGTTTTTTTATGTTATGAAAAAAAAAATATTATTTGATCGTCTGTGATAGTTAAGTTATTTTTTTGATGATAAAATTACCAATTTTTATTTATTTATCTGCTTTGTTCGATTATTAATCGTTGAAAATACTACTGTTTGAACGCAGTATTTTCCCGAAGTCTCGTATTATCTCTTCCTGTATTTTTATGTTCTGTGTTTTATCTTTTCTCCACGCAAAATAAAAAAACTTTGCTGCAGAGTTAATTATAAATCTTTCCTACGGAAATGTCAAATAACCACACGTGAATATTTGCAGTGATATTAATAGAAACTAAACTTATTATATTCTAATATTATACTTGGGTGTATTTATTAGGCGTTTTTCCTTATAAAGTCAGTATAGACGTAATGCTTACAATGTTACAAGAAGCAAGTATACACGTAATACTCAAAGGAGTCAAGTTGCAGTTTCTTCAGAAGCAGGTTCCCTTTGCCTTTCTATGTAATTAGTCCCACTTCGTCATTTGATTCGGTCGCTTTGTGTTCTTACTGAGTCGCACTGTGGACACGTCTAATTGAGACGATGCTGGGAATAAACGTACAGTTCTGCAGACATCATACTGGCGATTTATGTTTTCGCAGAAGATGCATAGATACAGTGAGTTAGCGCACGCTTATGTGCCTGCGCCCGAGGAACGTTTGGAAACTTTCCTCTCATATAATCAGTGCATGAAAGTATTATGTTGTTTAATTGAGCTTACCGAAGTTATTTCACAGTGACTGCCTTGAACTAGTTTGCAGCGACTGAGGCGCCCACGTGTACTGTGATTTCCTGCTTTAAAACGGTTGCAATATTATTGAGGTTGTATTTTTCACCCACGTATTTTTCGTAACATATGATGTTAGAATAATTTATAATCTTGTGCGTAATGATCGCATGTACACTAACTTGATCTATAGATCTTTAAAAGAACTCAGTGCGCCGTGCATATGTGTATTCAGTATTAAATTATTGTTTAAGTATAAACTACCTATAAAGGTACATGCACAGTAAATTATATTGCTTACGTTATTTCTTGGATTTAGTTGTGCCTGAAGTCATTAATTTACATAATCGCTCTCTGTTAGATTATTTGAATTGCTCTTTTCAGTAATACTTTTCATGTGGGTATATGTAAGCCTTGAATTAAGTGATAATCAACTGGTTTAATTTATTCCTCTACAATATTTCTTAGTCGAATGAGCAATAGAGTATCGATATGATAATTAAGTAAAATATAACTTTCTAATTTCATGGCTGCAAATTTATTTTCGTCTAGTCCGTCAACATCGTGATCGGTATTGTTACTGGCCATTATCAACATGCTGCTGGATAAAGACTGCCTCTAATTCGTCTCCACTTCTACCTGTCCCTGGCAATCCTCTCTCACGATGCACCGCAAAAAATATACAGATCGATTCATCTTGAAAGCTCATCAGAAACGCAACGCAAAATCGGTACATGATGTGTTGGGTCCAAATTAAACCACATCCAAGTGTTCTTCTACCCAGCAATGCTGTTTGGATGTTCTCTTAAAAAAAGGCTCCATGTTTGGCTACAGGAAGAAAAACAATAAAATTATTAAAAAGTTTATACACGGCGGTGCACCAGTCAGTTCCAAATAGTACTTTAGTATAATACATGTAGGTTTGATCTCCAAGAATGATAACCAGGCAGTTCTCCAGGTGTGTTGTCCCAATATTTACTCCGTGCAGCTCAACGCCTGCGCTGCCCCGCGTGCGACTGTACTTACTCGAATGTTTAAACGCAAAACAAACACAAGCGGCTTAATTACTTATCTATACAGCCCAGCCGTACTCGGGTCCATCGAGTATCTCACTACCTAGTAAATATATTTTTTTAAGGCCTTATTGTGTATATGTGCACATGTGTGTGCGTTTCATATAATATCTAGTCATCATTACGTATTGTGAGTGTTATATGTGGCTTTTAAAAATATTTAAATTTTTCATTTCGTTAGTATGAATGAAATGAAATTCACTTCGCTCATTAGTTAATACGGATTTTTTGTTGCGTTTTGCATGGCTACGTCGGTAAGATAAATTTACTGACGAGAACAGAGCATTTTTTCCGAGAATTCTTTAATTTTCGGTTTTCACAGCTAAAAGTATAAATTTAATGTAAATCGTTCCGAGAACGAGTGTTTTTTTTTTTTTTGATGCCACGGAATATTTTCGCATTCAAAAGATTTTCACGATGTCACGTAGGCATCTTGCTTGAGCAAACCGAACTTTGAATCAAAATATAAGCTTTCAATTTTTGAATTAGGGAAGGGGGATAGCTCGGACTGTAAAAAAATAGGGTCAATGCAGCCATCGTGGATGTTTTGCCCGAGATTTTGGGAGGCGGCCAAGTTCTCGTTGAGTATTCATTGCATTAAAATAACGTCTCCCATCGCGAATGCAAATTCACCTTTTTGGTAGTGTCCAGGAAAATTCAATAAAATAAGGCACTTCTTAATATTTTTAAATTCCAAATATTTAAAACAGTGTAAAAGTGAAATCGTGCAAATGAAGTACTGTGTAAATCAGGGAATAGGTGTGCTTGCTATCTGACTATGAGATTCGAGGTTACGATTCGGGTGTAGCGATGAATAAAACCTACTTTTAAATATTTTAATGATCATAATGATCAAATTGACCAATAATTGATTTTTATTTCGGATAATATTTACATGCATTACGCAATGTAGTGGACTTTACGATAATATATTATATATTTCTTTGTAAAGCTCAATTATTTTTGAGCTCTTGCACTCGGAGTCTATTGAATAACGTGGTTTTTTTAAAATTGTTTTTCATTAGATTCGATACATTTTCTTTACTTATAAGCGAATTAAAAGTGAGCAAACGAGTAAACATTGTTATATTCTCTCCCTTTATTAAACATTATTCTTTTTCATAATACGGTTACGTAATTTAGTCTGCTGGAAGTACTTGTTTTCAGGAAGCTTTTATTGGATAAAATTACGTTAGGGCCAGTAATTAACTACCCAACGAATCCGTTATTGACTTGCCAATTATTTTTCGGCGAAGTCAATACTTGTGGATTATATGGTTATTGAACTACATCGCAGTCAATAATTCTTTACAGACAGGCACTTTCTCATTTGTCATCATTGTTATATTGGAAAAACCTCTTACGAAAAGTGTAAATCCGTCGTGGCCTCGCTGGATACTTCTGATGTATGTGATGTTTTTCTTGGTTTTAAATAAAAAAAAATGGCTATGGTTGTCTTAAATTAAACTAAATTAAATATCTAAACGTTTATTGTTGCAATTTAAATTCAAGTATAAATAATTATTAAAATCGATAATATAAAGCGTCCCTTGCCAAGACCGCCAGAAAGCTCCGCTAATGGGGCTGCTGCTGCTGCAGTTCCAAGTTGGGGGCCATTGAGAGCCGCGGGTCCGCGCGGAGGTCCTTTGTGCCGCTTATAGCCATATAGCCAGGCAGCCGGGGAGGCTTGAAAGGGAACGCCGGAGAGTGAAAGCGAGCTATGCGCCTCTCGCTCTGCCCCAGCAACTGGTGAAGCGCGCTGGTAAAAGATCCCTTCCATTCCCCCCCCCCCATCAATTGAATTATCTGTGTCGTAACTGGAGCATTATATAAACTCAAATACGAGCTCAAGTGGCAGGCTAACGTGCGTTTTTTTTTTTTTTTTTTTTTTTTTAAGAAGTTGTGTACAATGCACCAGTTAATTGTCAAATAAATATGATAAGTATTATTTCACAGTGTCAAAAGCTCAGGTTACGGCTGTACTTCATATTTTATAAATACAAATAAACGCAATTTTACCACCGGATATAGCTGGTGTCGTTTTTGTTGTTTGTATGTCTATAATACTTCTACAATGAATCTGAATGATTTAAATATGCTTAATAAAAACGTACTTGAGTCAATATGCAGTCAAAGGGCTTAAAAAGAGGAAGAATGCGGTATTCGTTAGGCAACAGCATGCGC
This sequence comes from Atopsyche davidsoni, assembly GCA_022113835.1. Lineage (NCBI taxonomy): Eukaryota > Metazoa > Arthropoda > Insecta > Trichoptera > Hydrobiosidae > Atopsyche > Atopsyche davidsoni. Next base: position 11,822,246 of record JAILWY010000014.1, read on the forward strand.
GACCCCGCACGCTGTATAAAGTTGGATTACGTTAATTGATGCCGCTCAAAATGGTATATCAAAATCTTCTCGTGCGGAGGGTAGCTAGCAAAGCTTGCAGTAGGTACGCGTGATTTAAACTGGGTTAGGTTAGGTTAGTGGAGGCTTTGTTACGTGTGGCATTATAGGCGGTGGGGTGGTGGCGGCGGGCACTCGTATCCCGGTTGGGTCGGGCGCTCTCGGTTTCAGGCCGCAGCCCCGTGACCCGCGCATCTGGGTCAGGGGGCGGGGGCGGGAGAAAGTGGGCGGCCGTGCATCAGCGAGCTCCCGCATAATCATCCTACCTACTTACCTTCTCCTCGCCGAGCCTACGCTCCGCCGTAGCGATATTAGTGCGGCGCAGCGTTCGTTACGTCTTGATAAGTATTGCGGCTTTTGTTTTTACAATTTTTCTGCATATAAAAACTTTTATACAGATATGACGCACGGTGTAGTCCTGTTCTACGAGAGAGGGCCAGTGGTCTTGTGAAAATCTTGCTTCAGCCAAATTTTCATTGAAATCAAAATTTAGTGTTTAATTACTCCAAATATATAGGGTGTTTTTTATAGAGGTATAGAACTTTGAAATGGAATAAAACAAAGATAATTTTTTTAAATTGACATGAAATTAACTTTATTCGAAAGATAATTTTTTGGCATTATAATTTAAATATGATTTCTGGCATATGACCGCCACGGCTGGCTCGGACGTAGTCTAGTCTGGAGGTTCAATTCTCGATGACTTTTTCCAACATTTGTGGCCGTATATCGGCAATAACGCGGCGAATGTTGTCCTCCAAGGGGTCAATCGTTTTGGTCGTACAAAATCGTACAAAAATAATAACCGAGCTTAAGTTGCTGGAATTAAAATGTAAAAACATTTGTACCATAGAATAAACATTTGTTAATAGGAGCCGTATAATAGATTCATTCATTTGTTGGATTCTTTTTTTCAGGACGTTCCCATCTGCTGCGTATCTGAAAAGCCCAAGTACAACAATAAGCTACACGGCGCACTTCCGGTAGTACCGACTGCGTTATGAATCAATCGCCGGTCTAATATCCGGGAAAGCTCCGCACTGTTATCGACGTTTGAATTAAATTCCCTTTGATAGAATTCTATTTTAGGATGAAAAACTATTTTCGGACTTGTGTACATTGGCCTGTGTGTACTTACTCGCACGCCCGCCGAGAATAACACAACGAGCTGAGCGCGACCTGCGCTCACTCACCATGAGGGAGATTTTGGCCATACCACGGGAAAAGAATTCGCTACTAATATATAATGCTAATTTCTAAAGTGATTAGCAGTTGTAACTGTATTTATTGAGATCGAGGCTCTTTTTGTTTGATGCTCTTGGTGTTTTGTTTTTGCCACGATTACGTACTTACCCAGTATTAATTCTGCGAAAATCTCAAGTAGAGGTTTTTATCAGTAAATCAATTATTTAAAGGAACAAATGCAATCGTTTGTTTACCGCGTATGTTTTTTTTTTACTATCAAGGTCGTATTAGATTCATAGATTTTCCAATCAATAATATTTGTACAGCTTACTTTCCATTTGCATTTGCGCATACACTAAATATAACAAGTCGTGTGTTTGCCTGGGAGCTAGTTTAATACCGGTTTTATAGTTGTTTAATATTATCAATAAAATAAGTTTTTTTTATAGGAGGTTCAGACAGCATTGATAGTCCGGAATATTGGCATTTGGAATATCGATCCTCCACCGCAAATAGAAATTACTGTTTTCATTCACCGTAGACTCAAGGCCTCTGGATGGTAAATCGTGGATAACGATAATAATTATTCACGGGAATAGGAAGGTCACTGCAAATGTGAAGGAACGTAAACTATTTCAGAGATAAATGACATGGTACTTTTTAATCACGATGTATGGGAAAATAAGAACCTAAGAACTCCTAGTTGGGGGTAGAAAGGAAGCTCAGAGGGTTGACACGAGTTCCACACACGCGCGGTGCACACGAAGAGAAAATAAGTTTCAGAGCGGAACAACTTTTTGTTTCTAAATAATTTTTATGACATTTGCTTATGGAGGAAAAATTTATGATAATACCGCTTTCTTATATTTAATTTAAATCATAAACATTAATCACAACAATCGTATTCCATTCCCTCTAAAAGAACACGAGAATTACGTTTATTTGTTTACCATACTTTTTTTTAGTTTTTTAGTATGGAATCCAAACAATGTTGTTTTTCTGCGAGCTAGTATAATTTAATATCATCTGTTGTGTTGTGTATAATACTTAAATATTGACACTTACGATCTCTTCAGAGTATCGATGTGGGGTTTTCTTTCATTTCGCCCGTTTCCTTTGTGCCGGTCCTTCCGTCCAAACAAGCCGGGCCCCGTTTCCGGGCGGAAGTCACTCTTAATTTCGCTGCAGCCGCGGGCGCTGCGCCGGCGCGGGTTTCTGGGTCGCGGAATTGGGGTGCCCCCGCCGCCCCCGCCTCCGCCCCTGCCCCCGCCCCTGCCCCCGCCCCTGCCCCCGCCCCGCCCGCCCCGCTCCCGGGACTCGAGGGGCCGCGACCCCCGCCGGGCCTGGCGTTGTTTTTGTCAATCGGCCTGCATGGCAACAGAGATGCAGATGATCGTCCCCGGGACCCGGCACGCCCGAGCTGACGTGCACCACCAGCGAGACGTCCTCGACAGGTTGTTGCCGAAAATGCGATCGATGGATTGTCATATATGTAATGTTTAAAAATAAATATGACTTATATTTATCAACGCTTCGTTAGTCGCTATGTTATAAATAGTATTAAAATTTGGTACTCTGATGATAATTGTGATTTTGTTAATGTTTGAATTAAATACCTACTAATCAATTTTATACGCACACTACAGCAATGTGAGGCCGTGGAGGTGCATATTACTACTTATTGGTTTTTAAAAAAAAAACGACGTATTTATGTTTGTAGTCTATGCTTATTATTAATTCAGTAAATATATAATTTATAATAACTCCAAACAAAAAAACAACCAACACAAAACATGCTTATTACCTCTCCGTAACTGTACACATAATAAATTATTGTTTGTTTTCGATAACGTGATCCTCTATAATTAATTTTAAATAATTGAAATTTACGCATTTGAATTTACAAAACATTTCATATTAAATATTTATTTTTAAGGTATTGTACCTGTCAAAACTATTGCATACTTCGAACTATAAATAAATTTACAAATATTGTGTATTTGAATTATTTTCATTTGTTTATTTTTTAACCTGATATTTTATAAAACAGCAATGTTGATTTATAATATTGTTATGTTTTATTTATTTTGTAAAATCTCGTAATTATTTTGTTTATTTCGTATTTACCTATCATAACATTAAATTTGATTTAGATTTGAGTGATTAATATTTAAATATGTAATTTTTGAATAACAGTGCGTATTTGCTACGTTTTATTTTGTGTTATATTTGTCCTATTGGTGTTTGTTCCTTATTAATTTTATTTTCATAAATGTTTTATTTTTGTTTCAGGTAAGAAAAATTATACGTCCACCGACATTATCGGAATTGAAAATCAGTTTAAAGGTAATATTTTATTATTGAGGTATGTGTATGATCAATGTTTTTCGAGGTTCTTTAAGTTTTGTAATAAATCAGGTACTAAAATGTAACAAGAGTCAAAGCTTGTTGACGTTAATATTATGCCTGTATTGGATTTAGTTTAATGTATTCTTTGAAATTTAATTTATTAAAAAAAAAAATTTGTCTATTTAAAGAAACTACTCAAAATGAGAATTTATTTCTTTTTTAAGAATTAAATTACAATTTTTTCTACAAAGCTCATATTTTTTTGCTATGCCACAATGTAGAGCTATTCGAGTCCAAAATCTCAACGACTTTTCGAGTATATACGGTGTAAATGTATACGATTTGAGTCAATGGAAAATATAAAGTCACCACCACTGCTTCTTTTTTTCACTTCGTTATCTTTTCTTTGCTGAAATTTATTATTATTATTTAAGTTCATGAAAATATATTATTAAAACCAATCCAAATCATTTGATGAACACCCGTCTTTCGATGATTATTGCAGCCACAATTTTATCTATAGACTCGCATAGGCTTCTTTTTTCTCAGGGAATTATATTGATGATATTGGAATAATACTTGAGAGAAGGGTCCAATGTATTGTGTGATAGTGAATACTGTTATTCCCTGAGGTAGTTCCAGGAGGATGGTGAGAAGCCCCACGTGCTTCGACCAGTCCGCCTCTGTCAGCACTTGTCCCACTGCGTGCTCGCTGCATTTTCGGTCTTTGTTCCCTCGGCTTGCTCGGGCCCGTTTGCTTATCTCACCACTTATCACAGAGCTAACATTGTCAATATTTAGTTGAGATATCTATTGTATTAATTCCGCGTGATTCACCTACACGCATCGGACACAGGACAACCGTTGCTTGCATTTAGCCATCAGATAAATCAATATAGTATTTTTTAAACATATAATACGTTGCAATTGCAACTTTGTTATTTTTCTTTGTTGTGGGATATTATGATTATAATATTTGTGAATTAATCACGAATGTGTTGGATTAAAGACGATTGGTATTTTATAATTATCTGAATCGACATTGTGTATCACGAGATGCATGTATAGTGCGAACACCTTACTACTACATTGGTGTCTTCCAACTATAATTTAAAACAGATCACAGAGTTATGAGTGATGGCGCACTAGGAAGCCTCGTGACATTTATGCATTGCACATCTAGATGAATCGGAATGCAAACATTATTTGTTAGAAAGATTCACATCTGATGGTCATTTGGAGTAATATTTTTTCTCGTCTTATAACAATTATGAACCGCCCCAGCCACTTCCAATATATGTCAAAGTTTTTCCCTTTATATATATATTATTTTTTTAAAAATATTTATCACGTACCGATGATCATGTTTATTTATGACGTCTGTAAGCTCGTTGCTATGGCGTTCTTGGATACGATTGCAATTCGCATTCATGCAATACTCTCCTAGACGACATGCGACATGTGAGAGTGCGTCTAAGTATTTCTCTTACTCCGGTCTCCTCACACGAGGAAGTGTCTCTGGAAAGTGCCGGCTGCTGCTGTATCGCCGTCATCTATTATATCTATCTATCCTGCAGAGTTGACTCGGCAGTGGGAATATATTTTAGAATATTGTGGATACAGAAGTTTTTTTTAAACTTTTATCTCAGTCTATATTGTATGTAATACCTAGTGGAGCGCATATACAATAGCGACTTGATAGTAATAACCAGGAATAGCAAATACTTCATACATAAATACCCGTTTTGATATATTATTTTAGCAGTCCAACAATCCGAGTTTTTATAATAAAGTAAGCCCGAAATTCTCGGTGGGAGTTTTTGCAATGTCCCTTTCGAGGGATATTGCCAGAAAGGAGTTTATAAATTGAAATGTTTTCTCTTCGGTACGTATAAATAGCATCCGAGTTCCCGCTCTCTTCACAGCTTCGTTCTTTGTTGTGCCAGAGCAGACTGTTTATTCTATCTTTCTCAATTTCCTCTTTTCACTTCACACGATTGTAGTGTCAACAGTGTCTGCTAAAAAGTACTAAAAATGCTCTCGCTCGCTGTGACGCATCTACCGGTACTTGTGTTTCTGTCAATAGGCCACACTTCTTACACCTAGGACATTTTTTGTGTTAAAAGTATTCGTTAAATATTTTATTTAAAGACAAGAAATACGAACCTCGTAAGCTACACCGTCAATCGTTTATTTGCAATATTTGCGCAACAAAGTTGTGATGAATTCATGCAAAGCTCGTGATATATATAATACTATAAATAAAGTATCATTTATGTCAATCCGTACAAAGTCTTCTAATAATTATAAACTAAAATATTTAAGGGTGCTTTTGTCTGAGTGTTGCCCACAACGTTAACATTTAGTGTTTGAAAGTTTTCTTCCAGCAATACCGGCATGAACAACTTGGAACGCAGAAGTTGGCAATCGTTGATTTATAATTTATAGGATAGATGCTTTCGAGCACAAAGACTGTTCGCTGGTTATTATAATAACAAAACTCGAGTATTTCCTTGGCCGTGGCCGTGGCGCGACCTTGTTCCTTTGTCGTAGAATGGACAAAAGGAATAATTTAATATGTTACAAGAGTCTCGTTGTAATGTTTTTGTAACCTTGGACTACGGGGATTTGAAGGGAAAATAATATTCTAATTTATTTTGTGACGATATTATTTAATTTTTTTTTTCGTTTGTGGCTTTAAATCTATTACTTGTAACCTCATGAAATAATTTTAAAAATAATAGTATTTATAACTTTTTTTGTTACTAAACATATATTTTTTTAATGATATATAATGTTCTTAAAATCTAATCAGTAATAGTTGTTATATTAGCGTAAGATAAATTCGGGACTATCTACTGATTATGCGAACTGCTTTCTGTGAAGTCGGAGGCGTCTAGAAATTATTTTTGATTTCCCTCGGGAATCAACGGATTCATACTGTAATACATATCAATACTTGTTGTTGGTTATGAAAATGTCAGTCAGTAATATATTTGCTACCTATAAAAAATAAACTCACTAGAAATATCGTCAGACGTTCACTAATGACATAAAGTTGCTTTTATTTGTCAATCGCTCTTAGGTACATTCATCAACGCGAGAGAAACCGTCATTCCTCCATCCATAATTTGTGATTAAGTTTCATTGACTCTGTGTTCGACTAATGACTACACCACTCTAGTGAAGTGTGCCCTACCCGAGATTTCCAACTCAGGAGCTTTCACCGGTCGTGATTTGCCGCTATTATGGATCCTTGAGGGGAAACTTTTGATGCTTTCAATTCCTGCGTTTTCCCATTTATATTTTGTACTCTAACTTCGTATCGGTTTATTAATTATGTGGAGGTAGTAAGCCGATATTCTGGTAGGCGCCATTTTATTTTCTTAATGAAATTATCACAGTATCACTGTCTACTGACGTAGCGATTGAACTTATGTAACGTCTCCGGAATCTACTATATATGTGATAATCGCACATATAGCACATCGCCTTTTTTCGGTATTTTTTTTTCTGTTACAACGCAGTTTGTCTTTAATTGGTGGATTAAAAAGTCTGATTTTGACATCAATTATTTTTAGTATATAAAAGAGCGATTATTTCTCCCAATAACACCGACTTCATAAAACGACGCCTCTGTACTCACGAGTGCGATCACCTCGTCGATTCCTCTGAGCTGGCTTGGCGCTCCGATTCCACCGTCGATTACTTCGAGTACCGCAACGATGGACAGTTTTGTGCAACTCTCTTGCACATATAATTCTCACCCACTGCTAATTAGCGCTTACGAAGTGTATGTGTGTGACTTCAGTGCATGCGTTTCGCTATACTGTGCCGTATGTGAAAGATTATCTCTGCAGGGAGTTGAATGCACCACTAAATATTAGAATTCATAATTATACCACGTACTTTTTACGATGGCACGTCCCCGCTTGCCAATTGTAAAAACCGAAAGGCTGATTCTGTAACCTTGGCAGAGGTATTGCTTACTTCGTATTTAAGCAAATTATTTTGTGTATCGCAATTTATGTTGTTCACATTATTTTTCCATAGCTCCTAATACTCTGAGGACGGGCTCACGATAGCAGCCTGTTAACGGTCACGGTAACGGTAATCGGAGGTTCCCAACTTGAAGGTCACCCGTGCGAGTCGCTGTGCAAACTACACGCAGGCCCTCCGCATCGCGGACCAGCCTCACAATTCATAAATGCGAAACAATCCGACTGAGGTCTAGTAAACTCCCCGAAACAGCATTTTCTTTACATGTCCTGCTCGGTCTTTTTGTAAACCGCTAGCAATAGCAATATTCTCCTTGGGGACCCGCGAGGTTGCAATTCAATATGTACGCTTTCTGATGCTGCGCTGCACCTCGCAGAGTGTTATTTTCATATTCAACTTTTATTACGAATATATTTTAATATAAGTACAGTGTTGCATATGATGGAGAATTCTATATACCGTGAGAGCGAATAACGCTCGGGCTGTTGCGCCGCGGAGGGCATCGGAGCCGCCGCCCTGCGCCTTTGTCCGCTCCGAACTGGGTCAGCCGATGCTGCAGACTCGCGTATCCCGCACGACATAGGAAGCTGTCTGATTTTAAAATGAGGCATTATTTTGCCGGCTCTACAGGCGTTGTAGTCAAAAGTTATTCCACAATATCGCGTTTACTGCTGTTGCGGACACACGAATTGCATTATTGTAACCGGGCGTCTCTTGGGTGCAACGGGAGAATCTGTCTGCTTTTAAAATGATGCTTTATTATTTTGGTTCTGCAGGCGTTGCAGTCAAAGGATATTGTTTTGATTGGTGTTGCAGATGCACGAACTATAATTTTGATGTTTGTTTAAAACATAACGCCCGCTCAGAGCAAATCCACGCATGTTTGTATTTTTGTATTAAAAGTATTAAAACGATCTTTGTACAAAACATTGAACTTAAATAAGCACTACTAAAAAGTTATTACTATTGCAAGAGCTCCACACAGGCATAGTTTAAAATGATACCAGTGCAGATGTGTCGACTGTTTGTTACGACAGTTTTGCAGATTAATCTCCTCTTTCATGTTGTGAATCCAAATGAAACAAGTATATTTATTTACGTGTTATAAACTAAAAAAATAGTAAGTAATATGTAATACTTATAATATAACTTGCCATTTGTTTGATCGAGTAAATGATGCGTGATACTGCAATAATACAGGTAAAACATATACTTTTTTAAAATATGTCCTGCTATGTCTTTATTTACACAACATTTTAATATTTATATTCATAATCATGCTCTTGAATAATTAGTTTAGCACATTTCGTCTTTTCGGAGATAATTTTCAACGGGGTAGTTTCAGTGTTTTCGATATCTGGGATGAACCCGGTCTCGACTGAGCCCCCCTCGCGACCCGACCGATCCCAGACGAATAGTTTGAAGTTCCGATCGATGTGTCTGATAATAGTTTGCTTTGTAAACGTGTGATGAATACTCAGACGCTTGTTGGGTTCATTGTCGTCATTCTCCAGTCCTGGCGGCTTATTTCACAAAGGTCCCGGTATTTCGCTGTGGGCGCCGCAGTCTGGACTGGCGACGGAGTTCTGGTCCGGCGCTAATGAAGCGTCGCGCCGGCGGGAGTGCAGCGGGCCTCGTCCGCCTGGAGCCGCCCTGGAACTCCGCCAAGTCCTCCACCTCCTCACGATGAATTACTGCACTCGCGTCTATCATTCCTTCATATTTTCATGCACACTTGGTGGCGTGTTCTATGATGGGAATTTATTTTCCTTCATTATTTGCTAGAAAAATGATAGGGAAAATGCTCTTGATTCTGTATAAAAGCGTTTTTTTTTTTTTTTTGTTGTCTGTTATTATTTTTAACTACTGCAGGAAAACACGCAAGCGGTTTTGATAAACAACATAGCCGACGAACTGACTTGTATTTTAAGTATTTATTTGTATATTCGGCACAAATCATCTCTGACCACACCGAAACCGTATCGATATCGATTTCGTATTTTCATGTCAGGACAAGAATTTAACCCTTTTCTTAACCGGGCCGTAGGAGCCGCACATTACCCCTGATATGCGTAAGTAGATTTTTATTCATTTTATTATTGTTTGTTTATTTTTAAAGTAACGTAAAGATAGTTTAATTTTAAAAAGTTTCAGTTTTCTACGTAGGCTACGCGGCTATGCATAAGGAAACGCCATGTTATTCTCGTCCTTTGTCTCGCGCTCAGTGCTCTGTCAATATTATCAGACGAGTTCGCGCCGCCCGTGCTTTGTTTCGTTTTCTATTGCTTATTTTTTGTTTGTTTTTTCTATTGCTTTTGGTTATGCAAGCAATATTTTCATGGTTTCTAATTTTGCACACATCATTTCGTTTTACGTACTACGCCGCAATTGCAGTGCAGCGTGACGACGTTTTCTTGAATACAAAACGTATATTCATAATACTATCACCTTTCAATAAACATTCAAGTTGGCTTCCTATCGTTTCCACTGCATGGAATCGCATCGAAAGGAGCAAATATTGCCGTCGATATATATATCGGCTGCAAAACCGATATGTAATATTTACCGATGCAGAAAAAAATATCGTTATAAATATAAGGCATAAAATATACATTGAAAAGGGTTAAAGAATTGAATGGGATGTGTTAGCTATCGTGTTGGAATGGCGCGGCGCCGGAAGGTTAGGAGAGGTCACCGAGAGGTCCCTGCGCCCCCGGCGGCGGCGGAAGACAGTCGAGGATGAGTGGATGCTGATGAGTAGATGGTGATGAGGCACGCGGGGCGCTGACCCGCCGCTGCAGCCGCCGCCCCGCCGCCGCGCCTCGCTCTCGAGCCGTCCCGCCGAGCCGCTGATTGACTGTCCTTACTTAATTCACCGTAATAACTCGATGATTTATTATTTAACTTGTTAACAACACTCCTCACAAAAACGGCTCGGTCGCGTCTGGCGCGCACGGCACCGTTCGCTCGGATACGTTGGATACCTCTTTGTGTAATGCGTGGGTGCTCGACTCACGCACTCGGTAAAGTTTTTTTTTTTTCCCGAGCACTGAGTCGCGAGGGGATAGATTCTCTACTACAGTTCATTGACGCTGTCATAAAAAGATTTGTGATTCCAATAAACTGATTCATCTGGCGTGGTACCAGCGAATGAAGTAGACGGGATTATTTTTACTGTTCAAATCTATGCGATTAAAGTAAAGAATCGCGCGACGGTAATCCTATTCCGCTCGGGCAGGTTATTTTCTTTCATCCCCTGATTCCTACTCGTCGAGCAATATCGGATCAAAGACGAAATAAAAGCAAAAGCCGTCTTCTCTCCGGGTCGCTCGCTGCCCCTGCTCACTATTTATAAAGGAGCGCTCGGTTGACTAACCTGCGGGAGTGTCCGCGTGTCCGCCCGTGCCCCCGGCGCTATCAAACTTTGAAAATACTCTTTGAATTGATCGGCGTAAGTGTGGCCTGGGAATACACAACACGGTTTTTATATTATTATCATACTATATATACTATACACGTGTTTATTTGTATGTTTATTCGTAAACTTGTATGTCGAAATTCGTTTATTTAAAATAAAATAAAACAGCATATATGATACAAAAAAGTTTCATTGTTAGTAATCTCATTGTTCAAAGTCAAGCGTGCTTTGATAGATGCTCATTGAAGGATTTTAAGTACACCCGTTGGGCTTCGATTCGGCGTCTTCTTCCCCCAAAATCTTTACTTTTGTTTTCGCTCAAGTTATTTGTACGAACTCACCTGAACGAATCGCCACCGATTCGAGAAGCTAAGAACGCCGCTTTTTGTGTCGAAAATAAAATGCGGCGACGGTGCTATTCCTCCGCGGCCGCTATCGACCCCGCCGGTCTAGACGTGTTTTATGGGGATTTTGGCTGAACGAGAGCCGGCAATGATTGCAGTTGTGTGCAGTCCGCAGCAGGGTTCCTGCACCCCGGCAGCCGCGCTGACTGTACCGTCTGCGCCCACTGCGCCCACTGTGCCCACTGTGCCCCCCCAGTCTGGCCCGGCGCCTGCAGCATCAAAGCCATCCGACTCAATAAGGGCCGCTCTTCTCTGCCGGGAAGCCGTCGACTCAATAACGATCGCAGCTTTTTGCTCGATGAGAGTGGCCGCTCACCGACTCCGTGCCTCAACATCTTTACTGTTACTTTGCGAAATTAGTTTATTTATATATAAATCTAATTATCGTTTGCTAAAATCTGTTGAATTTATCGGAAGGCAGCCCCGCCGCGGCGTCGTTCCGCTCCAGCTGAACGCTCGGATGCGAATGATTGTCGATTCGCGCGCTGTGCAAGAAATGCACGCCAGCCCACAGAGCGGCGTGACCCCGATAGCCTATTAGGAAAGCGGCTTTTAATATTTGATATTAACTAATTATGCAATCGTGATCTTTGCTGCCCGTTACGATGATCGCTGACTCTCGTGACGCGGCGCCGCTGCGTCATCTCAAGCTACGTTTGTGCGTACTTCATTATCTCTTCATCGATGTTTTCTGTACAATTTTTACCGTATTTCCTGAAAAAAATACTTGTTGCTGTAATAAATACTATTAAAAGCGATACAGTATAGATATATCATTTTAACGGTTGTAATAATATTTAGTTAATAGACTGGCGATAAAATACGACCTACATTCTATAATTAGTAATGGCAACCTATTGGTGTAATCTGTTTTTTTTATTCTGATTTAAGAAAAAAACTACCGTTGCTGATTTTGTATAAAATTTAAATGATCAAACCAGGAAGATATTTTTCAAAGCAAAAACTAAATTGTCAATCCGAAATCGTATTGAAAAACTCCATCTTGTTTTTGTGCTCCGCTATTAGGTGTGTGCGAATTTTGTCACCGTACTGGGAAATACGTTTCGATGTACGGAATATTTTCTCAATAGGCATTCAAATATTTACACATTGTCGATGTTTTATTGACAATAAATAAGTCGAGTGCATGCCTAATCGCATTACCGTTAACTGTCATCCATTATCGCTTATTGTGAATGCAATGATTGCTATAAATAATCTATAGCTTGCAATCATGATAATTTTTACGCGCATTTGCGAGGTATAAAAAAAATTGCAAACAATAATATTTTCATGATTGACTTGAATTTATCAAAAAAAAAATATAATAAAATACACCCGGGCGTGGAATTGTTATTGGGTAGTGTGTTTATTATTAATTAAAGAAAGTTTACATAATTGCATTAAAAAACAGTATGTTACTTGCGATACTGTTCCCATTTTAAGTGTTTATAAATATATTTGGCGTGTTATGATAGTTGCTATTACGAGATCGCGCCTGAAATATCCGGATGCGAATATATCAAGATGTTTACAGTCGGCGGATTTTTCATGGCCTAATTTTTGAGATATTATCATACGCAGAGGTATATTATGCTCTAACCCCGGTTGATATCGCTGACGCTCTTTGCGATCTGCATTTTGTACAAACGAGTCTGCTTTTCGTGTGAACATTTATTCTCGCTCACTTGTCAGCTTTCACGTCAGCGTTAAGTATGGTTATATTTTCCAAGTTTGACCACTGAATGTAATGCCATCCTCTCCTCGTGCGGCCGGCGCCAAATCAACACAAAGCGAACGGCTCTGACTTTTCCAGTTTCGAGTGCCGCGAGTGAAACAGCCGACAGCCAGAGCCGCGATTATGTAAAATCGCCAGTTTCTACACCGTGGACTACAAATTAGAATACGTTTAATAAGCGGCCGAGAGGCGGCTGGTGCATGTGTGCAGCGAATGGGGGCAGCTCCGCCGGCTTTCCGGGTTTATTTTGGTTAGCGCCGCTGCGTTTATCAACTTTGACTGGCGACCGGCCCCTCCGACTGTTTCGACACATATTATGAATATAAAATATTTGTGTATATATATATATATATATATATATATATGTGTGTGTGTGTGTGTGTGTGTGTTTGTCTCCACCCGCTTTTGATGATGTTGCGCTGTTAATAATTTGCATTAAAAATAACATTTTACGTCTTAGCCTAGTTTTTTTATTATTTTGAACAGGATCTATCTTTTATTGAGTACAATTTACCAGAATAGCTTTCATTTACGGGTAAAATCTTCAGTAAATTTTACATGCCTGTTTAATTATACGCAGGCATGTATGGGTTAGTATGAATCACGGTTAGAGTTGGATTACCTTTGTGACCTTTTCACCGAAAATCCGATACGAATTTAATTCCAAAGAAAGGTGCCCTTGATTCATCGGCGCGTTTTTTTCGTACATTACACAATCATTTTCTCGATAAGCAATAATCGCTCCCGGGAACATGATCCGTGGTAAGTGTCATTTTCCGCTCGATGCGTCTGGCGTGGGCTTAAAAACTGGGGCAGGGCTTAACAAGCCAATCGGATGCACTGCGACTCGCTTTGCATGGAGGGATCTGCCGGTGTGGCTCCAGCGCTCTCAGCCACACACACGAGGCGCAGTCTCGCCCGAGGGGACCTGATTTAGCTTGCACGTAAATATAATTTAATCACTGTTAAAACAATTTATAGGACGCTGCAGTTCTGTATACTTTAGTCAACTTTTTTTGGTATTTTACTGACACAATCGATTTTTTTTTGAGATATCGTCGGTTTTTGTTCTCAGTGAAATCGATATGCTCTGATTTACTCTCCAATTGCGCCTCCCATTTGCGATGACTCCCCCGATTCCAGTTATTTGAAAGTCCGGTGATGCATCGCCAAAGCGTTCCTGAGCTGCGTGACAGTTGTCATAAACTCGCTTTCTTTCGGGCCGTGTTGAGTCAGTGGCCGAAAACGGCCGAGGGGGGAAAGCCCCTGACGCCCGCCGCGAGCGCCGAGGGGAGCCCGCGGGCTTCCTACAGGTTTTGTTTTATTTACTTCTTTAATATTTGATCGTAGGTCAGCGAACTACCGATATTAGTTAGATAGAAGTGCTTTGTGAAAATAAGCTGCGACTTCTCCAAAAGACTTCGCCTTCCCGGCTGTGCGCTCGCTTGCTCGGCGTCGGTCGCTTTGTTCGGCGTTTCCCCGAGGCGCAGTTCCGCTCGGTCCCGGGCCATTCCGCACAAGTCGGTCATGTTTGGTCTGCTTATATTTAAATGGAAATTGATGACTCGTTTTAATTTGAGACAACCTTTGAATGACAATGCAATGAACTCACTTTCCCAAATTTATTTTAAAGATATATTTTTAAAAATATTTCTCCTCGTGAATGATCAACAGATTGGACACTATGCGCAGTCACCTTTTTTTACAATGATATTATAAGATATTTATGAAATTATTTTTTTTAAAAGCCTCGATTTGTTTATTGTGTCGCCGCTTTGGGGTTGAATGAACGAAATATAATTTGACAGATACTGGGTTACGTCACGTCACCTCACGTCACGTCTGAACAGGCTCGGCAAGAGAAGAAATAATCTCCAAAAGTATACGTTCCATTCAATCTCATAAGTCCGAATCAATCGTATTGTAAATATTAATCGATATAAACAATAAATATGCGTAACGTATGCTTGGATACACTAATTAACAAATTAGGTTTATTTTCACACAAATGTAAGAGATTTTTTCCTACACACATTATTATTTTAAAATTAAAATCTAACTAAAAAAAATGTTTAAATATGTACAATAAATGCACGCTAAAACTTCTTCGACGAGTCTCACTAATTTATAGTCTCGCTATTTTTTTTTATTTTAACGTAGAAGCTTTCTATATAGCCCATAACGATATTGAAAGTGTTCTTCGATTGGATTAATTATTTATATTTTATTTATTATTCCTTACACACGTGACACATTTTCATTCAATGATCGATTCAATTTATTCAATGAATAATTTACTGTAATTAAAATATAAATATTTGTTATAATTTGAATGCCTCAAATGCGCTAAACAGTAACTGTACAACGGTCTGTATAAATTTGTAATATATTATAAAAAAAAAAAGAAGAATTTTTCCTTCGCCGAGTGCAAGCGCGAGCGCGCGCAGGGGCGGCGGGGCGGGGCGGGGCGGGGCGTGTGGCGGGGCGTGGGGCGGGGCGTGGGGCGGGGCGGGGCGGCGGGGCGCGGGCCCTGGGCTCAGTCAGCTGTTCGCGGGCCAGCCAGCGGGCGCGTCGTCTCGCAGCGCTCCGTGTTTGCAAACAAACGCTCCGGTGTTTTGACGGTGTGTTTGTTGTGATTTTCGTGTTTGGATTCTCGCACTCTCCGCGGGGAGAAAGTTGATAATTCCTCCGGCGACAGAGCAGTTGTTGCGTCCGTATTCGATAGATTCTCTCGATTTTGTAATGTTTTTTTTATAATATTGATTTTTCACGTTTTCTTTTAAACGTCTACTTTCTATTAAAACTTGTAAATAATTTAATTTCATCATTTGTACACATATAAAATACCGTTGAAACATAATTTTATTTATTTATTAATTATTTTATTTTAATGTTAATTAATTTATTTTCGAATGCCTAAAATTGCGGCTCGAACCGGATCGAGTAAAATTTATTGTGACCTAATTGCAACCCCCGGGTCCGTCGTTCTATTTTGTTCGTCTGATCCGCGCGAGCGTCGGTGATGGAGTGCCTTCCGTTTCATTAGGTTTTATTTTTTTCCAGCTACCCACTAATTGGAGTGTTACCTTACCAATTAGCCGGGCCAGAAGCGGCAGTTCAGTGAGTCGTGCGATTGTGATTGTTTTTGTTCCGATAAGTCCCGAAGTGAGTCGAGCCGCACCGCGAGCCGGCGTCCGTCAGCTGTTCCCGCTTTCCAAATACTCTCCTCCTGACATCCATTATTCGCAAGGTTAGCGAGATACATAGTATTAGTTATTGTATTTCTCGTTATTGCGAACCTCACGCAAAACAAAGTAAGAGCACTCATTAATTTCTAGACTTTAAATAATGATCTATGAAAAAAATCGCTACCTTAAATAATACATTTTCTTTAGTGAATCCATTGTGTTGAAGGTAAAAAAAAGCATGTTTAATTATAAATATTAATTGTATTTCAAAGAGATATATTTTTTGTACAGAAGACATAACTTTTCGTTAAACATTTTTTTGACAAAAGTCATTTTCAGTTTGTTAATTTTGTAAGCGAATGTTTCTTCATTAGGAAGAAGAGCTTTTACAATCTGATATCATATATATTTTTGCTAAACGGTACGCAATTGAATATTAACTTTGATTGTTGCTGTTATACGTTCGAGTATTAACTGTCACGTTTCATGGCAATGTTCACCGCTTACGTTATGGTGTTCATCATCTGTTGGCCCCATCTCGATGAAGTTATGCGTTTTTTAAATCAGACTTATGAAACACAACCTTGGAGGTCGCGCTAAACAATGCCATGTACCACAGCACACTCAATACTTAATAATTACACGGAATAGTACGCGTTCAATAATGTGTACTATTGTGCACGGATATAAGCATTTTGATACTAATTGTTTAAACATGGGCTTCACTCAGCTCCCTGGCCGTTTCAAATTTATTTCTGACTTGTGTCGATAAACGATTAGTCGATTAGTCGTTTCGGCATCAACCAGTGCTATCCGTAAAAACAATTTACGTTTCATGCTTTGCTCGAGTAGTCATATTTTTTTTAATTTTATTGTTGTGACATTGAACTTCCATTTTTTTTAAAAATATTATTGAAAAGAAGCAAAATACAAATGATGGTCTTGGAAATATAAATAATACATATTTATGACATTAAACGGTTTTGTTGCTGTTCTAATCACGAATTCGCAAATTGGATAAAATACAAGGTGAAAATGCGTTAATTTCGTTTTAATTTAAAATATAATTCAAGCGGCAGTCAATTGTATTACGCAGGTTTTTCACCGCATCACTAACTGAACATAATATTTTTATGGCTTCAAAAATGGTATTCCATCAGTAAAACTGCTTATTGAGGCTTTCTGATTTAAAACTGTTGAATAACTCAAAACGCCTTTCTTCGCTTTCAAAAATATCGTTTAATAATGCTTTGTATCTAATTGAACAATACGTATTTCTTGTAAAGATGATTTATTTCTCTGATTAAATTTAACAGACGGGTGTCCCAGCTTGAAAGGTAAAATGAACACTTAGTAGTGAAAATTATTAGCTTTCATTGTGACTTATAAAGAAGTGCCAAAACATTTATTATCATTGATTTTTTATATTATTGTATCTAGTACCAAATTAATCTTTGTCTTGAAAAGCGAATCTAAAATTGATGGGTCTGCTTTGTTTTATACTGCTATTATATAATTGTGCAATTAAAAAGTCGGCTAAAGTATTTACTTAGCTAGGGCCTATCGGATACCAAAATTTCCAAATATGTGTTCTGTAATTAACATCAGACGAATTTATAAAATTAAACTGAAATCTAGATAGTCACAATTTATGAAAAAAATAATCAAATTAATGGTTAATATTTGTTGTAACCCACGCTACCGTCATCGATACCAAAACTACGGAGTAGATACTAAAAAAATCCACTGTACACAGCTTGGAAGGTGCTTCACCACCTCTGCGTGGGCTCATATGGTTTTACCTGACAAAATAAAATATCGAGGTACATGTCCCATTCCTAACTTGCAACGCTTAAGAAATTAAATCACAAAATATATTTTATTTTACGTGACGTAACAATGTAGTTTTTTTCGTTTTATTCTGATTTCATTCACGAACATAACATATATTAGTTTTTCAGTAAGATATTTCGTTTCTAAGTACGTAGACATTTTATCGCCATGCACTTGAAAAAAACCAATTAGGTGCTCATTTGTTTTTGACGAATAAACAAATGTCGTCATGGTGCGTATTATTGTAGATTTAATATTTTTGCTTTTATATTAAATACATGTTCATAATAATATTTTTTTTATGTATACTAAAATAATAAATAAAACATGATATAAAAGTCCAATGTTAAAAATCTTCAGCGAGTGATTTTGTATAAAATATAAAAGATGAGTCAGGGACTTCTGTAGTACCGAGGTGCTGCCGACCCGGCACCGGTCCTGGTCGATACTCCCAGGCACTGGAGCTGGAGCAACCAAAAAGTTGCGTGATAGATATGCGTAACAAACAAAACTTCCACCGGCTTCTCCGATGAGCTCTA
Source organism: Atopsyche davidsoni (assembly GCA_022113835.1). Lineage (NCBI taxonomy): Eukaryota > Metazoa > Arthropoda > Insecta > Trichoptera > Hydrobiosidae > Atopsyche > Atopsyche davidsoni. Next base: position 11,840,956 of record JAILWY010000014.1, read on the forward strand.
ACGAAAAGCATGTTTAAATGCAGACATCTCAATTCTCCGGAATGGGGCAGATGATTCAGCGCTGGGGCTTCATTATGGCTGGCATAATCAGAATAGACAGTTATCCCTCTGGAGCTCGGGTGTAAATTTGTAATTATTTAGTGGCAGTAATTCACGGCTCGGCAGACTGACAGCGGACCGAGTAATCTCCCGACTGACACTTGTGGGCCGGAATGTGCGCCACCCGCGCTCTACAGGGGGTCCCACGCTCTACAGGGTGTTCCGCGCTCTCCCGGAAGTCCTGCGCTTTACCGGATGTCCCGCGCTTTCCCACGCAGGGTCCCGTTTGGAAAATCATAAAAAGCTTGTGATGGAACTTACTGTCCCATTCTATGACACTAATAATACCTCCCCAATACGCTCCCAATACACTTCCCAAGAAAAATAAAGTCTTTGATGGACACATTTACGAAGAAGTAGCCGCTCAGTTAAACAAACAAATAAAAAATAAAATTTTAGTTAAATATGTGAAAATTATTAAAATACGCTGGTTGTATGAATATACTTAGAAATTTTACCCGCGTTTCTTATACACTTACTAAGTATGATAACTTTAATGTTTGTAATTTTAGAAATCAAAGGTTTATGCTGCAACAAGCTTACCATGTATATTTATCAGGAACTGAGTCCATGTGTGATTATGAAGGCTATACTTCTTCAAGACATGTATGTCTTCGTTAATCCTAAAGAAGTGTTACTTGCAATGAAGTCATCATTATTGTCACAAATCGATTCAAACACCTTAATACAATGTCGATCAATTGATCTTAACGCCAACTAAAATTCATGTAAAACGTTATTTATTCAAAATGTACAACTATATTCTATGTAAAACGTTTGTGTGTTAGGATTCGTTCAGAATAAGGTTTCTGGTCGTTAAACACGGAGTATTATGTATAGGGGTGTATTTGTGCTGCGAGGGGATGATCGCTCGGCGCGGAGCGGGATCACTCGAGGGCGAGCGACTAAGTCCCTGGAAATGTTCGTAAGCGGAGTGGGGTATGACAGGGAAACTACTCGGCTTCGGTGTGCTTACTCTGGCTTTTATTAAAGTCCTATTCCTCGGTCTAAACAAAGAGTTCCCTTTCGTTTACTATTATTCGAAGTGGTATTTGCGGTTTAAATTAAAATTTATACATAAATATAACCTTGTATTACATGTGTGTATGCTCATACACAACCTATTCAGGTTGTGGTGAATTAAAACTATTTACGTAACTTGTACGCACCTTTACACATATTTGATATTCTGCTTTAATTGTTCCAATGACCTGTTTAAACACTTGTCCTAATAATTTTTATTTACTGCAAGCCGATTATATTTGTAAAGAAATGCAACACATATTAAATGGTATATATAGTGGTATCGAGTAAGTAATATCGATAACAAGGTATTATTAAAATTGTGATTATTGCTATATATATTCTCTTATTAATCGTGATAACTCATCGATTATTGATTTTTTATAAATTATAAAAATGTTGTAATATTAGATAAGACTGACGCGACTAGCAGAATTCATACTAAAGTTGCTTTTTATGGTTATACAGTATGTAACGTTAAATTGTAGAAGGGTCTCAAGGATTTTTTTTAAACAAGTAAAAAACAGAAGAAGGTTATTTTTTTATAAGTTTCCAATAACAACTGCGTCACCAGATTATAACGATTTTGGACACTCGAGGTCTGTAGAATTTTATTAACACTAAATATACCGACATTACATGTATACCTATTCCTACCTGAGGGATTCAATTTGACCCCTCGAGGTAATATGTTGTTCATTCTTTTAAACCTGGACAATTTTATATTATAAGTACTAATTTGGAGAAAAGAAGAGTTTAGCAACAAACAACTCTGTATAATAAAAAAAAATTGTACATATAAAATTCTGAGGTGAATATTTACACAGAAATGTCACGGCGGTTCAAAAATATGAGGTATTTTGAGAAAATAAAAAATATGGACGAAAGGATTCCAGATATTGATGATTAAGAACTTAGAGAGATTTTTTTTTTACATTTTGAGTGTTTTGAAATAAGTTGGACTAAGTTGAAACTTAATTTACCAAAATTAGATGCAATTATTATTCTTATATACGCTCGCGGTGCATACGAGGCAAACATTTAGATCACTCATATTTACTAAATAATTAATGGGGACCCGAATTTTTTTAAAATACTAAATCCAATACAGTAAATATTCTATCATATCCGAAATATATAGTTTTTTATTAGTATACGTAAGTACTCGTCAATTTGTTATACCAAATAAACAGGTTAAATTATAAAAATTAAGTAATTTATAATGTTTATTAAGTGTGTTTGTTGAGAATAAACTACCGACCAATTTTATAAAATAAATACTGCGATAAATAAATTAGAAAATATTCAGCTTAAAGTATTAACTTTGCAATTTTCCACATTATGGCAAATATGATTATGAAATCATTGAGTGAAACAAACAACACTATCCACATCAACGATTGTCTTACCAAAAAAAAAAAAAAACATTCAAATACCTGATTGGTTGTAATTTTTGTAAGAATCTTGCAAATGCCAAACTTGCGACCGACGTGCAATCAACCGAGAGCGTACTGCGCTGCGTTGTTACCTTAGCGGTCGGCAAAGTGCGGCTCTTTGACCCCTCGAGTGCGGCTCTGGAACAAATATCCCTATGAACTTTATCAAGAGTAAACTGAGAAGTCGTCTTATTGACGAGAATCTGGATTGTGCCTAAAATTACCTACATAAAAACTGTACTCACTCAAAATGTTTGTCGGTCATTGTCATGATGATGCAACACCCCAAAATAAAGGGAAGCTATTGGCCGATTGCAAGTCGTGCTGATTGCGTATAGTGATTTGATTTTTAGTGATGGTGTTGAATTGGCGAGGCGCCTTTGACTGATGGTTCGCTGGTGTTGCAGGATTGTGCTGGGCGGAGCGGGAGCGGGAGCGGGAGCGGGAGCGGGAGCGGGCGCGGGAGCGGGCGCGGGCGGGCAGCGCGTGGCGGGCGGATGGTGCGCGCGGCGGGCGGCAGCGGCGGGCGGCGCGCGCCGCATGTGGCAGGCGGGCGCGGGCGGCGCGGCGGCCTGCTGCCTACTCCTGGCGCGCGGCCGGCCACCCCAGCCACCCCAGCCACTCCAGCCACCCCAGCCACCACAGCCACCACAGCCGACCACCGCAGGTGACTTCCGCAGCCTTTTTTCTTCACCAAGTGCCTCTCCTCAAAAGAGGTTGGGGAACATTTCACTGAGCCACTCTTCATGATTCATTACGCTTTATATTCTGCATTATTATATAATCCTTTCCTCACAAAACTCTCGCGTTTAGACTCCTCCCCCCTCACCTCAACAAGCTACTTCCATAGCACATCCCTCCAGAGTCATTCCAAGTCCACTACACCCGCTCAGGGTATTTGATATTTTCTTCCTTTGAACGTACCGTTATGGCGACTTCTTCGCTATTGATCCATCTCAATTACGGCGTGCTGCATATTAGTCATCTCTAAAATTAGAAAAGGTTCCCGTCGCTTTGATTCGCGAAAAGCGATGGGCACAGTTTAGTACTTTTGTCTTGGCAATTTGACTTGCTAGTCCGCAGAGATCCGGACGAGGAGGCGAGCACTGTCGTAGTTGTCAAAGGGCTCTCTCGAGGGAACTCGCGTTTATGGAAATCTTCCAAGCTCCAAAGCTTAAAAGCTTCCAGAAGTGCTGCGATGTTTATTCCTTTATCAACATTTAAAAGAAGCTTAATATTATCCTTTAAAAAATAATATATTTAAACATATCTTCGATTTCCAACATTCGATCGTCCTTAAACAATAGAGTACTCCTAAATAGATATTTTCGATTGATCGTCTCCCTCATCTCTAGTCTTTTTCACCGAATCAGGTTTTTATGTATTTCCACACCCGTTTTCTGTCGCACCTTCCTGACCCTGTGTTTTTCACTAGTTGAAGCAGTGGTGGGTGGCGGCGGCACGATGGTGAAGACGTTCCAGGCGTATCTCCCGCCCTGCCACCGCACGTACTCGTGCATCCACTGCCGGGCCCACCTGGCCAGCCACGACGAGCTCATCTCCAAGGTAAGACCGCGCCTGCCAGCTGTGTCATACTCAATCACCACCCCATTCAGAGAATCACCCAGACGGCCAGATTGAGGTGTTTGAAAGTTCTCGATCAATATCAGAAGAGCACCTTAGAAATCCTCGAGATTCTAGAACATGTATCCGCGTAATAATAAATTATGCGTCTTTAATTTGCGGCTTGAATATTAAAGATGCTATGCACTGAAAGTGTTAGGTACAGTTCCGCATATTTGTAAAAAATAAAGAAACAATACAAATAACGACAATTTGACTGTTTAGTCTAAATCACACCAGCGCTCACAACTGTCGTCTTGTATAATATTTTCCATTGTTGTTTTGGAGAAACAGCCCCTTGATAGCGTCAATTTTTTTTCAAATCGTATTTACGTTATAAAAAGTATTCAAAGGACACGAATATCAAATTCGGTAAACATGGTCAATTTGTATATATCGATTGAAATTTCAGTGGTGAAAGTAAATCGTCCATTGACGCTTACACATAAATGTTTACCCGAGATAATAAAAAAAAACTTTAATACTTGGCTATGCGACTTAATTTTATTGCTTTTTTTGTATCTGTATCTATAATCTTTATGAAAAGATCAAGGAAGCAGTTTGACATGTGAATTTAAACTCTAATGCTGAAACACTTGGTACAGAACTGCGATACTTGCGTGGCCATAGTCACTTTTTTATATGAAATTTTGAAATCTTTAAAACGTTGTTTTGCGTCTACTTTGGTGTTTACGAATATTACGATATTCTTTGTGCATTTGTTAAGCTAAGTTGGCATTTGAGCTAGACGGAGAGTGTCGCCGGCCCGTCATTCATTGCACTCGCTCGACCTTCCCGACCGCCCGACTTGCGCAAATAAATACTCATTTCGACAATATCATTGCGAGTCGTGCTCGCGCCCGTTTTTGTTTTATTAAGGTACTATTGATACAGTTACGAGGGTCTTGCGAGGTCTTGAACTGACACAGATATAAACGACACAAGAATACACTTATATAAGAAGTCCGCTTGAGAAGATTTTTCAATGCTGAAATTTACATATTAATATATTTGTTTGCGGTTTCCACAAATACTTGAGCTTTGACATAAAATATACAAAAACAAATTGCTGATTACAATTTAAATTGCTAGTGTATTAGTTTAATTTTTTATTAATTTGTAATCTTTATTCACGACTTGGTGCACCTTACTATATATTATATGAGTTAAATTTAATCTATTGTATAAATATTAAATAATCAATAAGGGACGTTTTTCAGGAATTAATCCAAATTTTAGTAAAAAAAATCAACGTTGCATACTATCAGAATAAAGCGAATGTACGTATTTAAAAAATACGTATTTAATTAAAAAAAATAAAATAAAACTATTATGTATTACAAATCGCATAAATATTTGCGTACTTCTTTTGAAACCGATTCGTCCTTGTGTTTTTCAGAAATAGGTTTATGTAGTTTCACTGTTGTCATGGCACACGCGGGTGAACTTGAATAACTCATAGTGAATAATAATCGTATTTGGATAGTAAAAAAAAATACTTCACGTTGTAATGAGACAATATTGATAAAGCAAAAACCTACAAACCGGTCGAAAACATACTAGCGGTACATTTCTGACTTTACTCGTGTGTCAGTGAACATTCCCCACACTCGGCGAAGGACGCGTGGGAATTCCGTATGTTTTTTGTTGTATTTTAATGATTGATTATCTTAGACGAAACTTCTAGTTATAAAAACAAAATATAATTTTTTATTGTCTGTCTAAAACATGGCATTGGCGGTTCATTTTCAATAGTGTAGTGCCATTCTTTGTTTCATTAAAGTGGGTACAGTTCTACATGGCTTGAAATCATACTTCATATCAGTTTCGTATGGAAACTTCTAAGTATGTACTGCGTTTTATTATTTTCGTCTTGGCATTTGTTTTAACAATATATCTCGAGTGTTTGTCGTTTTCCCTCGTGGCTCAGTAAAGTGACATGACAAACAAGACGGTCTAATCTCGATGTATCATGTGAAATTGGATCATTACCCTCATTGTCCGCAAAGTACAAATTTGCTTTATTTCGTTTATTTATTACACATGCACACAGTGTTGTTTGAACAGCAGACGAGTAAATACTATTATGCATACGTGGATAGCCATATACTTTATCACATAAAAAAAAACTTGGCTAGACTCAGTGCCTTTGGAGTATGTATTAGCTAACGCGTTTGCCCTAAAGAAAAAAAAACCATACCTACGTATAAAATTTATTACTTTATTATTGAATATTGTGATTGATGATTTGATTGGCTTACTTTTTATGACTTGAGGATACAAATGACTTACTTATCTTACATGCTTTTTTTACATTCAGAGATGGTCTCTGCTTAATACTGGTGTATGGGTTACACATAGAAAATATATGAAAACCATTTTTAGACTAATTTAAAATACGCGGAGAGATAGTCTGATGTTTTAAACCCACGATAAAATGATTAAATACATGTGCACATATCAAACTAGCCAAAAGTGTTTGATATAACTTCTTGTTCTTTCGTATGAAATTACGGCGGAAGCAATCTCCCTTAGCGAGAATATCGGATGAATACCTTATCGGAGTAGAATGTTCAATTAAGGTTGTTTCGGAGATTTTGGATAAACTCAATATTATGTAATGTTGAACTTGCTTTGTTCAAACTTTCAGGTTTCAGATGTATTGCCGATCAATATTATGCCTTACCTTATCTTGCCAGTAGGACAGTGTTATCTGTTATGTTAATAATACACATACATCAAAATTCCATTATTGGTCGTCGTAAATTATTTGGATTAACTTTGTATATAAATATATATATCTATATAAATATATAATATCAAATGTGAAGGTAATAATTTTTGTATTGAAATTATTATGTAGAAGAGCACAATCATAAATATTATTTTTGCCTGTATTATTTTTACGAGACGGGTTCGTAAACCTCTTTGTTATTGTCTGAATTGGTTCAGTCAAAGCGTATAATTTTCATTGTCAGAATGAAAAATATAATTTCTTTAAAAAAAAAATTAGCACGTTTTTTTATCTTTGATTAAGTGTTATTATTCTGCAAACTTAGTATAAAGATGCACATGTTTCCAAAAAGTAAATTATAGATTGTGCACTACCTGCACAATTAATATGAACAGTGTTGCTTAACGAATATAGTTTTTTTTAACTGTGCCGAGTTAATCTTGACCTGTGGTATAACTAAACCATCGATATTTGTTGATAATTGCCGCCTCAAATTGTCTCATACCGGCATTTAAAATTTTCGTTTTATCTATGTAGCTTATAAATTAATTAACCAGAGACGTATGTTAGTTGGTGCGTTAGGTCTAAGTTCGGGAATCAAATAGAAGTTATGGCGGCTACTGTATAGTTGTCGATATTGTAACTAGAAATTGAAGGAAATAGCTCTACTTATTTTATGCTTAGCCTATATGATTTCTGTTTTTACTTTTCTCAAAGTGTATGGTGGAATTTTAGATAATAAACTACCGAATGAAATGTGTAAATATGCGTTTGAATTTCATAATATTTTTTGAACGGAAAGTATATTTATTTATTTATAAAATGCACCTGGGAATAAATAACGTAGTTTGTAAATTTGGCGACCGAGAGAACGCCAGGTGACCGCGGTGCTTGTTTACAACCAGCTGCGTTGTGGCGTTTTATTTTACTCAATCATTATCAAAGGCAGCTCTTGCGCTGTTTGCTGTTGAGTTTATCACAAATGGAAAGTGCCTTGTTTATATTTATATAATTTCATTATCTGTATCGTTTACTGCAACGCGGCCTCTCTGTGCGAGCAATTCTGATGTTGTAATTTCGTAATATTTCAGTTTGTGCATTAGACAGCAGTGCGTCCCGTTGATTAAACCTGTCGTTTTGTGTGTACGGCTTCTTTGCTTTATTCCCTCTTTTTGGGTGTAGCCTGTTCCTAATAAGACTCGTTGGCTAATTAGAAACAACCGTTGGGTGTACGATTACATCGATTCCTTTTCGGTACGTTTTTTGGAATTTAAATTCAATTAATTTGATACGCAATTACGTGTCCTCCTTTTATGTAAAAAAGTAGATGTTTAATGTATATTACATTACTACTTAGATTTTATTTAATACATCAGATACACATTATATTATGTATCGTATACGTATTACGCAATAGGAAATACCGCAATTTAATTTTTGCCTTCCTACAACTACAAGATTATTTTTTAAATAAATGGGCCAATCAGAATACGATTTTATTAATAATTTTTCATAAATATTGTTAGATAAACGTGAAGTCACATATACTGCTAACCGACAACAATGAATATAGTGAATACGTTATACATAGTAAAAAGTTTTGCATCACTTTCGTGTATACCTCTTTGGGTTATACAGATACTTGGAAATAAGAATTAAGTTTACTTTACACTTACATCGTTTTTTTATCTGAATAATATTTAAAGTTGAGCCATAAACTTAACAGTCAAACAAAATGCAACTTTAAGCCCTTTTACACACGTCGCGACACGACTTGCGGCCGATCAGCAATCAGCCAATAACCTCCCTTTATTTTTTATATTTTTTTATGATTTTGCCAAAGTAAACATTGCAAATAGGATGCTATGAAAATAAAATAAATAGATGTACTGCGACGTCGCGGTGTTTTTAATTTCTTGGGAATGTATCGCGACCTGCGTGCCCGGCGCCCTCCAACGGAATGCCTTTGTATCGGGTCGAAAATCAATTGGCTCCCATGCGCCTTAATAACTATATGGCCATTTAAATCTTCACGGCCATTGTTTGGCCGGCCATTGTTTTAGACACTGCGAGCGTGCCTTCAACCCTTTACAAAGACACAGTGATAGGGAGACAAGCCATGCCCCAAAGCCAAATAAAAAATACACATATATATATATTATGGGTAGATTTGTGTAAGTAAAATATCTTTATGTAGAAATACAATATAAGGTCTGCAAATTGTGATAATGATCTTGATTACATAATTAATTATTTTTTGTCTTTGTGAAAATCCGGTGAAACCAATCAAGGCGTTATGCTGATAAATTTATTCTTACCTCCCGGGAGTGCCCGTTGTTTTGCATGAATAATATTCTGCTCCCGTATCCGACTACTTTTCCATTTTCCGTTATAAATAATAAGGCCTCGAGTTTCGGCTCCCCCGGAAGAAGTGCGAGGCGCGCTCTTGTTCGCCCATGCTGCTGATTAATTCGCACGCCTAGTAACCCGAGTCCGTTACTTCGGCTTCCGACAGTATGATGGGTAATCCGTTCCGGGGACCCGTGTGTCTTCCTTGTTGGTGATGGACAAGGCTCTGTGTTCTGGGGGGCTCTCAGGTAGGCTTGTTCCTATGGTAACTGTGGCGCTAGCCTTCAGGGCAGACGCCGCACCTGTTCCCGCGCACCGCGTGAAGCGTTAATCACGACTGGCTGGGGTTGTATTGTATAAGTGTCTTTATTGAGAATCTGCAATTTATTATCGTTGGAGAACGTTTTCGCTTTTTACGGTATTGATGAAGCTCCCGTTTGGGAGTTACTGTGTATCATACAGAGAAGCTGTTTCACTGTGACATATTATGAGTATTTATTATTAGGATTTAATATTTCCGGTGCTCGTGGGAAGAACAATTGTGATGCATACTGTTATCATGCTATACTTTGTCTTAAAACTGAATTATCGAATGTTTTGGTGGTATTTTAAATATGATGCATCATTGGTCGGTTCTATCGTCGATTGCCGGAGTGAGGTGAGGCTGTGGTCGCGCGTGGGGCGCGCCCCCGCCCCCGCGACGGGCCGCCTGTCTGTCCGCTGCCTCCGTCTGTATCTCACCGTCGATTATATTTATTAGATGTAGTATCACAAAATGATAGAACGAACATATCGAATCCGTGTTTAACGTCATGCTTAAACGGTACCGGCTGAATAAAATTAAAGCTCTTTTATCGTTTCGTTTGTAATCATAACGTCGTGACTGACAAGACCGGAACAGCTGACCGAGCGCCTTTTGTGGGTGTCGTATTTCTTGTTAGTAAATCCACCGGTAATGCTGAGTTAGATATGTCATATTCATTGATAATTTGGTACTTATAAGAACAACGGTTGTATTGTTATAGTAACCCGAAATTTTACAAAGCTTGTTGATTTTATAAAATCTCTATAGATTGGACACTTGGAAAATGAGAAAAGTGCCCAAGTTATTTCACTCAGATTTAAATTATCAAAGTTGAACCATATTGATGAAGGTACCCTCATCGTTTATATCAATCTTCCAAGATGTTTTGTTTGCATATAAATAAAATATATTGCATTCTGTACTCAGTGTCTAAGTATACAGTTTGCTTCTCAGGTGGTGTGATGATTCCGAAAGTTTGTATTTTTTTAATATTGGCTGGCGACTGAGCGCCAGTGAGGGTCGTCTAGCCGTCTGGCTGATATCTCTCTCAGAGGTTGCGATCGGCGATATTTTAAAATCAGTTACTCTTGAAAGTTCCATTGAATCGTAAATACTTCAACTATAATTATCGCTTTTAGAACTTTCTTTTGTACTTAGAATTACTAATTTATCTAGGCCCGTAACGACTAGTATCCATTAAAAGTACTTATTATCCATTTTCACCGCGAACTTCAGTTGATTTTCACCGTACGCATTGTTACCGTATGTACTATAAATACGCTAACTTTTTCTACCAATCGATTTTATTCTCGTTTACTATGATTGAGTTAACTTAAGGCAATATTTGAAAAATTAAAATAATAAATAATGTTTAAACTGAAGCATAATATAAATGTAAGTATAGTTTTTATAATGTAACTTGTATGATAACCGTGTACGTAATTAACTTAACATATTTATATAATAATATTTACCTATTTTCTCATCACAAAAAAATAACGAACATGACTAAATTATTACTTCATTTTACAAGATAATCAAAACTTTTGACATTTCGCTTAGGACAAGAAAAGACCTCGCTTTTTTATTTAATGAAATTAAAAAAAAAAAAAACTCGTGTAGGGAAATTTCTGAATATAGTGAGTTAATCAATTGTTCCTTTCTTTTAAAGGTAATTTAAAATATATGTATACTTTATTATGAAGTATCTATTGTTTGAAACTTTGAAAAGGTCGAGGGATTTCGGTCTGTCGCAGAGTATTTCATTAATTTTCCTGGAGGTGTCATTAGTCCAGGGGGCCCGGGTTGAGCCAGCAGCTCGGCAGGCCGTCTGCTCCCGAGGCTCGGCATCTCCGTCGTCGCATTACTCCGCAGACTCCAGACCGCACTTAATTGGAAGACTCGCGTCTCGCTCCGGCTCAACGTTGCCAGAATTTCATTTGTATGTTTCTCGTTTCATTAAGAAATTCGTCCTCCAGGAATTAGTTTTATCCATATCGCCGTGCAGTGGAGATATTTAAGACGCACGGCAGGTTTCAAACGCAAGGTTGTATAATTTTTGCGTTCGTATAAAACCTTTTAAGTGCACAGTTCGCGCGGGATTTGAAACGGCGACCTGTTGCGTATAACTATGATATGGATGAGTCGGTGTGCTAGAGTTGTGCTGTCGAGGATTGAGTCGTCTTCATTACATTGCAGTCATTGACTCCAGTTCTTGTGTGCTCATCGGCCACCACTGCACTCTGCGGCCCGCAGGGAGGTCCGGGCACAGTCTACCTTTTGAAAGTTCGTTGAACGCTGAAGGTGATTGCGAAACTTCTCTCGTTTAAAATTAAAGATACGCTATTGTTTCATACTGTATACAGTACAAGCACCCTTCTTTCGCCTAGAAGTTTAAAAATTAACTGCAAAAATAATTTACAGTTTTAAAAGGTTCTTCCTTTAAGTCTGCAGTTTGTATTCAGATTTGGCATGCTCGATGATTCGGCCGGCGCCTTTGTGTTTCAATATAAAAATACAAACCCTCCGGCGATCTCTCGGCAGATTACGCTTTACGATTTTCCTTTGTAGCGACGGGTCGTCTGGTCGATAACCTCCCATTCCGACTCGGGGCTCGGCTCGCTAAGTCTGCAATTTTCATTCATCCTCAAATGAATCACATCAAATTATACTTTATTGCAGACCGTAGAGAACTCGCGAGAAAAAAGTCGCCACCGCACAGAAGCCGATCCGCGCGGGGCGTGCGTGACCACTTTGCATATGAAATTTTCATTAGCCGGCAGCTTTACTTGTCACGCTAGCGGAGCTGCACTCGGCAAGCCCGCGGAGGTTGCACCGCTGCAGTTTTCACCACCGGCAAGGTTGAAAATCGATATGTCGGGATTTTATTATTTATTTACTTTCTGTACTTGCACCCCTCTGTTTGCATACATTTTATTATTATGCCTACGCAAAACAAAAATCGCAGCAGATTTGCATCCCAGAATGTTGAATTTTAATCGATGTTCTAGATGCATTGCGCCCCAATATATCAGTATTGAAAATATAAATCGAGTATACAGATGCAATCCGGCGATCGGAGCTGCAGCGCGAGCCGAGTATCAGGAGACGCCGTCCGGTATGCGAGCTTCGGTGATTCGGATAAACCGCTCTCGGGGCGGAAGCTCGCGGTGCGGGATCTTCCCGAGTCGCGATTGTAGTTTCCCTTCGAGAGGTAGTAGCGGGAGGTCGTTCGCCGACGGGACGGGCGACGGGGGTCGCCGCCCGCGGCCCCCGTTCTGCTGCCGTTCTCCATACTCGTCTCCACTCGATTTCCGAGGCAAGTTGTCAGTATCGTCACGCGATGCATGGACTGCGCTCCCCTGAATGTTGCGGACCGCCGCTCGCCGCACGGAGGGACAGGTCTGTCGCGGTCGGCGGGTGACTTACCGCCCGGAGAACAAAGGCCGCAGGTCGCTGCACCCGCGTCCGGAAAACTGCAAACCTCGACCACCGTCGCTTGCAGTTTCGTTCTCCACGTGTCGCTAGGGAAAACCTAAATATTTATTCAAAATATGTATTTTTTATATCTCGGGAGCCGTCGCGATGTACGGACAGGTGTCAATTATTGCGTAACGGTTTAATCGCGTGGATGATTCACGCGTTAGTGAACCTATTGGCGATTGAAAATTTTGCGCTGCCTGCTGTTCTCTCGGTTTTCAAATTTCCACGTTTTCCAGTCATGAATAACTAACTGAATCGTTGAATTCCGGCTCCGCTTATTTATGCGGCGCCTCCGCGATGGTGCACAAAAACAGTGGAAGCTGCGAATGTCTGCGCGGCCGGCCGGGACTCGAGCAGTTTTGAATTTCAAATGGCCGGGCGGAGCCGCCAGGGGAGGTCAGTGGCCGGCGACCGCGCCCCGCCAGGGACACTCCGCGGCTCTCGATCCGCCGATGGCCATCTCTGGATGTGTAATTGCCTCGCAGTGGATAGTAACGCACGCGCTGGCAGGATGTGCCTGAGGTGATCGTGTCGGTAGACCTTTTCTGTAATTTATTTATTGACCGCATCCTGACAGCGCCGCATGGCGAATGCACATTGAAGAAATCACAATTTTTTTTATTAATCGTGCACGGTTTTCGCAATGACACGTTGGGACATTCTATGCTTATCTTTTTTTATAAAATTCATATAAAATCACTGCAAAAAAAATGTGAAGTTTTATTTTCTACATCTCTCAATGTTTTCTTTATTTATTTTGTGTCAATATAGTCTACGTCGAGTTGTTTGTTGTCGAGAATTTACGCGTTATTAACATAAATATAGCATTATTTTCTAAAAACGGATTTAAGCGAATAACTCCTTGAATGTATATACTAAAAAAAATATATTATACTTGACGTTTTAGGACGCAAATTTCCCTTTTTAATTTTGTTTTTCTTTTATACAAAGACGTAGACGCAAAAGCGCGCAATCTTGGCCATATTAACTTCCGAGAGTTTTCACCGCGCGAGACACGTTCGGGTCGTTGTCATCGTGTAGTAATCGCGCTGCGGCCAACTTTCCTGGATCCGAAATAACATCCGGAATTCCGGAAGTTTTTGAAACAGCTTAATTGTTTTGAAATGTTAGATTAATGAGATATTATTATTATTATGGAAAACCAGAATATAAAAGTTTGGGCCTCTTCGAGATGAGTATGTAGATGAATGAATATCTTGGCATCTCCTCTTGTAGCTATGAAGTCCGAAATGGGAGTGATGGACTCTTCCATTGACATAGCATCAATCACAGCTTGCTTGGAAATTAATCACAAAAAAAATCAACAATAAAACTAATACACTAAATAGTTTTTTTTTTAAAATAAAGTTACTTACCCCTCTAGAAGCATGCTTTCAGTAAATAATAAATTTTTGATATGTGCCTCGCTCACTGATTATTCCATTCTGCAGAATATCGAGTGTCTTTCCGCGTAATGAAGTTTTTAATTTTTCTCTTTCGTTTTTCTTCAATATTTCATATTAGAATACCCTTCTTGCTTGCGTAGACTTTCGCAACACTATCGAGGACGTTCCCCTCCTAAAAAAAAAAAACGCAAAGAAAAAAGGTTGTCTCGGTTCGTATTTCTAACATGTCTTTTTTATTGTGCATTCCCCGAACGTGAATATTTTATTTATTTTAAGTTTCATTGTAACATTGCTCAACGAGAGGCACTGAAATTAATAACGTATTATATTATACGATATGATCCACAGAGGATGCCACGATTGGTCATGCATTTTAAAAAAATAATCAATAAATCTCATACCTCGTGATAATTGTATTTAGATACAACGCCTCCGAGCGGTGGTTCGTCCGCCCGTCTTTTGGGGCATTAATTTCAAAGATGGTCACGGTAGCTCAAGTCTCAGGCGAGTGGTGCTCAAAAAGATGAATTCGATACAGTCACGGGTTGCTGAGGTCCTCGCCCGCACGGAAGCGGTGCCATGGCGGGACGGGTTAGGTTAGGTTAGGTTAGGTTAGGCTGGGCTAGGACGGGCTGTTCGCCACCCCTCGGCAGTCGGCGCGCTGCCACTGTCCGCCCGCAGAACTTTCGGATTTTAATATGTACTTAATTTTTCAGGATTATTTATTTATTTACTAAAAACTTACAAAATATAAAAACGCTGTCAATTGTTGCATTTAATTATTAAAAAGAATTTCTCGTTGGTGGTTTATATTCCGAATCTTGATTTCCCACTCCATGTTTGTGAATGTCTTTTTTAAATAATTGCCATCTGCGTGGATTTTTACTATTTACAGTTTTTTATTATAATTTTGAAGATATGTGGCGAAAGGAAGTGTCTTTGTTTTAAAATAAATATCTCCAACTGGTTTACATATCTCTCTGTGGTTGAAACGTGTTTCTTAATGCTCTATTTTGAATAATTTGGATATTGAAGATTTGCATTTCAGACGCAAAACACGGTATACATGAGAAATACGAAATATGAAAGTTATAAGTGAAAAGTTAATAGATCTGTATCTTTAGAGTTTTGAATGCAGTTTCACCATGTTTCAGCGGTTAGATGTAGTGTTTTCGTGTCTCCGACATCATATTGGGAGATGGCGTTCCTATTTTTTGAGAGAGTGCTTTTGTTACATTAAAAAAGATATGCAATAATATAAAAACAAAAATTGTGAATAAATTAGTTATATTTTTCATTATTTTTTTCAATGAGTTATTACAAAAAAAGATGAAATTCACATCATTTTAAAAATATTTTATTACGATATCTGTAGATTGTAATAGTGATAAGTTCTTTGTGAGCGATTTCAAAAAGTTCTTAAATATGGAAGAAGCAATCATCACGAACAAGAAATTCTAAGAAAGCATTAGGAAAGCAAAGTACCGTTTCCTAAAGAAAGAAAGTTAAATTTGATCGTTTCCACGGAATCTACTTCGTCTGTTACTTTTTTTGTTATCTTTGCAAGTTTCGAGGAAATTCGCCCCGCTTCTGAGCTGGAAAACGGCGCCCCGGGGTGATATTTGGTTCGGTGCCCCCGTCCTCCGCCCACTGCACTGGTCTGGTGCCTCCTCCTCCTTCTTCGGATGCACTTCCAACGCCGCTGGTGGATGAGGCGATGTCCGTGACGCGCGCCCGCTCATCGCCTGCCAAATATTAGGCCATAAATATTGAGATAAACACGTGTCTTCGTTCCCACCGCGATGGTCAGCAAACGGGCTTTCGGCCGAGCCAGATTATTAATGACGAGATAGAACGCAGACCGCCATTATTTTGATTTAGTACTGAATACAGTGTGTTTAATAATGTGATATGTATACTATCGCGCGTGTTGCCTGGCTGGGTCGGCTGCAGATTTCGCTGTCGGGTCTGTCGAGTGGCTTGTATTGTAAAGATTTATTTTGTACAGTTAGAGATACATCTACCGTGTCCTTCTCAAATTTTTTGTTGTATAAATCTGTTTAGAGTGAATGCAGCCGACAGACACGTTGTGCACAAATATGTAATACATCGCATTTTGCACATTTCAGATACGCTCCTACACATTTTCTTCCTACACGGTATTCTATGATAAATTGTTTTTATTGGATTTTGCTTAGTCAAATTACATGTCCCTTCCACTTGCCGTATATTATGAATTATCGTTTTTTTTTTTTTTTTAAAATAAAAGTTAGGTTGTAAGAACACACACTGGGAAAGCAACTATACTTAAGACGACCCTAGTTGGGAGTGTACCTACTCGAGTCGTAATTAGCGTAAAGGCCTTTGTTCGGAGCCGAGGGGGTCCCGCGGGGCTGGCGGGTTCGCTTGTTGCTTCCCCCTGGCGGGGAGGTTCCGTGGCGGCACTCGTTTTCCTCAGCGTCGTTTTTCCCGGCGGGCGTCGCGCTCGTCTGTCCGATGAACCCGCGGGCCTCCACCCCCGGGCCTCCACCTCCACCCCCGGGCCTCCACCTCCACCCCCGGGCGGCGCCCCCCCTTATTGTTCGGGCGTCTGGGCGCCTGTCCTGCCTTCCTCTGCGATGAAATCGACAACCTTTCAAACTCAAATATTTAAGTGCAACCAACCGAGCGCGCTGGGATAATACTCGTAATTGGTTTTCAAAGTTCTAAAGACATGACGCTTCCTCTGCCGAGGCAGGCGCCTCTTGCCGTGATAGTGCTATCATTCAGTGACAGCTGCGTTGCACCAGTTGAGACGTAATTATTTTTATTGTGTGTTTAGATACCAGTGCATGTATTATTGACATTCCGAGGTCATATTTTATATTTAATAAAAATATATCTTCGATAAAGCGTTAATTATTACCACTCGTAATGTCATCAAATGTCAATGACAGCTGCAATTCAGTGATTAACATTTTATTATCATTTTAATGTGACTTTTCAACCGCATTGAGGCTTCTGTTTATATGTTATTGTGCAGAAAAATATAATTTGAAAAGTACTCTTACTATGATTCTATTGTAAAACATTAATTATATCTTGTTCATAAGATATTCACTGTTCGGTGTGATGTATATTTTTAGAGGGAACAGGCCGCCGGAAACGCGGACCTTGCGTTGAAAACTCGTTTTTTTTTCTTTCCATGTAGGCTGTGTTTGCCTTTCGATCGAACGACCACTTTTGGGTGGATTCTACCTGTGTCCTAAAATAACAGCGGCACTCCGGGCGGCTGGCCGATGACAGGCTCGACTGCAGTCCCCGTGCTAAACAACACTCTCAGCTACTGACGGTCCAAATCGAACTCACCAATTAGCGCAATTACAAAGAAAATATTTTAAACCAAGATTCGACACTCTCGATATATATTAATGCGAATCTAAATGGCACACTAGGAGCCGTTGACTTAAGTGTGAGTGTTTTTTTTTTTTTTTCATATAAAATATTAATTTTGTCTCGATCTTTTTACGATGTTGACGATTTTTTAGATTAATTGGCAGTAAAATCATTTCATAAAAAGCGGACTTCGACCTCATTAACCTATTATTTAGTTATATGCGTTTGGAAGAGTTTATAAGCAATATAATATTTACGGTAGGTGATTTTTATGCTGATGGATCTTTTCGTATTTTATGTTCAATAAGCTCATGTCTCTAATGTTTATTTTTTCAATTTCACCGTTTCTAAGAGCGCAGAACCGTAAAGCTTCACTCGACTGCAATGTTATTATTTTTAAAAGTTTGGTAAATCACTCATAAACTCAAAAAGTCTCTAATCATTGAGTTTTACTCGTACATGTTAGAGACAACAAAGGCATCATATTTAAGTTTAGCACGCAAGATATAGGTAGATGAATTTTAAAGTTAAGTGAAAATTGTGCAAGGGTATTGTAATATGTTTATAGTATAAACGTATATGTGCCACATGGCAGTCGTTTGTCGTTAGAAAACAGTAAAAATGAATATACCAAATGATTTATTTTCAAAATATTTTTATCGTATTTGTTATATTATTATTTGATGAAAAAAATTACTATTTTTTAATATATATTTTTTTTAAATAATGAATAGCGAAATGAGGTTATGCAATCGCACAAAGCATAGATATAGATCTTTTGGAACTATTGAATATCAAACATGTTTTAAGCGAGTCGCTAAACGGCGTGTGGTGATGTAGTCACGCAGCCCGGTGCATTGTGAATGCAGCGACAGTCCATGCAACCGCATTGTCTCTCGGTGCATTGTGCGTCAGGGGCGGCCAGGGGCGGCCAGGGGCGGCCAGGGGCGGCCAGGGGCGGCCAGGGGCGGCCAGGGGTGGCCAGCGCTCGCGGGTCGCTCCCTGCTCGCCGTGCTGTTGAACTCCGCCTGAACTCGAGAGCCGCTAGTGGCTGGAGTATTTTGAGAGCAAGCTAAATTTTATATAGCATAGCTGCATCTGACAATAACGTGAGCTTATTCAAATAATACAGCTCTTCTGAGTTATTTCCTAACACGTTGAAAGTAAAAACAAACTATCGTATACCACAACTCGTGAGTTCTCGCAGCTCGAGGTTTCATGTCATATACGCTGAATCGAATCCTTCGTACTGTTGTTATGGCATGCATTGTAAGGTTTATTTGTACAAAGAGCTTTTTGATGATTGCATAGTGAAATATTAGTTTATATATGATAAGATATTTCGTTTCGACGATTTTCGCTTGTGGTTTACTATATAGTTTTATTCTCCGTTGGAAAATTTATATGCAATCATTTCATCCAAAATGATAACTTTCTTCGAGTCCAAATGCTTGGTCTTTATTTTCTTGCGTTGGAATATTTTTTTTTTGTATCGGCTGTGGTCTCGGAACATTTAGCATGCGCGGGCATTATTTCACAAACTTTCAATTGAAAACGTTTACTTCTTTCGAGCTGAAGTTTGAGCAGTTTGAAGAAAGCCACAAAATAAACCGGACCAGGTCGCTCTCGCCATCATGCTGTGCAAATATGTTTTCGGGGTATCATAATATTGTTTTGGCGATACAGGTTGGCAAATTAATGTCCCCCGGGACACCTGTCACCCCCTCCCCTACCCCGAGGACGTTCACTCGCGCCGCTCCCTGCATGTGTGTGTGCGTGTCCTGCCCCTGCGAGGGCACCCGACTTCAGTACGTGCCTGCTGAACAACTTTCGGATGTTCTCGGGAAGTGATGTCGGGACGCTACTGCCAAAAGACAACGTACCGCTTCTGCAGATACTTACTTATTTATACATGTACACATCGTAAACTCTCAGGGTACTATCGAAACTATTTGCGCTTTATTGGGTACTCTTCGACCTACATTTTCACTATCCCTAGTTATCATATACTGATGCATATGTTATAAATTCACTGCAACGTTAATCAAACGAAGCTTTTTTAAAAATAATTTAATCCATTGGAGCGATGCAACCTTGATTTGAAATGGAGTGAAACACGTATAAAAAATATTACGGAGGGTCCTAAGAAGCTGCGTATAAATCTACAGTACTTTGAGAAAAATAGCTTATATATTATATTTAAAAATAATCCTTTGTCATAGTAATGGTACTCGAATACCATTTATTTCCTGTGTGATTCATATCATGCAAACTTATAACCTTTTGGCTTATTACCATAACGTATTGTTTTACGACAATGCACACGATGACTTATGAATCACTCCGCTGTCGGGGTACGATAACCGAATGTATGGAATGAGTCGGTCGAGCCGCCTGCGCTCTCCGGGCTGCGTCACGAGCGGCTCGACCCGTTAGTCGTTAGTCGTTAATCAGCTCACTCCGTAATGAATTCAGACTCCCGCAGTCTCCGCCATCACGGGCACGGCAAGCAGCTAATTGGAGGAGGACGGTCAACACACGCCGCGCCAAGATTCGGCCGCTGCTCGTGCGAAAACACGTTGACCTACTATCTATCTACTACTTCATTATAATATTAAATTGCGATAGGGCTTTATTAATAGGCACACCGTTTGCGTGCATATCGTCTCGCGTGAGGAATCCCTAACGGGGCTTTGTGGCCGAGTTTCGGACATCTACGCAAAACATGAAGGAAATGTTGAAACGTTGGTGACGTCTGCCGAGTGCATTCGTTACGTCGTGTTGTTTGCGGTAAAGATTCATGAGATAGGGCAAAAATATTTCCATTCTTCGCATTTTTTTTAACACTGCATGTGTTATAGTAGTCACAGCGCGGACTGGAACTCCAGCATCTCGTGTGACAAAAAGTATCATTAGTTATTCGTTTTGTTCTAATTTTTGTTGATTAGTATTTTTTAAAATACTTTGGAAGCTTTGTTTGGCGGTTGAATAAACTTTGGGTGAATTTTAACGTAGTATATTGAATATCTTGCTGTGTGAGTTGTGTGCATACTACTTGAAAATAATAAAAAAGTGTCGAGTAAATATTAATAATTTATATCTTTGTTTTTTTTTTTTTTTTAGTTTTTGTGCTTTAACTTTCTAATTTAATTTAGGTAACTTTTTAATTTTGTTTATATTCCTTATTTGCTCGACAACGTTCGCTCTCAGTACTCGCAGTACCCCCGGAGCGGCCAGCGTTCTGCTGAACATTATATTTTCCGCTCTGCATTCTTGCAGCATTCAGGATGTTTCAGAAAAGTAATGACAATCAATATTTAGGAATAAAAACCGAAGAAAAATTCAGTACAGTTCAATAAAGCATAAACGTAAACGTGATATCTAAGCGTGGTGGGGGAGAGCGAAAGGGCCAAGGGTACAATAGACGGGAGGTGTGGGCTCGAACCCCGCACGTGTCCCGTAATAAATCGAGGGTATGCGTACACCGTGTACATGAAACATATTTTATTGAAGTAAAATATATTAGGGGGTGTGTCCAATTTCGGGAGCCTCGCGGTGCTTGGCGCAGGGGTCCTGGAGCAGCTGCGCCCCGGGCCCTGGCCGCCCCTGGCCGCCCTGGCCGCCCCTGGCCGCCCCTGGCCGCCCTGGCCGCCCTGGCCGCCCCTGGCCGCCCTGGCCGCCCCTGGCCGCCCCGGAGCCTGGAGACCGGCGACCCGCCAGCCGGCGGCCTTGAACTTGTGCCACTTTGCGACCGCCAATTATGCCATACGCGAAATTTATTCACTCGGCACATCACTCGCGCTGACCTCTCCGCGCGCGGCCCTCGCCGCGCGGCCGTTGATCTCGGGCCCGGGGATTCGGACATTCGATTATTTTTTTATGCGGATAATCGACGGCCAAAATCATACCCTTTGCAGTATTATTACTTTAGGTAAACGTAATTTATTTAATGTTTACAGAATAATCATTTACAACATCACGATATCGACGAGATTATATCGATGATTTTTTTTATATTTGTAATCAAAACAATAGTCTTTATTGAGGGAATTATGATTACAA
Source organism: Atopsyche davidsoni (assembly GCA_022113835.1). Taxonomy (NCBI): domain Eukaryota; kingdom Metazoa; phylum Arthropoda; class Insecta; order Trichoptera; family Hydrobiosidae; genus Atopsyche; species Atopsyche davidsoni. The sequence goes on from JAILWY010000014.1 coordinate 11,862,850, forward strand.
ACCAATGTAAACATTAAATCCGTGAATTTATATTTTGTTAGTGTCCAATTATAAATGCAATGCGCGAAATCTCAGTGATCCTCGCGTTTATGTGAGTAAGAAGCGCTTCCGAAGTAATTTTTATTAGGTTTCGATACAAAATAGCAAAATTTCGCCTTCTTTAAACCAGGGGTGTTGAGCGCAGGGTCGCAGGGAAAATCGTCGTTTCACTCTCACCGTGTCATCCGCGCCTATTTTTTTAAATTAAAATAATGGTAGTAGTTATGATTTCGTAATAAAAAATGATAAGATTTTTCTGAATCTGCCTATAGCAAAAAAATGAGTGTGGATAATTTCATAAATTATGTATAGAGGGAAATACCGAGGCCAATTTCGGTGTTTTATATTTTTTGTTAATTTAGAGTTAACAAATTATCATGTCACGGTCCAAATCGATCGCCTTTCTTGGCCATAACCATACATTTGGCAGGCCGCAACAGTTGATGGGAAAAAAATACTATCAAAGTGGCGCGTTTCGAAATCGTCGGCCCGTCTTTGAGTAGCTCTAAAACGCACAAATAAATATCTCCAACTTTGGTTTGATATTTGCAGTAGCAGTGCTGTTTACTCAAACTGCATAGCCGTGTGCCTTTTTTTAATAATTTTAAAACGACTGTCAACCACCGCATTGCTGCAAAATGCGCACTCAATCGATTGGAGGTCTCGCAGCTGTCATACAAGTCAAGGTAAATCGGCCTTTAATTGGAAATAGGCAGCGACGTGATTATCAGCATTTAAAAAAATAATAAAAACAATCTCGTATGTTTTTACAATATAACGACACGACCTCGGCTTTGGGGATCGGCTCGGGACCATTGCGGAAGTTACATAATAATATTGTACAATTTAGATCTGTACATTGTTTCGATTGATTTCGATTGAAAAGTCTCAGTGCTTATTGATAAACTGAACGTGTCCGCGCGACGGCAAAAAGTGTTTTATTCAGAGTCGTCCGCTTAGTCAGATCTTAGATTTAATGGCGTTACATCGACGCCATTTACTTATTGAATGGCTTTGAACAAGCAGGGAAGATTTACTAAAAGTAAAAGTTGGCTGAGTGCAAATATTGTTAAATTAAAAGGTTGTTTTATTTTTCAGATAATTATCTAGTTTTTTTTGTTGTACTAGTTCTTTAACATTATTAATTTTTATTATTTTATTTTTCCAGTCGTTCCAGGGAAGCCAGGGCAGAGCATACTTATTCAACTCTGTGTAAGTTTTTATTTAAATTTGTCAAAAATACCATAAAAATTTTGAGATTGCTGCATTTTGAATATCTTTATAATGATATAAACATTGATTTAAAAAAAAAACTATTAAACGTTACATAAAGTCGCAGTATATAACAGTGGGTCATGAACATACAATTGACTTGTTTTTTTAATATTTTTAAAAATAATTTTACCCATGTGTGCCTGCGAGTTGAAGATAATATTATCACACCTGTACTTCCTAAAATAAATTGAACCGAAAGTATGAATATTTTAAAACCGAATAGTTTTCTAGTTGACTTATTCAATGCATTCTGTATGAATACGGTTTACTTTAATCTTGCAGGGTGAATGTGGGATGCGGGCCGGCAGAGGAGCGAGTGCTGTTGACGGGACTGCACGCTGTGGCAGACATCTACTGCGAGAGTTGCAAGACCATGCTGGGCTGGAAATATGTAAATATCCTCATTTTATTTTAAATATTCGATTCAAGTTTAATAAGTCTGTCTATTCACAATTATTCTTGTACTATTCACACATGAATTACAAAAATAAAAACTAGTTATCATGGTCCACTCACTAATAGCATTTTGTTCTAGACATTTCAACACTTATTAAAACATTTCAACATTTATCTGTAAATATGTGTTACTGATGATTTTTTCTTAATTGAGTTCACATTTCCATAGTACAACACTTAACACACTAATAAACATTAAATCAAATAAGACCTGAACTCTTCGTCTTTCTCTTACTCAAAAATATTTGTATTGTAATGTAAAGTGCAGAAATAATAAACTTTATCAAATATTTTAACCATAAATCTAGTTATACTCTTTTCGTTTGTTTTTGATTCTATGATAATTATTGATTAGTTTTTTTTCTTGTAGTGTTGAAGATTTGTTGTTATCAGTTTTTAAAAATTGTGACGACACAAAATAAATTAATTTTAAAATATCTAAATAATTTGATTATCTTATTTCAGGAACATGCCTTTGAATCTAGCCAGAAATATAAAGAAGGAAAATTCATCATTGAACTGGCTCACATGGTCAAAGAGAATGGGTGGGACTGAGATGAGGGGGCGAGTCGGGGGGGAAGGGGAGTGCTCGGCCTGGGACCTGCGCCACAGCTGACGATCCCGGCCCCTCCTGCAACACTCCTCGCTCCCCCTTCTGATGACCGATGACTCGGTGACTGTTCGTTAGTGTCAACATTCAGACTGAAAGTTAACTCTTGAACTTGTGAAACTGTGAAGTTGATCATTCTGACGATTCGGTGCTCGGACACTGGCCTGAAAGCGGCCGACCTCCCGAAAGTGCGCATCCGAAATGCAGTTGTAAAATTTTTTAAAGTGCAATTAAACTCAGCTTGACTTTGTCGAAATATTCGGATGAAAGTTGAAGACGATTAAACTTAAAACTTTTATTGTGATATATTGTGATTTCTCGATGTTTGCTTTAAACTGTCGAGTGTGATGGTAAAAATGTGATTAAAGAATGATATATGTATCGCATTGAGGAATGGATACTTCTCTTACTGCTATGATCTACCCATATGAGGTGTAAATGTGCAATGTTGCAATAAAATATTTTGCATCTAAAATGTTATCTGTCAATCTGAAGTTGTAGATTTTCCAACTGGACTCGTTCGCAAAGTATTTTAGTTGAGAATGGTTTACATCTATATATTATATATTTTTATTCTAGACGGAATATCATTCTCATAGTTTGGGTCACCTGAAATTGAATTGAAGCGCTTTTGAAATGTACAAAAAGATACTAGTAATGAAAACTATTTACAAAAAAGTCTGACAAAACATTGGCATTAGAGACTTATTTTTAATTTACTGGATTTCATTATTTTTCATTATTTGGAATCAGTAGACTAGTATTATATATATTTTTTTTAATTTTAGCTAAATTTATTTTACGAACATTAAAAGGTCACCCTCATTATTGAGATGTTCATATCCTAAGTAAAATATTTCCTCACTGTGGTTGCATATCAAGAGTCCACGAATAAACTAATCATTAACAAAACTGAAATGTACTGTTTTGTAAAAATTACTCTTAAATTGAGCTAATTCAAAAATGTCGAAATATGCACCTTACAATGTTTATATGACATGTTTCTGATTCTTTGCATGTGAATTAATATTTCATTTTGTAACATTTACTGCACTATTTATTACATAACTGTATTTTTTTGTCTGTTATTCCTACAACGGGCATGAAATTTTAAATTATAAAATAATTCAAAGTGATCCTCGACCTCCTTATTTTATACTTATTCATTTTTAAGTTTAGTTATTTGTAAATAACTTAACATACATATCCACACATTACTTTTGGCAAGGGTTAGTTCCTTGTAATTTTTTTTACTTAATATCTTGCTTTTTTTGTATATTTGTATGAAGCACAAGATTTGAACACATCGATCTCAAACTAATTAGGCGCATGTTTACAACACCTTGTAAATGTGATTTTGTTTTATAAATATATCAATACTTTGTCATAGTGGCATTTAAGGCCAATATTAGTTTTTTCAAATATTTTTTTAATTTTAATTATTATTTTGGAATACTTAAATACCCAATCAATGGAAATCGTTATGTATTAACAAAGCAGTTATTCATAATCTAGTTTATGTGTATTTGAATTAACTACAATAATTATTTTCAAATATTTAAAGGCTTTTATTCAATTGTAGATTGATGATATACATGGTAAATATATTATATCAAAATTTAAGGCAATAAAATGTTCTGTGATTGTCCGATTAAGGGTGCAGAATAAAAAGCCTACTGATAATTTTGGTTGGACAACACCGGCGTGGAGTCATTTCATACATTTTTTTATTAACATAACAAAAAATGTGTTAACACAATCTTTATGCTTTAATGATTAAATATCTACTGAACATTCATCATCACATTTTGATTTATTATTATTACATTTAAACATATGGGATTAAGAAATCTATTAAATTAAGATTATGGGAAACTGCTTTGGAATTAAATCAATGAAAAATTGTCTACTTACAGTAAAACCTATAGAGATTAATATCATGGAGAAATAATGAAATTTTTGTTAGGAAAGAAATAATGAAACTGGCAGGATCATTAATTATTATTTATTCCGTTACAATTGATGCTAACCTACAATATAAATATCTTTGCGACTGGTTCTGTTATACATAATACTATCCGTACGTCCGCGACATCTAAAGGATTATTCAACTTATTTACAGTTTGTACGTTTTATTTTAATAGATCATTGTTTTGGTGACAATTATAACTATTGTTGAAGATTTAGTTTGAATGTATCTTAATATAACATATTATGATACAAAGCTCATTGTTGTTTGCCAAATCTATTTTTACTTTATTGTATTGTGTAGGTACCTGTATAAGTAATTTAACTCGTTTGCCAAACATTTTCATTTAATGAATAAAATTGTCTTATCTTTTTAATACGCATGCAATGCCATAGTCTCAACATTACTTATTCACTTATTTTAATATTGAAATTTTATCTTTCTACTATATGTTGAATATTTCAAAACTACATAAGATTTTTAATCAAAACAGGTAAATTCTGTAATTTTTTCTACTGCCATAAATTTATTTAAAAATCAGTTTAATTTGTATGAATAAATAAATGTTCAAAAATTTTTTTTTGCTATTTTAAATTAAATCCTATTTTTCATGGCATTTTAATGTTTTATCTTATTCTTATTTCTAGTTCTCCATTGGTTATTACATTGTTTACAGATAGACCTTTTCTAATTCAGTTTATGATTAAAAATAAATTTTTAAATATATTCATTATACATAGACAATATTTCAATAAAAATCATGTTTTTAAATAAGGCTGCATAATTCGTTAAATTTATTTTAGATGAAATATTTTTTATAAAAAATTAAAACATTATTTTAATATCTTAAACAATTAATTCTGTGTAATTTATATTTGGTTTTCAATATGTAGGAGTATAATATACATACCTAGCTTTTATGATTCTATACATCTGGAATAAATCTTACGTAATTTATAATTATATATCCCCCATACCCATTTGTATTGGCAATGATTTTACGAAAAGTAATTAACTGAATGTATTTCATTATTATTTTTGTTAGTCAGATGTTTGTCGAAAATAGACAAAATCCAATAATTGATTGGTTTCCCCCGGTATGAAAGGACCAATAAGAAGTGTGATAGGTTAACAAAGATAATGTTATGGAAATGATAATATGTATTTTTGATGTAAGATCAGAGTAGTTTTTACAGATTAAACCTATTTTATTCAACTTCAAATAAAGCATAAAATGTCACATACAAATAAATGGCTCTTGTTGAACCAGTTTTATGAAAATCCCAAAATATTTTAAGAATTGATTCTTATTTTATTAAAAAACATGACAAAGCTATAGAAGGCTATATTATGCTGCAATGTATAATATTTTTTTTACTATGAAATCTAGGTAATATAATATTAATTTCCAAATTACATTATGGTATATTTATATTATTCATTTTACAGATATAAGATTATTTTGATTATTCCAGTTTAGTTAACACCAAAATGAAATAACATCTACTTCCAAGCATGCCATCAAACACAGTTGAATTTGAATTATTATCATTACAAGTTTTTTTCATAAAATAAATCGATACAGACCTTGGCACGTTTAAATATTAAAATAATGATAATTCCTCAATAATTGATGTTATATCGCGAGGATATTTAAGTGCTATGCATTAATTTATAAAGTGTTAGCTTGCACAGTGAGTTCAGTAATGACTATGATTTTGGTATTAAATACGGTGTAGTGATGGGTTTCGATTGAGTCCTAGAGATAGGTGTTATTTAAGAACGTTAAAGGAGGAATACTGTAAGAATTCAACTTATACAATTAAATTAGACTTTCAATCATAGTTTTATTTGCTAGTTACTTGTTTAATGTTTAGAATTTTACAAACCAATATTAATAATGTCTAATGTTTACATATACATCAACTATTTGCCTTTTAAAGGACTCAACTCCAATCTTGGAACTATGCATAACCATCCTTAATGATATTATATTAACGAATGAACAATATTTATGTAGTCACAGATATGGAATGTCGATTATTTATCAGAAAGTAAAAATCTAAGAGTGATGTATTTAGATCTGCTTATGATGTGAATGTTTACATAGTTTTATAAATGTGTTTGGGGAATAAGCTAAAAAACTGGTTACTTAAAACACGGCTTACGAGCGCTGCATAGCTAACATGGATGTGTATAGAGTGTTATTTGTACTGAAAATGCTAGAAGAGAAAGAAGAGGCCTCGTTTGTCTTCTTTAATAAGTATAATCTACTCAGTCCTTTTGTAACGCGGACATTAACCTAAAATATGATTGTAATCTGTTTTGTAACACTATATTCAATCAATATTGTATTGTGATTACTGGTATTTAATGGTAAATGATTTTACTGCCACTAGAATAATGTTTGGATGATATGCCACAATGCTATTTAACTGTTTCTAATCCAATAAAGTAAAGTGTGACTCAATTTTCTCTGTTAAAACTGATTGTGTCTTAGGCCTTACATCTTAACAAGATTATTTATGCATCTGTTATTGAGTGTATTCTATTTTATAAAATAAAACACTCTAAACATTATGTAAAAGATTTGTGAAATACTCACCAACATCTTTTGTCCACATATTATATCTATTTATCATTCAAAAAGGTACTTTTAAAAAAGGCTGCATATAGACTTGGTAATGTTATATTTATGTATCGACAGATAGTCAACGTCATCTCATCCCCGATTGCCTAACAATGCTTTCAAGTCCATAAGCAGCGTAACATTTCGAGAGTAAATTTATTATTTTAGTAAAGAATAAAGATTTAAAATAACATGATCACACTTATCGGAATCTTGATAACAAAAAGTGTTTTGAAAAATAACTGGTAGATCACAGCTTAATATTATATTTTTGTATTTTCTTAGAAAACATACACAAGTTGTAATATGTCTCTGAACAGTGTATAATACACCATACAAGTTGACGTATTCGTGAAAATGATCTCTCATTATAGCAATTGCATATATTGTATTATGTAAGTATGTTAGACAGCTAACGTAGATATATTTTCAGCTCATGTATTTTGTTCATGTATGAGATAAATATGAATAAAAAAGCAACATACCTATATGTGGAGTGATTTTTATTACATTGTTTTAACCATTATCTTGTCAGCTGCCCCTGGATGTTTTAAGTGTGATACTTCTCTGTATTGGATTTGATGGGCTCACATGTAGCTGATGGGACTAATATGGTACCATACATTCTTGGCGCCAAACTGTAAAAGCACTCATGCCTTTGCAGCACAATGCAATTAACAATTGCATGTGTGCTTTGGTCTGATGTTTGTTAATACTACAAATCTTTTAAAACCCATTTAATCAATATATATTCACCCTCAACTATGCTGGAATATTACATGGTATTTGTAATTGTTTATTTCATATGGCTGGTAGAAGAAGACTTTTGACAAAAATCTAACAAATAACAAAAAAATATTGTAGATGTTTTATGTTCGTAAATTATCTCTGCTTGTGAAATTTTTTAAGTATATATATCTATTTGTATTAAATGCTCACAATTATTATAACCTTAGAAGCAAATATTGTTTATTTCAAGAAGAAGAGATGGAATGTTCTGTAAAAAGAAAAAAACACCAAATAAGGCATTGTAAAAAAAGAAAATGAGCTAACTGAAATATTTGAGTAAAAAATATGATATTGCTATTGCACATAACAAAATTCTCTTATAAATTATATGTACTTTATTAGAAAGAAATTCTTTTAGGAGGTATTCTTCGAGCACACTCGTTGTTGGTATTTTATCTTTATTTAATTGTAAACAAGCAATGAATTTATTGATATGCATTTTGGATGAGTGAGTCTTGATTCCTGAGCTTGTATTATGTTTAATTTCATTACTTGGAATTTGAATTATATTTATGGAGATGCTAATAGAAAAATTACTACAAATACCTATAAGAATATAAAACAAAGGTAAGTCATCGTTGCTAATTTTTTTGGGTTTTAACATTTTAATTCAATAAATTAATACAAAGCTGTATCGGGAAGAAAACTAAAAAGAAACTTGACAAATACTGAAGAAGTATGCTTAAAATGCTCTTGTTCGATAGTTTAGAAATTTTCATGCGCAAGAATGTAACAAATCAAAAAGTTGAGTATTGTTTTAATGATTTGATTTTTTCAATAAGATTCAACACATCAGTAATTAAAATGATGACAGGTTTTATAATTTTAACGGATGTGTTGATCTTTACATAAAACGAAGCTGAAGAAAATCAGGAATATGAATTTATTTGTGCACTGTAGCAGGGTAATACTTTTTAATGAATACTCATATAATAGATACAACTAGATAAGCTGTAAGTGAAATAGCAAAAATGATAAGAATGTAAATAACCATCGACGAAATTAATTATCATAGAGAAAAAGTACAGCTCTATGATATTTTCTGATATATCATGACTGCTCTACTCCCTACAGCGATCTACAATCCGCTGCAGCTGTCACTTCGTTCCAGTTGTATTTTCCCTGTTGTGACAGCTTAATAACATTTTTTCGCAAAAAGCTCCACTAAAATGGAATTACAAGATATACCTTATAATAAATCGGAATACGTAGAAACCGTAAGTACATTATCGAAACTAATAATTGCATAAATATTTTTTATTACATTCATAACCTACTTGAATTTTCTGTCAATACATGGAAAACATTTCAGTATTTGTAGACTACCATTGAAATAAGATTAAATCAACACTTAAAAATTTATACTCTTAAATAGCTAGAGCTGAATTTTCTATTATTCAACTTCAATTACTATATTTATTAGTGTCATGGAATTTTAAAAGATGCGCCATGCATATTAATTTTGGTATTTAAAGTGTAGATCCACATTGTGGAGATAACCTTCAACGTAGTGGTATTTTTACATACAATCTAACTATTATAATTTGAAACTCTTGACACTTGTATAAATGTCAGTACAATGGTGTATTTATTGACAGTGTAAATAAATCTGTGAGAATAAAACAAAATAACTTATGAGGTCCATTGGTATTTCGGTGTATTTATTTTTTCATAGTTCTTAATAAAATTAATTTTCCAAGCACTTTCTTTAGAATGAATTTATAATAAAGCTTTTTCTTATCATACCATTGTTAAATGTTTTAATATAATTATTTAAAAAATATTTTTCAAGGCTTCTGGGAATAAGGTGAGCAGACAGACTGTGTTATGTGGATCCCAAAATATTGTTCTGCACGGAAAAGTGATTGTTCAAAGCGATGCTATTATCCGAGGGGACTTAGCCAGTGTCAAAACTGGACGCTTTTGCATTATCAGTAAGGGAGCTGTCATTCGTCCTCCGTTTAAGAAATTCAGCAAAGGGTAAATTATTATTTAATATCCTCACTTATTGTAACTAATTTTAGTTTTTATATGTCCAATGGTGGTATTTACTGATTTACACTGGTCCTAATGCCGTTTCTATTGTCAGTTGAAATAAATTTTGCATATTGTAGAAGTTAGGGCTTGGCCATCTGCCATTCTTCAGGACATGCAAAGGTATATACAAATTCACAATTCCCGAGGAAGAGGCTATGTGCCTTTTCAAATATCACAACATTGATCATGCTCTTAAGCTTTGGAATTTCATAAAAAGACCTTCAATACTGTGGTTTGCAGATTACGTTTAGAATAAACTAAATATTTTTTAATCAATAAATACTGATGTATCTATAATATCTAAATCTAACATCAAACGTGTCTAATGTGTTCAAAGCAAGTTCTTGATCTTAATGTCCATTTATTGATTGTGCCTAAATCTAAATCTTTATTACCAGTCACTTAGTTATGTTTAAAAGGTTTCTTGTCTCCGACGTCTGTACTGTACTGTCTGTACTAAACATACTGTTGAAATTATTTTTTAAATATGAGCAACTTAAAAAAATGTTGTGATCCTCTCTATTCTCTATTGTATGCGGAAAATTAACATATCTGTAATGCAGCCTGAGGTGCTGATGATGAGGCCTGTTAGTTTTGTGATTTATGACCAATGTTGACCAATAACAATATTGATCTGTTTGTTTTTTAGTGTTGCTTTTTTCCCTCTGCACATGGGAGATCATGTTTTCATTGGGGAGAACTCAGTTTTGAATGCGGCAGTTGTTGGCTCTTATATTTACATTGGAAAAAATGTTGTGATTGTAAGTATAAATTAATATGTTATAAAATAATTTGTTTTAAACAATAAAAGCTCATTATATAATGACTAGTAATGTAGCCCGTCACAAAATGACGAATTTGATGAACGATGCGTCTAAATTCTCGCGGTGAACGACATCTCGCGGCGAAGAAGTGAATCATATAATTCGTACATATTGAAATTCGCTAAAGCATATTTTAAAGTTTATGAATGAAAATATTATCCTATCGTCTTGAAATTCGGCACATAGCTGCGGAAAAATTTACTTAACTTATGTGCAAAAAATCAGCGTTGTATCTTTTAAGATATTCTATACAGAACGGAAAAACAAAACATACATACAAACATACACACAATGGCTATTATTATAGTAGATTATGTATAATTATAATTATACTTAATCTTCTATTATCATACCATATGAAAAATAAAATTACAAATAAAAAAACTAGCTTATATAAACGAGACAACTGTTAATTTTATTTTGAAATGCATGTATTTATTTTATAAACAAGCATCTCAACAGATGGCATTAGTTTTATGATTTGTTATTTTATTATTCATGTGATATGAGAATAGAAGATTATGTACAATTATAATTATCTAAATATTGTTTATTTATACTACTTCATTTATGAAGCTGATACAAATCAATTTATAAATTTTATACTTGCTGAAGAAGAATAAATCTGAAATTATCTACGATCTGAATTTTCAACCCACACAGGTTTATTGTTTATACAATATTTAGGTAATCAATTCACACATGAATCAACGCTCAATTGCAGCGGAAGTGTAGCCTAATAGGTTGAAGTACTGGGTCCCGATAGCTGCCGAGATGTAGGATGAACGAATTACCTAAATATTATATAAAGCTGAAATTTTTTGATGTACATTGATACAGATTTATGTTTTGAATTCTCTAGTAATTAATTTTTTTTTCTAGGGAAGAAGATGTGTCCTCAAGGACTGTTGCATGATTGAGGACGGAGCCGTGCTGCCAGCAGAGACGGTCGTGTCGAGCTTCACCCGCTATGGGGGATCCCCAGCTCGCCTTATATCGGATCTCCCAGAAGTAACACAAGATCTTATGGTAGACTTTACAAAGAATTATTACCAGCACTTTGTTCCGGCCAAAGTTTAAATTATATTTTTAGTCCACTGGCGACGCCTTGTGATATTAACATAAACATTTATGTGGTGATTGTTATCTTCTCTGTACATGTCAAGTACAATTAACCTTTTTTGCTTATTTAAAAACAAAGGAAATCATAAAATAAATCTTCATTGCGTTGTGTTTTTGAGAATTCCTCATTTTCCAAAGTCATTCAAATGAAATAGTGTTGACATCATATGTTTTTAAAGTGTCATGGTCAATGAATCTTTGATATTGTTGGGAATACGGAACAAGTATGATCTGTTATTATCATTTTGTGCAAATTATATGACAAACTGTATGCAGAGCATCATCATTACTGCATTATACACAAGTGTTCAAAATCTACAACTGGACTTTTTGTTTTACGGATGAGATAATGAATGGTGTATAGAAATCTTGGTTTTGTATGTTTGGTTAAATTTCATAATGAATAAGAAATTATTTTTAACGCTGAATGTATTTATTATCCCCAATTTTGTAATAAAACTATAAAAAATATGTTCTGTTGCATAATTTTTTAAAACATCTTAGCTATGGTCCGGTGGTTAAAACTCTTGTTTTCCGATCATGAAAGTGAGAATATAAACCTCTAGGTCATTGCTTATGTTACACTTGAGTATAAGACACTTTAAACCAATATGATACACTTCAGTAAATGATAAAACAACTAATAAACTTAAATACACAATGGTGCAATACTCACATAAATCACATAAAAAGTAAATCTAATTTTTGGATTGGCCTGCGCACAGTATCACTGGTACGTTTGCTGCCTGATTTACAGGATATTTCAGCAATGTTTTTAATAATTTTATGTAACTGTTGAAATCATTTATATAAATAATGACTACTTATGACTTGAAGTATACAGTAAAGTTTTTTAATACACGGGCGGGAGATATCTATGCTCTTAAAAAGAGTCACGGTCGCAGGTAAAGAGACAACTCTCTGATAACGGTTTTCTCGGATTTCCTTGTATGCAGAGAAATTATTCATATACATTATCAGATAGTATTAAAAATAATCAAATGAAATTTAGCCTTTTGTGTTAGCATCTATATTATTATATTATCGCAACAGTTTTGGGAAGATTTGGGACAATTAATAATTTCGCCTTAGAATAATATAATATATTTGACAGAAAGTATTCAGTGGAATTTCATTATAATAAAGAATATTCAGTGTTGTTCCCATTTTTTATTTTTGACTCTACTTGCTAGGTTGGCACCTTCAAGCAAATTGCAAACCTAGCAAGTTGGCGAAATTAGTCGCGTCAAAGAATAATAAAATGGAATCAATACTAAATATTCATTTAATAAAAATATTATACAAGTAATATAGAGTTGTTTTTTTTTTTAATAATAGAAAAATACAAATAAAAACTAATTTATTATCTTACGCTTTACACAGCTTATTATCGACCAACAAAGTCATTTTTTTTTTTGGTATATTTTACGCGATTTTGCGGACTTCGCCCAAAAAAATTACTTGTTAAAAATTGCTGCTGCGTGTGTAGGGGGCTTCTTAATATTGTCGGTGAAAATTTCGACAAATGAGTAGGCCAAAAAGGTTGAATGTTTGCTGAAATTCAATGTTAGTAAAATAATGTCAGTTTTATCAGAAGTCGTATCGTAGCGCTCTCCGTCTTTTTTGTTACCGGGCGTTAATGAATTAGGCGGACATACCTTGAACAATCCAGCTCTCGGTTCATTTTTCAACCGATCAATGGTGAATAATTAGTGCCTTAATGAAGCACTTCTTGGAGAGAAATATCGCCACCTAGTACCGGGAATCCATCCTCGACGCCTTGTGTGCCCGGTACAATGCTCCCGTATAATTTAAACAAATACGAAAAAAACAAGGTCTTATCTAATAGGCAAATTATTCTTCAAGGATCGAAGCAACGCCATGTTCAATTAAATTGCTGCAAGCGAATACATTTTTTTATTATTGTTTATTAATAAATATTGTAATTTATAATTTAAGCTAATATCGGTAGCGGAAGATTCAACGCAAAACAGTTAAATTATTCTTCAAGGACCGAAACACCGCCACATTCTATCAAATTATTACGAGCCAATCTACTATAATAATAGCCATTGTGTGTTTGTATGTATGTATGTTTCGTTTTTCCGTTCTGTATAGAATATCTTAAAAGATACAACGCTGATTTTTTGCACATAAGTCAAGTAAATTATTCCGCAGCTATGTGCCGAATTTCAAGACGATAGGATAATATTTTCATTCATAAACTTTAAAATATGCTTTAGCGAATTTCAAAATACGTCATTTTATGACGGGCTACATTGCTAGTAAATGTATAATATCTGTTTTATTTAATAAAAGTAATTATTAGCTGCTCAAAATTCTACACAAGTCTATTTGTTTTTACGGCGAATTATTCATATATTTTTTATTTCCGTCGAAATAGGCCACGGGTATATTTTTTTCAATAATTTTTATGTGAGTATCTCTCATTTCTTGCATTGAATAGAAATCTTTCCAATCTGTGACGCGATTTCAGTGAATAAAACCGAAATTAAATTGTCAAGACTTTGATCTCTATTGTGAATTGAATTTTAAAGCCATTCAGATATTCATTGAGAAATTAAAAAAAATTATGCCGTGGAGTACCTGAAATATTTTCAGGTTCAGGTGCGGTGAGGGTGTTTTTTAGAAAATTTGTTTAGTATTCGGTGGGCTTTTGTCATTGTTTTTTCCAAGTGTTGAAATAGTACTCTGGCCGTTAACAGCATTAGCAAACTATAGTCTCAGGCAGTCTCTTATGCATTGCATGCCGTCACTACTTCTGTGAAGGCACCGCATTGTGCTTGTTGTTTATTCTCAACGCGTTGCCTGAAAGGAGAGCTGTGTGCGAATTCAATCAGCTGCTTGATCTCGATCTTTTCCACGTGTGGTCGCAGTTTTTCACGTCTTCCGCGTTTCTCGTTTATCGCCTATGCACGTCATTCAATACAAACAATACTCGTTTCGTTTTATTGCATTTATAGACATTTGATCAAAATGACGTAAAACTTATAAGCATAAAAAGCAATGTCTTTGATTTTTATTGCACAGCCATTTTATTGTATGATTTTGTTTAAACAAATTATGCTATCAAGGCATCGTCTAACTTTTCCCATTTTCTTTCTTACGGTGACCAAATCTCTGAAAGTCCCTAAAAAACCATTTGGTATGTAATTATATATTTTATTTTGCTGACCTCTGAAAAATTACTAAATATGTTATCAAAAGTAGAAATACGAAGAATAAAATGAAAAATGTCACTCTATATTGAGATATTTCAAAATATATTTCTCCATCACAACTGACGCATTTTATGACTCATGTTTTCATTTTTTATCAAATATAAGCCTATTTTCTGTTGAAGTAAACATTTTTTTTCTATTCAAAACCTCTTTAGTGAATTTATCGCGACAATTAAAATATGCTCGGGCGAGCAATCTGATGCACGTAGATTGTAAAAATACTATTTGAAATACAAATTCACACATTAATTGACTTGACAAATGACAGCTTATTACTTTTTTGTTTAAATACCTCCAGAGGAGGCAATCAACATTTAATCGCACGTCGTTTCTTTGTGTTGCTATGGCTTAGTCTGTATTTATTGTATTACTTGAGTTCATAAGATATCAGATGGATTACTTAAAAATTAAGACTCGGATACGAGATTTATTACAAGTACCTATGGACCTATAGACATTGTAAATCCACAAGATTGATCGTGTGGACGATGTATTTTCGCAAAATTAATAAATCAATCAAGATATGAAAAGGTATGCATGTACCAGGTGGAAGGAGGTTATTTGTGTGATATTGGAGCTAAAACCATAATTTGATAGACTAATTGCGTCAGATATTGGATTACTTTAAATCCTTTCAATTTTTTCGTTGTGGCACTAGAAGGTTGAGGTCTTGCGGTAAATATTTTTATGACGTCTAATTATAAACAATAATATTTTATTAGTACAAATTTTAATAAGCTTAATTCTATTTAAATTTTGCAAGTTTCAGAACTGATTACTTTATTTAATAATCGATAATACAAATTCTAAATAGTAATTATAAAATATAGCAAGGTATGAACGCACGTCATAATTATATTATATTTTTGTTATTTATTCTGAACGCTACTAGTCTGTGGTAAAGTAAAAAAAAATGACTCAGGAATTAACTCTGTGCGCCGATATAATGATATTTTTTTATGATTTATGGTATACATGTAGAGATAAAAAAAAATGTAAATGAGGAAAAACGCCATCAGCTATCAACCAGTCTAATGGCTGGAACCGTGTAAGGAATTATCAGATTTAAGGTATCATTGGTAGTATTATTATACCTCAGGTATTTATTTAGTTTAAAACAGATGCAGGCACCATATTGTTGTTTTTAGATTTGAAAAAAAATTAATTTCAAAAGTTTAACTGATATAGGGTTTTATTATTTATTTCTCGAATAAAAAGGTAATTCTCTGTTGCTTAGCGTACATATTAGAATTTAGTCAATATTGAGTTTCAATGAGACCCGCTTATCGCGTCTCCCGAAGGATTGCCCAGTTCCTCGACAGGTTAATTCAGACCTGATTCACCTGCGTATTGTCGTGGATCAGTCAATTTGTTATAATACTTCCATTATCCGCTAATAAATTCAATAAACCACACGACGGATTGTGAATCATTTTGACACACTGACACAAAAAGTATGTTGAGAAGACTTCGGTAAAATCGTAGGTGTCCTATATTAGCGGGTTCGTAGTCCAAAGTCAATGCGTCATGATTGATGGCGGCGGGAAGCGAGCGTTGAGATGACGAAATGTATTGTTTTTAATAATTCACCTAATTTGTGTAGAAGCAGTGACCAAACACCGGAAGACCCACTCTCGTGTGAACGATCGCATCCCTCCTTATTCACTTCACTTAACGCGATAAGAGATTCCTAGAACAAATCGCGTCAAGTGAAGCAATTTCGTAAGATTGTGGTGAGGATGTATGCGAGAAAACTGGAATGCTAACAAACGCCAAATTCTTAGTAGATAAGTCATCGTTTTAATTTCACCAAAAACAGAAGTCTTGTTCAGCGGTAAACATTAGTTTTTTTATCATCTCATTTTCAATAGAAACGGTTTTTGTTAACATATATGCGCCAATGACAATGAACATATATTTACTACAAAACAAGTAAAAGTATATGTACGTTTATATGAAAAAATAAACACGTTGAACTTATTGATAATCAACCGAATTTGTGATAGTTTAAATAATTACGCTTTCTAAATGCTTAGTATCATATAACATTCTTTAAAGCTATAATCGCAATAAAATGCCTGAGTCGTCACCTTGAGGCTTTATTCCAGAGAAATCCTCGCATTGTTCCGATCCCCTGACCTCAGCAGGACACGTGCAGCCTGCAAGGACACGTGATTTGTTGATAAGGACCAATTATTCCACAGACGACCTCTGCCAATTGCATACGGACTCCACTTCGGAGAAATTCACTGAATCATATAAATCTTTCTTGAACTGAATATAAACATTTTTTAGTCGAATCGACAATCGACCTATTTTACAATTTGCATCATACAATAAAAAAAAATCAACTCACAATCAAATCAATCGATTGATTTTAAATTTTACCCAAAAGTCATAAAAAATAACGATCATCTCAATTCGGCGAATAATTGCCGAATATTCGCAATTTACTACTTGATTTTCGACGAATTTTTTTTTGCCAACAAATGCTGGATTTAAAACTGAATTCATTGAAACATGAAAGAGTGAATTCATTTACAAATTAATTCACTTACGAAATATTTTCATTATTTATGAAAAAAAAACTTATTCTGCTCGAATACGAGCTCCTTAACCCGAGACTACAAGGCGGCTAATTAAGTATAATTAAAGCAAATTCATTATAAATTAAAACTTTATTACTAAATCACGGATAATCGGTTAAATGCGTTATATGTGAACAGTGTGACGGTTTAAATTAATAAAAATGCTTTATTTATCTTAATTTTTATCCAGTGTGCATAGTTTTGAAAACATTACTGCCACTGATGATAGTAATTTGAATTATTACACTAAACATATTTTATTATTATTTAATTCTAATATCTATTTAAAATGTTCTTCGGTTAATATATATTTTTACGTTTGTGTAGGCAAGAAGTGGTAAATTAATATGCATTTCACAACAGTTTGTATTGGCTAAGTTATTCTTTATTTATGTGCAAAGTACGTTTTCTTGTAAGAAAAAGAATAAATGATTTTTTACTGCGGCCTTTATGTTTGCTGACGGAGAATCGTTTGTAGGAGCCAACGAAACTTCTCAGAAATCTATAATTTGTTCTCTTGTTGTTAAAATTTCAAAGGAAAGTATTTTTATATTATTTATTGTAGGTTTTTTGAAATTTTAACGCATTGATATATTATTTTTTAACACGTATAAATACTTTTAAACACATGTAAAGTTTTGCGGGGTGCACTTGAGGCAACAAATAAACCACCGTATGTACTAAGTACTTTTTCCCAATTTTAAAATAATACAATTTTTAACTGGTTGATTATTTTCCACGGAAATTAGAAAAATAAGTTATCATTAATCATTTAAGAACTGCGCGATTGGGTTGGACATGCTTATAATGAAAACTGCATATTTTGGGAAATAAGACAATAGTTTTTTTTTTAACATTTTTATGGATTCTATATAAAAAGGATTTATCATACTGGCTGCTTGCTCGATATTTTCTCAATTTTTCTATGTTTGTTATGGCAGGTCTTATAACCATTAATTTCAATAATCCGTCCCATTATT
Organism: Atopsyche davidsoni; assembly: GCA_022113835.1. Classification (NCBI taxonomy): domain Eukaryota; kingdom Metazoa; phylum Arthropoda; class Insecta; order Trichoptera; family Hydrobiosidae; genus Atopsyche; species Atopsyche davidsoni. The sequence goes on from JAILWY010000014.1 coordinate 11,881,410, forward strand.
TGAACGAACTAATCTTAATGTGTATGGCAAAAATCAAATTGACTTAGCCTGAAAACATATCGGATTAGAATTAGTGATGCATTGTCATTCTGGTTTTATGTGCATCGATATGCCTCTGGGATAAAAAAACCTTTTAATATTTTTGTTGCTTCACTTCAATATCTATTAACAAAGTTTATTTCTAGATTGTAAAATATCTTTTCTGCATTGATATATTTGCACAGTTGGTTAGATAGCCATACTGGCATTTGGCAGCTCTGGTAAAGCCAGGGAAACCTTCGTTCCAATGTCCTGTACCTATACCAAGAATTATCACACATTTTGTGTTCAGAAACGGCTGAAAATATTTAATAGCGGATAAGTGTGTTTTAAAAACTTAAACAGAAAAAAATATAAGCACGTTCAAATGCGATATTTATAAAAATCAAAATAAGTTATATTCAATTTTTGTAATAGTAATTTCGATAAAGTATAATTTGATTGCACATCAAAGAAATACCGGTAAAATTTTGATATTAATTAAAATAAAATTTGATTGTCATATAGTTTAATATTCATAAAAAGCTGCAGGGTTATTAATGTGTATTGTTATTATAAACCTTTTGATGAATGTAAAATTGATAAATAGCAAGGGGGATAATCTCACATTCTTTTCAAACGCAGGTACCTTCGGGTCGATATATATATGTATATATTATTATTATATTAAATAAGCAGCTCATTAAAACAAATTTTAATTAAAATAAACATATATGTATACTTTTCAAAATATCATCACAAAAAAATCAATGCATCCTCAAGAGGTGGTCCCGACCTGCGTCACAGAATATTGTCGTGACGTGTGCCGTAAGGTGCAACAGGTGATACAGGCGGCCGATTGAAAACGCAGGTGTAGTCCTCAGGCTTTCCATTGATCCATGTGATCAACACGGTTTTTTCATTTTCATTATCTTTTCTATGTTATTCTATCTCAAAATGTGATAAACTTAAATGCTCAGTAAATTAGTTTTAATTGAATAATTTCAGATGCAACAATTGAGTAAAAAGTGCTCGTGAACTTTTATACTCGTATCATGTATATATTGTGCGTTTTTCCTTGTTTAATGTGACTTTATAGTACATTTGCGTTGTGGCACTGTCATCCAAAGTTTTGCCTTTTTGCCTTTGATTGATTCGCCAAAACTTTATACGAAACAACGTGTCGATTGGTCGGCGTCGTGTTGGGGGGTATGTCAAACAAAACACAGAATCATTTATCATATATTATTCAATCTTCCAGACGTCAATTTTTCAGGTAGTATATTCAATTATCCGACGATTTATTATCGGAGGTCGCTGTCTGTGCATCCTAATATGTCTGCAATCGTATAAATCACCGTAAAGTACCGTACGGCGCACGTATACCGGAAGGTTTTTATTCACAGCTACAGGAGAGCACTTTGCACGAGGAATTTGAGTTTAAACGATTTTCCTAATTGTAAATAAATTGTCCATCGCACAGTCAACATAATCAAGTCGGCCGATCAGACTCGCCGCCATGTCCGACTGGCGTTTAGGTTATCACAATGGGGGCTCCGGCTGGGGCTTCCACAATGGGAGAATTACAGATGCCCATGCCAACAATGTCAATGCTGGGCAAAACACCGATTAAGTAAATTCTTTATTCGTGACAAGCTTTTTTTTTTTAAATTTGTTTATTGCTATTAGACGCGACATCGGTAAAAATTGCCACGATATTAAAAATAATTTTCTTGTTGTTGTACACGTAAGTTCTGTTTTTTTTTTTATTTATAAAAAATAGAATTATATAACACGTGCAATTTTTATATAAGAAATGTTTTTTTTTAATTATTTTTTTTACTGAGCTTATTTCTTTACTATACATTTTTTGTGTTTTTCTATATAAGCATTAAATAACTTCTCTCTTAAAGTCAGCACTATTTATTCTTGAAGCGTTAATAGTTTGTATGTTAATAATTTTAAAAAAATAGTAGAGTCATGAATGATGATTGGTTCAGATTTATAAACTGGAGAAGAAAGGAACTGTGAACGCATAGCATGAAATGTAGTTTATGAGAGGTGATTAGTGTTATTCAGATGTGACGGGGAGTATGAATATATACGAGTACATACTTTCCCTCTATCAATACTTTCCCGTTGAATATTGCAGATAATATTTTTTTATAATCTATAGATAGTACTCGCTTTAACATTTCATCTTAAATCTAATATATTGTTTTATAACTCTCCACAGTGCACTACCATGTATTATCGACAAACTTATTTGAAAATAGCTTCCGTGGGTCCTTAGTGTCATATATGGAGTGAGGCGGTTAACTAGGCTCTCCCAGAAGCCAATAGGTGATTCGTAGCGTTAATTGAATGAAATAATATTGTAAAGTCGGAACTTGCGTCATGTTTCATTATCACGCAGCTGGATGTCCGCGCCGACATGTCTGCACAATGCCTCGGAATGATTAATACTCAACTGTGCAGGTATGCCGGGGATGTCATGATCACGGACGAATAGGGCTATTTAGCGAACACACAAGTGCATTATGCAATAGTTGTTGGCTTTGCAACGATTACAATATGAATAGATCAAACACGGAACATAACAGATTACTCGAGTTGATTATTCAATAATATATAATAGGCGTGTTAACCCTTTCAAGGACGAAACGATTATTCTGTAAAAAAAATTGACATCAGTCGAATCGTGTAAATTACGTATGTGTAATCATTTTTGCTCAATGCTCAAGCAAAGTTTAACTTTTTTCAATTTTTCGTTACATTTTTTTTAGTTATTTTAACTAGTAGAATACTCACGGAGCTAATATTAATGTTTTTATGGCTAATGACAATTATATCTCGCATCGTGTATCTGATGAATTAAGTTATTTTTCTATTATTTAAAACAAATTACGAAACCTATCAGTCTGTAACATTTTTTGGCTTTGGTAAATAAAATAGGATTATATTATGAAAAATCTAGGCTTCTACTAGTAGATTTATTTTTTTTGAATTCGTATACTTAATTTTTCAAAGGTATTTGATTTTAAATTAGTTATACAAGGTATAGTTAACGTTTCTTCTTTTAAACACGTTGAATAAAATAAATAAGCTTCAAATAGCAAAAGTCTTCAGAATTCTGAATGTAATTTTGTATAATATTGTTAGATCTATTTTCGATAAATATTTTATTTTGAGAGGAATACTTAGAATTCTCATCCAGTAAATTCGAGTTTTTTTTTAAATTAACCATGAAAATGTTTAAAATTACACTTTTCGAAAAGTATGTTGATCTTTGCCTTAATTTGTATAGAAAAAAAAACAGTAAAGCTTGTTCATTCATTCATTATACAAATAATTGTCGAAGCGTGCAGTAGAAACTAAAGTGAGTAAAATAAAGGCCTTCGGCAAATTTTGAAACGCAAATAATACCAGTACAAGAGCAAACGAGATCGAAAAGTTCAAGTGTACCATATAGGAACAGTAATTTCCACCAGGTGTGGATTAATATTTTGATTAGTTGTTTTATCTATGTTTATATATTTTTTATAAGAAAATCCAACCCTTGATCCAGTGGTTAGTGCACTTGTTTGCCAATCAAGTATCAAGCTCGAATTAGGTTTAAAAAAATGATGTTTCTATTTTTGTAAATTTGCTTTAGGTTTGAACTTATAATAATAAAAAAAAAAATGTTTGATACAAGCATTCTGTTATAAAGGTTTTTTTGTGATTTCTGCGTATATAACATAGCGAAGTTGCCTATAATCGCTTCACAAACCTGCTTGTTGGCCAGCTTATCTCTAATTTAGCTTTTGACCTTCAATTTTTATTGAGTAGGGTAGGACTTCTCCATACATATTAATTTAATTGACTCCCATTTGTGAATTTAACATAAAAACCGGTGTTACATATATTTCTCAAGATGTGACTGAACCAAACCTGACTAACTAACGTTTATCTTTAAAATACATAATTGAAAATAATATGTGTAAGTCTTTGTAACATCTTTTGGCTCATTATTGAGCGACTCAAGCCCAAACCAAACAAAAGAATAAATGAAATAGTCGTTGTTTAAATACCGGATATAAATAATCATCTAAATTTTCATGTCATTGTTATATTATAGTACAAACACAGAGTAAATAAATCGACACACCCTGGGAATAAGTATATCTAAAAACCATATAAACATTGTTAGAAGCTTTGTAAGCTCATAAGTGTGTCCAAAATTATTTTATCATATCTATTTTTTTGCGCAATAATCTGACTAATAAAATCGGAAAAAAATGATATTTTCCAATTATCTTAGTACAGGGGATTCTTTTAATGATTTTTTTTTACATTGCAGCTTAAAAGAAAATACATTTTATTATATAAAAATTTGTGGTTGAAACACAACAGTAATAGCACAACCGTTTCTAGCTATCTTACGATCGGTTCCGAAGTACCTGCTTGCATTTTTATATACCAGTATATATGAGGCTAAACACGGTGGCGTTCTGTAGCATAACCGTCTCCAGCTATCTTCTGATCGGTTCCGAAGTAACTGATTGCATTTTTAAACTGTAAACAAGTTCAAGATCTCTTCCTAGAGATGGACGCTTCCTTCCTGATTGCCAACCTCGGCGGGCCCAGCAGAGCTCGACTGAGCTTACTGCACAGAATTCAAATGAACCGTTGGCTCTGCAGCTCGACATGCAGCGGCCTGGAGACCCGGTAGTCCGTCTCCGTGTCCTTTATCACGTCTCGGCAGTACGTCCAGTGGGATATGATGGGAATTTATTCGATTCAAACGTACGATTAAATTATGATATTCAGTGCCAAGTGACTCGGCTGTCTCTCCAATATTGACTTCATCCCGCTCGTGGATCGCCCTTGAGAACTTACTCTGACGCACGCAAATCTACTTGCTAAGCAAATTATTGGAGTTTGTTTTGAATTGTATGACAACACACTCTTACCCATTGTCACGAATGACAATGCGTATATTGATATTACGACAACTATTTTTATTGCATTAAAAATTATTTTTAAGTTTAAACGGATAGAAAGTGTCAAGTGTTTGAGACACTCGTAGAGGGTGGGGGGGTGTTTTGAAACACTCCCAAAACCGCGTGTTATTTTGAGAACTACAAGTAGTGGTTAGTTTAAACAATTGCATGTCGTGCTAGGTAGACGAGCCAATCGATGGCAGGGCAGGGACGCAGATGATTCACCATCGTCCGACTCTACTGCCTATTCTATTTATACATTCAGGCCGGCGATTATTCCGTATTATGGAAATTATTAAGTATTTTTTTTGAAAACTGAATTTCGCAAGCTTTATATTCAACGGATAAATATAATAATATGTATAATAAATATAATCAGCAGGATATTGATGTGATAAAATAGTCACATCATTGGCGTTCGTTCTCCGTGAATTCCTTTTAAAGCGTTTACTATCAAAATTCAAAACATTTTACTATCTTGAATGTTGCAAATATACAAACTGAGTTTTTTGCTTTTCGGTATGCTCGCCGCTAGTTATTTGTTATTTCAATAGTTCACTGATACTGATTTTTTTAGCTAAAATATAAAATGTTAACTCCGTACTCGAATTAACGCTACACTTCGTGTCTTTAATTTGACATTTCAAAACTGAAATACTCATCCCTCGCACTTTATCCACATTTGTAGAAAATATTAGTATTCGTTATTGTAAAATATAAAATAGATTTTTTTCCACAAAGTAGACTAAGCGGAGTCGTCTGGGATATTATTCAAATAGTTTTTCAAGTAGTTAATTTTAATTAATATCACAAGGGGCGGTATGCGAGACACGCTTTAGTTGCCACAAGTGTACTCGAACAAAAGTCACAATCGTACTGCCGTCATACTTTACACACAGCAAAATAGAATCTGTTCCAGACGTGCAAATATTATTTGCGTCAACTCAACGTGCTTCTTATGATAATAACAAAGTATAATAATACATCTGATCTACATTTTTAAAGGCCGGAAGTTAATTTTATGAAGAAAAAAAATCAATTTAATGTTAAATAGGCTTTGGTATTGTATTTGTAATATAAATACACTACGCATCTAAAAATTGCTTATATTTGCAAGTGTTATGTAGTCCATACATGCTATAAAGCAACGGACTGTAAACAACAAGCTGAATTGCATATATATTTTGGTAAAGCGTCTTTCGTCAAATCGATTTAATTATAATTTTTATTGGACATTAGCTACATTTCTGCTTATATAGATCGTCCGCAAATGGTAGCATTAATCAGCAAAATATTTTAAATACTATGACAGCTGAATAAATTTACAAAGGTGTATTATATAATTTCGATCGTGTAATTTGATAAAAATAATTAATTTTAAAAAGCTAATCCGTTGATATCGCGTTAAAATAATCAGAAGAGATTTTCATTGGTTGAATGAAATATTTAAAAAAAAAATACTTTGCTCCGATAAACATCGAGACATATCATTCCACGTTAAATCAACACTTCCGTACCTAGTTACGACATTTACTGTAGGCTGGATGAAAGTAGAAATAGCCACTACGCCTTCTAGAATATTCGAGGTACCACAATACTATCTCGGTTGACATTCTAAATAAAAGGTGCTAAGAGTAGAAATGAGAAACGACGTAGAAAACAAATAATTTTTTTTTCGATTTTTTCTGAAATTAGTAAATTTATACATATCTCCTTTTGATCATTCACTTTTGACAATTTATAAACTTTTTCGAGCATACGCTATTTACACACGTAATTTTATACATCCATAGTTTAAAATGCTAGTATGTATACAAAATATTAACATGGATTATTTGCAGTATTGGCTATCGGTTAAATATTCAATATCTAAATGATTTGTATCAAATTTAGAGTTTACGAATGGTTAAAAAAATTTGGGAAAGGAATCTAGTTGTTTTATGAAAATTTACCGACACCTGGTTATGTACGGTACATTAAATGAATTGTGTATAAAATTTGTCTTCATATTGGGCTGTAAAAATGGTGATTCACATGGAAATGCACAAATGTAGAATGCAAATTTATTTTCAATTTATCATTTTCGTAAGAATTATTTTGAAAGTTTTATTTTTGTTTGATAAAATATGTGCATGCATTATATCTGATACCCGTAAATTGTGTAAAAACTATAGATCAACATTCACATAACATTAATAATTTATAAGAATCATTCTGTTAAATAGCAAACAATACATGAAATACTTTACAAGGATGTTTGATGATAAATTATGGAGATGCATGCTTAAATCTTTGTATTAAAAAAATACATACTACAGTTTTTCAGTTACGCATATCACAGTTACTATAAAAACTTGATTCGAGACAATAGTTTTAAAATTCACGATTTTCAGTAAAATTTATACGTCGGGTGTAATTCGAAATATGTGTTTAACTTAAACATATGAATATGAGCTATTTTTTGTTGCCAGAAATTTTAGTTCGTGTTTGGGCAATTAATTAGTTTAATCGGCAATTTAAGTATTTTCCGCGGTGGTAATAGCTCTAAATATGTGGCCATCTTATTTTCTTCGCGGCATCAACGCCGCCGCTGCCAACCGAGTTCCAAGTGTCACTACTTTCATTCTATTGTGCTTTACACATTGGGTTTTCCTCAGTTTATTTTTATAATTATCAGCATATGATAAGTAGTAGTATTATTATTTTTGACCCTCCACTGAGGGGCTATTCCACCGTTGACTCCTCCGTCCCCAGGAAAGCGATAAGATAATCTGATTGTGAGTTACAACAGTGCTGACTACTGATTGTTCAGAATCAATCTGGAATGTAAATCAATCACTTCTGTGACTTGAGATAAGAGGATTATGGAAACCAAATATTTTTTGAATATAAAATTTATCAACAAAGCTATAGATCGCTGAGAATACGGGCTGCCAATTAATAAGATTCGTGATGAAATATAAATTAAATACTTTATGGTTCTCGTTTATCAATTTAGATTTTTATTTGCCAATTGCTTTGTATGGTTTGATTTTTTATTAATTAGCTATATTGTATATGTATTAATCACTATACCCTCAAACACGTGTATAACCTGACTTTTGTACTATACTCATCTCCTTCTACTTCTACGTTTACTTTTATTTTGCTTACTATTATTACAATTTACACCAAAAAAAGTGGACACGCTTTTATAACTTCGTATTAACGTAATGCAAGTAGTGCATTATTTTATTCAAGTTTTTTGTCGAAATTTTTACAGTTTTGTTTAATCACAGTGTTAAAGCAAATTAAACAAAACCTTGACAGAAATAAAATAATAACAACAGTTGAATTCCACTTTGTACTTCAGTAACCTCTCTAAGGTCTGAATTCATTGTGAACGTGACAATACTATCGAAATGATTACATTTGTAGCAGTACTTAAAGTATAGAGTTGATTTTATAACGTCCATGAGTGTAATATTTTCAATTAAATTGAATATTTGTTTAGAAATCTCTTTCAAATTTAATTTTTATTCAAGTCTCAAGACTTAAAGCATGAAAAAATGAATGATATGTGGTCTTCCTCTCGAGCCATGACATAACTGCATGATAATCGGTTAAAGATTTCCACTCTTCCACAAGCAAGCTCCTGTCGTGCAATTAATGCGAGGATAAAAGTACTTGTAATCAATTGAGTGAATCAAGTGAAGTGAATCAAATAAGTTAATTTTTTATATTTGTAAACTACTTCAAAACATTGTATACATTGTTTTGAAGTTGACTGCACGCTTCTAATAAATACATTTTTTATACCATTTGTATAATTTCATTAAAGCATGATGCTTGTATTTCGATAAGCGCCTTATTCTGACAAATAAATTACTTGCTGTTTTTGCGTTAAACCGTTGGGTTTTTTATTGCGTAATCGATAAAATAGATAACTAATAAGAATATATCGTGTATTAATGAAAACTATTTTTTAATCGCTTATCAATACTACATAATACTCATATGTACGTGATTAAGACCACAAATCATATTAAAAATCGACAGCCTCACTGTATGAATTGTATAAAACAATGTTTCATCAGGATGGTACAAATTAAAGCACAGGTGATTTTTATGGCCGTCGAATCGATTTCTTAGATCTTAAGAGTCGGATTAATTTTTGCTATCCGAAAATATTGTATCAACGTTGAATAAATGGGCTCAAACAGCAAGTAAGAAGGCTTCGGGGTGATGCTCCCTACAGCCTGTGTAAGTCCTCAGTGCTAAATTTGTTATATTGTTATTTGAGAGTCTAATTGGAAGGTGTACTCTGCATGTTAGAGTTTTGAAAATACTAGCGGCTGAGTGCATCACGAATGATTAGCGCCTGATTATTGTGTGGGTAGTAATTAGATAATCGCACATCTTTCCTTTTAGCTGTTGAATAGCCGGTTAGGACTGCTTTGGTTTGCATTTCCCTTTGTTAGAACGCTTGACTGAATAAAACCAAAAAAAAATGTAAATATATATATTTCTGAATATTTTCAGTAGTAGACGGATGACAAGAAGATATAAACTTATTTAACTACGCTGTTTAAAAATAATCAATTATTAGCTATGAGTTGAATTTCGACATCCATTTTCAAAATAAACCTACATCATGATTTTGGAAAATTAGAGATAAAGAGACAAATAAGCATGTTTTATTTGGCTTGAAAAGCCTTTGTGCAAGCATTGCTGTATTTAAGAATAAAATTCAAAGAAATTACAATACATATATTTAGTATATTTGAAAAATATATGACTTCAATTTAGTACAGTAAAAATATCAATTACTGATAACTCATAATGGCTAGAAACTTACAAACAATTTTATTTTCTGAAAAATATCGATTTATAAGAAATAGAAAATGTTTAAAACGCAAGAAACGGAACGAAATCAGGGATTAGAAAAGTTGCATACATTATAAGAATTGGCATTATTAGAAGAATCGACTTGGAATTTAACTTTCCCTAGTTATGATACAATTTTATATCAATGAGATTAAACAAATGCCCTTCATAAAATATATTTGTGACTATATAGGAATGATCTTCTTCAATATTTATATTTTTTCAGATATTAAGACTTATTAAGCAGATGAATCAAATCTATTTACCGTGACTGAATATATACATAATTATAACTTTCTTTTTTTTTACATTGTCCATTAATACATATTTTATTGAAGATAAGACTTGTGAATAAAAAGTCATATTTTTATTTTTTTAAATATTACAAAATGCTACCTTTATTTTATATGTGTTATAATTTGACAATGCTTTTTTAATTATTTATTTTTTAAATATTCCAATACCAGTCCCCCTGCTTGCAAAAGAAAGCCAATTGCATACCAAGAGAGACGCTACAATCACCACCAGATTTGCATTATTATAACCGAATATCGGAAGCAGCGCAGTTTCCAAAATATAAATAATAACGCAATGGAAATTATCGACCGGACCACATAGCATTCTAAAAAAGCGGAAGCAGTTTTCGATAAGTGAGACAAATAAATAAACATAGATTTTAGCTCGTTCGGGCACATGAACTTTACTCAGAAATTGCTAAAATGTAAAATACGAACGAATGGCCGTCATCCTGGAGGTCTGCGCTTGTTCTTGACAGCCACAAAAAATATGTTCACTTCAAATATAATGCTAGTGCGGTTCATTGAAAACATTGAAAATATATAATTAACAAGTGGTATTGTTAGTAACAGAAAAATGTAGGTATGTATATTTGATATAATGTAGCACAGATATAATGTTGTGAAATGTGTTTTGCGCCTTCTGGAAAGTTTGAGACGTTTCCGCGCACTGAGGCTGTTTGCGCCCGCCCCTCCCCCGCCCACCTGAGCGCCCCGCGCCTCCCCCGCCCACCTGAGCGGCCCGCGCCTCCCCCGCCCACCTGAGCGGCCGGCCTAAGAAGACACGGAACCACCTTTGGCGGGCAGTTTCGCTTCACGCGCCACGAAAGTAGGACGTCCTCCGCGGCCGGCCAGCGCGGCGCTCCGTCCACACGTGACTCCAGCCGGAATAACACCCGACCGCTCCGAAGCCCGACCGTCGACAGCCCGAGCTCCCGAAGTCGTGTCTCTGCAATAGGAGCTCATCGCGTATCGTTCCCGCGGGCCGGTGGTGTTTTTTTTTTTAATTTTTGACAAACTGAACAGTAATCGCAAAGACTCTAGTGATCATGGGGCAGGGAGAAGGTTTCAGCCACGACGAGAACGGGAAGAGCCCCAGCAAGGAGCACATCATCGAGCCGGACTGCGACAAGCCGAAGGGTGAGTGCGAGACTTCATTAAATCTATAAATATTTTCACCCGTCCGTAGAAACAGTATATCAAATTTACATGATTGATTACGTCTAATAACAAATATATCTGTTGTTTCTTTAAAAGCGTATTTACGTCAGAATTTATCGAGTGCACCGATTGCTGTTGTAATTGTAGGTAGTCGACATGCATATCGGTTAGTGAGATTCGCCGTTGTTCTGTTTACATATACATGCACTTAAATGCATTCTGGAGCCTCTTGAAACAATAAACTGCGACTGTGATTATCAACATATTTTATGTACATATTACACGTGGGCCACCGTCAGCCATCAAATGACATACGGGACAATGTATGCGGTATAATATTAATTTTAACTTTTTGAAGTACTTTTGACCGGAAATCATAGTAAGTTGATGTTCATCAGTAAAAATGTTAAAGGTCGCTTTTTTTGCTATCCGTGTTGAGATAATAGCGATTTATTGAATTTTAAAATACTTTATTTAAGTGTCACTTCAAGGCTGCGGAATATATAAATATTATATCTATTATATTGTTAAATTTGTATAATATATTGACTCCAAACAAACCATAAATTATTCAATAAGTTCATAATTGTTTTAAAAATACACCGATAGCGTTGAAATAGTATGGTTATGTTAATTACAATTATGTATTTGTTAATCTGGACGACATAACACGTCACGACCTTACTGAGATCTTTCTTCCTCGACAGGTATGAGAGGATATTGACGTTGAATATTTTTGCAGGTCATGATCCACGAGTTAGTTGAAATAAAAATAAAATTGTACTAAATTTTTAATAATTGATAAACATCTAGTTATTCTCGTATGACGAAACATTTTCTATGATTATGAAAAAATTCATACAATGTTTCTTGTCATTAGTCACAATAGCTACACAGTGAGTACTTTGATATATTTTCAAGTACTTTCGATTTCGGTAACAAAGTGTTGTCGTGATGTGAGCTCTCGCTTAAAATAAAGTAACACCAACTAACAGAATTTAAATAGTTTTCAGTAACTACATTTACTAATATTTCAGTAACGAATAATTAAATTAATTGTGTTGTAGGTTTTTTTGATTATTATAGTATTCTTTTTGGTACTTCTATTATATCTTATCGTAGAAATTCAACTTTATTTGATTGCAGTTCTTTACAAATAAATAGAGTAAAACTAATTAAAAAAAAAAAACAATGTGTGCTTCCCTTGTATATTTGTAAGTACTTAATTATTTTATTCCTTATTCGCTTTTATCACAAGCAAACAATTAAAAAAATTATCTTAGATTTTAGGAATTATTATATTTGAGTACAAAAAGTATCAATCAATTAATGTCATTACAGTAAAATATCAACGTCTGAGATAAGTTTTACCTGTCTTTTAATACTGATATCAGACTAAAGCGCCGGTTAATTATTGTGAATAATTTCAAACTTAAACTAAATTATGTTTAGTTTCGAGCAAAAAAAAATTTTTTGAACTTTTTTTATTACTACTTATACAGTTATATTTCGATAAACGATATTTAATAACTTTCTGTCTGCTAGTCGTATTAGACATAATACAAATACCTCTTTTAACTATTCTATTGAATGTGGTTATAACTGCTTTGATTTTAGTTGTAATGATTTTCGCTAGTGCATTATTTTAATAAATCTCGATATATCTTTAATAGAATTTATAATTTAATATAAATGCTTGCGTCATCAGTAACTAGACCAAAGTGGGGTTTTACTGGTTAAGTTAAGTTATACTAAAATCAAATCAAAACATAGATAACAATTAAATGAATATACAATATTATAACTTGTATATCTGATATATAACGCTTTTAATTTTGAATGGCTTAAACAATAAAGAGCATGTGATACTGAAAATAATTTAATTTGAAATGATAGACGTAACAAGTGTTGGTAATTGGTAATTAAAATCAGCTTCCATGATTCTTCTTCACTGCTTTTTGTAAATTTAATTTCTTGAACACTTACATGTATTATATACTATATATTTGTATGCATTTTCTACAAACATAATATTTCTAAAACTTTTGTTAAATTGCAGCATACATCGTTTAATAAAATAATACGAAGTTAAATGGAGACTTAATAGTGAATTATTGGTTAATAATGTCGAGAGATTTCCGTGAATTATGTATGAAAATAATAAAATAAACAATATATGAATAATACTAAAAAAAAACAATTTACTCGTGTATTGGTGTTACTCTATGATATTTTTGTTCGATATATTCTATAGGCAGAAATCAATTGTGTGTTACAAATTAAATTATTTTACAACTTACAATTAGGTAATCAATTGATTATTTTTTTTAATTGGGATTTAATTTGATTTAGTGAAAGTGACGTTATTGCCAGAATTCTTTGTACCTACCGATTGTTGCAAGTTTATTTACTCCAGTTCAAGAATGTACACAATCCGTAATAAAAGAATCCGATCTTTGGTTTTAAGCGTATTCGTACGAATTCACTGACAATTGAATTATAATTTAATAATAAATTTAAACTATCAATATTCAGCTAATGTAAAACTTGCAAACTATATAACTTGTACTAGATATTCTTGTGATAATATTTGTTTTGAGACGATCGAATTTATGACCATTTTGGTTAGGTTAGTTTAGATTATGGTTAATGTGAAAGGCCGGTTCATTTTCGGAAGTTACTCAATACTCCATAAATTGCGATTTATTCAGATTTTGTCCGTCCCGACAGAATCGCGTCACGGCTGCTTTTTCGGAAACAACCGCAGTCACAGACAGTACGCTTCGGAATGTGCAATCATTTTCATTTTCAGTGAAAAGAGTAAGTCGTAAACAATCTAAGGTTTATCAAGAAGTATCGGCTGTGGGGGCCGGCGGCACGTACTGCGAGAATTCCTTTTAGTATTGAAGTGAAACTTCTTTTAAAAAATAAATACAGACGTTAGCAACAAATACTGTCAGCCAGAGCTCTTGATTTATGTATAAATTGTAAACGTCGAAAAATAATATTTTAACTTGTTGTCTAAGTCTTGTTTAGTGTCATTTATATCACCATTATTTTAAATGTTTATTTGAATTCATTTAAGTGATGTCCAGATCCCTATAGAGACCAAAATACAATTAAAAAAATCATGTGTATTTCATTTTAAATCTTGTACTCGACTATAGAAATGCTAACTTGCAGATACTCAAATCGGCCATATTTTTTGAAGATATGAATTTGCTTAATCCATTAAAATATTATTAAAAAAATATTTTATGTAAACAGTTTTTTGTAGAATTAAATATTTATTACACAACACAGCGCAAAATAATAATGTAAATTTCAATACAACGCTGCGTGCTCAAGTACGCCATTGTGGTCAGTTTCAAAATAAGCATCCATATTCTGTATTGTTGCAACTTATGCAATTTTTTTATTTTATATCACGTCGTTACCCTGGAGTAGTGAGCAGCAACATCTGGCCATGGTGATAGATTAGATTAGCATTGAAACATTGGAGCCCTCGAAAAACGTTTTTCTTCTCCCCTGAAACTCTTATATGCATCTTATGTATTTTAATCGAATAATTATCAAAGATAGGAAATAAGTAGCAATGCCGGGGAAGAATGCATTAATTTATAAAGCAAAAAAAATGATGGGTATAATATAATATCTTTGTTATGATTTCATGATTGCATTTAATATATCTGGAAGGATAATAATTTTAAGGTTTTACAAGATCTTCTATTTTGATTGTTGCAAGCGATAAGTGAACTGTAAACTAACAGTAAAATAAAGTTATTTAACTAAACCGCTTAATTCCGTGATAATTTGGTTCTTTTAATTAGAATTAATTGCTTGTTGAATTGCAATTATAATAGATTGCAAGTCTTCGATTTGTCTATTGTCCATTGCAGTTGCTGTAAATCATTTACACTACAAATATAGTTTAGTCTATCTTAGTTTATCTCAAAAGTCTTATCTTATTATATTGACAATCTAAGTGTTTAGTTTGTAAGATTGTTTGAGTGCATTTTACGGTTTGTGATATTACAACAAATAGAGAGCTGTGTTTTCTTATGAATTAAGATATAATTTTAACCAGAGTTGAACGAACGAAGGTACCTTACTCTGCTGTGCCAGTTCATAATGTCTACAATAAGATTATTACGGTCCCTGAGTGTACTGCCACGACATTTTTGACTTTAAACTGAGGTACTGTAATCTTAATTAAAAAGTTTTTTTTATAAAGTCTGAAATTAGGAAACAATGTGTCAAAAATGGTGCGGATTTATACCTGTGAAAAATATCGTACGCACAACAACACATGGAATAAATACTTACACCATATTATATACTCGTATAAACTATACTTAATAGCCAGAATAGATATTTAAGACAATTGTTATCAGTAGTTTTTATTGATTTTGAATATGCAGATTTTTTCATTAACGATTTTTGAATTATACGAGACTTTATATTAATAGGTTGGCATTTAATATGATTTATGGGTCTCTTTTAAGAGTTTCATCCCGATATCTTCAGTTTTTTTTAATATGTGTTACACTTAAATTTTCATCGGGTATCTTTAACCCCTATTAATCTATCAAATATACCTTCAGTGTTTTAATATTAGGGATTGATAGTCAATGGTTTAAAAATATTGATAACTTTAGTAGAGATGGTTTTTTTTTTATGAAACATTACCGGTGCTAGTGATTGTCTAAGTTTTACTTTTGAATACTTTAATTTTAAAGACGCTATAGGAATATTTATATTTTATAAATGTATCGATACCACAATGTTAAATAAATCAGCAATATGCTTGTTTTTCTTACTATTGTGAATACGTGCTCAAATAAAAATATGTACATTGACCGTTAAACATTGAATACATTCTCGTATTGGAGATCCATATAGGGTTACTGAAAACTTTAAAGAAATTTAAAAGGCTCAAAGATAGAATCTTATCCATGCTTTATAAAATAATTTTAATCTGTAATTTAAACTTAAATCATTTTTCCTAGGCTCTGTCGTCTTGTTAGCTTTATTTTGTTTACTAACACGGTGTCATTCAAACAGTGTCTCAGTGTAACAAAATATTGGTTCTTCAACATGCGTTACTCTATTTAATAAATAAAATGCATGCATTTAACAGTTGTCAAGTGAGATTATAGGAAAAAAATTATCTTTGTGATGCTTGTAAAAGCCTTGCTACATTATGAGCCATCTTTTAAGACGAGTAAATATAGTTGTTTACACTTAAGAAAAACCTTGAATTTGTATTTTTACTTATTATTTAATGGATATCTAGCGCGCATAAATTGCATGTCGCAGATAATTTATAATGTGATATATCTTTATTCAATTTAATACTAAACATATGAAAGATTTCACTGCTAATATTTTACAAATTTGCTTTAAAAAAATGGTTTTAATACAGTATATTCTCAATACGTTATACTTACCATGTATCTATGCTATTTATTACATGGCGTGTTATTTTTATGATACAAGTCTATGTTTATGGTAATATATAATAGTAAACGTTTACGTCTTTCTACAACACAAATATCTTCTTATACTTATAATCCAATAACGGCGTATCAAAATAATACGGTTTGTTCTTTAAAATCAATAATTGTAAGAAATTATACTTTTTTTAGCATTACTTTGACCTGAGAGACCAGTTGCCACGGTTAAGGTTAATCAGATGCTGTAAATCCAAAGGCCCAGCAAATTCTATTGAATTAATATTGCGCTTAGTGCCAAGAGGCGGCTCGTGGCGTGTCGGCCGGCCAATTGACAAATAATCACACAGCGCAGGGGCGTTGAATCAAATTAAACCTCGCAGACGGGGTCATTACTGACATTGTAAAAAAATAATGAATAATACAACGAACTGACAGTTAAGTAAAACAATACGATCGGCACTTCCACTCAAAATGATTGGGGCTAGAATTCAGTTTAGTTATATAATATTTTTTCCCTATTGGTACAGCGAACATGTAATTAACATACGTTAACTTTTTCACCGAATATAGGCTTTCATTTATCGTCAGCACTGTAATATTATTTCAATAATTAAACATAGTTAAATAATTAACATCAAACTAATAATTTTCCAACACGATAACTCTATTGAATTTATCATGATTTAGAATTCTTCATGATTGATGTTGTATTAAGTGAGGATGCGAATTCAAATGGAGCAATTAATCAAAAATATTTTAACACTTACTATAAAAATCCTAGAAATCAACAGTATATAAACCTTGCGAGAAGGGTAGTGCGTTTCTTACAAGATCTTTGTAGGGGTTTTATTTTATTTAGAGGAAACTATCGTAGATATAGTTAGTCCGTCTAATATTTCCTTTATTTAATATTCATGAGTGAAAATGCCATCTTCTAGCAGTTGATACAGATCGGTTGATATTTTTTTTATAAATAAATGACATTGCTGAAGGAGATTTGAAATTTCAGTAACATTGAAAATATCTCTAATAAAGCGTTCATCTCGCGCTATCAATCAACGCAAGAAATCAATCCAACGATTCATATCTTATGCTTTTGATTTGGATCAATCAGATATTTAATTGTTATTCAGGTCACAGTGTCATTGATATTATTTGTTTACATAAACAAAAGTTATTATTTTATTGTTGCTTAAGATATTTATTGGTGATAGCTGAGTTCTGCCCGGTCGTGGAAATGCAGACGGAGATTACACGCCACTGACCGAGTGGTCATGACTTGTGATTATTTCAATTTCTTCCCACCTGAGCACACAAGGTGACCGGAGAGACATTTTCAATGAACTTGCAAGTCTGCAAGGATCTTATGTAAGGTGACGCCATGCGTCTATACTCTCGTGGGTTTATTGACTTTAACGTGTTTATGATCGATAAGGATTTATCGGTGAGTAGTTGTGATACTGAAAGCAACAACTTCAACTCGATACCTGCACCTGCGCACTGTATTTTAAGTGCACTTTGAAAATAGATTGATACGATAATAATTAAACTTATCATTACAATGTAAAAAGTTATCAATACAACAGCAAGAATTTATCAGTTTGGCGTAAAACTGGAACTGAAATTTCGCAACACGTGCAAAGACAAAAAATCTTGTCAAAAAATTGTGTTAACATTTCCTGAATCATCACTTGCATGCTCGAGGTGGATCAGGTCTAGTGTTTGACTGCTTGAAAAACTACTTGACTACTAACTCAAGTGTTTATATTAACAATGCCGTTTTACATTCAAATATCCATGTATGCTTAGTGCCAACATTATTATAAAATATTCTAGTATTTAATATAATGACGAGAGTGATGGATAAATGGCCACAGAAATAAATTTTAATATAGACACGAGGAAGCGGCTCGGTCCTTGTGTCATTTGCATGGCACCGTGCCAGTTTCCTTCACAGATCGGTCGCATTGAGATGCTGCACTGGCTGCCTTCCTGCATTGCTTTCAATGAGATAAGTGTTAGATTAGAGCAAACGGCATACTACTTTAGCAGTTGCCTTGGGACGATTGCTTCTGCTCTGGTTTCACACATGAAATCGAGATATTTTGATCAACATCTTTAGCCTTAACGTCTCATCGGAATACGATGAAGTAAAAACAGAGCTTCTCTACAACTAGTTTTGCTTATGGCGTAAATGATTTTGAAAATAATTAAAATCTACAACTTGTAATGGCACTTACTAATAATATATTTTATTACTAATAATTATTTAATAAATATTCAATATGAACACACTTATTGATTTAACAATGTACTTTTATGATTAAATTCATTTTAAAATATTGGCAAGGTACTTCTATTTAGTCATTGTTTAAAAATACCTCGTACATGCTGAGGTGGTAATTATTTTCATCTGATAGAAGGAGTACGACACAGCGGGCTTATACAATTGCCAGTATTGGATAAACTACCAGGTTTATTAGCCTATTAGCCATATGTAAATATATGTTAGTCAGATGGGTATTTATTGTGGACTTTTGTGATAAAAAGGAAAATATTTAAGGAAAAAGGTTTATGGATCTTAAGTCAGTGCTCTACTAACGATTCTAAGAACTCTACATTTTAATCCTGGCTCTTGATTATCAGGAAATGAAGGTAGCTTAAGGTTGAAATGTTGGAAAATGAAGATAGGAACGAGGAAGCTTGATACTACCATGATAGCCAAATTTCTAGAAGATAACGATGTTTTTTGTAAGCATGCGTTTTCACCGTTTAAGGGTTTCTTTTGAAGAAGACCTGGAATCGGAATTCATTAAATATTAATATTTACAAATTAAACCTACGTAGAAATCGTCATTATGTTATTGCAAAATAAGATTACGGAATTAGGATACAGGCTTTGTACTAAGCTATATTATTTATTATCATTGTTATAATTGACTTAGTTATTACGTCGATTGTTTTTTTAAGAACAATGTTTAATAAACAGGTTTTTAACTAGAAGTGACATTTTGAACACAACGTCCCTCTTCGCATATCTGCCGCTGTCAGCAACCGGTTTATTTGTATTTTTTGCGTGCTATTGCGCTGTAAAGTTTCTAAGTACTGTATGAAAATGGTCTGTTCTTATATTTACATATCAAAATACATATATAGAATACGTCAAAAATGATGAGAGAAATGAATTAAAGCGATTAAAGTTGCTTGATTTAATAGAGATTTCACTATTACAAGTAGATACTAGAAACTAACGAGCTAGCAAAAAACTAACACGTCCACATATAGTTGACTGATTTATTTATTATGTAAACATGCACATACAATTATTTATCACTCAATTATGTACGATGATTCGATTCATAAATAAAACATTAAATTTGGGTACAATTTCACGATTGACTGTTTAATTCAATTTTAATTTGCTGTCATTCAGGCAGAGGTGTTTCTGGGTTTTTGTTTTGACTATTTTTATTATCCTTTCGTTCTTCCTTAGGCAATACAAGCATTTGTTGTATTAAGGTACTTTTTTTACAAACGACTAGAGATTTTTATCGATGCTTTTAAGAAGTTTTATTTTTCAAAATCGATACATTTAGTATATTACTTCTACATTCGTGACTGAGAGATGCGCTTCACATTTACTGCTAATGATTAAAAGAGGTCAGCCATCGTCAGGTCCAACAACTGGAGTCAATGCTGTTCCTGAAAGTGCTCAGTGAAACGACATTGCATCAATAGTATAAATATTCTTATTTATTTTTTTACGAAAACAATTATATAAGTTTTCAATAAGCTAGGGCCTCGCTCGCCATTAGAAGGGCGTTCCGCTTATGTGAACGACCAGTGCAAGTTTGTTGTTGTGTTATTGGGAGAAGTCACCGTTTGACATGCATATAAGACATTAATTTCATACGATAGCATTAAAAAAATACAGAATACCATAATTCTAGACTTATATAACCTACGCTAGTACACGTCACCGATCTACACTTGACGTCAGTAATTATATAATTATACGGCAAATTAAAAAATATCGCCGCATCTTTAAAAGTCACACTTAAGAGAAAATTATTTAAAAAATTATTGCAAACTGATTGAATTAGTATTTTTTACCTTTACAACAGTAAACATTGCAATTATATTTTTTACACTATTCAAACTAATTTTGCCTAAGAGATAATAATGTTGAATAGATAAAGAAAAAATACTTTTAAAAAATCTCCATTTGGAATTTCCCTGTTAGTGTTACTAAACATAAGTCAACAATATTTTTCTGATTTTGCTATATTCGTTTTTTTTCAGGTGTGTTTTTAAAATATTCTTACTTTTGCCACACTAGTATTATTATAAATGACAGAAGTGGCAGTGTTTCACGTGTCTATCTTTATTATTTACTTGTTAATTATCACATATTTATTTAAGTACAACGTGTCGCTTGGTGTAGACATTTCTAGAAGCTCGGAGTCGGTGTCGGGACCGATTGCACAAGGAGAACAAATTGACTGTTTCTTTTTGACAGTGCGACGTGACCCAGCCAATAAATAGAATACAATGGCTGACTGTGCGACCATTATATGAGCCTGTATTCGCCGAAGCACATCCTGCCGTCCACAAACGGTCACTCATGCCCCCGAGATGGGGAATCCTAGAAATTTTCACATCAAATAGTAACACTTCAATTTTATCATCTTTTCCACTACAGCCCGCGGCGGGTCGAAGCCTTTTCCGAGAAAGGCTTTTTTTCGTAATTTTTAATAAAAAGCAAGAGATAGTTTTAAAAAATATTGTTTGTAAAATACTCTGATTTAAGATTTCAATTGATTTCGTTTATTTTTTAAATAAATTATACGGCTTTTATTTCAAGATCACGTTACAAGAAAAACGTTTTAAAGAGTGATATTTTACTTAGAAGTAATCAAAAGGGGGATTTTGTTTTTTTTTTTTTTTACTTAAAACGAAGGTAACATGGTGTCGTCGCAGAAATCGTAGAAAATAATATAATTTATCGTTATATTTATAAAATATAGTAAATAAACTTATTCAAAGGTGCTGATTCGATTTTTGTATAAAAACAAAGATTATTTGGTGCTGTTATTGTTTGTACAGAACAACCCAGTAAAAAAATTCTACCTACGTGCCAACCTACTGATTTATTAATATATTAATTTCTTGCAATTTTTTTTTAAAGAATTACTCATACGAAAAAAAAAACCGCTGGAATGTTTTGAGAATTGTCCGCACGAAGGTTACACCACGCGTGGGACTTAAAATATATTATTGGCAGTTGACCATTTTAATCGTTTTGGTATGATACTGAAGCCTTCCACCGAATTGGTTCATTATTGCATCATATTGAGTTTTTAGTGACCTCGATTTTAATTAAAATTATCAAAACCTTACTGGCAATATTGGCGGCGTCCATTAACCCACGTACTCGGAGGAGTGTCGTCAATGCCATCGGTAACACACGAGTGGCTCTGATGGAGGCAGGAGGGACGTTTCTAGATTGAATTTTCCGGACAAATACCAAGAATTTTTAATCTGAACACAGAAATGTAATTTCCAGAATCACACTTAAAAAATTGGATTAATTTATAAAAGAATAAACACATGGTTTTCAAGTCTCAAATTAATAGTTGTAAAGAGTTTCTGTAGTACTAAACATCCCTGTTTCAATTATTTTCACAGACGTTAACGAATTTAATTTGTGTAACTTTTATGCTGTTTTCATAAAGGGGTTTTGATTTGATAAATTTGAATCCACCGCTGAAATAAAAAAAATATGCAAGGATTAAATAAATAAACAAACATAAGTTTGTGATAAAACGGTTTTTATTGGAAACAACAAACTTTCCAGTTTGGTTATCAAAACGCAAAAAAATAAATGATATTTCTTGGAAAATCTTTTAATATGACGCGAAATAATCGATTGCTTATAAACGTGTACTTGCGAGATTTCAACTTTGATATTTCCTGTATTTACGTTATCTCTTTACGAGTAGCTATTATTGTAATGACAATAGATGGACAATAATTGCGAAGATACCTTGTTGTAATTATGATCAAACGATAAAAATTACATCGGTAATTTTATTCAATTTGTATGATTCCTGGTTATCATTTGGATCGACACGAAAAAACTGGGGATTTTTTAAATTATTTATCTTTTTAAGATACAACAGCGATTCTACGATTTTTTTTGTTATTGTAAGTCATTCATTGAAACAATTATATTAAATTTTAAAATTATCTTATTAAACTAAAGCTCTGAGCTATCAAGGTAATTCACGCAAAAGGCTAGTTAGTTAGTTCAGAGGTAAAGATCATCGACACACGCTTGAGGCCTTGCCAATTCGATTCCCGTTTCATTTCAAGTTGATGTTATTTAGCATTTACCTGTTTTTGTTGCCTGAAAATGATTCGCACCGATATTGCACTTTTTTTTTTTAAATTTTTTATTATAAAAAAAATATGTATATGCGCTACTTTTATTCAGTTTTAAAGTCCTCCTCAATATTAGTGACAACTCAAATATAAATTAACAAAAAATATATATAGTAAATAAATATATTTTTTTTAAAATTCAAAATTCAGAAATATGTGTACAGTAGTAATAAGATTTTTTTTGAGTATTTTTATTGAGCCCGATCAATGTTGCCCCCTCTGACATCGGGAGCGCTGGTATTTCACGGTCCGTGACCGTACGATGTCTCCCGTGACTCGACGTGACTGGGCGGAGCTTTCCTAAAGCGTGACCGTGACTGCTGACCGTGAGCTGCCCATCGCCAGCGCGAGTACCAACCTGTAAGGTTACAATGAAAAAACTCCACACATTTTAATTAGCGAGCGAATTATTGCGAATTACTAATTACAAACGCACGTAAGCCGATAAATAATTTCAGCGCCACGCATTATTAAAGGTCCCCGCAGACCAATAATTTTGCAAGGAGGTATTTAATTTTTTTATGCGAAAATCAAGTAACTGTCTTTAGCATATTTGTTTTATAAATATTACCTTCGTTTCCTTTCTTATTCTTTCCTATCTTTACCGAAAATATTGAACAGCTACTTACGAGTAAAGGTTGCTTTACACCAGCAGACAAACTTAGTTATGTTTTTTTTATACCGGGTTTCAATGAAATCCAATAACACAATATAATAAGACTTTTCATAGTTATATTATAATTAAATATAATATTAAATATCAAAGACGTTGAGTGGTTTGCTGTTCGTGTAAACCTGTAAACCATATTGTGCATGCTCAGCTCAAATCTGCACCGAACAGTAAAAATATTGCTTCGGTAAGTGCGTTTCTGATGTCTGGAAAGACATTTGTCTGGCACGACATTTGTCTGGCAAGATACATGTTTGTGTATATTCCCCGAGGGACCTGAACGTTCAATTTAAATGAAGTTTTTTTTTGTTTGTTGAAAATGGCAGTATTTATTTATATTCTGGTCGGGGTGGTGGAGGAGATTGGCGATTGAATTGAAAGTCGGTGTATAATTTAGAATGATATGCTTTAGATTATTATTTTTACAACCGCAGACCTTGCATTCGTGACCAGGTCAGCAAAGACTGTCTGTTTTTATGAATCACGATATTTTTATTTTTACAAGTCATGACGTTTATTCCATTTGTTGCAATTTTATTTTTATTCGTATATTTCTTTTGGGTCATGCTTGTTATTAATAAAATACAGTCATAATATTATAATACACAATAAAATATTTAAATTTTGACTATGTGAAGAGAAGATAATTTATCAATAAAATATACAATACTATTAAAAATTACAAGTTGCTTTGCAATAGTTTGTTGCGATGTGTATAGTTTTTTTATGATTTATGTTTTGTTTTTAAATTTTAACAGCAAAAAGAATTGAACACCACAATGGAAGCTATGTTATGAAAACAATCTATTTTTTGCTGATATTTTAAAGCAACTATTAATAATTAGATAAAACAATACAATAGCAAAAAATCACAAAAAATATATGATTATCATAATCAACTTAACACTTTATTACAAAATTGATCCGTCCTAAAAAATGTTGAATATAATCAAGTCGCCACTGTACCCAGAATAGTTATTGCTTTTTTTTAAACATTTGTCGATTATATTACAAGTATTTTTTACCCTTTGCGTGTATAACAATTAGAGTACGACAAAAAAATTAAGAACTTTAATATATATACGTTATGTCTTTGTTGAGCTTTAAAGCTTAATACACCCAGTTGGTGATAGAAAGCAAATACGTATAAACTTTTCCCAAACCAACTTTACCTTTTTATTTTTCTATCATCTTGAACAAGTAGAACAAGATTGGCAAGGAAGTTTATACCCATGACCGTAATGTTTTTAATAAAATGTCGGTATTTTAGAAAATGGCTGCCACGAAGGCTACCAGGTCAACTCCACTACTTAGTTGATGTCCATTCATGACGGCTCGTCAAAAATTGATATAGCGAGTTTCTCCTTACATAATGAGTAAATACTCGCCTATTTCAAGTACTGATTATTTTTTGTATAGATTTATAAGTACTCAGTACATTGCAAAACTTTCTTTGCGGATATGATTTAATAAAGTTAAAAGGTTTTCTTTTAATTTTTTATGGTTTAAAATATGGCAGTAGTATTGTGAGTAGCATTTCTAATATTTTTTATATGTGTGCTATTTTTAATTAGGATCTAAAAACTTGCCGGTTCATTTATTTAAATTAAAATAATTTTTACTGAAGAGTTTTTCGTGGCGTTGATTTCGTGATTTTAAATCAACTTCATTGAGCTCATTATGTTTTATAATATTTGATGAATTTAAAAAACTCTTTCCAACATTTTTATAGTTGTTTATAAACCTCTTTCAAATGTAATACATTCAGTGATTATTTATAAAAAAATATATCTCATTTTTTAAAAGAAAAAAATTTTATGCTATGTATCACATATATAGTACATAAAATTATATTATATTTATTTTAAAAGAAAACTAGATTAGCTTTTTCTAGATTATAAAAAGTATAAATACTATAGATAGAAGCAAGAAGCAAGCATTTTGCCAATGGCAATCATTGTAAATGAGATTCGAAATGAATAAATAAATTATATTTCTTTAAAATACAGTATATAAAATAAAGTATTTTAGAATTCTCCTTTAAATTTACGGTGTCCATAGATTTGTTTTCGATATTTTTTATAGTTTATATTCAATATTTTTGACAGAGAGTACTTGGTGGAATTCCATTTTAATATTTTTGAATAAAATACTTGAGTGATTTTCCACATTTTTGTTTTTATTTTGTTTGATAATGCCAACGTGAAAGGTTGGCGAAACCGGTCACTAATAAAAACAAAAATGTGGAAAATCACTCAAGTATTTTATTCAAAAATATTATAGTTTATATCCCTATAATTTACATGTTTTATATTGTACAAAGTAAATTAAAATTTTATCATTTATCGTGCATAAAATTGACTTTAGTGATATTTTCCTGCATCATAATTTACTAGAGACGTTCATAAAACATTGTTGTGTATTTTTATTATAACCAACAATGGGTAATCAATCTGGTGAGGCAATGTCACTCCAAGAATGAGTAAACCCTCAGACTTCAATGTCAACGCTCTGCGTAAATAATAAATCATCTAGTCCGTTAGGCACGCTAATTTCAATAAATTTTCGGTTCAATAGTTCTTAGCTTGACTTATATATTTCGGTAAACAATATCTAAAGCATGTACCTAACAGCAAATAATGAATCGGTATTTTAAAGGAATCCACAGCGGCCTTGTTTAATTTATAATTATCCACATTTAAATCAAATTACTAAGCAAATGGCATATGCTTTTTAGATATACTTAAAATTACCTATTATTTTTTTTTGTGTTTTTTTTTTTAGTTTTGTAGCGTTTATTTTTTATATAAAAACAAAATTTTTAGTAAACTTTAATTGTATATTTTTTATGCATTCTTTATATAAGTACTGTGTACCGGTAAGAACTAATAAAAATCGTTTTTCTAATAGGGTTTGTGCAAATTGAGTTGAGGCCGCCGTCACGCGCGTTGACACACATACTCAAACGACGCCATGGTGGCCAGGCCCATTATTATATATTTCAGACATTTTCAGTGATATTTATTGCATAAGAATAAATATTTCATTATGTTTTGAAATGCGACAATTTCGCTATGTCCATATATAAAAGTAATGAACGCAATCGAACTAAAATATCCCATTATATGTTTCAAAATGCTTAGAAAAAAAAAATTGCACATCTAGTGCTGTAGCTTAAAATTTTTATGTAGTGAATAGTATTTTTTTAAATTATTATCAAAAAATCAGTCAATTCGTATTCAAAGGTGTATATATTGTATTTGCCGGGTTGACATTGTAAACATCGCGAGATAGTGTGTATCTTGGAGTAGGCTTTAGTAAGAAGAGGTTTTCCGAACCTCTTGACTTTCTTCGTGATCAATGCCGGGGTTTTTTCTTCGTCGATGTTCACCGATCTTCTTCACCGGAAGTCAGATGGCACACATAGCTCACTGACCACTTCCTCGAGTGCTCGGAAAATTCTCTAAATATCTGCGCACGACTGCAACGAACGATCCAAATGACACGCACACGTCCTACTGTACTTAATTACTTCAGTTTTGCAAGGGATGTATAAATCGCCTTCGAATACGTATAAAATTATTTCAGCATGTCTGATTTCAGATATGTTATGGCGTGGTAGCATTGGCAAGGTTCTATTTCAAATTTCATGGTGGAAATTTGCTTTTAAATTACTAATAAAATATTAACTATATTGCGATCGGTTGCTTATTTTTTCTTCATCGCAATCAAGCATTGAGAAACATTGCTGACTTTTGAAAAAAATAATTTGATATTTCAAATATATATTTATTTTAATTTACACAATTTATTTTTTCCGTTACATATTTAGGAAACCAAAAAACAACGCTTTAAATTATCAATTATTGATAATGTTAACAATAGTACATATAAACGAAGTACTTCTGTTTTGATGCCAAAATTAGAAAATATTAGATAAAGACTTCATCGATTCTGATCAGATACGTTCATATTGTTTACAGATAATTCTGAAAATTAGCATTGAAATTCTACTATTTCCTAGCAGCACCACAATAATGTTTCGTACTAGATAAGTTTTATCTGTAGATAGGATTATAGACACACTAATATGAAATATAGTATTGTTACAACGCAGAGCTGCTTCGCTGGTATGTTGTGTAATAAATATATCCAAGCATGACCTAGGTACGTACCCACATTTTTTATCGAAAGTTTCGATCCAAATAGAGTAGCGCAATTGAAAACAATTAATTCGTCGTTGTTTCTAAAATGCAAGTCATGATCATGAATATTGAATGGTGTGTAATTATTTGCAACCAATGGCTGCGGAGAAGACAATTCTAGTCATGCTTGCGATTGTACTCGTATTATACTTTTGTTTGCGCATGATGATTAAAATTTTATACAATCTTGGAGTTATGGATCAAAATTAATGTTGAATAATAAAATAAGAAACAGCTTTACATAATTTACTTTAAAAGTAAAAACAGAAATGTTCATAACTTGTCTCCCAAAATCAGTAATTTTAAAGTATATATCATTGGGGTATACGCGATTAAGCAAACAAGGTTGCACCATCAAGATGCTTTGCATTATCTATTTGCTTTAGATACGTTATTTGATTATAAAAAAATTGGGCTATGTTATTATAATATTGTGCAGTATTTGTTTACGTGTTCGTTCTAAGCCTTGACCCATTTCCACAAAAGATTTTAAAGATATCGTTGTTCGATATAAAAAAATTGATTAATAACGATAATTCTTTTGATTTTTATCATCAATTAAATTCCTTTGAGATGAACTGTGTTCAACAACAAATTACCAAGTAATTATTATACCACATTACCAAAAACATATTTTTTTTTGTATATATTTATATATGATATTGCTAGGATTGTCAGGTTGGACATCAGATTGTTGGCTGGAGTGGAGAGAATGGATGAAGGTACTACAATAAGTGGACTTTCTAGCGGCTTGTATCGGGGCTGTGTGCATCACACCTGCGCACAATAATTGCCGGGGGAAAGTAAACTGGCGCATCCCAGTGTCTCTTCAAGGGTGGGTCGCGGGGGCGGTTGGCGACCGCCTCTCAAGATGCTGAAACTGCTGAAATAATCCTCAAACATTTCGAATGTGCGCCAAGCAACCCTCGGTGGTCCCAAAGTCCAAAAAAAAAATTATTATTATTTAAGCATTTAGTTTCGTAATTTAACATAAGCTGAAGTGTCCACATTAGAGTTCATATATACCATGAAAACATATGTTTTTCTTTTATATAAATAATTTCATTTGAAAACGTGATTTCTCTCAAAGATTCAGAATGACTGTGTGATTGTATTATTTGTATAATTAATTTAAACTTGCATTTTTACTCGTAATTTAACTGTCTCAGGTCCTCTTAATTTACCATTTAAATGCGGCGTCCATGAGCTGAAAACGGAAAGTCATCAAATTTTATATTTCTCGATCGAATAAGACTGCAAAAATCTAATAAGCATTAGTAATAACTTTCGATGACATTATTGCATTGCATCTTTATTGTTAAGTAATTTATTTTTATGACAAGTTGTTTAAATATTTTGAAATCATAATAGAGCTTTTAATATTCTAACTTAATTTATGTTAAAGGTTAAAATAGTACCTGTATCACTTAAAAATGTGCAACCCACAGTTCACAAGCCCTCGGTGCATCGCACTTTGTACGCACACTCTAACAAAGTAATTTGTTTTAATTTAACGTTTATTTCAGGCTGAAATTAGGTTAACGCTTCGATGCCACTTATTTCGATCTAAATACGTAATACGTAACAAAAAAAGGTTTTCAATTTCTGATTCAACTGGAATTAGCAAAGCTTTCGGAAGAAAATACTGTAACAGTTCTTATGAAAATAAAATCAACTATAGCATTTAATTATTTTCGTATTAGTTGGCTTTTACATTCTTGATACTATATCGTGGATTGTTTTGATAATTTATTTTGAGTTTATCAAATATCTGCATGAAAAATTTCTCACACTGTGCTATGACAAATATAATAATTATCAAAATGCTTATACTGGACATCGGATTTGTGTTTATTGTTTGTCGAAGAATTTTCTCGCAATTTTTTATAGTTTGCACATTTATCTTATTATATGAAACTTTAATACGTATTCCTCTGTTTTAAATATTATTCTCATTAACTTATGATAAATTATATCATATGTCTATCGCTTTTACTTTTTTAACCAAGTTTTTAGACCAATAGATCTGATTGATGCCTTTACCAAGAACAGGTACTATTGCAAGTAAACTTGCCTTGTCTCTAAATAAATCTAGTCTCTAATCTCAGTCTATTAATTTCAAAATTGTGTGTTGTTGTTGTCTAATAAATAGATATTCCAATGATTTAATCAATGTATCAAATGATTTAATTCCTTTGTCAAAAGCCACTGTTAAACATGGCAATATTTATCGATCTGTTTTTTTTTAATTTTAGACTTGCGTTGATTATATATTCACAATTTCGGAGGATTATCTAATCAGATAATATCTTATGGGTTGATAAAGAGGAATATAATTTCATTGATTATTTTGGACTTAATAAGATATGAGATATTGTTTATAATATCAATATGTTTTAGATTGTTGTTCATCATTGAAATAAATCTAAATAAACAATAAAGATAGAATACACAAATATCATACATTTTGTTTATAATAAATTCGATGGGATCTTTCAATTAGACAAATACTGTGTGACAAAGTATGTTATTAGTGTTGTTATTATTTCTACATAGTTTTGAGTGTCTACTTATCAGTCATTTAGCGAGTGTGTTTTTACTAATCTTTAGTTATTTTTTCTACAGTTTCAATGCTTGTTTTTTTTTATTTTTGCTTTTAGTGCCGGAGGTATATTGTGACCGTAAAAAAATTATGAGATATGCATTGATCACAAAAGCGAAAATAATATGTCATCAAAGATATAACTTTTATTTTTTATATTAATAATAACTGTTTTATTCGAGTCCTTCGATGTTTTAAAAATATGTTTTTGGAGAAAAGGCAATTTTTTTTGAAGCGGAGTTTTTATGTTTCATAGTAAATAATAAGGAAAGTATATTAAAGGTATTTGAAGTTTCACAGCAATAATCCGTTATTGAATAAAAAATGTTATTATAATTGTGTTATATTTTCCATAAAAAGCTGTGGATTTCTCTATTACATTTTACGACACCCTTCCCAATTTACAAAATTCTATGAGTTATTGCTTTTTATTGCTTGGCCGGTGTCACTTTCTTTCTCTTGTTCCTGAAAAATTTTAAAACTATTTGTCATTTGTGTCTGTCGTATTTATCAATTTTTTACCTTTTTATTCATTGTTTCCTGGTGATGGAAATGTTAACATGTACATGCATTTCCGCGCAATTTCAAACATTATTAAAGTGGATCGTAA
This sequence comes from Atopsyche davidsoni, assembly GCA_022113835.1. NCBI lineage: Eukaryota > Metazoa > Arthropoda > Insecta > Trichoptera > Hydrobiosidae > Atopsyche > Atopsyche davidsoni. Next base: position 11,912,723 of record JAILWY010000014.1, read on the forward strand.
ATGCTAATAATTAGGATGATAATTATACAGTTCCTGGTTCTAAATATCGCAATTGCCTCATGGCTTTAAAATTTAAAACTATTTTTTAATGTTGCATCATAATATGAATATTTAAATCACCCAGAGCGTTAAATTAGTCTAATATTATAATCGAGTATCTAATGCTGTATTAACCAATTATAACATAAGTTATAAAATAAAATAGAATTTCAATAATAACTTGCCGGAGATCCTTCCTCGTTTCATGAATACTCAATGACGCGCTGACCGTCTAGATTTTTTTCTGAAAAATAATTACATAGTTTTACCTTCATCTTTAATTTTAATGCAAATATTTTATTTTTATATTTAAAATATTAAAAAAAGTCGATGAAGCGTGAGCATTGTTAATGTCTATTCTATTGAAATCTTAATTACTAAGTATTTTCGATCTGTACATTAACTATTGAACATGTGATATTTGGTATAATTGCGGTCCATGAAATCTGATTCTTTATGGAATTGATTGACTATTTTAAACTATATATTTTATTAGTATTGATGAAAATTTGAGATGTTTGTAAATATTTTCTTAATAATAGGAAATTTGATTAATTAAATTTTATCATTTTTCTTAAACTGATCTGATACAATAGTTATCGAGTTTCAACGAATTTTTAATTTAATTATAGAGTTCATCGATAATTATCGAATATTAATATAATTTAAATTTATATATTATTATTTTTATTGCTTCTCAAATACCAAAGGTCAAACCAACCCTTTCGAACTATTAAGTATGAATATATTGAAATCATTATAATATTTTAAAACAATCAGGCTCAATAAAATATTTCCAATCTAAATCTTAATATGATATATATATATTATTTTAAAACGCACGTGGTTAATTAGCATAGTCAAAATTTTGTTTTATTGAATGAGATTATTGATCCTATCTCCGCGATATGGAAATAGGACAATTTATGATAAAGTATATCAAGTTTATATTTGATGCAATGTTTTTTTTATCTTTGTTGGTTATTTTTTAGTGATTTAAAGTTTATTTGCTCCAAATTTCTCTTTGTTCAAATACGGTATTGAACGATTAACGAGGCAATACTCATATACAAAATCACTTGCAGAAGACTAAAAATAAATTGATTTTGATATCAAAATAATTTGAAAAATATCGGAGTATTTACCTTGGGTATATTTTAATCTATCATTATCGATCTTGTATAGGTATGATTAATAGGTGACTTTAGTGACATTGCAAAGATGCTCTTGATTTATTAAAGATTTTGAATCAAACAATAGATAAATAAAATTACACCCCAACCAATGAAGAGATCCCACGAAGTTTTTACCTTGTCCTAGCAAACAAACGGTTGATTTAATTCAAATTAAATTAATAGTAAAAAAAAATTATGCCCGAGTTGATAAATACCCTCGAAGATACATCAACGGATTGTTTTTGAAATTTTTTTAGCTATCCCTCGTGTCGTGAAGATGCTTAAAATTATATTATATAAATTATATAAATTTATATATTTTCATAAAAACATTTGATAAAAACGTTTCTTTTTTTAATAAAAATATGTCCATCGTCACTATCAAACTAAACAATACAAAGAAATACGTTGTTAGTATTGAGAAGACTAAATAAAATAATAATCAAAAGACATAATCAATTACATTTATCTGTAGTATTGTGCAAAAACAAGCGTTATTTTATCAGATTAAATTAATTTAAAATAAAACAATATGGCATTTACTTTTAAATACAACGTAATTGTAAAGATATATCTATATTGTCTGATATCAAACGATTAATATTTTAAAGAAAAATCCCCGAGATTTAATAATGTATTATTGACAAGATGGCTTAACGCTATTGAATTTGAAAAAAACACGAAGGATTTTGTGTTTTGATTATTTGCGTTGTGACTTGTTTGAACAAGTAAATTATTTATATTTGTTCAAGGAAACTTGAAAAATTAAATTAATTATTCACTCAAGGAATCATTGAGTTTTATCAGAACTTTACTTCATTTGTCATGATGATAAACTGCTAGTGTTGTTGTATTTATTTAAATAAATAAACCAAATAATCTTATTTCCGAATGAAAAATACTAAAAGGTTGAATATTTCATTTTGTCTTGAACATAACATCTATTTTTTTAATATTTTATATTCTTAGGATATATAATGTACTCTAATGCGTAAATAATAACTGCAAACGACTAACCAAATTTTTAATGAATTTTCACTTTTTATATCAAACATCTTTAAACCTACATTATTTTGTTAGTAATATTTTTAAACAAACACCATTTTTTAATGACTGCTATCATATTTTAAATCAATGCTAAGCTGTGATACATCTGGTATGACTCTACCGAAATTAAATATTTAATTAAGGATTATATCGGTCCGTACGTGTTGGATGATATGATTTATTGACACGTTTAAACCGACTTGTACCTTATACCTAACACGTGGTACCAAACATTAAAAATAAAATCCATCTTCTTATCTGAGATGACATATAAGAAATATTAATCATCTTATTTAATTAACACAAGATTAATAATAAACTGTACGTACCTCTATTTGTAGCAGGCGAAAACACAGATTCTAATATTTTTCATTCTGTAGTTGTAAAAATGTTTATGTTGAATATTTGTTGTATTCTTAATTGTCTAAATTACTTCGGCTTATCATATTTGTTACGACAATGCTTTCATGGTCATGCGTATTGTTTTTAATGCCAAGATATGAAAACATACTTAAAATATTTCCTTGGGAACTTGACATGTGGCGAACGATGCATTTGAAGCCCGGAAACGAAAGCAACATTTGCAAGTATCAGATTACTCCATGGTAATAATACGCTGTTCCTGATGGTATCAGAACCCATAATATGGCAATGGTTTTCTTTATGGCATGTGAGATCAATTGCGACGTGCAGAATTCGATATTTACTTGACACCAATTTATTCATGTAAATATTAAATGTTAAAAAGGCGACAAGTCCTAATGTAGGTTTTGGTAATAAATAAATAATAAAATAGTTAATAGGCAGTCCATTATTTTTGCCCATACGTGTTTTTTTAAACTAAAAAATAGCTTGAGCAGTGAAATTAAAGAGACGGAGTATTCGTGGATATACGTTTATATGTATTCAAACCTGTCCAGGGAAAAAATCCAAAGAAAAGAGGCGTTAGAATACTATCGTGGATGCGAAATTTGCGCCAGTGGAATTCGGATGTACAGCCGAATCACTAAGACTGGTCCAGAATAAATATATTTTCAGTCAATGAGATTGTTACCAACCTTCTCTGAGGAGATACACCTGAAGAGGAGAAAACCTTAATTAAGGTCTATTCATATTGTTATTATTCATTCAACACGTCACAAGTATTATGAGAGCAACGTAAGAAAAAAATCAAGATATACCGCCATCGATTGGAGTCCAAGCCCTAATAGCGTAAACCTTCTTGAGATTTGTAAATAAAAGGGTTCTCGAGCTGTAAATATTATGAAGATATATTTAGACTTGAGGTTATCACTTGTGTACACTGTTGGTTCAAGGCCTTCCTTGTTGTCGTCTCTCTTTCCCCTTGTCAAATAAGTCCTCCCCCCTGCTGTACCGGGATTATTCGCTAACGACTATCATTTGAAGTTCGGGAATATTTTTTTAACTGAATAATGCAGCCATAACTGTGGATATTTTAATTCCTCAGAAATCGTTTTTATCAAATGATTTTATATTCTATTTAAAACGTTTTCTAAAGTTGAGATAGAAGACAAAACTATTGATGAAAACTTCTGGTTTTATCCTGTACAGCCTTGGGAATTTTTATACTAAGCATTCATTACGTATTTTTCTCCTTTTATTTTTTATATGCATACAATATTATTCAATTTAACAAAGTGAAGTCATCCATCAATCATATATTATTACTAACTGAGACTTTTGTTACATGTGGTATCTTTGATGCAAGTGTTTCGTTTGAAAAGAAGTCACGATCAATTAATCAATCTCAGATGAAAAAAAATGTATTGATAATAAATATTAAATTATAAAATAAATGCCGACACTACTAAAACAGAGTTTGTTATAGATCTGATTTACCAATTACTACATAAGAAAATACGTTTTTTGTAAGTCACAAAATATTATAACTACCCCATGGGAGATACAACCCTTCAATTTTTAAATAATTACACATCGTAGATCACTTTTAACAATGAATTCAAAACACTTTATCAAATATTTAATCTAAAAATAAAACAATGAGTGGTGACTTGTAGTCTTGTTATTGTATTTGTTTTTTTACTACATTACTACGTATTAACACAGCCGTTATTGCCTGCATAGTAAATACGTTTCGGTTTAACAGATTTTATTAATTTTTGCATGTCTGTTGTTGGTCATTGTTATTAAGGTTATAAAAATTTCAACACATAAGTATGCGCAAAAAGAGATTACATCGTGCAAAGTATTTTTTTGTTATATTTTTGTGAAATGTTTGCACTCGTGGAGTGATTTAGCGGTTGTGATTTTAATGGTTTCCGTATTTGGTGACTGGCCGTTCATGCAAGTCAACCACAACAATGTGGGTTATACAATGTTGTTGTTTCATTTTTCTTTAAGGCACTTCATTTTATAACTCATTTTCTCTTATTTACAATTGTAAGAACTGCGACCAGTCTCAATTCTTAGTTTTCATGCTCCATTAAGTCATTTCTTCTGGAAAATTGCGTCACATTTCAATGTTACATTAATATTTTTTTATAGTAAAATATCCCATTAAATTTGCAACGCAAACACGCAAACAACATTAATGGATAATAAAACGATGAGTTAATATAAAAAAAATATGTATAAAATAACTAAAACTTTCGTATTGGGTCCCATTCAGTGCTTAGACTATTTTAGTTCAATTACTTCAGATTTTACTAAAATATATTATTTACTAACTTTTAAATCATAAATTAACAAAAATAAAGCAAAGCAAGCCTCGCATAAAATAAAACAAATTAAATCATTCACAACAGAAAAATAATTTTCAATTCTCCATATTAAATTTCATAAATAGGAAAGCCAAAATAACTAGGAGAGAACGACCATTTTTAATGGCGAACTAATTTTAAAAAAACCGGTCTAAACCTGCTAGTCATTTCGCTGCTTAAATTTGTAAGCTTTGTTTATATTTGTTGTAAATATTTAGACGAAAAATAAATGAATCAGATTATGTGGTTAGTAAATTATAAAGCCAGCCATAATCATTTCAACCCGTTGTGGTTCACAGGAAAAAAGTACTATCATAAATTTTCAAACCTTAGCTAATAAGGCATATTATTAAGATAAGTTAAAAAAATAATAATAAGTGGCTGCGTTCACAGTTGGAAGTTAAAACATTGGCTATTGGTTTTTTAATTATAAAATCGCGTCCGTTTAGTAGCGAAACCATCTTCAGAAAATGACGATATAAAGTATTTCAGGTTTTAAATTAAATCAAGCGCACCATTTCGAGATCCAATTTGCTAAGTTTTTGGGAGTGAGTGGACCTTTTATTTTATATTAGATTAATTTTGGATGCAGAGGATTGTTATATTTTGATTGATAATAAATTATGAAAATCATTAGCCCCATAGTGGAAATGGTCAATCAGTCAATCCGTATCATCGCCAAATTTTTGCAAGGTGTTTTCAGCGTTGACAGGTATTATTATTCAAAATAAAAAGCTAGGCAGCCTAGCCTTACTGTAGATCGACAGATATTCATATAATATTCTTTCTTATTATCATCAAACACCAACACAAGAGATAATTGGTGTTGTGTCTGTTGCATCTAATTTCATGTTTTAATTGGGTGCTATTATTTTTCCGCAGTGAGTTAAGTCTCATTCTACAGACGATGGGTAGTATAATGAGACTCCAGCACGTTATGTTGAACATATCGTACGTCTCATGTGCTTAGTATTGGTTGTAAGATTGAGTTAGTAGATGCTACGGAAAAATTCCAAGATATCAATATCTGAAAAACCCATTTAAAACACACGCAATTGCCCAATAGCTTTTTTTAATCGTTGTGTAATCGGTACAAATGTAGAGCGAGTTTAAGATAGAAAGATCATCTGAAATGCAGTACAGATGGAATTTTTTTTTAAAGCTTCGAATAGGAATATCCTCGATAGATTGACTCGAGGACTTGAATGATGCTGTATTTTAATAAGAACAGTGTAGCATCGTTAAGTGGGTCTTCCCACATATTCACTGTACCTCAAGGACTCATGGTTGTTCCATGATTGTACACGACCTAGGCAGTGTATTTTTTTAATTTTCGTTGCGTTGACATCCTGGTACAAAACGTACAGAAGTGTTGTAACGGAAATTATAAAAAAAAACACACACTCCACCTCATTCTAATGCAAATTAATATATATTTTATAAAGATAATGAATTCGAAAATAATATATTGTGTTTGTTTTCTTTATAATAATTGGACGTGAGTATATTTTACAACGTTGAATATTGATCTATTTTCCAATAGAATCTTCACTGGGACGGACTTTCACCTAAATAACTCAGGCAGGCAGCGGCGCGCTCGGTTCGTGCGAGACTCGGACATAAAGCATGGAATTAATTTGCACCACACGAGCCCAGTGTTGCCATGTCGGCGTCCGCATTACTCAGGGGCTGGCGGGGGGTGACACATCGGGAAACAACCCTTAAGGCAGCCAGGCAAAAGCAGGAGTCACCGCCCACCAAGACGAGCTTGGTTGCATAAAATCATTTCAAATATTTTTTCCACACCCTGATCATGATGATGGCATATAATGTCAAAATTACGAAAACGTTACAAAAATATAATTAGTAAAAAAAAAACTCTTAATAACACTGTAACCTTACCTTTGAGATAACACCAAGTTAGAACCACCGAAATGAATATTACAAGCAATAATTTTTTCGGCTTTATATGTAGTTGCGCCTAAAGTTTATTATCGTCATGATTTTTTATCCTCACTAGGCACGATGCGTTTAAAATTAAATTGAAGTGCCGGAGACGAATTCAATCGGACAAAGCAGTGGTCATTTCTAATTGCTTACCAAGTTATTACTTTTTAATTGCGAATTCCGATTACTAATGAGTAGGGTATGCGATTGTTATTTACTGCTACTGCTTGCTTAGTTGCATTAAAAAAAATCGTAAAAACTTTACGTAAACAGGCATAAATGGCATTATTATTGTGATATTTTACGGTTCTTTTTTATTTTATATGTGTGATTTTTATATTGTATATTATCTATGTGGTTAGTACAGTATTGATTTTTACATTAAAAAATACTAGTGGGATTTGGGGCTTGTACTGTGACGACATAGTTAAATGGGCCAGCTAGGTTCACATTGTGTGCCTTGCACGAGTGTAGGTGTCATGCAAAAACGATAAATTTGCAAGTAACTTCGTACAAAACAACCGTGAATCACGTTAAAATATCAATACAAGTGACATGCATTCCTTGCATATAAATTACGCTGAATTGGCTCAATGTTATTATTGGCCAATTCAATTATTATTAAATTTGATTATTCAGATGTTTTTCAAAAATAAATATTCAAGCTTAAGCCGATTTATAAACTTGTATCGATTTAAGTAATTTTTTTCCTTACCATGACAACTAACTCAACGAATCTCTTTTGGTTCCTAACCGACCTGTTACATGTTCTTATATTTATTTTTAAAGTTTCCCCACGAGTCATGGCTCTTTATTAGCGTATTTTGTGTGTAGAAAATATACTTATAGTATTTTTCAACAGCACACAAACAAAGTAGCAAATACCTGCAAAAAATAGAGGAAATGAAATCTATATATGTAAAACAAAAAAAAATAAAATTGTATGTCCATCATAGGCTTTGAAACCATCCAACCGATGTGCCCCAAACCGGTTTCATTTGATTGGTAATAATACGAAGAATCTTTGAGACTATTAAAACAGTGCATCAAATAAGTCAATTTCGACATTTTCCGTACAAAAATTTTCAACATCTGTAAAGTCGACATCGTTCCTAGCGAAAAAATTTAAAAAAGAACATTGTGAAGATCGCGCATAGTACGGACTTTCAAAACAAAATCACTATCTGTCATTCACAACACAGAGTTTTATAATTTGTGGTTATCAAATATTTATATATATCAAAAAGTGGCACCGAAAATAGCTGCAATTGTAAAAAATACAGCAGATACGAAACGAAAAAGAGCCGAAGGAGCAGCCGAAACTGCCGGAAAACGTGAAGTGCGTATAGAATCAAAAATGTTGAGAGAGCGGCAGTCAAGAGCTGTAGAAGCACCAGAACAACATGAAGCATGTCTAGAAGAAGTTCGAATCAGAGCTGCTGAAACTCCTCAACAACATGAAAACAGGCTTAAAGGTAATCAGATACGAGCGGCACAATCGAGACAAAGAATCGATTTTCAGATGACGGCATTCAATTGTGACAATGACTACGACTACAGTTATCATCCGAATGTTGGAATCGGGCCGATGAGCACTATTTGTTTATACTGTCATGCAATGAAATTTCAAAAGGAATCACCCGGCATGTGTTGTTCGAGTGGTAAAGTCAAGTTGTCACCGCTGGTTGAGCCACCTGATCCACTTACAAGCTACGTTTCTGGCAACACAATTCAACTCCTGGTGAGGATGGATATCCGAAATACAGACGACGAAAGCCAGAAGATGGAGGATTCACCACCACCATTTAAAGTAAGAAACGTTGATATTGACATTGATATTGATATTGATATTGATATTGACAAGTACATATGCAAATATGTTAACAGTAATGAAACTGTCTGCTGAATTCTTGGTTTCAGTATTCACGAATGATATACAACTGTTCAACACGTGTTTATTTTACTGAAAAAAAAAGCCTAAAAACGAGCAGCACAGCCTCAATAATTTTGCAAAAGATTGCTGTATAATGAAGTTCCAAAATAAAGTCTTTTAACTCTTTGGAACCATCTGGAATGTCACCACCTAAATTGTGCAACAGAACAAGACTTGCTGTTAAAAAACCTATCGCCACGTAGTTAATCAAAGCCATAATCAAAATCAAAGCCGAAAAATCTTTGTTTACACACCTACCGAAAAAACTTAATATATTGTTTATCCGCATTAAGATAAAAAAGTTTATAAAAAAACAATTTTTTCATTTTTTTTCGAACAAATAAAAAAAAATGTATTTATTTTTTTAGCGTAGTAGCACACGGCGGGTATCGGCTTTATATATATATTTTTGAAATTGAGCTCACTGTGTATAACAGATTGTTTTCTTTTTTTACTTTCTTCCGCTATCGTTGCAAATCCGAAATGTGATTTGCGATATTTTTTCGTGCAGATGGTAGATCGATTATCTGGAATGGCCGGAAGTATCCGAGAATAATCTACCAAGACGGTCCTCGCGCTCGAGTAGGCCGGTCGCGGATTAGATCATTTTTTTATGCGTCGGTGGTTTATTCAGGCGTTGAAATAGTGACGGCCGGGAATTCTTCAACTTGACCGGAAAAATTACAAGAAAACAGCCTGATGCCACAACAGTGTCAATGCTTTGTAATCAATGTCGTTTATCGCAATGTACTTGTTGATATTAGGCGCAGTAGAATTATATGTATATTCGCAATAACGTTACATTCAAATGAATAAATTATATTATTATAGGTGTAGGAATATTTTATCAACACTTAGAAATAGTGGGTATTGCAGCTGCCCAATAGCATTATTATACATATATATATTCAGGGATATGGTTACCGATCTGCTCTGAGGAGAGACACCTGAAGATGAATACTCAGTATTGTAATATAATAATGTTGTAGGGTCATTTTCAGTGCGTAGATTCAATTTATCGAGAAGGAATGTTTTGCAAATGAACAACGTGTGAGGAGACGTTCTCTACGCTATTGCTAGAGTATTCGCGTGAAAGCCCATACACTGCGATGGCTTCACCCTCAGCCATCAGACCCGGAGACCCCGGCCCGGAGACCCCGGTCTGGAGACCCCGGCCTGGAGTCCCCGGCCCGGAGTCCCCGGCGAACTGCTCGACTCGATTCGAATGGCGAAGGCGCGGCGAGGTTCGCATAATTGATTAAAAAAAACTACTCTTCATTGTTCCACGTCCTTGCGATTTGCAATTTAACAAGCCAGTACACTAATTGAAATATTTAACAATAATGTAATTTATTATTTTTTAAAACGATATTTTCATATCATATCTGCTCCCCTGGTGTTTGAAAAAAATTATGTCGAATGAGATTTTATTATGATTTGGTATATTTTTTACGATACTACGTGCTGATTAGATATACTTGTAATATTTTATTTACCAAAGTAACCCTTCAGTTATATATATACAATTCACTTGTTAAAATTGCGAACAAAGAAGTAAATATATGTTATTTTTTCATATAAACTGAAGTTGCAAATAAACAAAGATTAAATATAATACAAATATATTCTCAATCACAAAAAATCGTAGATTTTGATCACCATTTTCTGAAGTTAAAAAATACTATCTCGGCAAAAATGTAATTTCAAGATGATTAGTAATAGAATTGATTTAAAAATATCAAATATTTTAGTTGTTGATTATTATAAGTTTAATTTGCAGAACATGAATTTTATTTGACGAATTTGATCACTTAGATTTATTAGAAATCGTAGCAATGAAAAAATCTGCCCTCCGATTTCCGTAAAGATGAAATTGTACTTTAGTTGTTGTTCGAAGAGACAAAAATAATAATATTAGAAGCAGCACAATTATAAAGTTTATGTAATTACATTGGATTGTGCTCTGTGTTATTCATAGAATATAACAATGTATATTATTCATCATTACATAAAACAAAGAAAAGGATAGACTCTTAGAAATAAAATCATATATGTAATTACTCGTGAATACTAAACACATATTTATATTTCTTATCAAGCATAATTTTTATATGTTGAATCACCATTTTATTAATTTAGACAAACTTTATTATTTTTTATATTGTAATGTATTTTTGTGAAAAATATGTCACAAATATTTTAAACGATAAAAGCATATTTTTTTTTTTTTTGGGATGAATGTATAGATTTTCAACTAGTGAACTATATTTACTGAAAGATACCTGCCACTTAACTATCAATTAACCAGCGTGTTTCTGTTTTTTTATAATTAAGCACGTGCTGAAAACTGTTTCGATGGGATAATTGATTTTTAACAATGACTATTTTATTTTGCCCACGTGTGATTTTACCAATAAATGAAATGCTTGAGCTTCCAATACTACCACCAAGAAAACTGGAGAACAATGCTAGTGCTATTATTTCCGCACAGAAAATGCTCTGGAGCTCGTATCATAATTAGGTATTTTTTTGTCAATTATCTTCATTGGAAAATTGGTCTCAGTAAAAGTATTTTAAGAGTAGCAATCATATGAAATTAGTAAAGACGAATAACTGTTGTGCTGCGTTTTTTATCTCTGTCAGAATTCGAGCGACATGTAAGGATTTGCTCTGGAGTGGTCGCGCATCCTCGCCAGCCCACACTTGGCGACATGCTCAAATCGCATATTCCAGTTCATTCATTCAATTCATTTTAGTACTTGATTAGGCTAATTTATGATTTTATTAAAAGGTTTCCGCTGCGCAATTGGATCTTCATTGAATAAGTATACTTTGTGATTTTACCGTAACAAGCGGCTGCCGTGGAGTTATTGTCGTTGCATGCGCGGTTTTGCATCAGTGACTCATTGAATGTTATTCTACAGTTTGTAGTAAAAACAAATTAAATATAAATAATAACAGTTATAACGAGAAACAACAATATCAAGGCACCTAATTGTGTCCTTTGTTTTTTTTTTTTTACATAACATCAGGTAGAACTCTCAATTACTAAATATTTTTAAAGATCATGCGCCAATTATTCATATAATATGTTTCCATTTGTAAAATAAAACATATGCTGCCAAAAATTATTTTTATAATAATTTTTAATTTTAATGTAATGTACATTTTAATGTCATTGGGTAGTTCGTTTTAAATTCGCTAGTGTACTAGAATTTCGGTTTGTATTAAATCTTGATAATTTTTTTATAAACTCAAGTTCTATTCGTGTAAAAATTTACATGGTGTTATAATAATAAAAATAATAAAATGAAAAAGCTTATTTGTTGTTAAACGCTATCTATGAATGAAAAGACAAACTTCGTGTTAGTTTCTACTTTGGATAGATCCATCTGTAGGTAAAAGTTCCTTATATGCACATTTCTATAGCCGATAGACAGATGTCTCACTTAGCAATAAAGAAATAAAAATAATAAATAGATAATGATTTTATTCAACAGATTTACTAGATTATTTATTAATTAACTTCACATTTGAGGTATTTTTTTTAACAAAATATTCCTTGCTTTGTAATTAAGCTTTATCTTTTGGCGCAGAGATGGCGTTAACTTGATGTTGATAGAAAATATTAAAATGCATGATTATGCATTCAGAAACACTAAGAAAAGACAAACGTCCCTGCTGGTATGGCGGGGAAAACCAATTGTGTTATTTAAGTTTTATATAAATTTAGTTTTAATATGAATATTAAAATAAATAGATATATGCTTTTTAAATGCCATACATCGGATGCACATAAAATAAAATAAAAATAAAAAAGTATAAGGGTAACTTGGTGTTACTTTTAATAATCAATACTTACGGAGCCAAAATTCTGAAAATAGCAAAAAAACACACATAAGTAATTTGATATGCAAATATGTTTTCCTTGTATTTTATAAAAATCTATTGAAACAGCACCACATATTAAGGTATTTGAGTTATTAAATATATATTTATTTATAAAAATGTCAGGATGTGTGCACATTTGCGAGTTATTCGCAATAAGTTATTTAAACGACTTATTGTGCTAGACACGAGAATATCTGTAGATTGTGAAAAAGTAATTGAAAATACATATTCACATATCAAATAACTTTTAGTTATTGTTTTGTTTATACGCGGAAGAGGTTCAAGGGTTTCTTGTATCAAGTACCACATATCAAGCTTCTTGATATGTGAAATTACTGTGAATCATCTGTGCAATTAAAACTGATGATGAAGTGTGTCACAATATTCACGTGGAAGAAATCATTCATGTTTTTTTTTTAAAGATAAGATAAGAGACGAGGTTTATAGTATAGCCGGTGATTCATTCATACTTTACTCATAATTATGGTATGGGACAAAGTTTAGTGGGAGGTGTACGTCATTGGAGTGATATGTGCTCGTTTAGCTATTAAATCTCAACTGCATACCTCGTTATACGGCACACACAAATTAGAGTTTATTTAATTAATCATGCGTGAAAAAAAATAATTTTATTTTCAAACAAATTTGGAATCGTTTTAAAGTTTTATAAAATTTAAAAAGCTACATTCTAGTATGCATATTAAAATTTTGACGTGTAGAAATATAATTTTGTTCTTTAAAATACTTTTAAGTATTTCTCATCTGATTGCTTCTTTGAAAAATATTAAATATATTTTATCGTTTGATAATAATTTATGCGGCACTGTGTAAGTCAATATAACACGAGTTTCACCCACGTTTTTAATGCTTTGATAAGTACTTTTATAATAAATAAATTTTATAAGTACTTTCCGTTATATGGCTGCGAAGAATTCCTAGAGTAGTAATTACCGTCATGCAATTTCAGTTTTCCTCTTGCGTTGATTTCCCAGGACTAGAGGTCGAGCGCCAGAGGGAGAGGTCCGGCAGAGAGAGAGAGAGAGAGCGGCGCGGCCGGCATGCCCCTCCCCCTCCCCCTGGCCTCCCCCCTCTCCCCGCCGCCCTCGGCCATGCGTTAACCCGAAGAACAAGATTAGACACATTTTGAGTCTTCGCAAGTCCGGTCGGTTCGCAAGCCTCTCGGAGTCTCATTTCCCCCGGTCCATCGCCAGCGTTCCGAGATGAAATCCCGAATCGCGTGTGTTTTCGTGAAGATATCCTTCAAATACACCGTGTGCAACATGACATAGTCGGCATCCTCGCCTGCATCGCTTCCGCCGGCGGTCAGAATCGGAGTAAGGTCGGGTTGGACTCGGCCGGGCCGCTGTCATCTCCTCCCGCCAGAAGTCACCAGACACCCGCGGGGCGCCCGTCCGGAATAGTTTCAAGTCTGCGGCGCGCTACGGAAATAGACCGTCTTCTTGCCACTTCACACTTCAGGCCGAGGGTCTCTGGGCCCTTCCGCCAGTTCAGCCAGTTCAGCTCGTGATGCGCTCCGTGGGGGAGAGAGGGCGCCGGGGCCACGTGCTCGTGTGGGACCAGCCCGGCCTGCAGGACCGGCGCCGCCTCGCAGGTAACCACCTCCCACCCCGGCCACCCCAGCCACCCCCGAACACCGGACATCACCCGCCTTGCATCATGTCAACACCTTTTATCCAATAACATAGTCGTCATTACATTTTCGAGTTACTTTCCGCGATATCATCTCGGCAAGTAACAAATGATGCTTTGCGAAATTCGCTTCGTTTAAATTTATCGTTTATTGCCCTCCTCGTGCAGTGCGCGGCTTGCTGCCTCAGCGATCGACTGTTAGTAAACAATTTTGCTATGTTTGCTTCCACGAATGACAACATTACACGATTACATTGTCCAGTTATCTGTAATTCTGCTTATGCTGTATTGCCTACGTAATTGTTATAGTTTTGAATCATTTTGTGTGCCATCGTGATAAAATATCGAATCGCGACGTGTTCAGCAGTAAATTATTCGATTTTTCCCATTGCGGTTTCCTGTATGTAGATTTCTAGAATGATCCAACCACTATCAGCTTGTTTCCAAGCAAAGCATTACCGATTATTGAATTGACGATGATTACATAATTTCCTATTTTATTCGCTTCTCAAATGATACAATTCAATATTTATTAGGCCGTCGAGAAACTATATAATTGCAAGATCAATAAAAAAAAATCCGTACGCGAAGAAGGTAAACAAACGAGCCAGGAGTGACGTTAACTGAGAGTTTAGTACAGATGAACGTCGGTGTTCTCGAGTACATATTCGCTAATACAATTTTACAACAAAAGGGTAAACAGACGGTGCCCTTTTCTCGGAAGGGTCTTCCTTTCTGTTATAACAGTACTGAGCTTATTCACTTTTGCAATCCTCAGAAATAAGTCAGTTTTGTGCATATTATTATACGTGTATGTTTAGTATCGATATAACTAATATTTATATAATTGTTATCCACTAGGTTAGGAGTATATCATTTGGATTGAAAATATTCACTCGTTCAAGAATAAATACATTTAATAGGTCCCGATGTCACCGAAAAAAGCATTCATAGTTATGTGTTGTAAAGTTGATGTCTTGAAAAGTACTGTAATTGGTTGTCACAAAAATTTTATTGTTAAAAATACGCGAATACATCAAGTGTTTTAAGTTTGTATGACTTTATATGTAGGAAGGCTGCACGATCACCTGCAGTGATGTGGATATACAGGCTGCGCTTTTTCGCACCTGCTCTCACCTGTTCTCACCTGTTCGCTTGCAATTTCCACCTCGGTCGTCTTCGCAAAGAAATCGATCATTTCCGACGGTGAAAAAGTCACCGCGTACTAATTAAGACTGAACTAAATTTTTGGGTTAACGCAATTGAATTTTTAGTAAAGTTTAAGATTGCAAAACCTCTCCACGAGAGTTTCAATTATTCGCTGTTACAAAGATAACATTATTAACATTTTTGCTACGAAAGTGGAAATTGCGATACATTATAAAGGCTCGTGTTAAAAATATTTCTGTCTCCTATAAATATCACCAACGAGTGATGATTTTGCAGACAAAGATTTTTTGAAGATTTACACGATGTGAAGGAACAGTTGCCATCTTTTATCAGTAATATCATAAATCAGACCCATTGTTGACCACAAACCAATGAAGGGGAAACTTCGGTAAAAAAATAAAGACAAAAATAACATTGCAATTGTTATGCTTAAAACACAAAAAAACCACAGACTATCGTGAAAACCTACGCATTTTAAATTTAATATCTTTTTTTCAAGTTTTCGACGAATGCGTGATTAACCGTATAAGTTCTATGAATTGGTGATAATCAAACTGATAATTTTTTTAATATTGTATTTCCTCCACAAAAAAGAATCATGTAATAATTTTTTTGGACAATTAATTATAAGGTATTGATTACGAATTCTGTTATAAATGAATAAAATTTACCTGTACTTATTTTTTTACTTCGTACTCATTTTTCTTTTGCTACACGTCCTATTTTTAATTACAAGTGCCTCGGGTTATGTCATAATTAAAAACAAATAGTATACAATTAAAAATGTGTGATTCTAATAAAGAAAAATGCTATTCTATCGGCTTTCGTTTTTAAAACATGTTTTTATTATTTTATAATTGTGAACAACAAAACAGAATTATTTAGCTATCATAAGACTTAATCTTTTTATTAAATCTAATCTAATGGTATACATACAATGATCTTCGACGAGATGTACTATGAACATATATTTTGACCAATGCTGACAATTTCATAAATAATATTTATTGTCAGTTGTGTGAAATAATTTAATAATATTATGTTTTTTTATTGTTTCAGGTAAGCAACTTCCAAAATGAAATTCATCAGCACAAGAAAATGAGAATTGCTGGAATAGTGAGTCATCTAATTTAATAATCAGTATTCTTTTTCTTTTCAAAGTTATTTTATGCATAAGAGTAATTTTCAATGAAGAGTCCGTGCTATCTGATTATTTGATATCTGCTATAATTTAGCAGAATTCGTTTACATTGTCCATGGCGTATGAGTTTCTGGAAGATTAGTTTCCCAGTGGTAAGCTCACCCACTCGTCCCGCAAATAGGTACACGACAGGTAATGGAAGGATCCCACGTGGTCATGCGAGATGACCTGTGCTGATTTATGCAGGTGGTCAGTGGTTACAAGATCGGCAATTCTAACCTGGTCTAGAGCAGTCTCATATTCTTCAATGCGAGCTTAACACGTCCAATTAATACCTGTTTACTGATTTTTAACGTCTTTGATATGTAATATGTAACATAAAGAGATCTATTGCGAGGCATTAATTTGTTCATCATTAGTAATACAGTTCAACTCTGACTGAGTGCGAATTTAGATTTTCAAAATCGATGGTTCAAGTTTTTGTTAGATAAATAGCGAAAACACCGTGTCGTATAGCCGTGGGGGTGTGGATTCGAATCCCATCTGTGTAGGAAATTTTTTTCGTCGTTTCGTCTGTGAATCGATTACATTAACATATATCGTAGACTCAATATACCTGTAACGGAAAAAAATGCAGATTTACACAGATCTGCCATCCGGCCACTCCCTCTACGAATCTAGTATAGTATATAGAATATTTATGAAGTGTAGATATACTCAATCCATACATATCTGATATCACAGAGAAAACATAACACTTGTTTGATTTTGAGTGAGGTATTTTAATTTAAAACGATTACTCGGCCATTAAAATTTCAATAACACGTTGAACGTTTCGCTGTCTTCTGGGAACTCCTCGTCCGCGGGGCCAGTGGCTGCGCTTTCTGCCATAAACATTTATGCATATACGACTTGCTGAATTATAGTCGATGCTGATTGTTGCTTCGGACATAAATTATACCGTTCAATGGGCCAAGTTTAATTTTTCAGTTGCTATTGTGCACTTCGTACAGCAACTTTTGCGGTCTTTTGTCCATGGCAGTATCTTCGAGTCCTTTTGTCTACTTCGATACTTTTATTCAAGACTCTTGTTGATTTCCATATCAATGCGTAATTTATTTGACAGCATCGTGATGCAAAAGTCTTTGAACTGTAAATTTCTTTATTACTTATAGAAATATATTTATTTGATTTGTGTGTGTGTACGTCCGTTGGCTCTAAAATTTGTTTTGGCTCTCAATTATATCAGTTTGTCAATTTCTTTGGCAGTTTATGTAAAGCATAATATTTATATATCTGTATATGATCTAAGAAAAAAATTGTGCTTGTATATTTATGGTTGAAATGCTGATCATAATTTTCTTCCATTTGTTGAATTACGACTCCACAGCTGGAATAGCCGAGTATGAACCTGTTTGCTTTGCATGCCAGGCGACTATTACTGGCGTAACTCTTCAAACAAAAACACAGGGGACCCAAAATAATACATTTCAACGGTAAATTTCGTTATTTAAAATATCCACCTGTACTTTATTAGAGTAATTTTTTTGTTAGAAAACAATTGGGTCATTTGTAATGATGAATAGATAGACGTGTTTTGTTTATGTAAAGTAATATATACATTTAATTGGGAAGTATATAATTAAAGTTTGTCTTCAGTTTGAAAGGTTATCTTATTTTACTGTGCCTTGCCAATAGATTATCACAGTACTCGTCTCTGGCAAAAAAACAACAGGGAAGCTGTGGCACTGCATCTTGCAATAACAATTATAATGTCAGGCAACAATGTATCGAGAATCTAATCGCTATCGTGTACATCAGTGCTTCTCAAAGTGGTTCCTACGGATCCCAGGGGGTCCTTAGAAAATTAAAATCGATTTGGGAATCCCTGAACAACGTCAGGGGGCTTAATATAAAATAAAAAAATTGTGACACATTTTTATAAATATGGAAGTTACAATAAATAACAATGAATAAATTATAAGCGATATTTACGTCCTAAGTAAAATATATATATAGACAGGTGCATAAAATACAAGTAATAACAGGCATCGCAGTGAGTCAGGCAGGTTTATATAGGAATGCAATAGAGTCGAGACTTGCACCAACTAGTCTATAATATGAATTTATGTAGTTTTTTAGGCAAGTTGTGACTATGTAAAGGGGTCCGTGGGCCAAAAGAGTTTGAGAGCCACCGG
Organism: Atopsyche davidsoni; assembly: GCA_022113835.1. Lineage (NCBI taxonomy): Eukaryota > Metazoa > Arthropoda > Insecta > Trichoptera > Hydrobiosidae > Atopsyche > Atopsyche davidsoni. Next base: position 11,931,655 of record JAILWY010000014.1, read on the forward strand.
TGTACATCGTGAAGCTTAAATATTTGTATTAGTCAGAGTCAAAATTCATTTTTTTATAAGCTGTATAGTAAAGCAAATCTTATCCGAAAAGTGGATTTAACCCTTTGAACTCCGGACTTTTTTTTGTTTGTTTATTTTTAATTCAACAATGTGAATACGTCCGAATGGCAGCAATTACTTTGCAAAACTGACAAACCACCTGCTCTAATACGCACCTAGACTTCTTATAGTAAACAATAAAACGTGCACTATGGCGACCCATAGCCGCCAACGGAGTGGAAAGGGCTAAGTTTTCCGGGTATGAGTGCGTCGGTGAGTCAGAGGGTTCCTCCCCCGGCGCCGGAGTCGGCCGCACCTCATCAGGCCGGGACAGGTAGCGGCGGCACACCTGCCCGAGTTGCCAGACGGGGCCGGCGGCTCGGAAGTTTCTAGATCAAGGACGGGCATCGTAAAAACTGCCCGCGCCATTCAGCGGTCAGTGGCTCGGGCCCGCTGCAGCGTCTCCGTGCACGCCGATTAAGCCGCGATCGACGCCGGGCGGTGCAGATATGCCGAGCGGGTGTTTAACGAAGCCACTGAAAAATATTTCTCAATACAGCTATTTTTAAATATATTGTTGTATGCATTTTATTTTTATCGGAATTTCGGTACCGAAATACAATTTTTATTTTATATTTTGATGTCACGGATATTTTTATAAAACTTGAAGGCACTCTCACAAAAACACAATCGATAAAATCATAATTTTTAAATATATAAAGTTGTCGAATTTTAATTTCGTGTTAACACACTTTAAGATGTGCGAAGCGGACGAAATTCGCGTAAAATTGCACGTGCGAAATCTAGTCTATACACTCTTCGATTTGCATGTAGTCAAATAGATCGTTTGCTATAAAAAGTTGAACCGCTTCATACACACTTTGCGGATTACTTGGCATCACAACAACGCCACTTTGTCCTAAAAATTGTTCAATAATTGGAGGATTATCATTCTCTGACCACTCCACTTCTTCATTGTCACTTTGTTAAGAATCACTGGACAGTATTGGTAGTAACGTTGACGAGTCCTAAACAGACATTTCGAGCTGTAAACCTAAAGAATAAAATGACCTTCTGCCGCTTTTAGAGTAATCACATTCAAAAACGTATTAATACGCGCCTCGCCTTCAGACAGTTGTCCGCGAAATGGGTACTAGTACCCGCCCCGCCTTTAGTGTGTTAATATTTTTGGTTTTTACGTAACATGCCGTTGAATTGACAACACAGTGCTTTTAATCGATTCATTTATTCAGACATCTTCTATGAAATAAGCTTAATTATTGGATACTTCAGGTTATTTTCCGTTTTAAATCTAGAGTGATAGATCAACGATTTAATCCAGTGATTCCCAAAGTGTGCGCCGGGGCGCCGAAATGACGTCACAAGGGCGCCGCGAAATATTCAATTAAACAATTCAAGTATTAAGGGCGCCGCGAAAAAATCTGATTATTTAGGGAGCCGCAAATCGAAAAAGATTGGGAACCTCTGATTTAATCGATACAATTTTAATGTCGTAAATCTGAGCTGTTTACTCTAACAATACTGTGCGGTCTGAAGTTGAAATTGACAGGTAATCGAGTGGAATAATTTATAAGTATTCATGTAGATCAGTAGCTCCCGACCTTATTTGACTCATCACCGTATTTTAAAGAGAATATATCTGCTATTTTCAATGTATTGGTCTCATCGATACACGAGGTATGTCTGAGTATTTTAAAATGTCAGAAAGACGATATCGTCCACTTTGAAGTCCACAATAACTTATGCAGAGGTGGAATACAATTTATTTAGAGCTCTGGATAGAACTTCCACACAAGGTAATGCAAGAGATTTATATTCCCTGATAAGGTTTGTTTGATAACACTCACGGCTTGTGGTATATTAATGAAACAGTATGCATTTTGAAGGGTCACTCACCCACAAGAAAAGTGATTGGATTAAGATTTATACATGACTTGTAATAACAGATATTATTTTATTAGTCTTTAATAATTTTAGTAAATATATGTGTATATAACCAAATTCAGATAACCGTTTCAATTTATGTAAATTATTTGTAGGATATGATAAAATATATATACAAAGAAGTAACAATTACGTGATAGCTAATTTTAATGAGAGTAAATAGTAGACAGGACTTTTTTATGGTGATATTATTTACCAGTATTTTTAATATTGACACGGAAGTATATTTATTCTCAAAAATCAAGGTAAAACCAATTATGGCGCTTAAATAAAATTTATAAGATAATTTACATTACAACTCATTATCAGTAAGCCCATTGAGCAAATATTTTATTTTACAGGGATTGTCGGAGTCAGGAGTTATCTCTCTCAGTTTCAGCACGTATCACCATTTGTCGGTTTATTAAACAATCCAAGGTGCTTTTGAGATTTAAGTATGCTATTTTGTAAACAAAATTACTATAACAATGTTATTATTTTTAATAATAATTTATTAAGATGTCTCTCCTCTAACTTTGATTGTTTTCATGTATTCCGCTTCTTTATTAATTAAATACTTCAGTAAAAAAAGTTTCCCAATTTTGACACTGATATTATGTATTTGGGTTCTTGGTGATTCATATGGCAAGTTGAAAGATTTGCTTAAAGAATATCAACAGTGTTGATTATTTTAATAAATACCTGCCAGGTATTTTCATCTAAAATCTGCATTTGTTATCAACATGCAGTTCTAGCTTATCTAATGGCAAGGGAGTAAAATAAAAATTCGTCTTATCAGCAAGTAATATACAAAGTTGTCGGCGCTTATGGGAATGTAAATATTGATTTTATTTATTAGCAGATAGATAATTGATATAACAATTTCTGAGGTGTGAGACCTTTATTTAAACAAACTTTATCAAGTGAGTATTATCCACAGATAGAGCTGTTTAAATTATTACGAAGCACACGCACATTTTAATTTATCCATTCTTGTTGCCTTACTTAAAATAGACCTGAGCAAGTAGATATTCGTTTCATTTTCAGTCAATACGAACAAAACTATTAGTAGGGCTACATCTGTGTGATCTCGGTACGAATCAAATATTTAAATATATATTTGCATCACGTTGGTATTTTGCCCATTGATGCAGATTTTCATGAGCAAGGTCGCGGTCGACATCAACGTCATTCAGATGAATCTTCTTGCCTCGGCGGGGGCCGCATTAGCTGCTCTGCCTCGCACGTGCGCGCCGATGACGTCCGTGCACTCGGCTGCAACCTGCAAATAGTGATCAGAGCTAACGAGCCATTGATGATATTACGAAAGCGATGCGCAATTTCAACACGTGATCGACTCTTCATAGTATTGTATCCGATTGTAGATTTAAACTAATTACTACGCATCGTTTCTAAAATACATTTTTAAACAATGAAATGATTTATTTTTTTGTTAATAAAGCGATCGTTTCACGATTTGCTAATTGTCTGAAACAACTTGAAATGTATGGAGCCAGTATATATTTACTTACTCATTATCAGCGTGGAGACATCCTTGTGAAAAAACCTAGAAGGCTAATACTAACATAAATCCCAGTTGTTTATTTGAAACAAATATCACATTACATTTATTCTGTCGTATGCTTTTTGTGTGATTGTAAACTCAAGATTTCTCGCGTATACAAAAAATATATCTTACAATATTTATTCATATGTAAATCGAAAGCTAAGTTTGAGAAGATAAACTTGAAATAATTTATAATTTGCTTCAATGTTAGTGGGCGGTGTAGATAATATGGTTTTATACCGACGGTATTTATTCATATAAAGATTTTTTTACTTATTTATTATTAGTGACAAAAAACAATGAAGAAGGGTTGTGTAATTAACTCCGTAAACGTAAAACACACCATGAATGAATTTTGTCGGCCTTACATTTCGTTAAAACCAGCGATACTCAATCTTTTTTACATTTACTTCCCATATAAAAAAAAATAAAACACGTATCTAAACACGCTTATTTAAAAGTTAGTATGATATTGAGAAAATAAGATTTATTACGTCATCAAGGTGAGAATCAGTACGCAAATTTCTGTATAGGTTTTTTGAATATTTAAATTTGGAATAAAAGTGTTCCTCCCGCGAGCCGCAGGTTGAGTATGCCTGGCTTGAGCGTTTCTTGGACAGCGGCATTCTTTTTCTAGTTTCAAATATTTGAACATTGGTCCAAATGTAAGAATGAGTATCGTTTTTGATATGAATTAGAATTAGACTAGCGACATCTGTTGTCGTGTTTTACGGGAGTTTCTGAAGAGAAAGCCCCTTATTTCATAGAAAATATTGTAGTGTGAGGATTTTTTAGCTTCGTTCAAAAGTGTCTTGCTTATTTGGTAGGTATATATTTTTATTATGTAATTTGAACGGTGTAGGTGAGCGTCGGACGTTTTTTATTATATTAGGCATGCCAAGTGCATCAGTAGCATCCATCGGTTATTCATCACCCATTCATTTCCATTTTCATAGTATGAAGCATACATTGTCGTATAACTCTGGCACGCTACCAAAAATGCAACAGTATATTCACGAAAGGTGTGGAGCTCCAAGGACTTCCCAACAACCATTTCAGGGTGATATGTTTTAATAGAGTACATAGTATTAGTGATTTTTTTTTTTAAATAAAGCTATAAATCTAAAAATGTTGGTCTGTTTTATAATGGTCTAGTCGCTCTTCTAGTCAGAAATTTTCGTGGAAGAATCACAGTGACCTTTGAATTGTCTTTTTAAAATTAATATTCACGCTGAAATAAAACCCAAAGATTTCCTAGTAAATCGAATATTCCAAAAAGCAGTTTATTCAGGTTGTTTCCTCTGTTAACTTTGTTTCAATTACATAGTCTAAGTTTTCAGTTTTTAATTCGTTGGTCGAAGATTGCAGAATCTCAAGTGGCCGCGCTTGTTTTTCTCGGTAAGCGCAATAAGTACGGCTTCGAGGAAATCGATATTTGAGCAGTGTAAACGGCCATAATTCGTATCGAGAGGCTTGTTGCTATTCCACAGCAAAACAGAGACCGAGAAAAGAATCCGTACAAAGGATGAACAATCCAGCCGGAGATCTGATGAATCAGACACATTTTAAAAAAATCCTCCGTACTGTATTACGAGTCCAACAATACTCAATGATGTGCGATTTCTTGAGATATATTCCAAAACGTTTCTCATCCTATTTATATTTTTCTGATAGGTGTAAAGATTTGTATCTGCAGTTTGCGTGAAGTTTGTTTTACAAATCATTGTAATTTATTATCTTTGGTGTAAATTTGGGCATGCCTTAATTTTCTATTGGTTTGCACATCACTTGAAATTTACTGAGTTACTCGCTTCTTCTCATGTATCATTTCAATTTTCTAAACTTGGGTCATGCCTCTCCGTTGGCATATATTGAAGATAAGACGATAGCAGAGAAAAGGCAAACACTTAGCGTATCTTTCGAAATTCGTTCACACCGCGTCTTGAGCTTCACGCTAACGTACATCGAAATCACTCGGAGAGCGAATGAATCGTCCAACGTGACGATCTCCAAGGCTGCCTGTCGTGACACGGCAGTGGAGGCTGCCATTATCTTCCAAATCCCTTAAGCTTTGCTGGTTCCATCGAGTGCGGGGTAAACCTTTTATGATGATCGGGGATTTGATAAAGCGAGATCGTCTGCGCGAGGAGTGCAGTCCCAGTCAGGCCGCGCCATGTACCAGTCATTCGGTGATGAGAGCTGCGAGAAGAGTCCGGATGCTGGCTGCTTCCCCGCGGACTCCGGGGCTCTCCTGGGGCCGCCCAAAGGTACGGAGTCAGCCCAGTTCCAGTGAATATGGTGCACTTGTTATAATGAGTTATCGTCATTTTCCCACCGGGTCATGTTTTTTATGACACCATTTTCACGCTCAAACCAAGGTACACGTATGCACCTGCCTTTTAGTGGCTCATTAAAAAAATATTTTATTAGTATTTATGAGAGCCGTTTTCGAGTACGAGGTTTTCATCGCTCCATACGCGTGTGCAAATCAATTTACATTTACTAAGAAAAATATTTTTTCTTTTCATTGGGAAACTATGAGTGGGTCTTGAATCCGGTGAAAGTTGAAAAATACATTTTTTTTCAATTCGAGAATTCTAAATGTGTATTAAATTAAATATTGGAAGTATCGTTTAAAACAGTCGTAATGCATATATTGACATTTTACTAGACGAGTTTCTTATACGTACAATGTTCATGATTTAGGATAAAATTTGTTTAGACTTATGCACATTGATGATGTTTAGATGTTTTTTTGAAAGATCAAAGTATTTACTTTGATCAAATGATTCTAAATATATAAAAAGGAGTAGTACTGTCGGAAAATTACCATATGTACCATCGGCTGTCAGTTTTCCATGCCAAATAGGCATTGCCAATTTATTCTCGGCACGTCTAGTCTGCTTTATTTTGACAAAAAGTATTGAACAGATTTAAAACTAACGTCATGGAGCAGATTTTTATTTCTGATTTTAGTTTTGACTATCTTTGATCTCAAAGCGTAATAAATTACAAGTGTACGCAGTACTTTCTATTTCTGATAAGCATATGTGTTGATTAGGTTTTTTTTCAACGACATGAGTTTTATAGAAAATATCGAACAGCTTGCACATAGACCTGATCATCATATATATATAGTTACCTGTATTATGTTGTGTGTCGTTACAGACCCTCTCAGACATTGAAACTTTCGTGCAAAATGAAATCCATACATGAATTCTGATTATTATTATTTTTAGCTTTAATTCACGGTTTTTTTTTTTACTTGTAAATAAAATAAAATTGTAAATAATGTAAAATACCATTTAATGGATTTTTCTTATATTAGCGGTATACTATGTTATATAATGGAGGCAAGTTAATGAAGTTGTTCATTCAATCGGAGCACCTGCCCAAAGCTCAGTGACGGGCGGCGCGAGCTGCACACATGCTTGCATTCACCAGTATAATTAGACGATTACCTTCACCTTCCGGGGCCCGCTTGCAGGGCGGGCTGGCCCGGGTCCAGGGCGTGGGCCCCGAGACCCCCAGACCCCCGGGAACCCAGACCCCGGGCCCCCAGACCCCGGTAACCCAGACTCCTGGGCCCCCAGACCCGCTCTCCCCCTCGAGCGCTGCACTTTGCTTTAACATTTAACAGTTAGTGAAACTGTCGAACCAAACGAATGAACTGAGCTCTGATTAGTAAATAAACCTCACGAATATAAAAGCAAATAACTCTCCAGCATTATTTAGAAAGCCTATTGTAGCCATATCTATTATTTATAAATTACAATGTTTTTACAGGTTTTTCATTTCATTTCATTCAAACGTATTTTATAAAAGCGCCTAGAATACTGAGGCAATTATGTTTCTGTATATTACCACTGTTATATAAAAACGCCAAAAAGTCTATACAAAAAAAAATTCGTTGAAAAACATGGTTTAGGAATGCTCTTTGCGAATTTTTATTGTTCAAGTCTATTTACTAAAATAAACGTGAGAATGAGTTGAAAATGAGTTTCAAATTATCAATAGTTGATTTTGTCGGTCTAATGTTTGTATGTAACAGAATAAAATCACGTGTAAATCTGCCTTTTTAAGTATTCAGATCGATTATCTTGCTAGAGGTGGCCACCGCCGTGCAAGTGTATGCGGCACTGGCGCAGGTACCCGGTATTTATTTAATGGTTAGCTATTGTTAGCTTTGTAAATGTGTCACCTTGGATTGTGCACACAGGCGCCGGCATCTTCACAATGCGCTCTATAAATATCAACGGATTCGAATAATCGCATTGCTGGATTAAAATTAGCTTGTTGGCCTAATGTAAATTTATTTATTCGGTATATTTATATTGCAAGTCAATTAATACTAGGAATAATATATGTGGCTGTGTAAGAGAATAGTTGAAACACCATATTCAGAAATACCAGATATTACTCCAGATTATAAGAGTCCAAGGATAAAGCGTGCACTAGCGTGGATGCGGAATTTACAACAGGAAGTCGGGAGTACAGACGAATTAATATACCCAGCATAAATATATGTTATATGATATGGTGACCAACTCCCTCTGAGGAGAGACATTTGAAGAAGGATGGCGTGGAAAATATTTGCTACTTATCAGTAGTAGTGGTGACGTCACCCACCCTTGCTATCACTCGCTAAAACAGATCTCCTCGGGCTTTGGAGTTGTGACATCGTCGACGAAGTAATCTGACCCCCCGAGGTGAGGGTTCCCGGTCGTAAGTTCGCACGTGTGATTCCTCGAATCGGTGGTGTTTTTATTATTGGCAGTCGGGTAGCTCTAGGGCTCTGCTCAGGGCCGGAGCGTCCAGCCACGTGGCCGCCACGTGGCCCAGAGGCGCACGGGCTCATTTTCTGAGACGTCCTGTAGTAATATTTGTCGAGTATTAAAAAAAAAAAAAAAAAAGAAGGTATACGTATCAGATTGAAAAATTACTACATCGTTATAAACTGATTTTAATAAAAAAAAAAATTAAAAAACACGAGTGCATAATTTAATAGAAGGATTTTCGCTTCAGAAAAATATTCGCTGGATGTTTTCACTCGGTGGAATAAAAAGTGCGAAATGATGCGAGTTTCATATAAAGTGTTCATAAATATGTTTTTTCTTTATGCATTATAACCCCTCCCCCCCCCCCCTTAAATTAGCAATGTTCGCTTATATTAAAATAATTTATATGTTAGTAATTAATAAATATTTTTTTGATAGCTTTTCGTTACAGTAGACCGTGAACTCTTGGTCGTGAGGTCTGCCCTTTTTTTTTTTTTTTTTTTGTGTGGTGGCATTTGCACCCCGCACCGAGGATCGCACTTGACCACTTCACTGACAGGTGAATTCCGAACTCATCGACATTGCACGTGTTTATACAAATTGTTGAAAAAAAAAGCTGCCTGTCGCGTATACCTTGAATAAATAAATTGACTTTGGGTAGGAATTGTGATACAATGACTCATGTGAATAAAGCCTACGTCGCCCGTGAAGTATTCATTGTTCGTGTAATCGAGGATTGCAGAATCGCGGTGTGCCGGCGCGTATGAAGTATTTATAATTAAAATTTCTTTGAATGTATAAACACATCGAAGCTTACCTATGCAAGTTTTATCCAAATTCATAACGAGTAATGAAATGTAATTGGTCCGAGCTCATCCCCGAGAATGTTTTACTGACGGGCATTGTATTGTTTGCTCAGGTACCTTCGGCTCGCGGCACTTCGTCACCTTCATGCTGTTCCTGGGGATGGCCAACGCCTATATCATGAGGACCAACATGTCCGTGGCCATCGTGGCCATGGTCAACCACACGTCTCTGCAGGACCTGGGCGTGATCTTCGACGACGAGTGCGGCCGCCAGGATCCGAATGCTGGAAAGGTACTGGACATGACCCTAAGCCTAAAAATAAAATCGTATTCCCAAAGCGTAAAAACATTAGTTTTTATCTTATTCATTATTACTTTCCACATATGGTTCGTTCTCAAATAAATCTAAATTAAATTCAACTTCACTTTCATTCAAGTTGATCAATGTAAAGCGCTAATTTTCTAATTAGTATCTAATGTAGAAATTCAATATTTTTGACAGAGAGTACTTGATGGAATTCCAGTTTAATATTTTAAATAAGTAAAATACTTGAGTGATTAAAATAGTATCTAATTTAATATTAGATACATAAATAATTTAAAAAAATTTTGATGACAAATAAATGAAATAACGCCTTGCAGTCTGTGTGGCGTATTTGGAAACTTGTCAACTGTTGTTTTCGTTGATCAACCGTTTAGAAACCGTTTTTAAATGTTTTTACGCTAGAGAGACTATTATCAATAAATTGGTTCAAATCCAGTTTCGGCTATATGGGTGTTAAAAATATTGTTTAACATTTATTTATCATTTATGTAGTTTACCGTTTAAAATATTCCATATCATTTTAATTTTAGTTGTTCTTTTGGAGATAGATGATAAATAATACATTAATTATTCAGAGTAACTAGACATAAGTGCATTTCCCATTTTCATCACGTTGACATTATTAACTTTCTGGAGACAACTTGGTCACAAATTGCGTACCACTGCCATAACACACGAAGTCATATCACATTTGGTAGGCTTTCATAAATTAGTCGATTCAACAATCGTTAACTTGCCTATCCATATAACCACCAAATAATGCTTTATCTACATACAACTTGACTTATTATTTTATTCCAATACTTGTGGCTGTGAAGAAAAATCTATTTTATGTATATAATATATTAAAGAAACACAAAAAAAGTTACACGAAGATATCTCTATCCATCCAAGGTAATCCAATCCACCTGTTTGTTATATATGAATAAACGAAACTGGGGATAATCTTCGGTTATGGGAAATCCTTGGAGTAAATTTATGGATACACCAGGACTGCAAAAGAGTTTAGTCAACATGCCAAAACAAAACAATCATTTTAATTCTTGTTAGTACATTCATTTACGTTGATATTTATAACATGTTAAAGTAGGTAGCTATTGAATTGTTTAATTTAATGGTTGGGATTAACAATGATTGGAATGTATTGTTTTATTTATCGAAATAGACCGTCATTGTTGTTGTGATCGATTGGCTTTGACCCCCTCCATCATATTCGACATCCGGATCTATTGGACCGCTCCCAAATTGTGCGCGTAGTCTCTAGCAAAATGCAAGATGCAATTGGCAGCTTTAATATATTCATATATATTTTACCTATGCTTGATTCAACGTTTTTTTAATCATCGCATTACGACATTAATTAATTCAATACAGAGGTTCCCATGGAGGACACTGCCTGTTTGGAGTACTGTCGAGATTTAGAGAGAAGGTGGTGGTCAAAGAAATAGCGTAAGGGGGTTGGAGAGCAATAAAGAGACTCAATCTGAAGAATTATATTTAAACTAAAAACTAGTCGGATGATAAAATATTTTCTTTTTTAGAAACTACTGAATATTTGTGCTATGGAGATAAGTAGAGGAGAACGCAAAAAAAAACAGATGCAAATCATTGATATAAATTGAAGTAATTATATAAATATATATTGTATTAACTAATTAGTTATTCCAATCAACGTTTTCAGATAAAATACTACAGTAAAAAAGTGTGACTTCCTTCACCTTTGTGGCATTCTTACCTTTGGGAGTAATCTTGACTGTGTATCAGTAAATTATTCCAATATTTTATTTAGTGAAATATTCATTGATTATAAAAATATTTTATAATTATTTAACAGAGTCTAACGATAGTTTTACTTCGATTACAATAATAACTGACCTCGGGGTCAAATTTGAGAAAATATCAGTTACTATTTCTCGATTGAGTCGTTGAGCGCTAAATGTAAGGAAGGTCCTTTTCCACCGAACGAGGAAGTATATCTGACATTAAATAATGTCGCGATTCTTGGTCGCGGCTGAGGTTAGATTACAATAGTCTGTAGCTAGGATGAGTCTATTATGATAAACCACAGACCAAAAGCCACGCACCAGACCGCAGCGCTTTTCGTAAAGCGCGGATAGTATTTCTGTGCTTCCCAACAAGTAGCGAATGTGACAGATGTTGGATTATCCACGGCAGGCAAGCGTATCGAATCTACCATCACAATGCGAATTACTATTGTCTTCTTTCATTGTCAAGTAGCATGACATGGCTGCTATTGTGGCCTATTACATGCAGTTTATCCTGTGTGTCGTATGGCGGACATGGCTTGTCCGTCTGATCCATAAATGCAAATCAAGCTAGGAAACAGATGATAGCTCTGTGACTGGACTGTCACATTCATTTAGTATAGTACAGTCAACATGTGTTTCCGTTTCGAGTACTGTTAAGTACCCACATTTGGATGTGACATACATACTTGTCTGGGTTTTTATCTTTTTTATAAATCTTAGTTATATTTGTTACTATCTCACCATCTACGCATACCTGTGTATCTACATAGTTGATAAAAATTATATTAATTTAAATTTACTTACCAAACAGTGACTAAATAGTATTATGTTTGTTATCTTATTTCATTTTTAATTTTTGCTATTAATTGGAATAAAACTATATTAAACTTTTCTTTGCCTTACTAAGATACTTACATAAATATCTATTATATTTGTATTTTTTAAATATTTAATTACTAAGGTATCTCCAAATATTTACGCTACTTCCACATGTTCTCACTGATTACACTTCACAATGGCAACCATAAACTTATTAAATAAGTTCTTTTTTTCACTGTAAACAATAAATATATATATTTCTCACTACTCCCAAATAAGCAATGTTTGTTTCACGGGTTATAATAATTTCTCAGTCAAAATAAATAATAATAATGTGTCTTATGTAAAATTAGAAGCCTAAGCATAAGGCAGTCCATCAGTTTGTTAGTAATTCTAATGCTGAGTATTTACATTGTTATTATGATTAAGGGTACTACGCTAAAAGTTTAAAATAATCAAAAAAACCGAAGTTATTCTCATTACACATTCACTTATTCTCGTAGACAAAGTAGTCTTGGGTTGAGTTTTGTATATTATAAATTATTTATTGTAATCTGAAGCTTAACACTAATTCAGATATGGAAAATTGTGTTTCAGCGTAATAAAGTACTCAAGCCTAACGGTTCAAAGCTGTAGCGCTTCCGTACACTTGCACCGCTACAACACTGAGCTCTCCTTAAAAGGAGGTTATCTACTTCACTGCTTTCAGATTTATAAGCGTGTGGATATGTAAGTATAATAGAACGCGCGAGATTGTGAGTCTCACCATACATTCTTGAATGACTGGGAAAGATCTCCTCTCCTCAATGTTCAGAGTTCTAGTAATGCTAGATAAATAGTTAAACTAGGTTCTAGGTCGTCTGGAGTAAAATTTGGGTGGAACTTTGATATATGTGACAGCTGTTCCATGATTTACCATATTTATGTTAATTTTTGTGTATACATAGAAATTATTCTTTCATTGCATTTCCAATGCAATAAACTGTAATAATAATTTATCTCAAATTACAATAAAATACAAAATACACGAGATAAAATGTCAATTGTATTTCTCTGTATTTTGAAAGGCAAGTAAGAAGCGGTTTTAGTGGCAAGTGGTATGCAATTTCATGTAGTCTCCCATTTATAGATATTTTATAATTTCTCCAACTACCACGTATCTCATTAAACCATTTTTAGTAATTGGGAAATTTAACAGCACTTATTTTATGAGACTTTTTTTATAATTTCAGCCTGATCCCAACCAGGATGGAGAATATCCTTGGAGTACTTCCCTTCAGGGATACATCCTGTCATCCTTCTTCTACGGCTATGTGATAACCCAGATTCCATTTGGTATTCTATCTAAGAAATATGGAGCAAGATACTTTCTGGGAGTGGGTATGCTCATTAACTCCGTGTTTGGACTCCTGGTTCCCATCGCAGCTCAGGCTGGCTATGGGTGGCTAATTGTTGTACGTTTCATTCAAGGACTAGGAGAGGTAAGCATTGAAATCATGCAATGACTCATATTCAAAAATGGTATAATTTTTCAAAGGAGTAAATAATAATATGTTTGTATTTACATTATAGGGTCCAATTGTCCCATGCACCCACGCCATGCTAGCAAAGTGGATTCCACCAAATGAAAGAAGTCGAATGGGTGCCGCTGTATATGCTGGTAAAGTTTATTTAAAAATTTAAAATAAAATAAGCCCTTCATGAAGTCGTTGTTGAATTGTTGCCTACTTGATGAAGAATTGTTGATTTGAAAGCCTAACCGTTTAAAATAATTATTATTTCAGGAGCCCAATTCGGAACAGTTATATCAATGCCGCTCTCTGGACTTTTATCAGCTTATGGATTTTCTGGAGGCTGGCCGTCTATATTTTATGTGTTCGGTGTCGTTGGTGCAATTTGGTCAATCGCATTTCTATTTCTCGTTTATGAGGATCCTGAATCTCATCCAAGTATTAATGAAGATGAAAAAAAATATATTGTCAGCAATATCTGGGGAGCAGCTGGAACTAGCGTAAGCAAAGTTTAATTTCTTTACTAATCTTAATCTAAATTTTTTAATATGAGAATGTTGTAAATTAATTGGTCACATTTTCGTTAGTCGCCGCCTATTCCGTGGAAGGCAATCATGAGATCATTGCCGTTCTGGGCAATCATGTTGGCTCACATGGGTCAAAACTACGGATATGAGACTCTGATGACAGAGCTTCCTACCTTCATGAAGCAAGTGTTGCACTTTTCTATCAAGAGTGTGAGTACTTTAAATAACTAAGTACTACGTTATTTAAAAAAATCTATGCATTTTGAATCTGTACTTACTTAAATGTTGGCATATTTTAGAATGGTCTTGTGTCTGCTCTGCCGTACCTTGCCATGTGGCTATTTTCAATGTTTATTGCGGTTGTTGCTGACTGGATGTTGTCTTCAGAAAGATTAAATCACACGCAAGTCAGGAAAATCATCAACAGTATAGGTAAGCATTATTTATTTATTTTCAGAAATCATCATCCAGGTGAATGAATGTATTACTTGGTTAACATAAATAATAAAATAATATTGTGATTATTTGTATTTTATAAAATATTGTCTAACAGGTCAATATGGTCCAGCTGTTGGACTGGTAATTGCATCCTACACTGGCTGTGACAAGACGGCTACAGTTGCGATCTTGACAGTGGGTGTAGGATTGAACGGCGGCATCTATTCTGGCTTTAAAGTTAACCACCTGGATATTTCACCACGTTTTGCTGGGATTCTTATGTCTTTCACCAATTGCCTGGCCAATCTAACAGGCCTTCTGGCTCCTATTGTTGCTGGCTATGTGATAGATGGAAAGGTATATTTTTAATTGTTAAACTGATCTTATACACTATAAGTACATAATCATTAAAATGTTTTTTAAACGTAAATTTACTATATTATTTCCAGCCCACTCAAGCACAATGGCGAATAGTTTTCTTCATCGCTGCTGCTATTTATGTTTTCTGTTGTACATTTTACAACATATATGGATCCGGTGAACGTCAAGCCTGGGATAATCCTTCCAATGATGAGTCGTTAGCTTTGAAGGCGAAAAATAAAAAGGCTGCTAAAGAAATGAAGAATGGAAATACTGTTATCATTATTGATTCCATTCCTGCAAATGGCAGCATTGGCATCACAGAGACCAGACATTGACAGTGGATAATATCAGATACTCGCCGAATTTGAGGCCACTGGGCTTTATTCAATTATGATTCCTTAATTTATTAAAATCGTAAATAATACTTGTAGATATGTAGTTAACATAAGCCTACTTGTAAAGCTTATTGTAGTGTTTGTATTGTAATTAATTATTGTTTAAGTTAGTGAACCGACAGTTGATTAAGGAAAGAATGAATATGAAATATTAAGCTTGTATTGACTTAGAGCTTGTGCTAGTCCATTTTTTGATAGAATTCAATTTTGCCTGTCAATTTGTCATCAACTTCATCGTGATATTATTTCTTAGTAATTGAATTTAGTAAACTTGAAACCAATATATTAATACAAATTTACGTGATCCCTTTGAAGAGTGTTGAGAATATTGTAATTGTAATGTGACAACAATTAAAATATCTCTGTGTGAATAAAAGAGAACGGAGCACGAGGAAAGTGATAGTTCAAATCTTTATTTGTATTTATTTGATTGGATTTCTGAATTTTCAAGGATAAAAAAAATATTTATGCATTCCTTTATAATGTTAACATTAATTACAGGTTAAGCAAAGTATAACTTGCACATTACTTTTTTTTTGGTAAAACATCTTTAATTTGGGAACTCATGTTCACACTATTAAATTGTATGTATTGGCTTTGCGTCAATTGATTGAAATTGTAAGAGCTTTAATGTTTAAATGCATTAGTATAAATACACATTATTTATTTTAAAAAAATTATAAGTTTAGCTATTGTTGAAGTTCTGAAATAAAATACTAGAAATTAAGTATGTGTCATTTGTTCGTCCATATATTTTTAACTTTTGTATAACAGGGTTTCAAAATCATTATCATCTTGACAGTATTTTAGTGAAAATAATTTTTAAACATTTGAGCTACCCTGAATGACTAGAAATTTTATTTTTGTCTATAGTTTTTTTTACAAACATAAATAAAAAATAAACTTTTTAGATATTAGAATAGATTTATAAATATTTAAGTAAAATATAAAGATTTTGAAAATCAGTAATGGATTATAATTATTTTTCATGATAATAAAATTCACTACATATTTGAAGACTTGTGAGCAATGGTGATGTGAAGACATCGGAAATGAATTAATTAAAAAAATTGACAATATTTACTGAGTTTTCTATTTAAGTGTGTGATCAACAAATAATTTTATTATTTTAATCAGTATTGTTATTGTGATTTTTGGATCATAAACACATATTCAATAAATCTTACCAACACACTTCACATATTACTTCTTTACTACTCCCAGACAAGAGACCACTTTTTATAATTATTTATAAAATGTGTCTATATATATATATATATATATATATATATATATATATATATATATATATATAGTGTGTGTGTGTGTATGTATACAATTGCAGTAAACAATTCATTGATAATAATTGCATTTGAAGGTGTAGCAGAGTAAGTTCCTTTAACAAAATATATTTCCATAAACAGAGTTTTAATACCATTGTACATTATTTACAATAATTGATATTAAAAATATTTGGTGCTAATAAAATCTTGTCAAGATACAATATCATTTTTAAAACTTGTCAAAAACCTTTGAAAAGGTCTTCTTCGACTACGATAAGTATCAACACTGTTAATTTAAATATTCTTATATAGTATTTTAATAAAAAAAACAAAATATATTTGTACATATGATAAGATAATGTAAAATTTTTGACATTTGATATTTACATAAAATATTCCATGAAGATTTAGTGATGCGGATCAACGACAAGTAAAAAATAAAATAAAGTTAAGTTTATTTCATCACTGCTGCTGTTGTTTTATTTATAACATATTTTATATAAAATAGACAACTCATATATTAGAAATAAAAATAGATTTATAGTGATTGCGTTGGCAGAATGCATTGTGTTCATATATTGGATAAAAGATACAAAATATATAAGAAACCATAATAAAGATAAAATATAACACTATAAATGTTTTGGTTAAAAGTATGTATGCAGACATATAGAAATTTTAAAACACACATAAAAATAAAGACTAGGATTTGAATTAAAAGAGCAGCATGGGGCAGGTTGCATAAATTTGAATCGAACAACCTGTGGAAATGAGGAACCGAGTGTTGGACGCGTTCCTACCCGAGAAGGTAATTGTATTCAACTATAAATTCAATAAATAAAATAAAATTACGTCTCCCGGCGCGCCGCGGTTATCGCTCCCGATACATCCCGGCCCGATGCCGCGTCGCGGGGGGTCGGGTTCGCTCGCGGCGGACGACGCGTTCCTCCGCACATTCCGGCGTCTCCTTAGCCGGCCGGCCGGCCCGCGGTCCGCGTCGCCCGCTCGCCGTCTCGCGGCTTTGGCGGCAAAATTTCTTTCAATATTTATGTATATATTTATTTATCTACTCGACAGGTCTGCGATCCTGATACTTTTCGTCGAAACTCCACGGTTGGGTTGAAATTTAAAAAAAAATCAAAAAATATATACCTCCTGCGCCATGCTGCTCTCCTAATACAAAACCCAAGTATTCCAGAAAGCGAAAAATGAAAAAATAAAAAAATCAAATTCACGTATATATCTCCTCGCGTATCATGCTGCCCTGATACTTTTGGGCCGATTTCGCAGGTTGGGTTGACTGAATACTCTATGAAATCGACGTTTGTTCACATAATAACCGGGCACAATCGAAACGCCCGCCTCCCTAGAGCGAAACGAAACGCATCCGACCGCTCGGTCCTCGTTTCCTGAACATTCCCGTCGTTTTCATAAAATTTCATACATCGCGTTCGGCGGTGTCGCTCGCCCGTGCACGCGGTATTTACTACATACATACTATATACTCCCGTCGAAATGTGTGCGCTCCCGTCGCGATTCCCCCGAGCGCCTGACCCGGGTTCGTCGCAAATCGATCGATCGCCCCCGCAAAGATCGGTCGCATTGTCTCCCGCCGAAGCGGTCCGCGCTCCCGTCGCGCGGACATCGACGCTCGCGACGTCACCGCCGCCGGCCAGGGCGAAAAAAAACATAAAATAATAAAAAGTAATAATCAATTGAATTAAAAGTTGAAAACAATTAACATTTTCTATACGTCCTGCCGCCGTCTGCGCTCCCGACACATCCCGGCCCGATGCCGCGTCGCGGGGGGTCGGGTTCGCTCGCGGCGGACGACGCGTTCCTCCGCACATTCCGGCGTCTCCTTAGCCGGCCGGCCGGCCCGCGGTCCGCGTCGCCCGCTCGCCGTCTCGCGGCTTTGGCGGCAAAATTTCTTTCAATATTTATGTATATATTTATTTATCTACTCGACAGGTCTGCGATCCTGATACTTTTCGTCGAAACTCCACGGTTGGGTTGAAATTTAAAAAAAAATCAAAAAATATATACCTCCTGCGCCATGCTGCTCTCCTAATACAAAACCCAAGTATTCCAGAAAGCGAAAAATGAAAAAATAAAAAAATCAAATTCACGTATATATCTCCTCGCGTATCATGCTGCCCTGATACTTTTGGGCCGATTTCAGGCAGGTTGGGTTGACTGAATACTCTATGAAATCGACGTTTGTTCACATAATAACCGGGCACAATCGAAACGCCCGCCTCCCTAGAGCGAAACGAAACGCATCCGACCGCTCGGTCCTCGTTTCCTGAACATTCCCGTCGTTTTCATAAAATTTCATACATCGCGTTCGGCGGTGTCGCTCGCCCGTGCACGCGGTATTTACTACATACATACTATATACTCCCGTCGAAATGTGTGCGCTCCCGTCGCGATTCCCCCGAGCGCCTGACCCGGGTTCGTCGCAAATCGATCGATCGCCCCCGCAAAGATCGGTCGCATTGTCTCCCGCCGAAGCGGTCCGCGCTCCCGTCGCGCGGACATCGACGCTCGCGACGTCACCGCCGCCGGCCAGGGCGAAAAAAAACATAAAATAATAAAAAGTAATAATCAATTGAATTAAAAGTTGAAAACAATTAACATTTTCTATACGTCCTGCCGCCGTCTGCGCTCCCGACACATCCCGGCCCGATGCCGCGTCGCGGGGGGTCGGGTTCGCTCGCGGCGGACGACGCGTTCCTCCGCACATTCCGGCGTCTCCTTAGCCGGCCGGCCGGCCCGCGGTCCGCGTCGCCCGCTCGCCGTCTCGCGGCTTTGGCGGCAAAATTTCTTTCAATATTTATGTATATATTTATTTATCTACTCGACAGGTCTGCGATCCTGATACTTTTCGTCGAAACTCCACGGTTGGGTTGAAATTTAAAAAAAAATCAAAAAATATATACCTCCTGCGCCATGCTGCTCTCCTAATACAAAACCCAAGTATTCCAGAAAGCGAAAAATGAAAAAATAAAAAAATCAAATTCACGTATATATCTCCTCGCGTATCATGCTGCCCTGATACTTTTGGGCCGATTTCGCAGGTTGGGTTGACTGAATACTCTATGAAATCGACGTTTGTTCACATAATAACCGGGCACAATCGAAACGCCCGCCTCCCTAGAGCGAAACGAAACGCATCCGACCGCTCGGTCCTCGTTTCCTGAACATTCCCGTCGTTTTCATAAAATTTCATACATCGCGTTCGGCGGTGTCGCTCGCCCGTGCACGCGGTATTTACTACATACATACTATATACTCCCGTCGAAATGTGTGCGCTCCCGTCGCGATTCCCCCGAGCGCCTGACCCGGGTTCGTCGCAAATCGATCGATCGCCCCCGCAAAGATCGGTCGCATTGTCTCCCGCCGAAGCGGTCCGCGCTCCCGTCGCGCGGACATCGACGCTCGCGACGTCACCGCCGCCGGCCAGGGCGAAAAAAAACATAAAATAATAAAAAGTAATAATCAATTGAATTAAAAGTTGAAAACAATTAACATTTTCTATACGTCCTGCCGCCGTCTGCGCTCCCGACACATCCCGGCCCGATGCCGCGTCGCGGGGGGTCGGGTTCGCTCGCGGCGGACGACGCGTTCCTCCGCACATTCCGGCGTCTCCTTAGCCGGCCGGCCGGCCCGCGGTCCGCGTCGCCCGCTCGCCGTCTCGCGGCTTTGGCGGCAAAATTTCTTTCAATATTTATGTATATATTTATTTATCTACTCGACAGGTCTGCGATCCTGATACTTTTCGTCGAAACTCCACGGTTGGGTTGAAATTTAAAAAAAAATCAAAAAATATATACCTCCTGCGCCATGCTGCTCTCCTAATACAAAACCCAAGTATTCCAGAAAGCGAAAAATGAAAAAATAAAAAAATCAAATTCACGTATATATCTCCTCGCGTATCATGCTGCCCTGATACTTTTGGGCCGATTTCGCAGGTTGGGTTGACTGAATACTCTATGAAATCGACGTTTGTTCACATAATAACCGGGCACAATCGAAACGCCCGCCTCCCTAGAGCGAAACGAAACGCATCCGACCGCTCGGTCCTCGTTTCCTGAACATTCCCGTCGTTTTCATAAAATTTCATACATCGCGTTCGGCGGTGTCGCTCGCCCGTGCACGCGGTATTTACTACATACATACTATATACTCCCGTCGAAATGTGTGCGCTCCCGTCGCGATTCCCCCGAGCGCCTGACCCGGGTTCGTCGCAAATCGATCGATCGCCCCCGCAAAGATCGGTCGCATTGTCTCCCGCCGAAGCGGTCCGCGCTCCCGTCGCGCGGACATCGACGCTCGCGACGTCACCGCCGCCGGCCAGGGCGAAAAAAAACATAAAATAATAAAAAGTAATAATCAATTGAATTAAAAGTTGAAAACAATTAACATTTTCTATACGTCCTGCCGCCGTCTGCGCTCCCGACACATCCCGGCCCGATGCCGCGTCGCGGGGGGTCGGGTTCGCTCGCGGCGGACGACGCGTTCCTCCGCACATTCCGGCGTCTCCTTAGCCGGCCGGCCGGCCCGCGGTCCGCGTCGCCCGCTCGCCGTCTCGCGGCTTTGGCGGCAAAATTTCTTTCAATATTTATGTATATATTTATTTATCTACTCGACAGGTCTGCGATCCTGATACTTTTCGTCGAAACTCCACGGTTGGGTTGAAATTTAAAAAAAAATCAAAAAATATATACCTCCTGCGCCATGCTGCTCTCCTAATACAAAACCCAAGTATTCCAGAAAGCGAAAAATGAAAAAATAAAAAAATCAAATTCACGTATATATCTCCTCGCGTATCATGCTGCCCTGATACTTTTGGGCCGATTTCAGGCAGGTTGGGTTGACTGAATACTCTATGAAATCGACGTTTGTTCACATAATAACCGGGCACAATCGAAACGCCCGCCTCCCTAGAGCGAAACGAAACGCATCCGACCGCTCGGTCCTCGTTTCCTGAACATTCCCGTCGTTTTCATAAAATTTCATACATCGCGTTCGGCGGTGTCGCTCGCCCGTGCACGCGGTATTTACTACATACATACTATATACTCCCGTCGAAATGTGTGCGCTCCCGTCGCGATTCCCCCGAGCGCCTGACCCGGGTTCGTCGCAAATCGATCGATCGCCCCCGCAAAGATCGGTCGCATTGTCTCCCGCCGAAGCGGTCCGCGCTCCCGTCGCGCGGACATCGACGCTCGCGACGTCACCGCCGCCGGCCAGGGCGAAAAAAAACATAAAATAATAAAAAGTAATAATCAATTGAATTAAAAGTTGAAAACAATTAACATTTTCTATACGTCCTGCCGCCGTCTGCGCTCCCGACACATCCCGGCCCGATGCCGCGTCGCGGGGGGTCGGGTTCGCTCGCGGCGGACGACGCGTTCCTCCGCACATTCCGGCGTCTCCTTAGCCGGCCGGCCGGCCCGCGGTCCGCGTCGCCCGCTCGCCGTCTCGCGGCTTTGGCGGCAAAATTTCTTTCAATATTTATGTATATATTTATTTATCTACTCGACAGGTCTGCGATCCTGATACTTTTCGTCGAAACTCCACGGTTGGGTTGAAATTTAAAAAAAAATCAAAAAATATATACCTCCTGCGCCATGCTGCTCTCCTAATACAAAACCCAAGTATTCCAGAAAGCGAAAAATGAAAAAATAAAAAAATCAAATTCACGTATATATCTCCTCGCGTATCATGCTGCCCTGATACTTTTGGGCCGATTTCGCAGGTTGGGTTGACTGAATACTCTATGAAATCGACGTTTGTTCACATAATAACCGGGCACAATCGAAACGCCCGCCTCCCTAGAGCGAAACGAAACGCATCCGACCGCTCGGTCCTCGTTTCCTGAACATTCCCGTCGTTTTCATAAAATTTCATACATCGCGTTCGGCGGTGTCGCTCGCCCGTGCACGCGGTATTTACTACATACATACTATATACTCCCGTCGAAATGTGTGCGCTCCCGTCGCGATTCCCCCGAGCGCCTGACCCGGGTTCGTCGCAAATCGATCGATCGCCCCCGCAAAGATCGGTCGCATTGTCTCCCGCCGAAGCGGTCCGCGCTCCCGTCGCGCGGACATCGACGCTCGCGACGTCACCGCCGCCGGCCAGGGCGAAAAAAAACATAAAATAATAAAAAGTAATAATCAATTGAATTAAAAGTTGAAAACAATTAACATTTTCTATACGTCCTGCCGCCGTCTGCGCTCCCGACACATCCCGGCCCGATGCCGCGTCGCGGGGGGTCGGGTTCGCTCGCGGCGGACGACGCGTTCCTCCGCACATTCCGGCGTCTCCTTAGCCGGCCGGCCGGCCCGCGGTCCGCGTCGCCCGCTCGCCGTCTCGCGGCTTTGGCGGCAAAATTTCTTTCAATATTTATGTATATATTTATTTATCTACTCGACAGGTCTGCGATCCTGATACTTTTCGTCGAAACTCCACGGTTGGGTTGAAATTTAAAAAAAAAATCAAAAAATATATACCTCCTGCGCCATGCTGCTCTCCTAATACAAAACCCAAGTATTCCAGAAAGCGAAAAATGAAAAAATAAAAAAATCAAATTCACGTATATATCTCCTCGCGTATCATGCTGCCCTGATACTTTTGGGCCGATTTCAGGCAGGTTGGGTTGACTGAATACTCTATGAAATCGACGTTTGTTCACATAATAACCGGGCACAATCGAAACGCCCGCCTCCCTAGAGCGAAACGAAACGCATCCGACCGCTCGGTCCTCGTTTCCTGAACATTCCCGTCGTTTTCATAAAATTTCATACATCGCGTTCGGCGGTGTCGCTCGCCCGTGCACGCGGTATTTACTACATACATACTATATACTCCCGTCGAAATGTGTGCGCTCCCGTCGCGATTCCCCCGAGCGCCTGACCCGGGTTCGTCGCAAATCGATCGATCGCCCCCGCAAAGATCGGTCGCATTGTCTCCCGCCGAAGCGGTCCGCGCTCCCGTCGCGCGGACATCGACGCTCGCGACGTCACCGCCGCCGGCCAGGGCGAAAAAAAACATAAAATAATAAAAAGTAATAATCAATTGAATTAAAAGTTGAAAACAATTAACATTTTCTATACGTCCTGCCGCCGTCTGCGCTCCCGACACATCCCGGCCCGATGCCGCGTCGCGGGGGGTCGGGTTCGCTCGCGGCGGACGACGCGTTCCTCCGCACATTCCGGCGTCTCCTTAGCCGGCCGGCCGGCCCGCGGTCCGCGTCGCCCGCTCGCCGTCTCGCGGCTTTGGCGGCAAAATTTCTTTCAATATTTATGTATATATTTATTTATCTACTCGACAGGTCTGCGATCCTGATACTTTTCGTCGAAACTCCACGGTTGGGTTGAAATTTAAAAAAAAATCAAAAAATATATACCTCCTGCGCCATGCTGCTCTCCTAATACAAAACCCAAGTATTCCAGAAAGCGAAAAATGAAAAAATAAAAAAATCAAATTCACGTATATATCTCCTCGCGTATCATGCTGCCCTGATACTTTTGGGCCGATTTCAGGCAGGTTGGGTTGACTGAATACTCTATGAAATCGACGTTTGTTCACATAATAACCGGGCACAATCGAAACGCCCGCCTCCCTAGAGCGAAACGAAACGCATCCGACCGCTCGGTCCTCGTTTCCTGAACATTCCCGTCGTTTTCATAAAATTTCATACATCGCGTTCGGCGGTGTCGCTCGCCCGTGCACGCGGTATTTACTACATACATACTATATACTCCCGTCGAAATGTGTGCGCTCCCGTCGCGATTCCCCCGAGCGCCTGACCCGGGTTCGTCGCAAATCGATCGATCGCCCCCGCAAAGATCGGTCGCATTGTCTCCCGCCGAAGCGGTCCGCGCTCCCGTCGCGCGGACATCGACGCTCGCGACGTCACCGCCGCCGGCCAGGGCGAAAAAAAACATAAAATAATAAAAAGTAATAATCAATTGAATTAAAAGTTGAAAACAATTAACATTTTCTATACGTCCTGCCGCCGTCTGCGCTCCCGACACATCCCGGCCCGATGCCGCGTCGCGGGGGGTCGGGTTCGCTCGCGGCGGACGACGCGTTCCTCCGCACATTCCGGCGTCTCCTTAGCCGGCCGGCCGGCCCGCGGTCCGCGTCGCCCGCTCGCCGTCTCGCGGCTTTGGCGGCAAAATTTCTTTCAATATTTATGTATATATTTATTTATCTACTCGACAGGTCTGCGATCCTGATACTTTTCGTCGAAACTCCACGGTTGGGTTGAAATTTAAAAAAAAATCAAAAAATATATACCTCCTGCGCCATGCTGCTCTCCTAATACAAAACCCAAGTATTCCAGAAAGCGAAAAATGAAAAAATAAAAAAATCAAATTCACGTATATATCTCCTCGCGTATCATGCTGCCCTGATACTTTTGGGCCGATTTCAGGCAGGTTGGGTTGACTGAATACTCTATGAAATCGACGTTTGTTCACATAATAACCGGGCACAATCGAAACGCCCGCCTCCCTAGAGCGAAACGAAACGCATCCGACCGCTCGGTCCTCGTTTCCTGAACATTCCCGTCGTTTTCATAAAATTTCATACATCGCGTTCGGCGGTGTCGCTCGCCCGTGCACGCGGTATTTACTACATACATACTATATACTCCCGTCGAAATGTGTGCGCTCCCGTCGCGATTCCCCCGAGCGCCTGACCCGGGTTCGTCGCAAATCGATCGATCGCCCCCGCAAAGATCGGTCGCATTGTCTCCCGCCGAAGCGGTCCGCGCTCCCGTCGCGCGGACATCGACGCTCGCGACGTCACCGCCGCCGGCCAGGGCGAAAAAAAACATAAAATAATAAAAAGTAATAATCAATTGAATTAAAAGTTGAAAACAATTAACATTTTCTATACGTCCTGCCGCCGTCTGCGCTCCCGACACATCCCGGCCCGATGCCGCGTCGCGGGGGGTCGGGTTCGCTCGCGGCGGACGACGCGTTCCTCCGCACATTCCGGCGTCTCCTTAGCCGGCCGGCCGGCCCGCGGTCCGCGTCGCCCGCTCGCCGTCTCGCGGCTTTGGCGGCAAAATTTCTTTCAATATTTATGTATATATTTATTTATCTACTCGACAGGTCTGCGATCCTGATACTTTTCGTCGAAACTCCACGGTTGGGTTGAAATTTAAAAAAAAATCAAAAAATATATACCTCCTGCGCCATGCTGCTCTCCTAATACAAAACCCAAGTATTCCAGAAAGCGAAAAATGAAAAAATAAAAAAATCAAATTCACGTATATATCTCCTCGCGTATCATGCTGCCCTGATACTTTTGGGCCGATTTCAGGCAGGTTGGGTTGACTGAATACTCTATGAAATCGACGTTTGTTCACATAATAACCGGGCACAATCGAAACGCCCGCCTCCCTAGAGCGAAACGAAACGCATCCGACCGCTCGGTCCTCGTTTCCTGAACATTCCCGTCGTTTTCATAAAATTTCATACATCGCGTTCGGCGGTGTCGCTCGCCCGTGCACGCGGTATTTACTACATACATACTATATACTCCCGTCGAAATGTGTGCGCTCCCGTCGCGATTCCCCCGAGCGCCTGACCCGGGTTCGTCGCAAATCGATCGATCGCCCCCGCAAAGATCGGTCGCATTGTCTCCCGCCGAAGCGGTCCGCGCTCCCGTCGCGCGGACATCGACGCTCGCGACGTCACCGCCGCCGGCCAGGGCGAAAAAAAACATAAAATAATAAAAAGTAATAATCAATTGAATTAAAAGTTGAAAACAATTAACATTTTCTATACGTCCTGCCGCCGTCTGCGCTCCCGACACATCCCGGCCCGATGCCGCGTCGCGGGGGGTCGGGTTCGCTCGCGGCGGACGACGCGTTCCTCCGCACATTCCGGCGTCTCCTTAGCCGGCCGGCCGGCCCGCGGTCCGCGTCGCCCGCTCGCCGTCTCGCGGCTTTGGCGGCAAAATTTCTTTCAATATTTATGTATATATTTATTTATCTACTCGACAGGTCTGCGATCCTGATACTTTTCGTCGAAACTCCACGGTTGGGTTGAAATTTAAAAAAAAATCAAAAAATATATACCTCCTGCGCCATGCTGCTCTCCTAATACAAAACCCAAGTATTCCAGAAAGCGAAAAATGAAAAAATAAAAAAATCAAATTCACGTATATATCTCCTCGCGTATCATGCTGCCCTGATACTTTTGGGCCGATTTCAGGCAGGTTGGGTTGACTGAATACTCTATGAAATCGACGTTTGTTCACATAATAACCGGGCACAATCGAAACGCCCGCCTCCCTAGAGCGAAACGAAACGCATCCGACCGCTCGGTCCTCGTTTCCTGAACATTCCCGTCGTTTTCATAAAATTTCATACATCGCGTTCGGCGGTGTCGCTCGCCCGTGCACGCGGTATTTACTACATACATACTATATACTCCCGTCGAAATGTGTGCGCTCCCGTCGCGATTCCCCCGAGCGCCTGACCCGGGTTCGTCGCAAATCGATCGATCGCCCCCGCAAAGATCGGTCGCATTGTCTCCCGCCGAAGCGGTCCGCGCTCCCGTCGCGCGGACATCGACGCTCGCGACGTCACCGCCGCCGGCCAGGGCGAAAAAAAACATAAAATAATAAAAAGTAATAATCAATTGAATTAAAAGTTGAAAACAATTAACATTTTCTATACGTCCTGCCGCCGTCTGCGCTCCCGACACATCCCGGCCCGATGCCGCGTCGCGGGGGGTCGGGTTCGCTCGCGGCGGACGACGCGTTCCTCCGCACATTCCGGCGTCTCCTTAGCCGGCCGGCCGGCCCGCGGTCCGCGTCGCCCGCTCGCCGTCTCGCGGCTTTGGCGGCAAAATTTCTTTCAATATTTATGTATATATTTATTTATCTACTCGACAGGTCTGCGATCCTGATACTTTTCGTCGAAACTCCACGGTTGGGTTGAAATTTAAAAAAAAATCAAAAAATATATACCTCCTGCGCCATGCTGCTCTCCTAATACAAAACCCAAGTATTCCAGAAAGCGAAAAATGAAAAAATAAAAAAATCAAATTCACGTATATATCTCCTCGCGTATCATGCTGCCCTGATACTTTTGGGCCGATTTCAGGCAGGTTGGGTTGACTGAATACTCTATGAAATCGACGTTTGTTCACATAATAACCGGGCACAATCGAAACGCCCGCCTCCCTAGAGCGAAACGAAACGCATCCGACCGCTCGGTCCTCGTTTCCTGAACATTCCCGTCGTTTTCATAAAATTTCATACATCGCGTTCGGCGGTGTCGCTCGCCCGTGCACGCGGTATTTACTACATACATACTATATACTCCCGTCGAAATGTGTGCGCTCCCGTCGCGATTCCCCCGAGCGCCTGACCCGGGTTCGTCGCAAATCGATCGATCGCCCCCGCAAAGATCGGTCGCATTGTCTCCCGCCGAAGCGGTCCGCGCTCCCGTCGCGCGGACATCGACGCTCGCGACGTCACCGCCGCCGGCCAGGGCGAAAAAAAACATAAAATAATAAAAAGTAATAATCAATTGAATTAAAAGTTGAAAACAATTAACATTTTCTATACGTCCTGCCGCCGTCTGCGCTCCCGACACATCCCGGCCCGATGCCGCGTCGCGGGGGGTCGGGTTCGCTCGCGGCGGACGACGCGTTCCTCCGCACATTCCGGCGTCTCCTTAGCCGGCCGGCCGGCCCGCGGTCCGCGTCGCCCGCTCGCCGTCTCGCGGCTTTGGCGGCAAAATTTCTTTCAATATTTATGTATATATTTATTTATCTACTCGACAGGTCTGCGATCCTGATACTTTTCGTCGAAACTCCACGGTTGGGTTGAAATTTAAAAAAAAATCAAAAAATATATACCTCCTGCGCCATGCTGCTCTCCTAATACAAAACCCAAGTATTCCAGAAAGCGAAAAATGAAAAAATAAAAAAATCAAATTCACGTATATATCTCCTCGCGTATCATGCTGCCCTGATACTTTTGGGCCGATTTCAGGCAGGTTGGGTTGACTGAATACTCTATGAAATCGACGTTTGTTCACATAATAACCGGGCACAATCGAAACGCCCGCCTCCCTAGAGCGAAACGAAACGCATCCGACCGCTCGGTCCTCGTTTCCTGAACATTCCCGTCGTTTTCATAAAATTTCATACATCGCGTTCGGCGGTGTCGCTCGCCCGTGCACGCGGTATTTACTACATACATACTATATACTCCCGTCGAAATGTGTGCGCTCCCGTCGCGATTCCCCCGAGCGCCTGACCCGGGTTCGTCGCAAATCGATCGATCGCCCCCGCAAAGATCGGTCGCATTGTCTCCCGCCGAAGCGGTCCGCGCTCCCGTCGCGCGGACATCGACGCTCGCGACGTCACCGCCGCCGGCCAGGGCGAAAAAAAACATAAAATAATAAAAAGTAATAATCAATTGAATTAAAAGTTGAAAACAATTAACATTTTCTATACGTCCTGCCGCCGTCTGCGCTCCCGACACATCCCGGCCCGATGCCGCGTCGCGGGGGGTCGGGTTCGCTCGCGGCGGACGACGCGTTCCTCCGCACATTCCGGCGTCTCCTTAGCCGGCCGGCCGGCCCGCGGTCCGCGTCGCCCGCTCGCCGTCTCGCGGCTTTGGCGGCAAAATTTCTTTCAATATTTATGTATATATTTATTTATCTACTCGACAGGTCTGCGATCCTGATACTTTTCGTCGAAACTCCACGGTTGGGTTGAAATTTAAAAAAAAATCAAAAAATATATACCTCCTGCGCCATGCTGCTCTCCTAATACAAAACCCAAGTATTCCAGAAAGCGAAAAATGAAAAAATAAAAAAATAAAATTCACGTATATATCTCCTCGCGTATCATGCTGCCCTGATACTTTTGGGCCGATTTCAGGCAGGTTGGGTTGACTGAATACTCTATGAAATCGACGTTTGTTCACATAATAACCGGGCACAATCGAAACGCCCGCCTCCCTAGAGCGAAACGAAACGCATCCGACCGCTCGGTCCTCGTTTCCTGAACATTCCCGTCGTTTTCATAAAATTTCATACATCGCGTTCGGCGGTGTCGCTCGCCCGTGCACGCGGTATTTACTACATACATACTATATACTCCCGTCGAAATGTGTGCGCTCCCGTCGCGATTCCCCCGAGCGCCTGACCCGGGTTCGTCGCAAATCGATCGATCGCCCCCGCAAAGATCGGTCGCATTGTCTCCCGCCGAAGCGGTCCGCGCTCCCGTCGCGCGGACATCGACGCTCGCGACGTCACCGCCGCCGGCCAGGGCGAAAAAAAACATAAAATAATAAAAAGTAATAATCAATTGAATTAAAAGTTGAAAACAATTAACATTTTCTATACGTCCTGCCGCCGTCTGCGCTCCCGACACATCCCGGCCCGATGCCGCGTCGCGGGGGGTCGGGTTCGCTCGCGGCGGACGACGCGTTCCTCCGCACATTCCGGCGTCTCCTTAGCCGGCCGGCCGGCCCGCGGTCCGCGTCGCCCGCTCGCCGTCTCGCGGCTTTGGCGGCAAAATTTCTTTCAATATTTATGTATATATTTATTTATCTACTCGACAGGTCTGCGATCCTGATACTTTTCGTCGAAACTCCACGGTTGGGTTGAAATTTAAAAAAAAATCAAAAAATATATACCTCCTGCGCCATGCTGCTCTCCTAATACAAAACCCAAGTATTCCAGAAAGCGAAAAATGAAAAAATAAAAAAATCAAATTCACGTATATATCTCCTCGCGTATCATGCTGCCCTGATACTTTTGGGCCGATTTCAGGCAGGTTGGGTTGACTGAATACTCTATGAAATCGACGTTTGTTCACATAATAACCGGGCACAATCGAAACGCCCGCCTCCCTAGAGCGAAACGAAACGCATCCGACCGCTCGGTCCTCGTTTCCTGAACATTCCCGTCGTTTTCATAAAATTTCATACATCGCGTTCGGCGGTGTCGCTCGCCCGTGCACGCGGTATTTACTACATACATACTATATACTCCCGTCGAAATGTGTGCGCTCCCGTCGCGATTCCCCCGAGCGCCTGACCCGGGTTCGTCGCAAATCGATCGATCGCCCCCGCAAAGATCGGTCGCATTGTCTCCCGCCGAAGCGGTCCGCGCTCCCGTCGCGCGGACATCGACGCTCGCGACGTCACCGCCGCCGGCCAGGGCGAAAAAAAACATAAAATAATAAAAAGTAATAATCAATTGAATTAAAAGTTGAAAACAATTAACATTTTCTATACGTCCTGCCGCCGTCTGCGCTCCCGACACATCCCGGCCCGATGCCGCGTCGCGGGGGGTCGGGTTCGCTCGCGGCGGACGACGCGTTCCTCCGCACATTCCGGCGTCTCCTTAGCCGGCCGGCCGGCCCGCGGTCCGCGTCGCCCGCTCGCCGTCTCGCGGCTTTGGCGGCAAAATTTCTTTCAATATTTATGTATATATTTATTTATCTACTCGACAGGTCTGCGATCCTGATACTTTTCGTCGAAACTCCACGGTTGGGTTGAAATTTAAAAAAAAATCAAAAAATATATACCTCCTGCGCCATGCTGCTCTCCTAATACAAAACCCAAGTATTCCAGAAAGCGAAAAATGAAAAAATAAAAAAATCAAATTCACGTATATATCTCCTCGCGTATCATGCTGCCCTGATACTTTTGGGCCGATTTCAGGCAGGTTGGGTTGACTGAATACTCTATGAAATCGACGTTTGTTCACATAATAACCGGGCACAATCGAAACGCCCGCCTCCCTAGAGCGAAACGAAACGCATCCGACCGCTCGGTCCTCGTTTCCTGAACATTCCCGTCGTTTTCATAAAATTTCATACATCGCGTTCGGCGGTGTCGCTCGCCCGTGCACGCGGTATTTACTACATACATACTATATACTCCCGTCGAAATGTGTGCGCTCCCGTCGCGATTCCCCCGAGCGCCTGACCCGGGTTCGTCGCAAATCGATCGATCGCCCCCGCAAAGATCGGTCGCATTGTCTCCCGCCGAAGCGGTCCGCGCTCCCGTCGCGCGGACATCGACGCTCGCGACGTCACCGCCGCCGGCCAGGGCGAAAAAAAACATAAAATAATAAAAAGTAATAATCAATTGAATTAAAAGTTGAAAACAATTAACATTTTCTATACGTCCTGCCGCCGTCTGCGCTCCCGACACATCCCGGCCCGATGCCGCGTCGCGGGGGGTCGGGTTCGCTCGCGGCGGACGACGCGTTCCTCCGCACATTCCGGCGTCTCCTTAGCCGGCCGGCCGGCCCGCGGTCCGCGTCGCCCGCTCGCCGTCTCGCGGCTTTGGCGGCAAAATTTCTTTCAATATTTATGTATATATTTATTTATCTACTCGACAGGTCTGCGATCCTGATACTTTTCGTCGAAACTCCACGGTTGGGTTGAAATTTAAAAAAAAATCAAAAAATATATACCTCCTGCGCCATGCTGCTCTCCTAATACAAAACCCAAGTATTCCAGAAAGCGAAAAATGAAAAAATAAAAAAATCAAATTCACGTATATATCTCCTCGCGTATCATGCTGCCCTGATACTTTTGGGCCGATTTCGCAGGTTGGGTTGACTGAATACTCTATGAAATCGACGTTTGTTCACATAATAACCGGGCACAATCGAAACGCCCGCCTCCCTAGAGCGAAACGAAACGCATCCGACCGCTCGGTCCTCGTTTCCTGAACATTCCCGTCGTTTTCATAAAATTTCATACATCGCGTTCGGCGGTGTCGCTCGCCCGTGCACGCGGTATTTACTACATACATACTATATACTCCCGTCGAAATGTGTGCGCTCCCGTCGCGATTCCCCCGAGCGCCTGACCCGGGTTCGTCGCAAATCGATCGATCGCCCCCGCAAAGATCGGTCGCATTGTCTCCCGCCGAAGCGGTCCGCGCTCCCGTCGCGCGGACATCGACGCTCGCGACGTCACCGCCGCCGGCCAGGGCGAAAAAAAACATAAAATAATAAAAAGTAATAATCAATTGAATTAAAAGTTGAAAACAATTAACATTTTCTATACGTCCTGCCGCCGTCTGCGCTCCCGACACATCCCGGCCCGATGCCGCGTCGCGGGGGGTCGGGTTCGCTCGCGGCGGACGACGCGTTCCTCCGCACATTCCGGCGTCTCCTTAGCCGGCCGGCCGGCCCGCGGTCCGCGTCGCCCGCTCGCCGTCTCGCGGCTTTGGCGGCAAAATTTCTTTCAATATTTATGTATATATTTATTTATCTACTCGACAGGTCTGCGATCCTGATACTTTTCGTCGAAACTCCACGGTTGGGTTGAAATTTTAAAAAAAATCAAAAAATATATACCTCCTGCGCCATGCTGCTCTCCTAATACAAAACCCAAGTATTCCAGAAAGCGAAAAATGAAAAAATAAAAAAATCAAATTCACGTATATATCTCCTCGTGTATCATGCTGCCCTGATACTTTTGGGCCGATTTCGCAGGTTGGGTTGACTGAATACTCTATGAAATCGACGTTTGTTTACATAATAACCGGGCACAATCGAAACGCCCGCCTCCTTAGAGCGAAACGAAACGCATCCGACCGCTCGGTCCTCGTTTCCCGAACATTCCCGTCGTTTTCATAAAATTTCATACATCGCGTTCGGCGGTGTTGCTCGCCCGTGCACGCGGTATTTACTACATACATACTATATACTCCCGTCGAAATGTGTGCGCTCCCGTCGCGATTCCCCCGAGCGCCAGACTCGTTCGACCTGAACGTTCCCGGCGGACGGAACATCGGATTGTATCGCGCGCCCCACTTATTCCCCCACTACTTATTGAATTAATAGCTGGACACTATTACCGCCTCGGGTAGAAACGCGTTCAACGCTCGTTTCCTCATTTCCTTAGGTTGTTTAATTCAAATTTATACAACCTGCCACATGCTGCACTTTTAATTCAAATCCTAGTCTTTATTTTTAGGTGTGTTTTAAAATTTCTATGTCTACATACATACTTTTAGCTATTATATAAGAAGTTATTGAGTTTATATTATTATAATTTATCTTTATTATGGTTTCTTATATATTCTGTATCTTTTATGCAATATATGAACACAATGCATTCTGCTAACGTAATCACTATAAATCTATTTTTATTTCTAATATATGAGTTCTTTCTATTTTATATTTAATATGTTATAAATAAAACAACAGCAGCAGTGATGAAATTAACATAACTTAAAATTTAAAACAAACCTTACATTGAACATTTTGATTTGTATTAGTAATTTTGTTTATTTAAAATCCCAATTACTTGTACTTGTACCAGGATTGCAGTATGACTGAAGATGTATAACACTTAAATCAAACACCCCTTGATGTTTACTTTTATATTCTCTTTTTTTATTTCTCTCATATTTTCACATAATTTGGCACGTATACATGACCAATGAAGTAAAATTATTTCAATAAACATTGTAATATTCACATCAAAAAAATACAATTATTCAAAATATTTCCAGCCCTCCATATTTTTCATAGTTCTTTAATTAGTCACACATTAACTTGCATGCCAGATATTTTTAACAGATTGGTTTATAAGTACAAGTCAAATGTCAAATCTACAGCATTCTCCATGAATACATTCCATTGTATATTGCTTTAATCAAAGATGACTTAATGTTGATATTACCCATCATAGGAATGGCATATACATCATTACTAATAAAATATATGAATCTGAATCTGTCTTCATAAAGATTAATAGTTAGTTACACTACAGAAGTGGTTAGCGTTATGATTTTATTGATATTTCTATTAAGGCACCGCATACCTTTTTTTTGCAAACATGAAAATAAATTAGTACAATATTATTGTGTCGGTCATCTCTCAGTAGAATTAATAATTGCGTTGATTACATTAAATTACTGGTTTGCTTTTTCAACAAATACACCAAGTTTAAATGTAAACATTTATATATTATGGCCATTATCATTAAAATTATTATTATAAACTATATTTATCATTATTAACAGTTTGTTAACATAGATATTATTTAAATTTTCAAAATATCAACACTTCACATTTTCAACGTATTCTGAACAGTTCATTATTTGTCATAAGTAAAATATGGCTAGTATTATTATTATTTATGTTTAACATAAAATTATAAAATTACTCAAAAGCTTAACTGGACACTGGAGACTTTTGTTCGATTCACTGTGATTTAATGTTATTTTTTTAAGAGTTGTAAAATGTGCATGTTTATCAATATTTATTTTCTATAATCCCTGACTTCGATAACAACACCATTGCTTCCACGTCTCTCCACAGACTGGCCACTTCCTCTGCGGTGATCCAATCCATTCATCCGTCCACCGTTTTCTACATATTTCAAATTAGACACTGCATCACCAAGATAGCGGCTTTTTGTGACTGTTGTTGTTTCCGTTGACTCTATAGTTTCCTTGGTTCTTCCGTCCTTGGATGGGATGGTCTTCTTGGAGACCGTTTGGACTGTATTAGTGATGCTGGGCCTCCTGGGGTCATCTGATCGAGAAGAAGTGCGATATGTCTCCGAAAAGTTGTCACTGTTTGCACTTCCCCGTCTGACAATATTGTAATTGGGGCTGCTGTAACCTTCGGAGGATTTGAATTTATCTACTCCGTTCAGAGGCCTGTAAGGGGAGTTTGTGTCTCTTCGGTACGGATCTGATGATTTGTATGAATGGTCTTCGGTGTAAAGGGATTGTTTCTTGTATCCATTTTTGATGGGAGTACTGTTGTAGAGGGGTGTTGGTGATTTACTTCTGCCATTGATTCCATTGAAGCCGTTGGATCCGGTAACCTCCTCGTCTCCGTGCAGAGTATGATAAAGTTCTGGTGCCCTCTCCAAAAGGCCTTTCATGAAAATCTTTTTCTTATCGTTAACAAATCCGTTTTCAGGTGATTTAGCATAACCGTTTGTATACAATGACTTTTTGGCGAATCTGGAATTGTAAAGATTGTCTTTGCCCTCCTCCTCTTCTTTCAGTACAGCATTTGAGATGTCCCTCTGACTTCTACTAATGATGGAGACGATTCCTGGGCTCTTCAGCTGCTCGGGTGTCTCGTCAAGTCGGCTGAGATGTGGATTGGACTTGTAGATACTGGAGTTGTTCAGGCGGTTTGCATTTCCGAAGTAGTTGGTTTTGGGCGAGTCGTTGAGGGGTTCCATGACGTGAACGTTGAAGCTCTTGCTCCTGTTAAGAGCCTTGTACGTCCTGGCGGGTTTGACCGGTCCCTGAGCGGTTCCGTTCGTCTGAGGCCTGTTGACTCCGAGGTAAGAAGATGGCGGAGTAACATTAACTATGGATACATTGATGGTGCTGGAGGACCTCTTGTTTAGGCGGTCGTTGTCCCAATGCCGAGAGGGCGGAGGAGCTGAGGAGTTGTGGTAGGACTTCTTGTGCGTTTGCTCCTCGGGCAGCTTTCGGGGCAGGGTTTGAGAATTTCGTAAGTAATCATCGGAATGCCCGTTGTTTGTCAGGCGGCTGGTGGACTTACTGAATCTGCCCAAAGTCGTCGTGAAGTTAGACCTGAAATCAAAATAAAAAATAATTTAAGTAAAGAGCAATTTTAACTGACATTTATGACCATTGAATAAAACAGTAATTACCGATCCGTAACCCAGATTTAACAAGCCGGTATTTATCTGAACATTGATAATGTACGGACCCATCATTCGCGTTGCTAGAAAACCATCGGCCGCCCGTTTATTAAACAGAGATAACAATTATATTATATCAATCAAACCACGTGCGATTGGCAATACGTGACGTATTTAACAGCTTGGAAATAGCTGTTTAATATAATCATTCTTTCGGAAATTAGGCATTAAAGCAGAATCTAACCTAGTGGAAAAACAGAACGGATGATTCACGTAGTTAGAGCACAACCACTGCAATAGTGTAGCTACAAACAATAATGACTGGCGATAAATATTACGCGCTGTTATTTTATTGAATTCATTATTAAATGAATCAGTGATATTTTTTATGAAATACATAGGAATAATCTAAGCCATAACATCATACTAAAGACTCGCGGGGGTCAAATCAATTATAGTTTAAAAAATTGCCTTGCCTTGTTAAGAGCTTTAAGCCCATTGTCTCAGAAATATTGTATAATAATTTCTACCCACTTCGTTTTAAATATCACGGAGGCATTAATCTATTATGCTTTGTAAAAAAAATGCACCAGCAAAAAATCTGGACTTCTTTATAATTCAACAATTCATATGATTATTTTTTTAATAATTATCAACTGGAGGCATGCAGTGTGACGAAGTATAACTAAGAATGTGGTTTGTTTTATTGTTTCTCGTATGTGTTTAATATTATGATATGTAGCCCTTTTTAATATCTTGCAAACGTTTGCTGTTTCATTTAATTTGTTACTCATAAAATAATAACTCAATTTAATTAATAACATTAACGAAACTTTTTTAAATATCTTATTGTGCTTTATTAAGTATCACAGCCAATGAATCCATGTTGCGTGCGATGGTCGATATTTCATTCACAATTCATTGACACTTATCAGGGTCTGTGTTATTAAAATATAGATTATCTGCATGTAGTTTTTGAAATCTTGATAAATATTTTTTTAATCGAACAAATATAGAATAAATCATCAAAAATAATGTAAGTGTGCACACTGCAAATAAAATTTTATTCCACGCAAGGTGGTTTCAGTGGGTTTCGCTGTTTTCAGGTAAATATCGAAAACAATAAATAGAGTTAGAGATAACATTGAGTTCTTTAAATATTCTGGTCATTTCAAGAACTTAAAACCGATTGATTGATACAAGACAAAACAATGACATGATTGCTTTAATTGACCCTTGCAATTGATTTCTATACAATGATACTTAATGATAATTGATAGGAACTCCTATCAAGTTAACGACTGCAATGATTAATTAACAGTGAACCTTGATGGATAAAAATATCTACAGGAAGAGATTACATTATATATGTAGATAACTGGGACACGAAATTTTATTTAATTCACTAGGCAACCTTATACGTATAGCCAAACAATATAATTAATTTTGCATTTTACTATTTTGTGAGGAAGCTATGGCGTTAATAAATCACGATTTACCAAAATCTGATCTAGTGAACATCTTTGAATAAGGCGAAAAGTATTCAAAGATTAAGAATTACTTAGGATTCACTAAGCTTTCAAAGTCAGTTTCGCAAATACGCTGTAGGGACAGAAAGTTGCCTCATTGGCACATCAATTATTGCGGTTGGACGATTAGTTTTGGCAAAAATACTTTTATGAATTAAGGATGTTTGTTTATAAGACCTCCTCGTTCATTTGCGCTTTTACCTTTGAATAATTTAAATATTAAAATGGTAATCACAACTCTCAAATTAGGAAGTTAAATTATCTTTGCTGGTGTTTTTTTTTATAGAAGTTTCGCGTGGTTTTCACTTGTGGCGGTGTATCAAAGAGGTTGTGTTTTTCAGCCAGTGGCTCTTAAATTATGTGTCGCAATACCAATAATTATTTACCATATAAGGTATTAATGTCAATTTTTACATTTAAATTTTTAATTAATTCAGCTGAAATAGACTGAATGCTTTTAATTAAATTTGACATCAATTTATTTATTGCAAACAAATGCATTAGTTGCGCAAGGCTGATTAAGTAATTGCTTGGATGTAAGTATTTGATTGTTACAGGTTCTATGGCGGTGACGTGTATCGCATTATTTCAATGTGCAATATTGTCGATGTAGTATTTTTTTTTTTAAATAGATTTATTGAACTTAACCTCAAAATGATTACACTGGAGGCTAAGGCCACGTGTACGCGTATAATTAATATATTTTTAACCAATAATTTGCTTTAAGCATTTAGAGGCAAGATGGTATTTGCTTTGTATTAAAATCACAAAAATCCTCTTAACAACATTTGATTAGACAGTTTTTAACATAAATCTGATAACAATTGCATTTCAAATTTTGCTGTATTTTTGGTAAGCAAAAAAAATTAAAGATGACTGCTTCATCGTGTTCACGTGCAAAAAATATGTGACCTCATTTACTAATACCTCTATCGCATTCTACAGACATCAGACTATTTGCCCACATATATTTTGAACATAAACATAAATACTTCAAACCAGTTATAAAAAATATAATTTATCAAAAATTCCAAAAAAGTGACCTGTCTCACGATTTTTAATTTTTAGTCACAATTTATATAATAATTCGTTACTATGCGGAGGAGCAACCAATCGGATACTTGTAAAATGTAATGGTGCTATTAAAATAGATGCAAACATATAAAACAAGTAACTTATAGTGCTTATTTATTTTTGTGTGAAAATATGACGGAAGCATTCCTCGTTGAAGGTTTTCAAATCTAGTAAAAATAATACTTTGAGTTTTGTATTTAAGTACAATTTTTTTTAGGTATATTAGTAGGTTTTATAAATCCCTGTATATATTTTCAGCACGGGAACTGTAAACGTGAAGCAGCAAAATTTTGCAGGCAATAAGCTCATTATACACGTGGCAACATAACTGACAACCGACTAACAATTGTTATCGGCCTTTATTTCTCGGCTATGAGATTACAATCACTATCGGCTATCGTAGTGTCCTAGATGTTTGGCTGTTCATATTTCTAGCACAGGGGTCATTACTGTCGTTAATGCTTAATAATTATATATTTACTACATTTGAACAACTTTGAAAACTCTGCCTGTGTGTAGATATACTATAATTACCCGAACGGCAACCTTTCTTCGCAAACATGACCCCATACGAACAGGTGCGCTCCGAAAGAGAAAACAGAGTTATCGGATTCGAACCGCAGGTATGAGAGTGAGGCGAGGCCTTTTACTTTCAAGACACGTAAAAAGCCGAGTGATAAAACGAATGCCAACAGGTTTTCGCGGTTTTGCGAACGGAGGTTCTCTTTGAATTCGGATGCAAAACCTGCATGCGAGATCTATAGATCTTTATCGCCCGAGGGGTGGAGATCATTAAACTTGAAACACCGCGTTCTACGAAAAAAATGCTCTAATCTATGACCTAAAATATGTTTATAAAAATATTGAAAAAATGTTGTATAAACATACTTTCCTTCAATACTAACCTAACCCAAAACTCAAAATCCACTGTGTCAATTACATACATAAAATTAAAAAAAAAAAAACCAGAGAGGTTCTCGTGAATATCAAAAAATATGTAATAGAATCATTCGTGAGCAAAGAAATACATTCCTATACAAATATATATTTTCTGTTCAAACAAAACCGTATATGATGATAGATGACTTGTATCCCATGTGATATATCGTATGAATTATATAGTAATTGCAAATCCTTCCCATTGTAAAAAAGCTAGCGTCCAGCATAAAAGCGTGCATTGTGTATGTAATAATGACCA
This sequence comes from Atopsyche davidsoni, assembly GCA_022113835.1. NCBI lineage: Eukaryota > Metazoa > Arthropoda > Insecta > Trichoptera > Hydrobiosidae > Atopsyche > Atopsyche davidsoni. Next base: position 11,971,684 of record JAILWY010000014.1, read on the forward strand.
TTTGTGTTTTTTTTTCAGTATGCTTGCTTGCAATGCACATTAATAGTGTTTCCATCAATACACCGCATTATATGTGCGAAGGCTGAAGAGAAAAAGTAACACTCACCACCTTAACATCCGATTCGCGACGGTAACTGTGGAACATAGCACAACGTCAGTACACATTACTTATGGGAATCACTCTCTAATATTCTGGCAACAATGGTAAAGTACTCCGTTTGCACTAATTAGCTACAGGCGGCATTCTGTAAAGTCACAATTCCATTGGCCTAAGGATAAGTCTCTGTTTTTGATTATATCACTTATACTCGCTGTGTATAAAACGTTTAAGCGATATAACTGGTAGTAAGGTTAACCCGTATTTTTAAACCGCCTCGAGTTGCTAAAACAGCTGAAAGGCTATAAAAAAAACCGGCATGCCTTGGAAAATATGTTTTGGGAGCGACCATTGCCTTATTCTGTTCGATTTTCCGACATCGGTACTCTTTGGGCATGTGTTTCTCACCATACGAGTGGTTTGCGGTGACTCACCTACAGATGGAGGACAACGCGCTGAATACGACATACGAGCCTCTCTATTGTTGAGTATATAGATTGGCAGATTGGATTTAGATGAGACCAAAGTATTTTTATTTTGTTTTTATTAGTTACAAGCTATTTTAGATCATGATAAAAATTGGTCTCATTTCGCCCACAGTATGTATTAAAAAAAAATAAACTGTGATGTCATTGATTTTATTAACCAGTGGCGTGCAATCCATATAAACAATAAAGATACTATACATATTGTTTTAATAATATTTTTAATAGATTAAAAGTGATTTTGTGATAAATTTAAAGCGTTGTTTACGTATTCTTGGCTCATTCAATTTACTCAATTAAATCATAACTCTACATCCAGTCACATAAATAAAGCCGATTAAATTAGGGTTTTTTCATGAAAAAATATGCATCAAGTCTTGTGTGTGTTATTATTATATTGAAGGTTTGCTGGCGAATTATTGTGACAAATGTCCTAGTTATGTGGGCAATAAGCCATATAAGGCAATATTATTGTAAAACAAAATGAAAACTTTATCAATGCCACCAGCTCAGAGATTTCTTGGTCAATTTCAACCGATATGATCTTGAATAAAATATATTGCGCTTCTTAAGTTGTCATTTTTATGGGGTTTTATAACGTATGATGATGTTACCATAATTTTATTTATTTAAAATGTAAATTTATTTATCCTGGCATTATAAATTTATTTATTAAAGATCCTTTTTGTTTGCTTTAAAATGAGATAAACTATTATATACGGAAACATGTGCGCATGATTATATTTCATTCTCATATTATTTTTTACACGTTTATCTGAAACATCAGAACTTGCGAAATAAAACATTCAAGTATTTATTTTAAATACTATGAATAAAATATTTAATGCACACAGCTTTCAGTTTTAATTAATAAAAAAAACGTTGGAAAATATTTGCAAAGGCTTGCGTGAAAGAAAGGACTAAATATTATATGGTTTTGTAATTTTAAAATAATTTTAAGGGGTGCATGGTCAACTTCCAAATTACCGTAAGCAGCGGTACGATGAGAATGTTGGATTGTGCACAATCCTTCACGTACGAAATGTGGCACAGACGGGCGCGGCCTAGTGATGGACACAATCGATTTATTTCGATAATCGACTCGAATTATTCAAATAAAATAATCGACTTTCAAGTAAACGATGTTTTATACTGATAATGACTTGTTTTCAATTCGATATGATCATCCCTTCCTCAAATTATATAAATCATCTACATATACATAATTTATTCATACGCGTTCGATTCAGCATTGAGCATTGCATATCTGCACAGATCTTCTTCTCAAAGAACTTGCCTCTCCTCAGAGGAGGTCAGTGACCATCTCATCTATATGTCTACTCATGGTTTTCACAGGGAGAACAGTGTAGTCTCCGGGTCCTTCTACAACGCAGTTTTGTATTCGTACAAAGGTAGTAGTATAAATTCAATACTTTCCTTACAAAGTTTGAAGATAGATATAAATATTTACTACCAGCACATGCTGCCTTTGGTACGGGTCGGCGACTCTGGCTTGCGGATCAGAAAGTCTCATAAAAACTCATCGTCATATGTAAATGGGCGTCGGAGAGAGTACGCAGGCCGGCGGAGAATGCTCGCCGGTTACTCGGAGAGGTACGCCCATCGCTTTGATTTACTTTAGTAAAATGTGTATCATTTCCTTAACGGGCCTGCCGAATCCGTTTTGTGCACGATTATTAATGATGTTTTTTTATTGATGAAAAAGAATTATGATTGATTATGCCTTTTTGGGCGATTGGTTTGTTCGATCGTTGTACCATTTTTATTTTATAGCCTGGATATAACGATTCAAATAAACGTTATTTTTTTTATAAAAAAAAATACTCATATAAAAGTTATCGTTTTGTTTTTTTAAGACATTAATTCGCAGAGCTATTTTTTTTTTAATTAATCATATATATTACGTTGTATACCTATGAGGGTATTTTTAATAATGCACAACTGCTGTTTTCCGGTGTTTAAAATTTAATACAAAAAAAATTATAATATTGTGAACACCTTTTTAAATATTATTATTGTTTTGCCAGCAATACATTTGTATCAAATATTTATTTAGAAAGCTTCATATATAGCGTGTAAACAAATTTTGACAAAAGTGTTTGATTGAATGGATCTTTAATATCACTAAGCAAAATAAACTAATTGCTTTGAAGTAATACGAATTAAGTTTGTTTGGGTGCATTTACAGATCTTGGTTTGTATAAAAAATTTGTGTTGTATTCTAAAAGTCATCTTCGTGAAGTGATATTCGTATCTCGAGATCATGCCAATGATGATGTCTTCGATAAAGGCAAAGTGTAAGCATGTCGTGACACGGAGCTGGCAAAATTCATAGGATTCCCAGAATCGCGAGCTCTTCATACGTGTTTCTAAATTACTCACTTAAAAACCAGTTTCAGTATTCTAAAAATGCACCCAGCGGAGAGTGAGCCGAGCACCTGAAACCTGCGACTCGGATTCATCAGGTGAAATACGCGGACGGCATGGTTAACTGGAAACTGGGACAATTCAGCTCTGAGGTCACCACCATATCGTTTTGTTTGATCAAACCAATACTAAATATCAGTGGCGTGAGTTAAAAAATTGAGTTTACCATTTTTTCTACATAATAAACCACGTAAATCACTTACTATTCATGAAAAAAACAACATAAACGTATTAATGTACTACGTATATTTCTGTAATCAAATAAATTTTTTTTTTTTTTTAAAGTCAATTAAAATTGACGCACGCAAATAAATCACGTAAATTATAAATTTATCATCCTATATTCAAGTGCGCATGTTAAATGATTATTAATCATAATTTAAAGCAGGCAATGGCTTATTGTTTCCAGGTCCGCACGCCACTGCCAAATATAGGTTCATGAACCGAGATTCATGAATTTAACACCATGTGACATATACCTTTAAGCTATCTGAATAAATTAATAAATTAACGGTCGCTTGTCAAAAAGGCATTCCGACATATTAGAGAATGGGGATACCCAATAAGTTTTAGGTTACAGTATTATCAATAGACTTTGACATCTAATTAAAAGCTATGGTCGTTTTCTCTTTAGATTTACGCCTCGGATACTTGTCAAAATAAAAAAAACTTGATCTAATATTAAAAAAAATACTAATCACTTTCGCCTGTTGGGGGCATTTTCAAAATAGTTTGTCCACGATTATGACTTCACGTTAAATCTCATTCAAAGATTTTAAACATAAAAGTCAGATATATTTTAATACGATTTATTTTTTAAATTTGAAAAAGTAAAAAAAACGTTATATTTATTAAACAAATATCTCACACCATGTTTATTGCAAAGCATGTCGTATGACAAATTTTTACTGCAAAGAAATATATTAATATTAGTATTTTTTCAAACATTAATCCTCTCTGTTTACAAATATCTAGTGGGAATTCTGGGCAGCATAATAGTATAGCGCTAAAGAAACTTAACAAATATTGCAGAAATTCTCAATATCTCATCATGCGATGACTGCAATGTACGTTGGAATTTCCATTCACTCAACAAGACAAGCCTCGGAAGATCTATGGTGTGCCTGAACAAGAAGGTGTGGGTCTAGGTCGCAGAAGGTTACAGTCATTACCCACACATTACTGGTCTGTTCACCAGCAGGTGCAACTTCTACGTGGTATTAATCAAACAACAATATCGCACGGATAAGATTCAAATTAAAAAAAATCGGAAATATCAAACTATATTTAACGCCCACGCCAGTTTATAATACTTAACAAACAACAGGTTTTAGCAATATGCTTACAAAATTTCAAGAGCCTGTGTGATTAAAAGACGTGTGCCGCCTGATTCAGAAATTGTTCAGATATTTTCTCATCGTTTCATGTTTGTACATGAATGCTTTTATACGTCTCAATTTTATAAGTACTTTGAAATGCCCTATGATTAGTAAGAAAAATATATTTTTGTGTTTTGTTATTAAAGTTAATTTAAAAAAAATGCATAATATTAATTATAATTATCATAATTATTTGATTAAAACATATTATTTATCGTGATATAAATAAATAATCATTATTAGAACAAACGCGTAACTAGAACAATAACGCCATGTAATTAAATACCTCTTGCGGTAATCTTATTTATAACCTGCCCAAGGTTTTGCGTTTCATTTGTTATATAACTTGTTTTGTATTTTTAATATATATATTTTTTTAAATATATAATTCAAATAAAAGTGGTGTAAATGGGTGGAAATAAATTGAAAAAAAGAGGTAAAATTAAATAATACTATAAGCCTTAAACTTTTCCACAACCTTCTCTAAAATGTTGAATGAAAATTTAAAAAAGAGCTTTATTTTAATGAGTATATTAATTATAATTCATAAGCAAATATATGGAAACAAATTCACATTTATCGATATTGTTGACAATATAAAAAAAATACAATTTTCCTGCTTTACGACTAGGCTAATTTTTTACGAATTTATAAACATCCTATCTTTCTCAAGAAATCGTATAAAAATTCGATTGGACACTGAAATCTTTTAATCGGAATCGTAAAAATTCAAGAAAAATGCATAAATGTTTAAACACTTAATATAATCAATAATAATCTGAAACGTATTGATACAACAATATTATCTTGATTACTTTAAAATTCTAGCCATTCAGATTTATTTGAATAAATAACGTTTTCAGGTAAATATGTACTACTGTGAGTCTTTATAAGCAATTTTTTTAAATTTATCTACAAAGTATAAAATGAATGGAGTTTTGCGTATTTATTGCGACGGGTATAAAATATGTGCGTTTTGTATCGAATGTGCTTGTCTGCTTTTGCTGCATCGTCCTGGTGTTACTAATTGGATTGCTACCTGCTATTCCGCGGTCGACCTCAGGTGTGGGACGTCTCAGTCTCACCTGCTTTAAGCGTCTTCTCGATTACTCTACTTGGCATTGAGAGACTGCGGTAACTTTCCGCGTGTCAAGTCTCAGGTCGAATGATATGCATGCTTCATATTTAGAGCTGATAATTTATACGCCAGTCTCATAAAAACTCATTGATAATTATTATTTACACTATTATTTTATTCCCACGCATTTGTCCTTACATCTTGATAACTCCTGTTTTATTAAACACAATGTCATGTGTGTTAATTAGCGAATTCCTAATTTTAATATTGTATAACTGAATAAGAAAGACGTAGGAGTATTTGTATTCAATGTATACTTTGAATTTTTTAATATGCATTTTATATATTTGTTTACTGTATAATTAAGATTTAAAAATCACCGCCTAATGATACTGGGTACGACAAAAATAATATTTTAAGCAGTTTGTTTTTTTTTTATTTGTATGCATTGCATGCTTTAAATATGCAATAAAAATATTAAATACGTGTCTTTGTTTTTACGCCGTTAATGATTAATGATCATAATAATGCTTACGTCACATAGCGATACTAACTGCAGTTTTTTTAAATAATCTAATGGCCAACTTTGTTTATGTGTATCATGTAATGTCTCGTGGAGTCTCCGCATTATTTAAAATAAATGTAAAAGAAATATTATAATGCATGTGCAAATATTAAAATGTGTAAAAATTCTATCCATTGAAAATCTGGTATTTATACAAAGTGCTTTTAACACACACCTGTAAGACTAATCAAAAGAAGAAAAAAATTTTTTTTATGAAAAATGTGCAAATAATATGATTTATGCCTTTTACGAGTCAATTTCTTACATAGTAAAAGTGTTTTTTTTCGTCTATTATTCTATATTAGTTGCGATTTTTCATATAATATGACAGGACACTTTTTAGTGGGATTATATTAAAAATACTTTTTTGCTTTTATGCAATTGTTCTTATTACTAAAGTGATGTGTTCACTTGAGGTTATTATTAATAATATTAAGCTAACATATATGCAATTCAAAAAAGAATATATATAGCGCTTGTATATATATATTTTTTTTCTCTAGTTTTAAAAATATCTATGTGCTTCTAAGTCTAACAGTTTTTAAAGACAAATATGAATAGCCAAATGGCTGGGAGATTGCAAACATTTTCATCTTCCACGTTTTGATGATGCCCTTGAAACGTGCGTAATCCCCTAGTCATTTGGCTATTCACACACTGTTTTCTAATCCGATTCAAACAGATACAACACCACAGCCATCAATCACTAGTGGCTAGAAGAATAAGCCGTTCGTAATCGCTGTGTCTCCTTATAATGCGTTTTTTGTCACGCGAGGACGTGCTCCGCGGCGTCGTATCTCCGAGGTAATCCCTCGCATTGGCGCCTCCGTATTAGGACGGCCAAGGCAGAGCGCGAGGTACTGCTCCGTAAGTGACAAGGTGTTCTTTAATTACATTAGAACGCATGATTCATACGTCGACGCTGGAAAGGGTAAAAGCTTAACCGTCAAGCGACTGATTTTACAGCAGTGTGTTTTTTTGCTAATATGCATTTTCGAAATCCGCCCTGATCGCCCTTACACGTGAATATTCTATGTTAAGTGTGTTTTTAGGTACACATGAAACTATAAAAACTTTATCTGATAATATGTGCAATATTATTATAATAAATCGAAAACAGCTGCAGAGTCATATATTTTTTAACACCGGTTTACTCTGAAAATCCGACGATCGCTGCTGAAAACCTATTAAACCTGCACAGTAAAAATAGCTGTCGTGAAAAGATAACGCCCGATCTCTTGCGAGGCACCCGAAAAAAATTCTGACTATTTAGTATCCATTATTATAATACTACATTAAAATGCATACGATTTTAGGTAAGGCCTTGAGATTCACCCGAACAGCTGTGCGACGTAATACGTCGAAATAGCAAACATCTGATAACTGGTATGCAAATGTCTATTCAATAAAATATGTATAAGTAATGTTAGGAAGTCGCCCATTTTCAGACGCCGGCCTTGTCCGGGCCTGCTGGGCTCATCCCACTCGGCACGTGGGCAGCGGGCTCGGCCGGCGTCGCCTGGTTCAGGCCTGCCTCTAATTTGTCACTCGGAGAGCGCACGCCTTATCCTGCCGCCTGTCAGCCCAGATCAAAACCCCACGGCTGATCATTATTTATCGGATTATTGTTTGCGGAAGTGATTTTTGCGCCGGGGATCCGCGGACTCCCCGGGGAGACTGGCGATGTGTGATGTATCATAATGTAATACAACTCAACTTGTGAGCGAATAGTGAGATTATCTGAATATATTGATGGCTTGACGCTTTTAACATGACGTAGATGAGATTCAGCTTATGGCAATGCTGATGGGTCTACTGTTCGCAGCGCGTGATTACTATCAGTATCAGAGAATAATTACTAAGACTAAAATAAATACGACTCCGTGGTTTAGAAACCCTGTTTGTTTTTCGGGTTACGTCGCGTTTTTTTTGAGAAATTGTGTATTTTACCAATTAACATAGTATCTATAATTTAAAAACTCACATTATCGAATTTTTAATTTTACCCACAGTATTAATATTACCTCATCGTAGAGTTTGTATACGATGTTTTCAGTTTACGATTTTGTACATTATAACTTACATAATGGGTTTCAGCACATATGGAGAAATTTTCTATGCTATTAATGTTTGACACGACATTTGTTCCCGAGCTAGCTGACATTCTCCATCCATAACAAACGACTGCCTGTCCAACACACAATGAGCTTTGCAAGTCTCGTGCATAATCCTATATCAACATTAGACTTTACGGAATGTATTAAATCATACTTTACAAAACCCATGTTTAGATTCAATATTTACACTATTTCTTTAGAATTTTGAGTACAATGATCTGAAGAGACTATCTACAAAATATAACACTAATTATCTATGAAATTTAAAGTTTTATTTAAAAATACAGATCTGAATAAACGCAACTGTATTTAGTTTCTAAGTAAATTCTTAAAACAATACCACACATAGTTCGTATTTGATAACATGTTAAATATTATTTTTGCCAGTCAATATTCCAGTAACCGGAGCAACAAAAACACTTTATTCGGTGTGTTAAATAAAAATATACTTTCAAGTACGGTGCTATATCTAAAAACTGTGATTGTAATATTATAAATGCATATTCACATTTATTGCTTCTTTGAATATATGGAATTAATTATACATCCTCATTGGTGTTAATTTTGTGAAACATATATGGTGTGATATTTATTTATACGTCTAGGTACTATTTGCCGACAACAGAAAATAGCAAAACTGCTTTACCAAACACATGAAACAGATCGAAGATTATTATATCTTCCGATCTTTAATCGTGATGCTGCCTCTTCAAATCGTTTTATAGTCTATTAGTAAATAATAAAAAAAACATAAAAATCCAGCCTACGCATAAAAATGCTACACTGCTCTCAACGTAGAAACATTATTAATTTAATTATTTTTATAAACAATGTTGTATCTATTAATCTATTCATAAAAAAATAATTCCGATGGTAAAACCTCATAAATTTATTTTTTTAATCCTAATTTTTTTTATATGAACAAAAAATTGAAGTGTTTTTAAAAAAAAATTTAACATCAATTAATTAGCATATTTATTTTAAATATATGTGCGTATATTCAAACTATCAAAAATCTTTTGACAAATTGGAAAAAAGTGTTTTATTTATGACAATAAAGAAACAAGGCTATTAGATTTTTTTTGGTGAAATATTCTAATCGCAGCTCACGCTCATCACAGCTGGTAACTATTACAAAAAAAAAATTAAACAATTTTAAAAATTCAAAAGCCAATGTTGCCAGTGCCGTTAGCATGAGGTCAGAAAAAACGACGCCTTAGCGACTCACCTAGCAATTACAAACTATGTCTTAATCGTGTACGCAATAAAACGAATTCGCAAGAGATTTATTGTAAACAAATACCCGAGCGCTTCCTCCCGGGCCGTGGGCAGAAAATTGCCACAGGAAAAAATGCAAACTAAAAAGTAAACTCTGGCCTGGTCCCCGAGTGGGCGCAGCTCCGGGGCGACGAATACATTATTGATTCTTGAGCAGGTCCACCGGCGACTGAAGACAATTGGCATGGAAGCCGAGCGACTGCGTCCATGTACGGGCATATAGCTTGGGTGAAACTCGCTGTTTCTACGAATAACAAGATACTTGGAAAAAGGCACATACGATAAGAAAACATGCGTTTAAACCTGGTCAAATCGAAATGTGGCTTTGTAGGAGAATCGTTAAAATACCATGTCACAAATTAGAGCGCATAGAGAGAGAACTCCTGACGATGGTGAAAAAGTGTATGCTACTACTTGCAGTGTAGGAAGGAGGAAACATACATCGGAATTTACGCAAGTGGATGGAAGTTGTGAGTACAACCGAATAAGTAAGACTGGCCTAGGATAATATGTTCAATGAAATGGTCACCAAGCTCCTCTGAGGAGAGGCACTCGAAAAAGAAACCCAAAGTGAACCTGTATACAAATTATTAACTCATTTTCACGCGATATGCGTTTAAGATTGACTGCTTAAACTAAATAAAGACATGTTCTCGGAATACAATATGTGTATTCATTTTACGCAGGTGTTTTTACGTAGTGATAAGTGATTGGCTTAAAACTAAATTTGTAAATAAAATACTAATAATCTCTTGGATGAAAATATATGGGCTCGTGTTACGTTGATATATTGAAATGTGCGGTTTAATGCTTTAACTGAATTTATACAAATATCTGGAAGGAAGCATACGGAGTGTTTACGTGTGTGACAAGCGAAAAATTCGTGTGATTGCTTCAATTGCCAATAACCAGGTTTGAGGTTGACTGGTCGCGCCGCATTTAAGGTATAAGTAAACAGAAGTGAGATTAAAAGCTTAAAATCGACTGACAGCTATCACCGCATTGGTATATTAAACTATAAAAAGATTTTTAATGATACCTTCATGTACTCGTGGAGATGGATTTGAGTCGGTCTTTACGTTTTTACATAAATAATAATAACAAAACATGCATTTGACAACTTCTGATAACTCATACGAGATCGAAAACTAATTGGTTTCATCACATTTGTATAGAATAATAAAACGTTATTAGAAGTGAATTTAATGCTGGTTTTGACTAAGATATTAATAAATCTAAGACGTGATCAAATTACAAGTAACAATAAGTACGTAAATTATTAACTGCTTTCACTGTATTTGTAAACAAAGCGACTAATTTAAGAATCATTTGTGAATATTTATGGCTACCTACGCCGTTTATTAAACTAGCATGAAAAACACCAAAATATGTACACGTATAGTAAAAATAATAATGAAGTTACAAATATAGCAACAAGTATTCATAGCCTTTATTTTTTCTTGTAAACAAAAACTGCGATTATTTCAAATAAATTTAATTAAATATATTAAGGGTTGAAATCTTCAATAACGGGCTTTCGAAGATTGTATTACAAAGGATTTATTATTGTAAGCAAATATTTAAAATTAGTCGCACATAATATGTGAATTTTCGATGGAAATTCTTGTCATCATTCGATGCGCAAATAACTGTGGACGATCCAGCCTAAGCGAACGCGAGATCCATACTGGCAGTAAATATTAATTATTCCTCATAACTTCAAGGAAGAACGAGATTCACCAAAGACAGACAACATTCCGATGTGGTTTTTTCTGACAATATATGTCAATGTATTACTTCAGAACCACCATACGCCGCTTGCCCAAAGTATTATTTTAAAAACTGCAATAATCCGATATTTTGTATTTTTAATTTATTATCTTTGCAAGTTCAATAAAATTGGCACTCAAAAATCGATTGTTTACAATGTAAGTAGACGGTAAGGTGAATTAAATTATTGTCGCACTTAAAGAAATCCATTACTTCACCTCACTCGATAAGTATAATATCATTTATCACGTATTCCTTGATTATTACTTTTACACAAAACAATTCATGGTGATCTCTCCTAAACCGATATTTCACTTTTCTACACAAAACAACACAACACGGATAATATAATTAGTATATATATATATATGCATTTAAATATTTTTTTCGGCTGATAAAAAGTCCTATCGGGGATGCGACGCTAATTCCGAACAAAACGACTATCGAGTGAGCAAAAAGAATTTAAAAAAGGTTAAAAAAAATTCGTTCAATATGTAATGTAATGAGAAGGTGCATTTACCTGCGGTCGTCTCGGAGCGGGGGCTGCGCGGACGGGGGCGGCGTGCGGCGGGAGGCTCGCTGGGGGCGCGCGCCGTCGTACTTGTTCTCGCGGCCGTAGATGCTGCCGCCGAAGGGGTCCTCGCCCAGGTAGTAGCGCTGCACGGGGCCGCGCGCCTCCATGTCCCGCGAGCGAGTGGCCGCGATGACGGGCGGGTCGCTGTCCACGCTGCCGTACGGCCGGTACGAGCTGCTCAGGTCGCGGCGCGGCGACGGCGAGCGCGAGGCCCGCTTGCCCCGCGCGCGCCCCCGCCGCTCCTGGCTGGCCGAGCGGATCTTGCCCACCAGCTTCCGGATGGACTGGCCGATGGCGGCCACCGCGCCCGCCGCTCCCGCCGAGCGCCTCTCCGCCGGGGCGCGCGGCTCCTCGGCCGCGAAGCGCGTGCGCTGCATGGACTTGCGCGCGGCCCGCGGGGAGCGAGGCGAGCGAGGCGCGCGGCCCCGCGGCGGCGAGTAGTCCGGCGCCGGCTCGGCCTCCTCGCGGGGCTCGTTGCGCGAGTGGCTGCGGTAGCCGCTGTCGTAGCGGTTGCTGTCGTCCGAGTCCCGCTGCTTCCGCTCGGCCGCGCGCTTCCGCTCGGGGGGCGCCGGGGCCGGGGCCGGGGCCGGGGCCGGGGCCGGGGCCGGACTCCCCTCGGGCGGGGGCGAGGGCCGGCGGGCGGGCCGCGCGCCCTCCGGGCTCTCCGGACTCGGCCGGCGGTACGGGGTGTTGACGGTCGAGGACGACACGTAGGCGGAGTCGTCCCTCTGGATCGCGGGGGAGCGCCCGGGGCGCGCGCGCTCGGGGGAGGGGGTGCGCGCGGGGCGCGGAGACGCTTCCGTCCGCGTGCGGGCCTCCTCGGCGCGGCGCTGGGACCACTCGCTGACGCCCTGGAAGTAGCCCCTGGTGCGGGCGGGGGCGGGCGCCGCGGCCGGAGACGGCGCAGGAGAGGGGCGGGAGGGGAAGGCCTTGCGGCGCGGGGGACTCTCGGGGCGGGGAGGAGGAGCGGAGCGAGGTTTCTCGGGGGTCCGGTCGGTCCGGTCCGACTTGATGGTGACGTTGAAGTAGCTCGCGGTCGGCCCCTCGTCCGCGTCGTCGCCGAGCGAGTCCCTCGAGGAGCGGGAGTCGCTGCCGAAGTGGTGCTCCAGCCACTTGGTGGTCTCCTTCTTCCTCGTCTCCTCCTCGAGGTCGATGTCCAGCGGCCTCTTGGTCAGGGCGTCCTTCCTGTCCTGCAGCGTCTCCGCGTCTGGAACGAGCGAGCGATGAGCCGACGGTCCCGTGCGGCGCGGCGGATGAGGTCTCGCGGACTGACGCGGCCTCGCCCGCGGAGCCTCGCGCTGACGGAGGAGATTCCTACGCGAACCGACAGCCGAGCGCTCCTCGGATCGTTTGCCTCCGAAAAATCGAGCACCTCGCTCGTCGCCCGGGACCGAGCGGACTCGAGTAAATTGCGCGAGGTCTTCGCGATCCTCGCCGAGACGTGTGTCTCGAACAAAAACGCGAGTCACTTGTGAGCGGTAATGGATCTGTCATTCCGTTTTCGGCACACGATTGCGGATGTCCTTAACAATATTGGGAAGTTCGTAATGGCAACAGTTCCGAGACGATATCTCCGCAAATAATCGTACTTATTCAAAACGACACCTCGTAATTTAAAAATATACTCATATTTATTTACGGTCCAAACGAGTAATAACAAAACGGTCAATTTTGCACAAGTCTTTTGCCAAAGCGATCCTTTTTTAAATGAAATTTCCATTCCTTATTATTTAATTGAGCTATTTTCAGATAATATCACGAGCTACAGCTGAAAAACTATAAAAATGTAAATATAATTGCCTTTGAGTAGCCGCAAATTTATTTGAATTCCAAAAATCTTTATGCAAACACTCGAGCAGTCCGGCACCTGTTCAATTACCTGAGCTATCAACGGTTTACCTTGATATCGTAGAAAATCTCATGCGGAATATCGATTCGATATATTACGAGAAATCGCTAAACCTGCTAAGTCGAACGCAAAGTAATGCTCCATTGTCGAGAGTGTGAGAGCTCCAAACGCGGAACGGCATTCGCTGCAATTATAATAAAGAAACTATCCATGTAAGCTATTAAAAATTAGGTTATTACCAGATAGTACGAGTATTGTACACAATACTCGCTACTTCGACTTCGAAAACAAAGAATGTGAACAAGTTGATAATATATTCATCATTTTGGATTTTAAGCACGAGCTAACAAACACAATTGTATCTCGCTTATAAGTTGTCTGCGAATCAAATAACTCAGGTTAATAAAATTAAATATTATCACATTAGTAGAAAACCAACTGTTGTGACGTATTAGACAACTTGTCAACAACTGTGATTTACAAAAAAAACCGGATGCGAATATACGATAGTGTATTGCGTTTTTAACTTTTAATGTTTTGTTTTTTTTTTTATTGCAAAGCATCTTTATTAACCAAACTTTAATTTTAAAATATCACTGAAAACGAAGCGACGGAATTCACAGAGCCGTCTGCAAATTGAGAAACTCGATTTTTCAAACAACAAATATATTTGGTGTTGAATAGTTACGTGATCTCCCATCATTTGTATTCCTACGACTTCTCAAACAGTCGATTTCCCAAATCTGTTAAATTTGTCGGTTTTTCTCGCCCGACCTTCGCATTTATTTCGTCTCCGCGAGCGGCGAGTCCATTTCCGTACAATACAAGTCCCACTCATTCCGAATCGCGTGTTCATTACAGATTAATAAATTAAGTATAGACCTCAACCCGATTGCATGCGCTTCGAGCGAAGCGTCCGCGGCACCCAGACGTGACAATCGCAGCGAGAAAAACCAATAAAAATAATTTAACACGGCGAAAAAAAAAAAAAAAAAAAAAAAAACTCTCACGTGTGCCAACCTAATGTCATAATAAATTAAGAATTAAAGCTTACAATTAGCGCAAAAACCGAGAACAGGTTTGCTGGATTTAATGAGCCACCTTCGCGTCCGTATATGTCCTCGATACAGAGTCAATTTTTATTGTTACGTCACGCCCGAGCGGCCGCGTGGGGGGTGTGATTACATATCAATTAACGCAATTGACAATGGCTTGTTTTTCAAATATGGAACTGGCAGAGTTCCAGATTCCTTATTCAAATAAGTTCGATTGTTTGAATTCAAATATAGAACAACGTTTGTATTTTTCGCTGTCCAATCACATCTGCGGGTTTTCTGGTTGGCTTGTTATATTTTTGATGCAGCCATTTCGAATTTGCAATACTATTGACGTGTGTTGATTTCCGAGCCTTTGTTGCAATGATGACGTATTTTTTTTCTATTTTATATTTTCTTGTTAGAGTATCCTTTGAATACTGCGTATTGATTATTACTCACGACAAATACAATATTAGTGAAACTCCCACACCTATTTCTCATACACATAAAAAAATATTGCACACTTGTAATGAGAATATTAATACATTCAGGCATTTAAAAAAAATTAACACAACCTCAAACCAGTGTGTTCTCAACATATATATATATATATATGCGTGTGTGTGTATGATTCCTTACATGCCTAAAAAACATCTCGTTAAGTCACGTCTTGTTCTACTTTAAGGGCTCCTCTGAAAACAGTAAACCTGTATCTTGAGAATGCCAATCTTGAAAGTCATCGATTTCGCCGATGGGCTCAAATTTGAACAAGATAATGAGATAGAGAAAGCTTTTACAATGAGCTCAAGAAGGTGTGGCGGAGAAGCACTCGCAGACTACTGGTAACGTGTGGTAGTCTCATATGGAACGTTCATTGGATCGAACGGTAAAAATACAGATGTTTTGCAGGCACGTCCATTGTTATCTACTTCAATGGTGCTACAACAAAATCTACACTTATAGCTAAAAGTTAAAAATAGCTAACATATAATAATTATATCTAGATGACTTCAGGTATGCACACAGTAGTTATGTTCTCTTTCGGTGTTGTAAAATATACCTTGAGGTGACATTTGACACTTCAAAACTCATAAACTGCAAAGTTTGAACTCGTACCGCGATAGCAGATTAATAAAAATCAATTCAATATTTAATAATAAAAATATATCAGATATAAAGTGCTGCCTTGTAATATATACGACTTGTGGTTTAAATAAATTTTAAAATATAATAATATTAGCAAGAATACATTTTGCATGGGACGGCGTGCTACTGCTTCTCATGATGTTTTATTATTGTCTATATTCAAATAAATTTTGGTCCCCAGACATAAAGAGGCTTTCGGGGAACACGTGTTTTGGGTTATTTATCCGAGCCTTCGTTCCTGGAAGTCAGGAACAAAGCAACCCCCTATACGAACTTTAACAACCCTTACAACGTTACTACATATTTAAATAAATCAATGATACGCTTAGTTATATACTTTTTTTGCGTAGTTATATAATACCTGTTGTTCTGGGAACATTTATGAATCATCACATACTGCAAACTCAATGTATGGCTATTAGTGCAAAGTAAACCATAGCATGATGTCAGTTGCGCAGTCATCACGCCCAAAACTTTAAATTTATTTCTGGTACTAAAAAATTGCGTGACAGTCAGTGATCTAAGATTTTTAAGGGATAAAATTTCAACGGTCGTAATAATTTTTTTTTATCCTCATGTAGCTATCTTTGTAACGATTTGTTCACTATACTTTTCACATGCATCTAAATAATATGGAAAATTTCGCTATTTTTATTAGTAAGTTCGCGGGTTCAATTTTTAACGCCTTGACTAAAAAACATAACTGTGCTCAATTTAATCGGAAAATGATTCAAAATAACGTATTAATGGTTTTATTTATTATTCTTCGAGATAAAAGAAAACATTCAAAGCAACCAAGTATAATGGATCCATTTCTTCGCCGGTAGAATTAAAAAAAATAGGAATAAATATTTCTAGATAATAAATAGCAATCTGTCATTTTAAAGTAGACTTAGATAAATGGCGATGAAAAACACTCATCTCATAACTTGCAGTTGGCAGTAAAACAGGTGTGCAGTATCTATAACTACTTGCTAAAGGATATAATTAAAACCTTCGCAGTAGAACGGAGGGCGTAGGTGATGAATAGATATTGTCACCAAGTCCGCCCATGTCGCCATATGAGTCGGCTACCGTACTTTGAATTTCAAGGTATAAATTATTTAATCCTTACTTATTTATTTAACTTATTCTCAAACTTAAGCAAAAAATATTTTTTTTACACATATTTTTCCCTACACAAACTCAAGAACGATTCTTGCACGCTACCACGTAAGCCACGAGTTGTAAGCCTCACATCTTTTACATATAAGCATAGCCCTAACAACTATTATAAAATATCAAATCTTGGAATTGAAATTATTATTTTGTGTTAATTAAGCATTTATCGCATCAAAAATATGGCTACATAATTCAAATGCAACGAATCAATTATAATCAAATTATGTATAAACTAATTTTTATAACTATGAATATAATATATATTATATTAAATAACATTTGATTGCTCTGACATCTAGCGAAGTTTACTAAAGCTCTATTAGCCGAGAAGCAAACCTATGAGCGACCTTGGTTTGTACGCTTGCTAATG
The DNA here is from genome assembly GCA_022113835.1 of Atopsyche davidsoni. Classification (NCBI taxonomy): domain Eukaryota; kingdom Metazoa; phylum Arthropoda; class Insecta; order Trichoptera; family Hydrobiosidae; genus Atopsyche; species Atopsyche davidsoni. The sequence continues at coordinate 11,989,038 of JAILWY010000014.1, forward strand.
TTTACGAAGACTTGGCCATACAAACTGTCAAACCTTTTTGCCTTTGCATGAGCGTCCTGGGTGGCCCCTGCCGGCGCTGTCTGCGCACGCGAGCCGACAAGCTGTCCCAGTCGTGGGGTTCCTCCATGCCGGGGTCCCCGAATTTCTCTCCTGAGGTAAAAACATACGATAAAATCATAATATAAAAATAATTCTTTTAAACAAACAATTTAACATTAAGCAATGACACAAACCACAAGTTGGATAAATAGTTTTCTCAGTCTGACAACAGATGGAACTATTATTTATATTGTATTTAAAATTCAATGTTTATTATGTACTGTATTATTTTTTATGCTTAAAGCATTTATAATTAATTTATATCTAATTAATTTAAAATACAATTGATTGGATGTATTGGTATGCATTTTAAAAATAAAACAGGATCTATGCATAAAAAAACGTCAACATAACGTTGACATACTATCAAAGCGATTTTTTTAAAATTAATTACAATAAAATTATGATAACTCTTATCACATATAACACACACGTCAATCTGAAAAATCCAAGGAAAAATAGGCATTAGAAGAAGAAAGCTAACATGGATGCGGAATGTGCGACTGCGGTCATCAACCTTCTCTGAGGTTGTAATTTGTTTGGATATGCGATGTTACCTTCTTCGGTGTCAGCGTTGTACCGCATCTCTCTGGCGAGCCTGGTACCCCCCGCCATGTGGTCCACGTACTCCTGGTCCTTGGTGTGCCTCCAGCGCTGCCCAGCCTCACGGGTCTTTTCCACAGACCCGCTGCTCAGCGACTTGCCCTGGAATAGGAGAAAGAATATTCTTGAAATTTCATCTAACTTACTAGTATTTAAATAAAATTTTGATATACAAAAAAATCATGTGCAATACAGCGTTCGCAGTCCAATTAATAAAACTAAAAAACAATAAACCTTATTTAAACAGTTTCACTTTCATATTAGCTGTCGCCCTATAGTATTTTAAGTATTGTGTTTTTATGAAAATAATTTAATTAAATGTTAATAACTTCCAAATGTGAGTTTTACATTTATTTATTTCACGACCCAATTTACGCAATATAAACAGTGAAAAGAAAACTTGTTAAACTTTTAATGAAAATTATCACATAATAACATATTTTTTTTACAAATGAACGCGATGGCACTCTGAGATAATGTTATATTAAAGATAACATAACACGTTTTCTTGAAAGTAACTGTAAATACATGTTAAGAATTTGAACTATTTGTACTTAGTATATTGCAAATAATTCTATATAATAATGTCAATTAAAGTTTGATATGCGTCGAATGGTAAGAGCAAAGGCTGCTTACCATTTTTATGAGTTCAAAATGGTTTCGCCATGCTGTCTGGAAAACAGTGCAATTTTTTTGCTCCTAACAACCAACTGTACCAGAAACGCAGTCGATAAGCTCAGAATCAAGTATTACGCCTTTCGATGGAGTCCTCAAAAACAAACCCGTTTATCGAGCATTTCAACGACAGTGAATATATTACTAGCGGTTTTATATCGTTACGACAATGTCTGGTACTCGAAAATTCCTTAGAAGTAGTTCACGCCATTATGAAGGCATGTTGAGTCGATACTAAGCTGGGTTGCATTTCTACATTTAATAGCATGGTGTAGTGTTATGAAACAAGTACAAACTTCTTTTTTTAATAATCGATTAACACATATAAAACTATTAAATGTATTTTAATTATGAGCCACTTGAACTTTTATTATGTGTATCTTGTTAACAATTTATAATATTTAAATAACCCATCTAGGTATATATTTGATACAATCACTAAAATTGATATACTATACACTAGAATTAGAAACGTTTAAAATTTACTTTACGGTAACTTTTTAACAATATCTTCTACGCCCAGATTAATCGCCAAGTGGAGTTGCCAAGTCAAAATTTAATGCAATGCAATTTCTCTGGACTATGTAATGAGTAGTCGCTACACTTTGTTTAGTTACAATGTTACTTAATTGGAATACACGAGAAGCACCACCTCAAACGAAGCAGAAGGCAAGCAAAGCAAAAAGCAACGTGATATATTATGCAAGTTTAATGAACGATATATTTCAAAGAGTTATACACACTGTTTCAAAACTTTCAAACATAGGGTGAGTATTAAAACTCGATAAAATAGCAAATAACAAATGCGGTGTCGAAATTTTTCTAAAACCAAAAATCTTGGATGTAAAAATGGAAGTAAAATTAATTACATAGTAAATAGTAAGTTTGTCAGTTAAAGTACTTTTCAGTCTCGATATTAGAGCCATCTGGGATTTGCTTAAATATGACCTTAGTACAAAGAACGGAACGACGTAATTTTAATGAAGAAGCATAGTAAACCATCATAGGACAAAGTATTTATAATAATATCCGCCAAAACCTTCTAACACTCACAATTTACACAATTTAGCATTCACCTATCATAAAATAACTCGAACTGAGAATCTAACCATTTGGCCCGAACCGATCGCTTTTCGTCAAATTATTTATAGCGTTTCATAAATTAAATACTCATAAAAACAAGAGTGTATGCAGAAGATTCAATATTTATATTATTATTAATACATGCAATAAAACATGACAGGCCCCTAAATAATGATGTAGTTATAAAAGCACACCTCTGCTTGATTTCGATAATAGTTTTGATATTTGTAACAGTGAAGGCTTGATGTTAAAATATAAAACATGGACAGCCAATGCGAAAAAAATAACAACCTGTAAAATTGAAGTGTGTAATAAACGAGTGTCCATTTGTAATGCTATTTGTGAAAGGCGAGTCGCGAATCAATCATAAGATATCAAAGTAGTCACTTGAACAGTTATTTCATTTCATCCAATCCATTTTAGACGAAGCCCTAACTCAGTCGAGTACTCCGGACAGGTAGATGCGTTGGCGTAGATTTGTCCATTATTATACGGATGCTTTGTTATCATTTTTATTTTATATTACAATGCAGCAATTCGTCATTAATTATATCTGATTTATGCTCAAATGATATCGATACAAAGAGTGATTCGAATACGTCAAAAGTAACATACATATGAAATGCGGCTTACGACTATAAAAAAAAAAACATTTCGTGTACTTTTGATTCCATTATTGTATTGTGAAAATATTTTTTAATATTTCATATTTAAAACAACACTTTAGATTATTTATCATTCTCATTATAAAATGCCTTCAAAAACAGTATGGATAAATTTTGTTGAGTACTTTTAATATATATATTAGTTTCGACCAAATAGACTAGGTCATCATCAGATGCATAACTAAACAGTAATGCAAAAAATTTAATAAACTCAAAGTGAAGACAAAATACAAAGGTACTTTTATCATTATAATAATGGATCTTCACCATTCAAATGCCTTGTCCCTCAACAAGAGTACTTGTTTAACTAAACTAAAACTAACTAAAATTTATGATCGATAAATAATTTCTACGCACACCCGTTAAATCGTCTTGATTGGGATTTATTCAAAATATATTATTTTTTTTATATACAACTGAATATTGATTGAGCAAAAATTTATTTACAAATTATAAGTGATTCAGTATATAACAAGCATTAAAGTTTATAGTATGGATTTACAAGTGCATGCTGTGTAATTAATGGTAAATCTCCAGTTTCAAGGCAGTCACCATGGGAGCAGGCGAATGTCCTTTAAGATCGCATTCAAGTTCACAACATATCCGAAGGCAATCTGTACAAGGGACCGATACTGCAGCTGATACTGCCCTTGCTGGGAAACGTCGATGAGGCCACCACGCACGTGGGAAGACAGGGTGCGAAGAACACCAGCTCTGATATTATACACATATATAGATATATTAAATTGAATTAAAGATCCTAGTCTATTCTGAATGTGTAATCGCTACAAGCGCTGAAAAAATCGCAATCCGTTAGTAATTAAGATAGTCATATCGTTTCGTTTGAATTTGGAGTAATACAAATTAGGCTGGTCAAATTTCAGTGGTGTCGCAGCCCTGGGGCTCTGAAAGTCAGTCGGGTGACCTTGTCGCCGGGCTCAGTCACCCTGGCTGAGTCAGCGGGGCGCTCGGAGAGGTTCGCTGCATTTGTATGCACACCGCGCCCGTCCGGGAGGGGGCCCGAAATGCAGACTACGCTGCGCTATTTTTAGCCGTGCTTTCTGTAAGTTTTGCCATGGCGAGCGAGCTTGTAACTGTTAAAAACGTGGGTAGGTTATAATAAAAGGAAAATGTTTGTTGTGTTTTTATACGGGTGTGGCTGTCTTTATATTTACTTCATCAGCGTCTCAAAAAAAAAAAAAAAAAAACAGAATACCTGAGAACGAGTGTATATAACGAATAAGATTAATTTTTTTAACATTTTTCAATGTATGTCTATTTTTTGGATTGAACGTCAGTCAAGTACGTTTTTATTACCCATTACGGGTTTATTATATTACTAGCAATGTAGCCCGTCATAAAATGACGTATTTGATGAACGATGCGATAGTGTTTTGAAATTCGCTAAAGCATATTTTAAAGTTTATGAATGAAAATATTATCCTATCGTCTTGAAATTCGGCACATAGCTGCGGAAAAATTTACTTAACTTATGTGCAAAAAATCAGCGTTGTATCTTTTAAGATATTCTATACAGAACGGAAAAACGAAACATACACACATACAAACATACAAACACACAATGGCTATTATTATAGTAGATTATTAATATTATTAAGCACATTAGTTCGCATATTAAAGATAATATTGGTTGGCTTGGGCACATTGGTTCATATGTAGAGTATGATTGTTAAAAATTATCTATTAATGGATGTGGTTCTTTAGTACAATAGTCAGTACACCAGCTATGTAAGCCTGGAGATGTGGGTTCAATTTTTTTTAATTTTTCTGAGAATTTATTTAATCATATTCTATGTGTGAACTAATGTGCCTAATCATATTAGTAATTTTCAATGTAGTATTCTCTGAACGTGTAAGTGAATTCACATTCTGTTAATAAAGTTTATATGCATTTTATATAGGATATTGAATACTAAACGACATTTAAACAACTCAATTTCGTTGTTTATGTACTACTATTAAATTTGAGTACATTTTGTTATACTAAAGGTTCAATGAAGCAAATTTAACGAACAATTCGGAAATCCGTAAATAAAAGAATACTTTCCTTCATCGACTTTGACACTGTGGCACAATGGGTCGTTAGCACGAGAAATTTTAATTGATAAAACTTTCAATTTTAAAATCTTCTCATACGGAGTAAAATTTTTAAAACCCTTTCATAATTCACGGTATATATATCATAAAGAAATATCCTGAAAATTAAATAAATTTTAGCGTGGGTGCATTGATTTCTCCTGAAAAAATCATTCATTGTAATGTAGACACAATATTGTCACATTATTTCAATCCACACAATATTTAAACAACATGTACCACACTTTTCTGGCACAAAGACTGTAATTGATGGGGATTTGGATGTATGCCGGGAAGGGAGAGGTTAACTTAAACCGCCAACGTTTTGTATTCGTATCTCAACTGTCATTTATTGCACATGAAGATAGTAACAATATGGTTCATGAAGTTAGCCACAATGCTGCCAACGTGCCGGTGGGAACATAAAAAAGGCAGTCGTCCACCGTCGTGAGGCCAGCGTCAAAAACGCTTTGCCGACGTCCGGTACACTCCCCCAGTAGGGCTCTGCCATACTCCTGATCCACGTCGGCTGTCCGTTTTTCCGGCGTCGGCGGATGTGCGGGCGAGCGTCGGGCTTGGCGTAGACGGAGGCGACGAAGACGGCGGTGGAGCGACGATGGCGTCGGGCGACGACGCAGCCGGGGCGGCGACAAGTGCGTCGGGGCGGCCGGGGCGGCGGCAAGTAGCGTCGGGCGGCCGGGGCGGCGGCTTCCTGGTGGGCGCGTCCCGACTCGCAAGTTTAAGCGGCGAAGGGACATTGCGGGCTGCCAGCGCGGCCAGCGGAGGCGCAATCGGCGGCTCCCTGGCACGCGCGGCATCGATGAAGGGCGCGTCCCGCTCCGCCAGTCCTGTCGGCGGCGGGACGTCGCGGGATGCGAGCGCGGCCAGCGGAGGCGCAATCGGCGTCTCCCTGGCAGGCGCGGCATCGACGAAGGGCGCGTCCCGCTCCGCCAGTCCTGTCGGCGGCGGGACGTCGCGGGATGCGAGCGCGGCCAGCGGAGGCGCAATCGGCGTCTCCCTGGCAGGCGCGGCATCGACGAAGGGCGCGTCCCGCTCCGCCAGTCCTGTCGGCGGCGGGACGTCGCGGGATGCGAGCGCGGCCAGCGGAGGCGCAATCGGCGTCTCCCTGGCAGGCGCGGCATCGACGAAGGGCGCGTCCCGCTCCGCCAGTCCTGTCGGCGGCGGGACGTCGCGGGATGCGAGCGCGGCCAGCGGAGGCGCAATCGGCGGCTCCCTGGCAGGCGCGGCATCGACGAAGGGCGCGTCCCGCCTCGCGTTGCCAACGCAGCTGGGAGGGGCCCAGGCGGCGGCGAGGGCGTCGGGGCGGCCAGCGGCGGCGGTGAGGGCGTCGGGGCGGCCAGCGGCGGCGGCGAGGGCGTCGGGGCGGCCAGCGGCGGCGACGAGGGCGTCGGGGCGACCGGGGCGGCGGCGAGGGCGTCGGGGCGACCGGGGCGGCGGCGAGGGCATCGGCGCGGCCGGGGTGGCGGCGACGGCGAGGCGGCCGCGGCGGCGGGTAGCCGGCGCAGCAGTTAGGCCAGCGTTGAAGCAAAGCGTTTGTCCGTACGCTCTGATTTCAACAAATCCCATTTAGGCGATAGTAAGCCTTCAACAGGGCACCGGATTCTCGGTGAAATGTGCATTTTGATTGCACAATCACTTCGGTGCAGCTCTAGGTATCTTGCGCTGCTTATACATAACAGGCCAAGCGCAAGCATAAGTCTACTAGCTCCCCCCATTTGAGGGTGGTGGTTTATCTTCATAACCTTCGCACGTCGCGCTGTCTCAGGCAGCGTCGGTACGCAGGTTATCGGCTGTGTAGCACACAGTGGTGCGGGTGCTAATTCCGCGGGGTCACTCGTCCAGCCATCTTCGTCGCTGGTTGCCAACGCAGCCCAGAGTGGCGCAGGCGGTGGCTCCCCGGTGTGCAGCGCATCCCGACTCGCGAGTTCAAGCGACGAAGGGACGCTGCTCGCTGCCATCGCAGCTGGGAGGGACGCACGCGGCGGCGTCCCGGTGTGAGGCGCGTCCCGGCGATCCTTGCGGCCATGCTGGCGGCGATCCTTGCGGCCATGCTGGCGGCGATCCTTGCGGCCATCCTGGCGGCGATCCCCGTCCGCCAGTGCAATCGGCTGCGGGACGTCGCGGGCTGCCAGCGGTGCCAGCAGAGGCGCAATCGGCGGCTCTCTGGTCCGCATGCCCCCGATGTAGGGCGAGTCCCGGCCCGCACGTTCAAGCGGCCCCGGGGCATCGCGGGCTGCCGGCGCGGAGGGCGACCGCGGCCGTGGCTCCGCCGCCGCGCCTGGGCGGCCTCCGGCACTCTCTAGACGCACTGCCCTGGTTGTAAGGCAGGTGAGCAATGTTCCATAGCGCTTTCCTTGGCGGCCATTTTGGAGGCCATCTTGGCGGCCATCTTGGCGGCCATTTTGGCGGCCATTTTGGCGGCCATCCTGGCGGCCATACTTGCGGCCATCTTGGCGGCCATCCTGGCGGCCATCCTGGCGGCCATCCTGGCGGCCATCCTGGCGGCCATCCTGGCGGCCATCCTGGCGGCGGTTATCACAGCGATCGTCGTGATCGTCGTCTCCCGGGTCGCGCCGGCCGCTTGTGGCCAGGACATGCGTTTCCCGCCGCCTTCTCCCTACGTTGCGCTTCCGCTCGAGCCCCGCAAAGGCTGCGTGCTCACAGTGCGACATCAGCCAGATTCCCAGTTCGGCGAGCGTCGGCCTTTCGCCATCGAGCGGCTTGTGGGAGTTGTCGTGCAACCATAAGAACTGGATGCAGAAAGGCAATTTCTCGACCATTGAGGCGAGCAGTCTTGGGAGGGCCAAATATCGCGTTCCGACCTTTCCGATGACAGCGACGAGATTTTTTATCGCGACTGCCATGTCGATTACTTTGTCGATCCCACTGTGATCATTGAGGCTCGGCATTTGTTGCATGTCCTCCATCATCCGGCTGACGATCGTATCCTGATCGCCAAAACTCACGCGCAGCGAGTTGATGATGTCGCGAACTCGCTCGGGGTCGCTCAGCATACCTGCGACCGCGAGTCGCGCCTCGCCTTTCAGTGCCTGCCGTAACCTAATCAGATTTTCGGCGTCGGTGAGCGCACACACCTCCGTCGACTGCTCCCATTGGGCAATAAAGGTGGGCCACTCCATCGGGTCTCCGTTGAATGAGGGCAAGTCCTTGATGCTGGACTGCCTTGCGATGAAGGCCTCCATCTGCCTCATCCCCCTTGAGTCGGGGTGAGCAGGAACGTCCTGGGGCGGCGGCGACACTCTCGCCGCCGAGTCCGATTGGACATACATCATCGCCGGCTTGTCTGCTGTCCGGTGCAGTGGCGATGACATAGGGAACTCGATCGCCGGCTCGTCTGCTGTACGGTGCAGAGGCGACGTTCCCGGATACGCTCTCGCTGTATCCTGTCTCGGATTTTGGGAGTCGGAGAATTGCCGCATTACATCAGTGACGGCGGTCATCATCCGAGCAAGAGGGTTGTCTTGCTGGGAAACCCATGCCGCGGTTTGACGATGCGGGTCGTTTGTCAGTCCCTCCGTGTGCCACGAGTCCGGAGAGATATATGGCGCCGGCGTGACCGGGGCGGCAGCGGCGATCACGGTAGCGGGACCGGCGCTCGGCCCGGCGGCGGCACTTCCTCGGGTGGCTGTCTGTACAGCGTTCGCGGCCTCCAGAGCATTATACCGGGCCTCCATCTCACGCGCTACACGCTGTGCTTCCTCTAACTCGCGGCGCATCTGCGTGATCGCATTCTCTGTCGTTATCCGATCAGAGTTTCGGGACGATTCGCTTCCCGAATCGGACCCAGCTCTGCCTTTTGCGGCGGCATTCGCACCAGATCGGGTGGAAGGCATCTTTACAAGTCGTTGCAATCTTTACGGGTTGTAAGGCCGTAATTTCCGCGGTTTGCAGGGCTTTAGCACGGCACACGTTCGGTTGTTCTACCACTTATAGAACGCTGAACTTCACCTTCCACATCCAAATCAAACACTGACTCTAATCCGTTTCGAAGGACCACTTTGTACCACACTTTTCTGGCACAAAGACTGTAATTGATGGGGATTTGGATGTATGCCGGGAAGGGAGAGGTTAACTTAAACCGCCAACGTTTTGTATTCGTATCTCAACTGTCATTTATTGCACATGAAGATAGTAACAATATGGTTCATGAAGTTAGCCACAATGCTGCCAACGTGCCGGTGGGAACATAAAAAAGGCAGTCGTCCACCGTCGTGAGGCCAGCGTCAAAAACGCTTTGCCGACGTCCGGTACACAACAGATTGGTTTTATTTATAACATTTCATATTTAAAGCCGTTAAAAAGCGAAAGAGCTCACAAATAAATATATTCAAAAAAATCCTGTGTTTCAGAAGCTTTTCTAATTGATATTGTGTTGTGTATGTGTAGTGGAAATTATAAAAACTGATGCCTATATTTTCATAATTTAAAACGTTTTTGTGAAAGAATCGAGATCTACCAAGACCACCACTCAATTATTTTTTGCCTCTCTGACCTTCTACGTGTTGTGACCTTGACTCGTGACTTGCATCCTGTTAATAAGGAATTTACGTGTGAAACTTGATAAGCTGTGTGCGATGAATACACACATCACACCGATTTCAAATTCAACTGAAAAATCACTCGTGCAATATTGAAAATCTTGATTAATGGGATCGATTTAAAATTCGATAAGCCCGGCTCTCTGCTTACAGTAAAAAAAATCAGGTGTATATGTTTTGCTGTTAGCTGAAAGCCTGAAGCTTAGAGCTGAAACGAATTGAATAAGCAATATCAATCTGAATGAACGATAGCAGCGTTACTCCTGAAACACCCTGAGTCAGTTGGACCGTTACTCTATTATGCCTGGTTTATCCCACTGCACTAAATCGCCCCAGACTTGCGTAACGCAAGGCAGTATTACAGTATCAACTCAAGTGGCGTGCGGTCAGAACAATGGGAAAACTTTGAACAGTTAATTTTAAACATAAAAATTATTTACGCATAGCACACTATCTTTTTTATCCAAGATCCAATATGAACACGATAAAAGTTTAGTAGATATTAATTGGCCTTTTTGCTTTGGGGATTCCGAGTGTTGAAGTAGATTATTTTGATCCACTGAATGCGTTTTATGAGTGATTCGAGTCTAAGTGCAACTTAACTTATTTATTATAAATAAAAATAAAAAATTAATATAATTGAATGGTGCGCGTCTCGGCTAAACATCAATAGATTTTAAAAATAATAATTACCAGATCCTGGATATAAAAATGCTTCACTTGTTACTTTAATTAAAAAGTCCAGTGTTTGCAAATCATTAAATATTGATTAGCCCGAGCATATTAGTTCATATGTAGAATATGATTATTAAAAATTCTCACTAAATTGCAGTGGCTCGTTAGCATAGTTGGATAAATGCACCGGCCATGAAAGCTTGGGGATGTGGGTTCGAATCCCTCACAAGTCACGATGATATTTTCTGAGAGTTTTCTTTAATCGTTTTCAATGTGTGAAAAAATATGCTTAATCATATAAATATACTAATACCTGCATGGGTAAATAAATACGCATCCTGATTAACATTAATCTAAAATTAATAATATTAGTGCAATTCTCTAAGAGCTCTCTTACTGATAGCGTAACAGTAATTTATTGAAATATATCCAATTTCCTGGCACAGGATAACTGGTCTGTGCGGTGCCAAGACCGAATGGCACATCTTGCACCGCCTTGGGCTCCGGCTGGTCTTTGAGGATACCTGCAGAGTCCAGGGTCTGCAGAGACGGAGTGGGTGGACCTGGACAAATTGAAGACTATAACAGCAAAGGTGCCTTAACAGCAGATTTGTTTTTTGTATTAAATAACGCGATAGAGCCGTTATTTGCTGTGTATAGCGTGTTATTACTGTATCTTGAAATCCTCCCACTCGTCTATGTGCGATAGCAAGGATAATAACTAAATCCAATGACTTACACACTGTGAAGGGTTGATTACACTTATTATTTTGTAAATATACATTATCTTGTATTAATATAAATATATATTTATTACATTAAAAAATAAATAAACTATTATTTCAACAATCTAAAACCAAAGATACATATTAGAGTTTTTACAAATTTTAAATAAAAACTAATTAACGAAAATAGAAAAAGTTTAAATCTACCCTTTCTAAGATTTAGAGAGATTTATTCTATATGTGTAAGTACATATAGAATATCTTGATGGGAAATCTAGACCTGAACTAATATGTTATATCATGATTTTTAAACCCGTTATATTGTAGATAATTAACTGTAGTGTGTTTAACGCGTATCAATTTACATGAATTTAAATTTATATCAATTTTAGTTTTTAGTCTGTAAGAATGTGTATATTAAACTATTTATAACATCATTGATGGCATACTTTTTGAAAGACACAACTAAAAATAAGCATTCGTAACGTAACCCAAATGATGCAAATCCAACCTTCGTTGGTGCTATGGACTTTAATGAGAACAATAAATATTCATTCAATGAAGTACAAAATACAACCTCGGTTTGCTGCTCCATTCACTTCAGGTATTTTTAAGAGTAATTATGTACTGTATGTAGATTTGACGATTATTAACTTTCAAACAATACACACAAAATTCTCGTATACATTTTATAATAAAATTAAAAATTAATGAAAATACAACTCGATTCATTCATTAAATAATTTTTTTTTGTTCTAAAATAGGCAAATAATAAAAAAAAATCAAATAAATAATATTTATATACGACTTCGATTGAATACGAGATATGAAAAAATCAAAAAATAATTGTAAATAAATAAAAATGATCGATTATCTCTATCGTTAGTTCTCTTCGCTGAAAATGATATTTTAGCAGTACAAAAATAAAAAACCTTACGTGGTATTTTAATTTAATATATAATTGGAATATTTCTCACCATCCGTCCTTGAGGGTTGAAGGTTACATCAGCATAGAGTTGAATATGAACCATCAATTAAAATTGAACATCTTCGTGACCCAAAGTTTTTTGCTGGTATATAATTGACAGAAAAAAAATTACTTGAGCTATTAATACGTTAAATTTTTTACTATAAAAAACATTGATATCATAATGATTATGAAATATACTTTTTTACTTGTGTATGCACTCTATAAGGTCGCACAGAAAATTACAAAATTATACTGCACAATCAAATCCCGAGAGGTTTATAATAATATATATTAATTTTTTTTATGCGATGTTTTAACTCATTTGAAAATTATTAGTACCAATAAGTTAGTTTGTTGTTTGAAAATTTTAGGCATATTATTTTGTACAATTTGTTGCTAAATGTCTCCATAAACGGAAGACATTCATGTTCAATAGTATAAGACAGATTTTAACGAATCAAATGTCTCAAATATAGTTTGATAAGAAAGCAAATCGTTGCGATTAAAGAAAACTGTGGCTGTGTCTGGTTTGTATAGGGAAAGTAATACATATATTGGGGGCACTATAAATTAATTTAATTTTTCTTAAAAAGAGTTTCATGGTAGTTTCAGTATAATTTTAAGTAATTAATGGAACTGGTATTTATTTTGTAATACTCCATTTTATTATAATAAATTAAAACCAAGTGGTTTTGGAGACTACGTTTATTTCACTTGTAGCGAGAGCTCTTTCGCCGAACACGGCATCTTCAAAACTCCAACTCAGTTTTGAAGATGCCGTGTTATAAACGTAGTGAAATAAACGTAGTCTCCAAAACCACTTGGTTTTATTTTATTATAATAATTTTAAGTATTTTTTTTTACTGCTTTGCCAGAATTACTACTCTGGGCCCATGATCGGCGAGCGAGCGTCTGCGACCACTGAACCTCGAAGCGCGTTAGCCCTATTATACGATGTTAATGATGCCGGGTTACAGGTAGGAAATTCCCATAGCACCTGGAAGGCAACAGTCGCTATAAACTTTAATGGGAACACACGCCGGCCGCGCAATTAGATCCGCGAGGGATACGCGTAATTTATATGGTGATAAGAACCCGGCCGATCTCGGTGTGCACCGCCACGGGTAGTGGGCGGCTTGCTTTATTTTCTCCGTGGGACGGGGAAATTCTGTACCTGGCAACACCGCAGACTACCGCGGGGCCCATCAGCCTGCCAGTAAATGAACCTGTGTTTACGAAATGCGCACTTCAGTCTGGAACCTGTGCTACGAGCATAATTGAGGATGTGGTAAACTTTCGCGTATTTTGAAAAAAAAATATTTCATTTTTGTATAAGTATAAGGATCTACACTACGACTATGTTTAAGTCATATTTTATATTCATAAAAAGTATACGCTTTATGCAGAAAGACTCAAAAACTCACTACACTATTTACTCTAAGAAAACCTTAGACAGAAAAACATATGCACAAATCTTCTTTGAGAAGTGGCACCTAAAGAAAACTATAAAGTTGTTTATTAGATGGATTTTTTAATTTTTTTGAATGATTAAAAGTATTTTTATACTGTTTGCTTAGTATTCGTTCATAATTTATAATACAATTCGAACAAATCAAGGTTTACACAACTTTGACAGAATAATAACATCAAATATTCGAAAAAACAAAAATATCTCACGTTCTGCTGATTTCACTTTTTTTTAGTAAACTCTTATCTTTATTATTTCTCAAATCTGACGAGCACTTTAATAACACGTTTTAGAAATGCGCCATAAAACTGTTGTATCGACAACCGAATCTCCGAGCGCTTATACTTAAGACCAACTCGCGCTTAGAACACATCTACGGCAGTTCCAAGGAACCTCGTAAATTTTTATAGTTGAAGATACAAGCCCGAAGAAGACTCTTTGATTTGTAGACAAACTTTCAAAAGCATTCACAGAGCTTTACCGTTCAATAAACTCACGGGAATATACACGCACGACCCAGTGAACTCTATCCCAAACGGTTTAGCATAATATAATTATTTGCACTGTGTGTGATGGAGATTTCGTTTCTATCAGCGTTCACACAGCATTGTTAGGTAACTGACTCTGTGAAAGAAATTCCTTCTTAATTATTTGGATAACTTTTATTTTCACTGGCGCGCCGTGCAACAATAAGTTATTTAATTGCGCGAAGAATCAGTTGTTATATATTCGTTAGGGAATAATGTGTAAAATTTCACACATAAATTCGGAGGTAAATCAGTTTTTTTTTGTTGTTGTGTGGGCGATTCCCACATTTGTTTCTTTGGTGAAAACTCTACGCTGCGATTCGATCTGCTACAAGATCGCTGACTAGAGCTTCGGAATATAACAGTTTATTTACAATTTTCGTATAAATATTTAATTACTTGACATTCGAAAGAGTATTTCAACTTGTAACTTTTAACCTGGGAACTCTGTTACAAAATATTTTATTAATAATTTTAATAATGTTTTTTTGTCTACATGTTATAGTTGATAATGTATGGTGATTGTTTGTTTATAATGTAAGCTGATTTGTTACCATGTAATGAGTCAGATACTGATTTATATATATATATATATATATATATATATATATATTTTAATTTTGAAATATAAATAATTCATAACTGTACTGCCAGGAATGTCTCGGAGTGATTCCCATTCTTCACAATCCCGAAGACGACGGACGTTGCGTCACGTGACCTTTCCAAATTTCTATTATTACGGAGTAATTTTACAAAAAAGTAAGCCTTCTGCGGTTAGTTGGTTGAAAAAAAAACTTAGATAGCTTGTAACTCCGATATAAATTGAACGAAATATAAAATTTGAGTCACCGCATCTATAGTGAAGTATTTTAAATCACTCCATGCTTCAGTTAACCGAGTAGCACACATGCTAACAAAAATGATATTTCTGTATTATATAATCTGTAAAATCGAATATTAAGTATTTAAAGTGACGTCACACATATTAGATGTATGGTGTCACTGTATTTGCAATGCTTTGCCACATTGATTCAGTAGTCGGGAAATAATAAGACAGTTGAAAATTACTGAGAAGTGTGATATATTTTTATGGCAGAAAGCAAGACTAAAATATTTCTTACGTTTTAATGATGACTTTTTCATAATAACTCGCTTTTTTGCAAATAAACTCTTATCAGGAGATTATGAGAAAAATATACAATGTATAGTCATAAATCTAAAATGTTAAAAGATAATGAAAACACTGTGTAAAAACAGGCATCCTAATGAAAATCAACTATGTTAATTGGTTGTATTATACAATTGATAAACATGAAACTTTTTTATTAAAAATTTTTGGATATAAATCAGAAGTAAGTAATTTTGTTTCTATAATAAAAACGGTGTAAATATGAATCTGGTTTTGAGAATAGGCAGATAGTTTTCATGCCACGACTCGCCCATTCTAAATATTTAATCTTAGGAGCTCGTGCGGTCATATTTCATTCTACATGTAAGTATATTACCATTCGTGGTTACACAAGGTAACGTTCGTGTCCAGCCGAACAAATTACAGGTAAAATATCACACAGGTATACGCCGATAGCATTGATTTATAATGCAACCTGTAAAAATGAAGATTACCTTCGTACTGTGCCGCGCACTTTTCTGGGGAATTCTTGTCTGGATGTATTATAAAATATGAGCAATGAAATAGTTCACGTAAGAAAGTTTTTGTTAGTTTATAAAAATAGCAATGAAAAGTTTACGGTTATAAGTGGTATCTTAATAAAGAAGTAAAAAAATATAAGTATTCACAAGTTATCTAGAAAAACCATGTCATAATATGGTGTTAATAACTAGGAGGCGAAAACAACGACAAATGCTTAAAATGTGTTACCTAGTTTTATTAAAAAAACTTGTGCCTTTAGTATTTGGTTATTTGTAATTATATACATAAATTTATTAAGATCAAATTTAGTGAATGAACAATTAAATAAATATATTATTTGATTCGCTCTCTTTTCTCCTTGATTTTAATGATTGATAAGATTTGATTATAACATTAAATTTAACAACTGTAAAATATTTAATTAGGGTGTTTTTTAATCAGGCACAATAGTTTAACATGTTGAATAGTGGTTTTTCCTAGTAATAAAATTATATGAGTAAATAATACACGTAAATACATTGTTAGATATAAGTTATATTGACAGTTACTTATTAGTATTTATATCAAAATTATACCATTGGTATATACTTTCACTACATGGTGAGGATTTATTACTCAGTGATATTACTTCGGGCTATACACATATGGCTGGACCTTTCAACAATCAAGATCCCTACCTAGATATGGTTAAAAAACCTGAAGATCTTATCAATGAAATGAAATCATCAATACTGCCAACAGTGAAAGTTAAATGTACCAGGACACGCCATACACGATCACAGTGAGCTCTGCCAATGACGCTGCAAGGCAAAATACTCGACAACGTAACAAAAAAAATTAAAAAATTGATACAGACAATGCTAAGCCTTTCTCTCTCTGTAGAAAACTTTTCACGGTTAATTTAAACCTTCGATGAGTAATGCTGTTGTAAAAATGGTTGAATAAAAAAGGCGAGATGATTGAATTAATGTATATACTTATTATAGAATCAAAGATTGCAAGATGTGATACGAGCGTGTCTATTCTGCAAGAGTTGTTACTGAAGAAAAGGTTTTTACTTTATTTATCCAAATATTACATTACAAAAAAGTATAAGTTTGAATGTGGAGCTAATACATTAAAAAAACATCTATTTATTCTTTCAAGGTTATGATTTATTAAAAAAATAGATCAAACTCGATAATGACTGTAGCGTTTCAGATAGAATGTGAATTATTATGGGGTGAATCAGTTCTAGGCCTCACAGCAAATCTAGACTAAAGTGAAGGATAGACTGAATGGTATTATACAAACTATCAGGCGTAAAATAACCTATTCTCGTTTTCATGGCAACGAAACCGCAAGACATTCAATACGTTCAGAATGTTTAACCGTACGAAATGAATTTGAGAATACATTACAAATATATGTGAAATATTTTTCAATGTCAAGAAAGTAATAACATATATAGTTTCGATGGTTTCTATGGCTTTTTTACAGCAACAGGTTTATAATTTAAAGTAAATTACATCTAGCGGTACACTTCTTTTCATATTACGGTATTTCCGAGATATTTTATTTAAATTTTGTACTTAATGAGATTTCTTCTTGAATTTGCTTTACCTTCTTAACTAATAATAAAAAAAATTAGTCAATTTATTTAATTTAATACCATAATTTTCTCAAAAGAATTCTACAATAGGTATTTTTTTATAATATTCAATTTTTTGTACTTGTTATTGCTCGTTCAAGCAAAGTATTAACCAGTTATTTAGTAATGTAGATATTAATTAAATTTTCTTTATAGATCACCCCTAGTATTAAAGTATATTTTTTTAAATCTGCAAATTACTTTTGATCGAAAAATCATTGTTTTTAGTATATTCCTAGAATAAAAATTATTTTTGATATACTAATGCAAGTTTCGTAAAATGTCATTTGATAATGCCACTCAGCAGAGTGCATAAAGCCTACAATGTTTCAGAGCTAACTCCAGCGGTATGATTCGCTTCAGCCATGCCGACCACTTACTTTCTTCTCGGTCTTCCTCTAGAGACCAGCCCGACTAGAAATACTCGCAGACCTAATTATCTAGAATAAATCTCTACTACGCAATTTCACAATCTCTCGGCAAGTCGATAAGGGATTTATTGTTTCTAGTAATTGGCCGTGGAAAAAACCGCGGGACCAGCTGGGCGGGTACTGACGAAGTCGCCGGCAATCCATTAAGCCATTGCAGATATAATATATATTACTGAATGAATAATATTGAATCACGTTTTGAATTATTATTTATTGATATGGTCATTGCGACTGGAGTTTTTTTTAAAGGTTAATGGGCGTCTTATAAATATTATTAAGTGTTTTTATGCATCCACAAAGAGCGAAACGAAATGTAATGTTAACTTTCCGACTACCCACTTTCTGGTATAATGATAATAATAAATCATACCAGTGATAACTTATACACAAAGCGGCAAAGAGAAATGAAAATAGTTGTTTTACTTTTTTTATGTTATAATTGAAAAACTCATTGATTGATATATGATTATTTAAATTTTATATTTAATCAAATCCTATTTTCATTTATACAAAACAATATGTTTTCAAGTAATCGATTACCTAAAAATATATCGAATTCGTGATAATTTTTTATATATATTAGAACAAGCGAGTCTTTAATTGTTATCTTTAAAAATCATATGCACTAAGCAACAGCGAGAGATTTCAAATATTGACGCAGTGAGAGGAGAACTGATTGAGAATCTTTATGCGAAAATTCTGAGAAAGATACGAATTCAAGATGAAGCACGGATCAGCCATGTTGAGTGATCAGGAAACTTTAATGAGCTTCCACAAATCTACCTTGGATAAACGGAATTAATAATGAACTAGCTCAGAATGCATGGGAAAGAAACTCGAGTGGCCAGCTGATAATAAAGAGAATAAAAGCAGAAATATATAGATTATTGAAGTTCTTGTATGTACAATTATTTCTTTACTATAAAATACTTTAACATTTAACAAATAGAAAGGCAAGTGAGTCGTTCTTTTGACTTGGCATTTGTTTACTATTAAAATGGCATCACAGTTGAGGTTGTTCTTATCTAAATTATAAACACTAAGATTCACTTTGGCGAATTATACCGATAATATATTTTAAAACCGGATGCATTTATTGAAGAATAAGTTTTTAATAGTAATGGCGTTATTGTATTCAATTAGTAAAAGCCTTAAATATTGTTCTTCGATAATATATATTAGAACTTTCACTAGTGCAAATATGGTTTGGCTTTAAACTTCGAGTCTCAATAATGTTGAAAGCCGTTGATTTTATTCACAGAAGTAACCATAGTAAATATTTAAATAATATTCACAATAGAGAAATGAATTATTTATAAGGAATATTAATTGTAAAATTAATAATGTTATGATTTACGATGTCATTAAAATTCAAGCACATTAATCTTACGTTGTTCAGGAAACTGACTGCATTATTATCCGTACGATTTACAGGTGTGGTAGACATATATATTTTATATGCAAAGCAATATTGTAAATATTTAAACTATTGTTTAATGAGCTTTACTTAAGAATATTTTTTAAACTATGAAAACTATATAAAAATAAAACGAAATTTCTTAATCAAAGTTTTTAAATCAAAAGGTGTCTTTCTACCCATTTTTTATATTAATTTACTTTTTATTAGATTATAACGTGGCGATACATTTAAGCGTACGTATTGAGCACAGTAAAATTTTATAGATTATGCCTAATCTACAAGTACTGTATATATATCTTTCACATTTAAAATATCCACTTGATTATTATTCGTATACTGTTAAGATATAAGTAACTACTATGCTTAAAATACTTTATTCCTGAAATTTGTTATATATAGGGAGTTTAAAAATTGGCTTGTAAGGAATATGTATGTACTCACGTCGTTTTTAGGGAGTTCTTCGTCGTTGAGTTCTTCGTGCTCAGTTGTCACTTTCGATTCGGTTAAAATTCGTCCATCCGGCGCCAACGCTCTGGATTCCTCCTGAAAATGTTCAACAACGATGCAATTTAAACAAAACATCTTAATTTCATCTTAAAAGACTTTCTATTTAAAGTGTGGTTAGTAAAATAATGGAAATTAACAATATTTATAATAACCGAAATAAATATTTAATATCACATAAATCTATGGATACTAAAATTTATGATGAATCAACAATCTCGTGTCTTCAACTGAAAGCTTTAAATATAGTAAATTGCAACGAATAAAATGAAATTCTATCTTATCAAGTATAATCCTTCTATAATTTTACAGATCAAGCTGAGATTATTGTACTCTAGGTTCTGCGACACAGAATATCGTGAGCGCAGCTAGATAAATTTAATACTTAAAAGTTTTATGAATATTATGGAACCGCATACAAATAAGCCCACGATTTCCATTTAATAACAATTTCAAAGGTAAGTTAATATTCAAGGGATATGGATTTCAATTTATTTAAAAATTAAATTAAAACCAATCATTTGTTGTACTCAAATTGACCAGTTTTTAAATTAGCATTGAGACATGGAAATAATACCAAAAAAACTTAAAGATTTAGCTCATCAAAGGAAAGAACATAATAAATACTCTTGTTGACTAGCCAGAGATAGTTACTTATCAGTTAGATATTTATCAGTTATTTAATTTTATAAGGCTTACCTTGTCTTCAGTATCGATAGTCTTCTTGGTTTTGGTGGTTTCCTTGATGAGAGTGGGACCGCTGGTCACCAGAGCCTTGCTGAGGTCCTGTTCTGTGCAGGTCCTCAAGGCCTCGCGAATATCTTCGCAGCCAGCTGACACCGCTTTTATGTAAGCCTAGATAAAAAACATACAGTAAGTCACTATACAGAATACAGAACCAAATGAAATATTCATAAATTTTATTACTTTTCATGTCCAATATATCGAACAAAGTACTGTATGTTTATTTTCAAGAAATAAAAAACCTAACAAACATCTCTCGAAATGACTCTAGTGAAAGAGGCTCAAAATAAAAACAAGCCATGCTTCAATTTATAAGAAACCATAAGTGTATTAAGTTAATGATACCATAGAAGATCATTTCTATAGTACAGTTTAAGATTATCTCAATAAAATACAAAGACCTCGCAAAACTCTTTTTGCTAGTATGGTTACAATATTTAAATTAATTTAAAAATATGTTATAGTTTATTTGTCATGGCGTGCTTTTAAATATACTCGTATAATGACATTATTAAATATTTGATTTATGGTTGTAATATCAAAAGTTTTGGGAAAGTCACAAATCTAGTTTATTTTGTATTATAATATGCTTATGATTCTTTATTTTTAACTCTACATGGGGTATTAAAATAATATTTTGCCGCATAAATTTTACGACCCACAGAATAAGTTTATAGACACGTTTTGTGTTAGTTATACATAATATTGATGGACATTCGATAAAAATGTAGCAAGCCGTGGTCAACATAATATATTTTTCCGTAAAAACTAAGGTATTTCGATAATTTTTATTATATTGATAATATATATTACATTCTTTCTTTAACGGCTGAATTATTGACAGCTGAATAACTTGTTTAAATTTTTATTAGTAAATATGGTCAATGACCTATGATATAGAGTTTGTTATAAATAATGATTTATATTTTTAGTATAGTATCTTCCAAAATAGGTCAACGGCAATATTATCAAAAAGGGATTAAAATCATAACGAGATGATAGTAGTGACAATATTTAGTTTACATTAAAACTGCGCTTTCAAAAATACTGTTGCCAAATTATAAACAGAAAACTATTTTCACAACATTGATAAGTCACATTTCACAATAGTTATAACACAAGTCTTATTTCACAATAAGTCATGATACATAATCGTTAAACTATAATAATTTATTCATTTTACTAAAAACATCGAACACCTTGTCCGGCTGCAACGCCGCCTTGTAAACGCCTCAAATAATTATTATGAAATAACTACAGTGAATTATTAAATACTTTTTACTGTAAAATTATATCACACAGTTAAGTGTACTGCACACGTAGTCGCCCAACAGACGACCGATCAACAAACTGCTTCTGGTAGTATCTGTTGGTCGGTAAACACAATATATTGGTTGTATTGTTACGAGTGTAGTCTGTCTCATAAAATTGACAATGAAACTGCACACAATTTTGAAATTTAAGCTAAGAGAGTATATCGCGCACGTAGCTCACGACTTGGGATAAAAAGTAGCCGCATAATATGCATTCTTGCTCAATGGCACCAACAACGTATCGTCTTATTAACTGAGCTATATTTACATACTGTGTTTTTTTTTTTTTTTAATATTTGCATAGATGCATGCAGTATAATAAATATTATTTTATTGCTAGAATCTTTTTTTAATATTCGATACGTATACAGCGGATTGTAGTATCTTTGGAAGTTCCCAAGAATTCCTTGCATCAGCGTGAGACGGTAGAGTATTACGGTTTGGTTACAAATCGTGAGTCGGCGCGACAGCTTTATGCCCGCGGAGTGCTAATGTACCAAATAGCGAGAACGGAATCTTAAATTCAGGTCCATCTTCTGAGAATGGAACCAGAGCTGTATTTTTTTGCAATTATAATTTATGAATAATTTCAATATTAGAATAAAAATGTACATTTAATCTTTTTTCATTTCCCATTTAAAACTAAAAAGTTAATGAGATTATTACATTTTTTTTATGGTCACAGTAAAGGTTCTTCAAACCTAATTAAAATATATTTAAAAGTCAATTTTACTGTATAATCGAGTTTTCAAGTGACGAGTGTTTTAAAAGAAAATAAGTCGTTGAATACTCAAAATACGAGTAATACTTAAAAAATATTTTTGCGGCTTACGCAAAACTGAGTAAAGTGAAAGAGGGTAGTAAGTCACTAAATAAATAAAGTGAATCAGATTTTAATTATTTGATTATTTTTTTCATATGAGATAAGCATTAATTTTCAAATAAATATTTTGTGATTAATCACTAGGTATATCAATACAGGTCACATGGGATATCAATACAAACTATTATTTACCCAATAGTCCTACTATGTAAAAAAAACTGATGACTTGCTATGTTTGCTTTAAATTATATTTAAAAAAAAAACATTGACTATGTTCCAATACTCCAGCATATTATACGGATTCACAGTTAGTTTTTAAATCAGTTGGGGTGTAAAAAACGCATTATTTCCATTTACATTTAGCAACTGTTGGAATCTCACTACTTTGATTCTTGGAACTATTGCTCCGTCCCGTTGACTTTGCAACCAGCTCCACTTCCATCCATATCATTACATTGAGTAATAAAAAACTTCCCATAATTATCAATTTTCCTATACCTGTATTATTTTAATTCCTAATTGGACAAGTTCCAGCTTTTATGTCCAAGGTTCCGAGAAAATATCAGTGACAGGCATCTTGTTTTTGCATTTATGACATTATTTCCGTGGGAAGAGTATTCTCTATATTTCATTTCGGACTAAAGAAAACCATCTATATAAATTACTATGTAAGAATTATAAACTCTATATCCTGGCATATAATTGTTGTGAAGTTCCATAAACTAATAAAAAAATTCCTGATAACCGTAAACTGTAATAACCAATCATTTTTCACTCTGAATGTATTCTTAACATCATATTTATTATCTAGTATAAGCAAATTAGTTAACTAGCAAATAATAAACGTTTTTGACGTAATTGCAAAGTAAATTGTTTTTTTCGCTCTTTTAAAATCGTTTATATTTATTTTATGATATCTATTTCCCAGAATGTCACGGTATTAGTACCATTCGGTGCTGACTTTATTAGGCTCCAGAACGAATATCACAAAACTATCAAAAGCATAGTAAATCAATTTTGTAATTATAACTCTTGATCGCTTGAAAAAAATTAAATTATATAATATAATATAAACATTTTAAACTGAAAGCTCTCAATAGAAAATTTAAATTAAAAAATATCCAATATTAAATAGATTCTGTACAATAAAAATGACAGATAAGAAAATCAATGTTAATAAAATTAATATGTAGTAATACGCCCACGAGTGTTTTTTTTTTTGTACCGATCGTGTCACAATGCTTGCTTTTTTAGCAGCAAGTATATAGCAAAATAAAACATTTAAAAGAATATTCACATTAAATGATTTTTTTATGTTAACTCGCCCGGTATAATTAAATAAATCCATAAAAATAACGAGACAATTGATTTGAATATTAATGATTATGTTCTACAAGCTTTGATCCATAATAATGGACATCATGAGCACTTGAAGCAGTGTAAAAGTGTGTTTTCTCCGAACGCATTTAATCAGCCTTTCTATCCGCCCGCGGCCCTCACGAGGCGCCTCTGCCCCACCTGCCCGCCCCCGCCCCCGTCCCTGCCCCCATGGTCCCTCTCCCATTACGCCATCGACCACCACACCCAGTGTTTTATGAAGACATATAAAGATTACGTCCCAAATAAATCTTTCTTTCAAAACCAGCGAATGCATCTCTCAAGTCTTTATCTACTCAAATAATGCCATGTTTATGATCACCGCTTTAATTAAAAGAATGTAATGCTATTTAATGACAGAGAGCCGGTCGAGGAGCTCGGATACTTTCGTTAGAGTAGTTTAATGTATTTTTAATAGTTGTTCTCTTTCTATAGCTTGTATTTTACTTGGCTCAATAATAACTATGCCTACTAACCAAGAAGACCTAATAGAGATTTTCTCAGTAATAGTTTACTGATTCGTAGTATAATGCTTGGCACAATTGTTTTCCGAGCATGAGATTCCGTCTTCATATTTGGATGATGCTGGAGCAATTTAAGCCTTTCAAATTTTATAAAAAAATATTTGCTTTTAGATTTAATGATAATGAAAACCCATCAAGTACTGGTTTACAATAATCTCCTTTCATGATATAGATTAAATAACTTTAAAATGTGCATGAACACTGCTATTTATCTTTATTGCTAAGATGAAAAACTAACATTAAATATACTTTGAATAGTGTAACATTATTCGTATCGATAAATACATGTAAGTAAAAATTAAATATATAATGGTTGCAAGATACGTCTAAGTATAGCGTATCGTTATCGAGTTCACCTGATAACTGTGAATGAAATAGCATCTGCTGATGTGTGTATAATTTCAGAGTTATTTCTATGTGCAAAACATCCACCATAACGCGCATCCTGTCCCTTTTCCAGCACCATTAACTCCGTAGCCCCGACACCGTTGATTAGAATAGGGGTTTTTTCATTTCCATTTTCCATGGCCGCAGCAGGTAATGACGAACGATAATAGCGCACGGTGCGGCCGCTTCACAGGGCGGCCCAACCGATGACTGTAAGAAGCCACCATCGCAAAAACCATAATAGGCTGAACTATAACAGCTGGTGTTGCCAACGGAGTACTTAAATGAATAAATATTTCTATAATTGTAATAATCAAAATAAGACGTAACAACAATTTATACTGACAATGCCAATACTAATTGCCATCGACCAAACTGAAACATAGGTAAAACAGGGACTCGATCATGAGTTCTCTGTCTAAATATTAAGCCAGCCAAGAATCAAATTCATAAATCATGATACATTTTTAAGTTACTGTGTAGGTACGCAACTTGCAAGAATAAAAAAAAAAAACAATTAAATACTTCTGTTTTGTGAATTAACGTTTTTCAATTGAACTTATTTGACTTATAGTATGCTTCAATATTTTTTTTATTTTCGTTAAAGTTTAAAATAAATAAAGTATAACTGTAAAATTATGATTGTAAATAAAGTTTTTATTTAAACTAAAGGGCTCGAGCATGTCAAGCTCCAAAATGGACGAAATATTATCAAATATACATTAACACTCGAAAATAATAAAACTAGCTCTTAACTAGTACACAAAAATATATCATTTTAGGTATTTTTTTAAAGTTAATCTTAAGGTTAAAGTTTATTCGAAAGTTTTTACATGGCAACCCTACATTAAATTCGCAGCTTCACACACGTCAGCTGGGATCATCAAAGTAGAAGCCGACCTGTATTCCAAAACTGACCAAAGGTCAACGACTAAATAATGCGGAAAACTCCAGTGCGGTGCGGAGATGGATGATTTCAGTACGCGGAGTCATTTGGGTTCTTGTGGAGCCGTCCTGATGATGACTCGGTGCTGTTAAGTACAGTGATCGCTGCCATGCTGCGCCATAATTGCGTGCTGGGTACATCGTGCTTTTTGTGTTGGATCTTCGCATTATTAATGATTATTTTTCTCTAAAAGAACTTTTCTAGGAATGAGTACGGACGAGTCTCATTGTATATGCTTATATAATCTTTAATTTTACAGAGCCAACAAGGTTATGGTATTATATTAAGTATGAGAGGAAATCGTTATCTATCAAATATATATACACACTTTCAGCAAAGCTATAATTCTATTGGTTATGAAACCGTAGTATATTATTAGTATTATAAGAATTGATAAGTTTTATAGTCAAATCTAATTTTAAGCATTTAAATTATAAATTTTTTTTTTTCATTTTAAATATAACGAGTCAATTGTTTAAATGCCAAACACATCCTATACATAATGTTCAAGTATATATGGGGCATTTCGGCCACACGAGTTTGTCATGACATTTTACGTACAAATCCTGCACTCAACTTTCAACGTTACCAAAGCCCATTTATTTCTTTCCGTACCCTTTGAGTTTCAGTTATATTTACAGACATCCCATATATAACAAGCCTATCATTTAAATGCCAAAGACATTCCATACAGGATGGTCTAGTGTCTATGGGACTACCAGGCCACGCGAGTTCGTCTTGGCATTTTATCTGCAAATCCTGCTCTCGACTTTCTATTCGTGATCGTCCCGGATCAATGGACCAGCTCAAAGCTCTTCTTTTGCATCACAATATATTATGAAGCAACCTCTACAGCTTTCTTTGCCAGGACATGACTTGCAGTGCAACACGTGACTGCATTACACAGACCAGTGGCGTATAGTCTTACCGATAAAATAAATCATTAAATTAAAAGTATTTCAATGTGATATCATAATCAATTTTTGTTTTGACCATAAACGGATATTTGTGAGTTAGTAGTGGATATTAACAACTGTTTCAAAATGTTATACATAAGTAATTAAAATGCAAAAACCGTTCTTTATGTATTTTTAATAAACTACATTGTAACGAATTATTTTAAGTATTTTACAATTTACCCCAGTTCTATTTTTGGTTAGAGTTGAAGCTTTAAAAAAATTAACAATTGAATGAAAATATTCAAAAATATACGTCCACCAATTAATTTTGTAACAGCAATGATAAAACGCCTTGCTAAACATAAAATAAGATTTAGAAAAAAATTATAATAAATTATTTAAAAGATAAAGCTGCAAGAATTTCTCATGGTTGAATTGCGATAAAAATATTTTTCCGCTTTACTTTAACATATGTCCTTATATTGTTTTCATAAATTTGTTATAAACTCAAAAATTATTACTGCCCAAGAAGTAATAAAATCAAAATAAAAAGGCTACATGAATGGCATGATAATTTTTCCGGTCAATTATCATTATTTTTCACAAACTGCAATACGAAAGTTCTTCACGTACGCTACTGTACTGACACCGGATATTTCAGTACTTCGTGCATTTATTTTTGATTTAATATTTTTTATAACGTTCCATAATCACTCACCTCGTCCGGTACATTCTTAGGCGTCTGCGAGAAATCCAGAGATGAATTATTAATCGTTAAGGTACTTTTACTTCCGTGCAATAGCTAACTAAAAATTACA
The DNA here is from genome assembly GCA_022113835.1 of Atopsyche davidsoni. Classification (NCBI taxonomy): domain Eukaryota; kingdom Metazoa; phylum Arthropoda; class Insecta; order Trichoptera; family Hydrobiosidae; genus Atopsyche; species Atopsyche davidsoni. Next base: position 12,016,672 of record JAILWY010000014.1, read on the forward strand.
AAAACGATATAACTATATTATATCCCAAAGCAATACGGATTCGTATCCTCTCATCTTGGATACGAATTCAGTAGAGTAAAACTACTCAGTACATACTCTCTTTTTGTTACTATATTTAATAAATGACATCATTGCATTGGTATAATTATGATGTTGCACTCAACATGCAATTCTTAGGTCATCCTTCAGGGCAACGTTGAAGGTGAATGAAAACTTGGTCAGAGGAGAATGTCGTGACCACAATTTGTGACTGGATAAATAATCATTTATGTATAAATAACACTTTCATAATTTTTTTATATGTAAAAAACGCAGATAAATGTTGATATTTATATATAGATAATTCAAGCCATCAAACGATGGCCGAAAATTAATATATTAAATTACAGGTAAAAGATTAAAACTAAAATTCTTACTCCAATCTAACATCCTTTAACATTTGTTTTCTCTCTCCAATAGTTTCTAGGTCTACATGCAAAAAAATGACACGGCATGACACAAAATTAACAACCGTATTTCATTGCATGGTATATATTGCTTTAATTAAAGTAACATTCGTCTTATAAGTATTTATCAAAATTCAATACGTAAGATTTTACATGATGATGTTGGCCCCAGTACTGAGATCAAAACGTCAAAAAAATTACAATATAACGCAGCAGAATACCCAAGAACGAATTAAATCTAAAGAACAACGGCTGCATATTTAAAAAAATAGTTTCGCTTTTACTTAAAACACTTCAAATATTTTAATACTCAGTAATACAATTTAAACGAGCGCAAAATAAGTTAATTACTAATACAGCATGAACACTCTGAACACTGACGTTACAAATAAGCGTTCACTGGCGTTTCAATGGTCGTCTTCAAATGTCAGCCGTTCAGTTCCCAGTCGTGCAAAAAGCGAGGCGGCGCACCTCACCTGGCCCAGGTCTGCAGTTCCACCTTGCAGCAACGCGGAGTAGAGGACCTCGGCTCCGGCAGTCGGACCTTTCAATATACCGTTAAATTGGGCACCTCTCAAGAGACGCAAACGGTAGGGATGGCAACAATCGGATTCATTCGAATCGTTCAAGAAAATAATCGATTGATTTCTCCGAAGACGGTTCCAGCACGAGGCCCGAAACGTTGGAGCTCAACACCCAAGAATCCTAACTAGGTAAAATCAAACCAATGCATTCTGTCACAAATTATATAAGGTCGGAACCCAATCGATTCCAGGTGAAAAATTTTAAAATCCAAACTTACTTAATCGATAATCCAAATTATATTTTCTACTGCTGATTTTTTAAAAAAACCCTTGTGATTAAATGATGAATTATTCGATTGCCTACATCACTAGTTAATGATGGTCGTTGATTGATGGGGGACTGACTATTCGTGTGATTTGGAATTCATGTAAAAAATCAACCTAGGAATGCGCATACCTCGTTGTACGCACAGCTGGTTATTTGGAACTAATGATGTCATATTCGATTTGGTGTATTTGTTTCTGTACGAAATTACAAGCATGCAATAAGTAATCGTATAAAAAATAATGATAAATACAGAAAAAAAGTAAAGATTCAAAATGCCATGCTTTCGATGATTCTGTTTTGGTTACATATTTAGATTTTTTATGTGTAAATAACAATTGGGAAATTTACGTCTTGTCTTAATTTAAAAAAATATATATGCATTTAAGTATTGTATAATTTAAAGAATAAAAACATTATGTCTAATGAGAAGCTAGCGTAGGGCCATCGGTACATAAAAATATCCAAATTTTAAGTCAATTGCAGATTCACGATAGTCAAAAACGTCAGAAAAGCGCTGCGTATAATCCAGAAGCAGTTGTAATTTCTAACTTGTAACAAAATATTAGCATGTTAAAACAGCACAGTTAGTAAGAGGATCTGTTTGTTTACATCTAGTTTTGCTGTTGTTACATCATACCTCTTGATGCAACGTTCTTGAGTGAATAGTACCTGGGGTAAAGAAACTAGAGGTCTGGTTTGCGTGTCAGATGATATACGAATAACTGCCGCTCTTAGGTGCTAACTTTCCATACCGTGCCATGAACAGAGCCTTATTTACAAGGGAAAACAGAAGCGTTATGGAGATCCATTATGCAAGCGTGTGTTCAGGAAACTTTACGTCATGTAGGCCAGCGTGGTTTGTTAAGTGAATTCTCGGATATTTGTATTTAAAAAATTATCAATTTCCTATTTATTTACATTTGTGTATTAAAAGCACTATATATGCACTATCTATGCACGCTTTACTGAATATACAGCATAGTAAATAAAGGACACATTACCCTTGTCTTAAAATCTAATGTATACAGATACAAATATATACCTAAAAAAATTATTGCTGTTTTTATTAAGTAACTATACTACAACAAAAAATATTTAAACGTGAGGTTATAATAATATTGCATTAGATTTGTTTACAAATAACGATTGTCAAACATAGTAAGCACTCTACGTCATTTAAAATTAAAAAATATATATAAAATATAAGAATTGAATATTTTACAATTTTACATCCACGTGTTTTATTTTATGACGCAAACGGTTTGCATAGTAGCGTGCATTTCAGACAAGAAATAAAGCACCATACATTAAACTATACATATATATCGTTATATTTCTGAAAAAAATATTGTATTTTTATGAAACCCTCATGAAGCAAACAATCTTTGATAATACACAAATAAATTTGTACAATGCTTCATGTGTATTTTTTCCATTGTGCTGTAACAGGCATAATATTATGAGCAGTTGTTAAACACCTACCTAGATAGCAGGTTAATACCCTATAGAACAAAAAAATACAGGCTATATTTAAGCAATCCCCGACCGTCACGCGGATTGAAACCAGATATGTATTAGTTATTCATGGCGTCGAGAACAACGCTGTGGGTTAAACTTATCTCGCGAGCCATGGAGGCAGAAGAGAAGGTCTTTGGTCCATCCACTCCATTGTTCCTGTCTGACCGCCGGCCTTTAGGCGCACCGGTGCATGGAGGTGCTTTGAACCAGTTTATAAGAGTTCACATCCATTGGAACGTCAGCGCACGAAAAAATTGCAGTGTGCAAAAAAAACGCGCTGTGTGAATGCAAGGCTTTTTTTTATTCTGAGGTTGAATAATTAATAGATTAATAAATTGTGGGAACTAAGTGCCTTTCGAGTTTTAATAGTTTATATATAAATATATATATTTATTCTAAAATATTCGTGCATCGGTTAAGTTAGTCTACTGAGATACATGCAGGAATCCTTTGTCAGTATCGAGGAGTTGAGAATAAGTGGTGGCTTCGCAACAGATCCATCTGGGCGCTATTGGCCAACGTTCTCACCTGAGAAGATACCGTCCGAGGAATTTATGGGAGAAACCGGCGGGTCGTGTAATGGATCGTTACCTGTGGCCAGAGTGTTTTGTCTATTGTGATAGTCGCTCGAACTCAGCTGTCTCACAAGCAGTAGAAAGTTCGCACTTTAGGCGTGTCATTCTCGATAATTATCCAGTATTATGCATTGCCTTTTTGTAGTTAATACAATCTCAGAAACTGAAAACGTAACAATGGTTTATTGTATATCTTTAATGGGTTGTTTTGGTGGTTACCATCGTCGACTTTTGATAAAAAAAATTGTAGTATCATATAAATGTATCCTTTGACTTCAACTGAAGTATTTTAACATTATATTATTTAAAAATATTAAAAAGTGTCTTCATTTTCGAATGTAGGTAATTCAAAAATGTTTAAAACAAACAAATATGTGTAAAATAAAAATAAGATTATATATGAATGGAAAATATCTACGATAAGATGAAGTACATATCCACACTACTCTGCAAGATATTAATTGGAAAGCATTTGCCTAGTTACACACCGGGAAATTAAAAAATATAGTTCAAACATGTGTTTTTTCTTAAAATAGTTACTTTTGAATTTTAAATTTTTTAACCTTATTTTAAAAAACTGCCGAAAACTTATTGATCCACTCAAATTCGAACCAGGGAAATCACGGTTGGAAAGTATAACGTGTTATCCATTAAACCATACGGCGGTTAACCAACATAGTAACAGTGAGTATTAAACTAAAAAAGGAGAGATTAAACTATATCCCAAACTGTTTAAGATTAAAAACATAAGGTTAACTACGATTTTATTATTTGGAAAAGGATTTCGAAAAACCATAACGATGCTCGTATATGTTTACATCACTAGTTGCAACAAAGTACAGATTCTACTGTAAAATATGTGTATAACTGTTATTTAAAAGTAACTGTCTAACGCACGTATATATATTTTAACTACGCATTTCAATACGTCACTTCAAAGTGCCCAAGAATATAATCAAAAGAAAAAAAAACATGAGCAATTCCATTAGCTGGTCGAGAGAAGCAATCACGCTGATGGGTCCGCATCAGGTGTGTCTTATCCTTGCAAAAAATGAATTATAACGATAAAGCATTAGCTCCAGGCGAAACAAGTATTGCTGATAAATACCGCCGAATTCTAAATAAATACCATTAAGACGTGGTGATTAATTTACCAACACACGTGACAGAAAAAATGTACTTTCTTCGACTCAGACTGATTCGGTCAGCGACTGTCCCGCCCGGGGCTGCTGGGGAGCCGTCAGGGTTGACACCCGCCCTTGTCAAGGCTTACTATTTCCAAATAATTATCTATGTCTATTTTTTGGATTGGACGTCAATCAGATGCGTATTTATTACCCATTACGGGTTTATTATATTATTATAAATATGATTAGGTACATTAGTTCATACATAGAAGATGATTTAAAGAAACTCTGTTACTTTGTTCAAAAAGTCCAGTGCTTGCAAATCACTAAATATTGGTTTGCCTGGGCACATTGGTTCATATGTAGAATATGATTGTTAAAAATTCTCGATAAACGGAAGTGATTCGTAAGTACAAGGGTTAGTACACCGCCCATGTAAGCCAGGGGATGTGGGTTCAAATCACGATTATATTTTTCTGAGTTTTTTTAAATCATCTTCTATGTATGAACTAATGTGCCTAATCATATTAGTAATAAATAAATATCTCAAATATCAATTTTATTATATATTGTATTAATATCAAGGTGACGGTGAAAAAATATTTGAAAATATGTATTTGTATTAAAATTTAAAACCATATTCACTTACACATCCCACATGAAATTGTATGTAGTATAAAATCACTTTATGTAAAAAATACATTATATGTAACAATTTGGATCTAGTATAAGATAATTTTATAAAACATTGTTTTCATTAAATCTATTATTAATCATTTGGCTCCTTACTAATAAAGAAAACCTATTCCTGCTTTAAACCGTTCAATTAATTATCAGAGTTTTTAAGAAATTAAACTTCGGTTAAAATAACATTTCCGGAATGTTAAAAGAATAAATTTTGTTTTGTTAGTATTATTTGATTTTTATAAAGAATGCGGTTGATCTTTGATAAGGAGCAACACGAGGTGGTAACCCTACTTACTTACCGCAAATAATAACCTGTTTGTGCGTTTAATAACTTCATACTGTTAATAACCGATAAAAAAATCGAAGGTAGGTCACCGCTCATTATTTACACAATCATACTTCACAGATCTCCCTTGCACACTCACGCTGGGAATGACTTTCTCTTTGCATCTGGCGAATCATGCAACATTAATAGTATTAATAATACAATAACGGTCCAGATGGATAAAAGTCAATGATCTTAGCTTTATCATCGATTCAGTATCTTTGCGACGGTGACATAACTCAGCCAAAGAACCCGTTTCGGTATGATGCAACGAATTAAACAGATTGTCTGGTAAAAATTACAAACCGAGTCACAATGACACAGATTCATAATGCCTATGTTTAAATCCAAACCGGCTCAATTAATTTTTTTTAGATCCAATTTGGTTGCAATTGATTTTTTAAAATTGTTACACTTGACAATCTGAGCTGAATTAATCTGTTATACCTGTTACGGTTCCAAGGCTTTTGAAAGTAACATTTTATTTGGAAATAACACGACTATTAAAAAACAATATTTTATTAACTGCTATTTGCAGGTTTAAACTATTAATATATAATAAATACCCTATTGGCAAATATAATTCAGAATTGTGTAGTTTTTTTTAATGAGTGAGTAAAAGTTCACTGAAAGATATGCAGTTTTATTAACTGTATTGAAAATATGTATAATACATACGTATATTTACATGAATGCTCAGCAAATAAGGCTGGAGACATCAATAATAAAAGAGAAAAGCACTGATTGGGACAAAATAATAATCATGTGTGCAGAAATTTATAATAATTCAAGAAATATGAAAAAACAAAAATATTTTCAAAATACCTTATTTTAAAGTCTTGCAGCAATTTAAAATCATAACACGTAACGCACAAACAAATAAGGAAAACCAATTTGCTACCGTTTAACCCCTTCAGTTAAATTTTTTCACGCTGCAATGCGGATTAAAATAATTTAATTATCATATTCTCTCACCGCTTTAATAGAGCAATCTTTTCGAATACCTTCTCTACTCCTACAGGCAACGTCGTGAAAAGTAGCTCTACGTATCTGTATAATTCACTATAAAGTGTGCGCTAACTAGCGTGGAGTCTAGCTCGGAGCATTCTACAAAAAGCATTCCAGCAAATCAATTTTGTTGATAACATTAATTAAAGTTCAAATACGTGCGAACTATGAATCTGCCGACTGTTCTTCTGCACAATCTTTTGGATTTTTTACTAACGATGTTCTCAAAGAGCTTTTAGTTTATACACTTAATTTGAAGTTAAAAAAAATATTTTTTTAATTGGTTCCTGTAATACGTCGCGGTAGCGTAACTTTATAAATACTTTCATAAAAGTTTTTGAAATTAAATTAAAAATAAAATTAAGTGAGAATTAATTGCACTTTTAAATTTAAACGTGACATATTGCAAGTAAAGAGTAGCAATAAAAACATTGCTTTTACTAATTAATATTTTTTGTTTCAATTTTTTAGTAATATGATTTCAGAGATAATATCAACAAATATAAATAGCCAAACAGCAAAGGTATTCTGGGCATTTTTATTGGTCTTGGACTCTGAATAGCGAAAGAGCTTAGTACTAAAAAATATCGTAATCTCTTAGCCATTAAGCAATTCTTGATACTTTTATAAATTCACCTAAGCTTGTTTTTCTACAAACCTAAGCCATGTAAATTCCTGATAATTATTTACTAGAATTTATAGGCATACTTGTTTATGCGTTGAAACAGTCTGCTATCACCTGTTGATAGAAAATTTCTCTTGTCAGATCAAATCACCCTGGGTGTCGATATATTTCAATAGAATATGATACTTTTTTGCGATCAAAATAATATTAAGGTATTGTACAAAATAGCGCTAGCACTCTCTTTCCGAAAGACTGATTAATTAATACAATAATGGAATTTTTATTCTAATCGCAAACAAGTCATGAAGCTATTGTATTTGACAGTTTAATAATTATTTTTTTCATAAAAGAAGAACGTATTTTCGAGAAGAAAAAAATATTGTTACAACACATCCGAAATATAATTTGAATTCAAAACAATTTAATACTGTTACTAAGGGAAAGCGGTTCATGTCAGTACAATTTATTTATATCCATTTGAGTGTGTTCATAAAAAAAAATACTGGTATAATAGAATGACTGAAAAAAATTATCTGCGGTCACTCTTTCAGTATTGATGATTAAAAAAGAACTCGCCTCATGAAGATCTTCACCTCTGTCGAGTGCTTCACCTTTAGCCGCAGGCCGCACTCGGAGGTGTTGTTCGGAAACCACTTATGTACTAGAGTTTGTAGCGTTTCCAAACGTATAAAGATTAATTGATATTTACTATGAAACAGAATATGAGATGATCGAAAACATAAACGGTCACTTGAATATCGTTGTAGAAAGTCATGAATAAATTATGGTCTTTAATTAATAGTAATTCAGAAATGCCTCATGTCTTACTGTGTTTGAAGCATATTTGATAGTATTATATTATAAGTTAAATTATTTTCAAGCATCTTGTACAATATATAATTGATGTTTCTAGCTCTATAATTTATCTAAAAAAAAAAAAAACAGAAAAGTCGATCGTTTTAATCTTCACCCCGAGAGGTTGGTCCTTAGAAATCTCACAATAAAATATCATTGATATGTTACTAAGGTATACTATTGCGTTTTAGATTTATAGGGTTTATGGCTTCTAATACGTCTATAAAACCCCTGCGCTTCCAATTAGGTAAACCTTTACAACCCTTTCGTCCTAAAGTCGAAGAATTTAACAGGCAGTAAAATGTGAACACATATACTATATGTAGAGTCCTGATGTACAAAAGTCTCCGTTTGTGTTTATAGTACCAATAACGAATTTATGGAACCTGTGGCATATCACAGCAGATCGTGTTGTGAACATCGATTACAGCGGGCCAAATGTCAAGTGAGACAAAAAATCGTGAGGACTGGCTGGAGAATTTGAACCTGACTGGCACACTAATCAATTTTGATCTTTAAAATGTTACCGAAACGAAATTATGGTAAAATCAATTTGTTGGATTTTCTCTCTAAGTAATAAATAAAACTCCTAAAAATTAAAAAAAAATCATGTCTATTTTATAAAAAATGAAACGTATTTTTTCTCTGAGTGTTTTTATTACTTTATGGCACAAAAATATGACAGACGATATTCGCGACTTTAATGCAGTTCACTCATTGTGAACCATTATCTAAAAATCTAGGACAACGAGAGGTTAGATTGCCTTCAGTGGTACAACAGTAAACCAATGTCGGTGCACCAGAGAACTCACAATGGCAGGTGATGAGCATGATTGCATCATTAAACTCGTGAGTCGAGGTAAGGTCATCATACTTGTGTTCGCTCCTATTCTAATTTCACACAAAGAGCTTACCATTTCTGATGACTGAACACAATTTTTGTTTAAATATAAAACGGTACATATAATAGAGAAGTATTAATTTTTTCGCTAAGACTTTCATACAAACTGTTTTGCACTTTAAATCTAATAATATCTAGTTTAAATTCTGCTACAGGCGTAGGTATATTAAGAGTAAGTATGTTGATGGCTTTGTGGCTAAGACCGTTGTTCTTGGGTGAGGGTTCACCGGTTCGATATCCATCTTACTACCGAAATGTAATTGGGCTAATCTCAGTTCCGTTAAGGTCAGACATGATTTAAAAAATGTAGATTTTTGTTTCGACTCTATGATACAACCAAGTATAATAAAGTTATTTAATTTCTTAGTAAATTCAATATAATTTTTTTTTTTTATTTCGTGGTAAATTGTGGCAATATGTCGCATAGAATAGATTAAAATAGTGTTATAATATAGTTTTAATTTTTAAATATTTAAATGGCTGCTGCTAAATATATTAGTGAGGAGGGAAAGAGTTTGAACTGATTAGTCGTTCAGTGGTTCACTAAAACTACATGTAAGAATATACATAATAATTTTGTGCCTCAAATGTCAAGGTTTCCCCAGGGATGTCCCGGATCCCCGGTTGTTTGATCCGGGCCTGAATATACTATCGTAACATATATGATGATATTGTATTTTTTAGACTCCTAGTATGGAAGTAGTTATCCCGTTAGATGACAATGCCTCATTATATACTTTCAAAATATTATATTATTTGTTACTACAACCAATATAAAGGTGAATTTTAAAAAGGTCTATTGACTTATTTATCCATTGTTACAAATATTACATTGTTAAACTGCATAAAGTTGATGCAATATTTCTGCTATAGATTAAACTTAAAAAATATAACCTATTTCAGAAGTATTAAGCCATTTACATTGCATTGTCAGCTGAAATGTGATTTGTGTGTGTCAATTTGTCGTGAAATGAAGCAAATTGTATTGCAAAGAAATATAAATAAAATATTTATAAAACAAACTATTATTCATGATAAACAATGATTCTTAACAGTGAAATTGAATTTATTAAATAAATTTATGTTTGTTTGCCCAACATTAAATCAAAAATGATTTTCTTAACAAATATTTGATTATATTGAAGTACGAAATTTTGATTCATATTTTATTAAATATAGTGAGATTTGATTGATGATGATAAACGTTCGTATAAATTAATCGATTTCTTAACATAAAAAAAATATGACCTGAAACGACTTAGAAAACTCGACCCAAGGTCGTGAAATGATATTTATGGCGCATTTTTTTTATCTGATCGGCGAGCCAGATCACTTTCTTTTATTAAGGGACTTCCTCAAATATACAATCGCTGAACTCGACAACTTTCTTGGCACCGCATTGTCTAATAGGCATATATAAATTTACGACCTTCTCGTATTTTGGCCTGGGAAACGGCCTCTCGATGAAGTAAACATTAAGGCGAACGAGAAAATTGGTCTGAGCGTAGGTCGTTAGACGCAATGGTTTCAAATGTATGTAATCAATACCTGCAGTTTTCTTAATAAATATTTTATCTTTATTTCTTTTAACTATTATTTTTAAATTACACACAAATCAACTGTCACTTTCAAAACCGTATTTTAAATTGAATAGCTTTTTTACTATATAAAACAGCATGCAAGTAATAAGATCCAGTAATTTTATTAAGTGACACTTTATAGATTGATTTCTATCATTTAAACTGCGGGTTATAATTTATTTGTGTTATTTCAGTTGCAACCATAAAATAATAATCGCTTTCATTTTTAATTAATTATTTTTAGAGTCGTGGTAAATTTTAATATGGACAAAACGATTAAACTGGTATTTCAGAGAATTTATAAGTGTGTCAAGTTAATCTCGAGTGAAGATGGTCATTTCTCTTGGTGTTCTCTGAACACAATTTTATGATCTCTACCGTGGAAATGTGTGGATATATCACAAAATTACTACTAAGCACGTGCTTAGCGTGAAGAGGTGCTGATTTACAGGGTAATATTGGGATGCTTATAAATTTAATTTGAATTTAATAAGATATGCCAGATGCAAATAGACATCAAGGTTAGATGTTAGTAACACGAAATATCTTACAGTTTATTGAACGCAGATCTCGAGGCGGATATTAAAAATTAAGAATATTGTTTGAATTAAATTTAAATGGGTCTTTTTAGTTTTCTGTGTAAAAATGACTTATTATTGACAAACAAATATTATTTTATCCAAAGTACATTAACTACTCAGTAATCATAGAAAGCCTTAAGATATGCAGCTGAGAGCAACTGCGATACATCTCCGACATTTTCCATGCAGTGTACATATACTATAAACCACAGAATGCCTTCATCCAAAAATGTGTTTCTCAAAGATTGTTTGGAGCTGGTGATAGTTTGGAAGCGGAAAAGTTTTTATTTTAACTAGTTAATGTAGGAAGATATTTAAATCTGTGTACCTTTTTACGATACTTACATAAGTTTTATTTTTATTTGTACGATTTTAATGTTACTGCACTTGTGATTATATATACTTCGCGAACGTTCTGAGCTATCAAATAGCTGCAATAAAAGTAACATATTTTCTCATATCATTGACTTCAGAAAGTTTTATGTGAAAAGTTCAATAACATGTTTTTTTTATTGTTGGAATGCAATGTTATATTCGCAGAACTCATTAGAGGATTTACTTGGTGCTTTAGTCCAAGCATTCGTAGAATTTGCATAGCAAACAGGCTGTCCTGGAGGGGCATTAAAACTGTGTTTATACGTCAGTGCAGGCTAGTAATGGTTTCAAAAGCAGAATCATCAATATAAGCTGCCACAAAATGATTTAATAAGCCAGCTTCTGTCAAACGAATAAAGCGACTCATTTTTTTACATTCTCTCAAAATAAGCGAATCGAAAGTTTGAACAATTGAATATATATAATCAATGCAATTGGAAAGTTCAAAAACTACTTGCAAACAACAATACATCGATTTATTTTATTTTATTTTATTGTATTAGCTGAAAATACATGCTGCTTTGAGAAAGCAGAACCTAAAATAGCTCTTTTAGTTTTTACTTCGAAACGCCCATATACGTCTTCTGTATTTGACGAATTATCATAATATTACAAATGCACTTGAAAGGTTAAAAATAGTTAATTGACAACATTGAATGTACATCATCATCAATCAATACTAACATATTGATTTGATGACGTGCAATTTCTCTGTATACATAAAACTATGGATAACCAAAACCAAGTATTGATTGAAATGAAGCAGTTTTTCTCCTGTAATTCAGGCGGTCACTGACCCATTTCCGCGTCCGGCCTTTGAGGCTTGGCACCGGACGCGGCCAGAACCGGAAACCCGGACAGGTGGCAGCGCCCCGCCGAGATCCTGTGAGCAGCCGAGTAACGGTGGATGAGTTTTTTTCAACATGTCAATCTCTGAAGACTCTATTGTCTTGCTGAAATGATGACCGCTCGAAAATATAAAACTGTATCACGACGCTGATTGAAATGTCTCACTAAGAATTTAATAGCTCGGTTTATTATTCCTTGTCTCATGTAAAAATATATTGATACTAAGCATTCAATAATTTTTTGTATGTATCAGTATACCGAAGGCATCTATTACTAAAAATGTCAACTATATTAGATACCATCCAGTTTTTTTATCATTACTTTACGACTAGAAGACATATAATCTATGCTTTAAAAAAATAATTATTACTAAATGCAAACGAGATACTATTGTTTTCTACTTCTACGTCAAGTGCCTAATCTTAGAGGTTGGCGACCATTTCACTGTGCATATACTCATGCTTAGCCAGTGCTCACGGTTTTCTAAGGGGAAAATAGTGTAGTGCAGTGCAGTGGAAAGGAAAAGTTTGTGTATTGCTGCTGCCCAATAGCATTATTATATAAACCTTTTCTTAGATTTAAATGCCCCCACGTACTTCCAGAGCACATCCCTCCACAGTCATTCAAAGTCCACTACTCCATAACCGATCCTTTACACACGCTCAGGGTACAGCAACAGAATGAAGAGAGCAGGGATTGTTTCCTAATGAACGTCATTTAATAAATACATCGTAAAAATTTAGTTTTGATAAAACAATAAAACTTGAATTGAACCTTTTAAAATCGCAGATATCAAAACTATCACCATAATGCGTAAGTTCCAATGATTGTTGGTATTGTAGCGGTCGGTGCACATGCAACCGAGCTACAAATCATCAGCAATATCGGCACAAGTCAGCGCCGTCCGAGCTAACTACTCGGTGGTGTAACAATAACCAAAATATATAAAGAGCTGCATTGAATACGTAATAATATTTTGCCGACCTTCTGATTTAGAACCACACCTGAATCCTGCAACCAATACTCCACATCACGGTTACACTAGGACATCATAATCACATACAACGGCAAAGTTTATAACCAAATCGTCGCAACAACTCTTCATGAAAGTGTTCAATATTCGGTTTCATTTCAGGTTGGGCACATTAATATCGATCTGGTGGCAGAATGCGGCGCGGCTCGGTCTAGATTCCGGTACTCGCGGTCCTTTCCGGAGGCTTCCTGCACCCTCCCCGGACCGGTCAGAGCGACCCACTTGCTCAACTCGGAGTCACACACTCGCACGCGAGAGGAAAGAATGCGCCCGTACCCACAACTTCTTTTTGAGTTGCTCTCTTTTACGCCCCAGGACACAGGCGATATGGTGATTAACAAAAAAAAAAAATACTTTCAAAATCTCCACATAAAAAAAACATTTTATCAATAACGTTTAATTGAATCGGCAGCCTTTAAAATTCCAGCATAAATTTATTTTTATTTTAAAGCCAAAGCGATAAAGAAAAATGATTTTGTATCGAAAAAAAAGGAGATGAGTAATTTTGCAATGCAAAATTTATGCACTTTGAATTTGTTCTGAATATGCATCTGATTATACTTGTTGTATTTTATTCGTGCAAACGCATTTGCTTTACGACATTTTCAAACTTTTGTATGTGTTTAATGTGCAATATATATAAGAATAAACAACTGTCTATTATAAGTTTACTTTAAACACTAAAATACTGCTGTTAATTTTACGAGTATTTTTTGTAATTCACAAAACTTAGCTGCATCAATTATATTACAAACGTAAAGATTGGCTTAATTTTTCACGCTACTCATGAATTGGGTTTTTTGCTATCGACTATCGACGTTAGAGGGGTAAATTATTTTATATAAACGTGACCACGAAGTTGGTCGTATCGATTCGTCACGCCCCGATGGTAAAACAATCGAAATTAAAAATCGACGGAAATAATTGACTCCCGTTTCAATCGATCACCGTGCGGTTTCGGTTACAGAAAATTTCACTTATTAGTTTATATGTGAAATGAATTGATCCATTTAGTAGTTTTTATTATTGTTTTATTGCAAGCGACAGCTAAGTACGTCTCGTAATTGTTTATGTACGTGCTTAATGATATATCTAGAATTTTCTATGGCTATTAATTTTTAAAATTGATTTTTAACCACCCACATATTGCTTTAATAAATTATCATATTGCAAAGCAATAAATTTAAATAAGTTTTTTTGTTTCTTATACAAATTTACCAACGAAGGAACCATAATAAAATATAATAATTTTGAAATCGTGTTGTAATGTATATTTACCATCAAAGAAAAAAATACATATTCACGCATTACCTTCTTCATAACTAACTTGTAAAAATAAATCTTGATATAGTATATTATAGATTGTATCTACTGTACACGAAAATTTCATTTAAAAAAACGGGAAAGTGATAGCACGATTTCCAATTTGAAAAAATTATATAAAAACATCGAAATCGATTCACACGGAAATTAATTATTAATTTTAATTAATTTATGGTTAACTCACACAATTTGCGTGTATAGCCACTGGTTTCAATAAAAATAAAGCTACTTGAAAATACACTAAACAAATTGAATCTTTTAAGGAAGCAAAATATCAGAACGTACACCAAAATATCTAATCATTCATAACGATACGCATAAAAATTTATTATGTCTCTAGACATAAGCCATTTTGACCTATGAGAGAAGATAATCAAAAAGCCATAATTTGCAAAGCAGAAGTGACTACGCTCCGGATCAACCGTTCACCATGGTGGCCATTGGAATAATCAAGGTCATCGATCGGGCAAACAATCTCAGACATGCGATGATCGGACAATCATCCATCAAGTACTGGAATATTCTGATTATGTTGATGAAGTGGTCGGTGGAACACCGATCACATTCTCTGACCCCGGGCTGCGAAAGTTGTCGACAGATCCGCCAGCCACGGTTGCAGACATGCCTGGAATTTTTCGCTACCACAGGTGGTGTTATTGCCTGGCGGTGTATATCCGAGACACTGACAGGTGATTTGAGTTACGATCTCCTTGGCTCTCAATTTATCAAACACTCCAATTACCTGTGCTAATTGTTAATTTATTCAAGAGCGGAATTTAGCTGTCATAGAAATAGAGATCCATGTCACGATGCTCGTGGTGTGAATCAATAATTTTGGCATTAGTTTGCTCAGCGGTGTTGAAAAATTTCAACTGTGGAAAAAATAAGAAATTTTATTTTAGGTAGAAAAGTGACGAAGAACCAATGAATTATTTTTTTCCAATTGAATAACATATAAAAGTTTATGCTTTAATAGGCACTGTAGTTAAAACAAATATTTATTTCAGATTTTGATATACTTAAAAACATTCATAACTAAAACAGAGTATTTTTTGCTATTGCATCTTTAAAGAGAAAATATATATCCCAAAGTGACGTAAAACAGTTTATGGCGTAAGAAATAAAACTATTTTTCATATATAATAAAATGGAAAATTTATAAATATGTATATTTATTTAATGGCACACTTCCAATGAAGAATATGCTAATTTTACTATCTGTTTTTATTAACAAATTGTTCGGATTTTTAGTAAATTTTTATTTTTTAACACCAATTCGATCCCAAAAGCGAAGCAACCGGGTTGGTATGTCGGGAATCTGTATTACCAAAGGTACTCATGTTTATAGGCCAGCACGCACGAAGTATTAAAGAGAAATTTACCTACATTACCACCTTTCTTAATTATTAATTTATCACAGTTTAAAAGATGCGATATTCAAAATGACGAGCTGGTGATTTTTTTATATTTAAAAAAAAAAATGAATCTTTAGGTATGTACATATGTATAAAAAATATATGACACAGGGCACATGGATCCTGGAAATCTGAGACAAGATATTTTTAACTATAGATGTAATCGAATACAAAAATATATTGCTTTTGTTCATATAAATAAGTGGTTTAGTATTAAGGTATAAAAAATAGGTTTTTCTAATAATCGAATTAAGGTAAAAACAAGTCGTTTTCCTGTTGCTCCATAAGTATGTCTATACAAATTTATGCTTTTCACGAATAAAAATAATGAATCATATTTCTCCAATTTCAAAAGGAAAAAATATATATTTATAAAAGGCAATAGCAAATATTTAAGATACAGTCAGTTACAAGGGAAATTAATTTTCGCTTAACTCGCTTGCACCCCACGATGCTTAAATAATTAGGGTGGTTAATAGACTGATTCATCGATATGACGACAGTTCGTGAAGAGGTGAAGCAAACCTAACAAAATTAGTGAAAAAATCATCATAATCACCGCTCATATAAGCAAGACAGCAATTATTATTACTTACTAAAAATTCAACCGGCACTTATTGAAAACAGACTGCTGATGCGAGACTTAGAAGCTAACAAAAAATATTTTTTACCGACTAGGCGCTACTCCAAACAAACAAAAAAATATCACAAAGAAAAACCTCGAGTTACAAAAAAAAATACATCTTGTTTAATAATAACAGGTGTTAAATACACATGAGAATAACATTACATTCAAATTCGCATGACTCCTAGAAGTAACGAATACTACCGCTTGTAAGATTCAATGAAAAGTATTGTTGTATTATTTTATACATTATGTTTTTCACAAGGTAACGTACGTGCGGTTGCTAACAGGACCACCGCAAGTGCAGGTTGAGCACCTCACAAGGGCGCCATGACAATGGGATATTCGAGCAGGTTATCAAAATTATATAAAACTGCGGCGAAGACGAATCCCATATAAAATTTCATGTATAATTTTAAAACAGCATTTTTTAATCTGAAAAATTCGATCACTTAGTCCTGAAAAAATCCAATGGTAATATGAAAAAAACAGTGGTTAGCTTCAATAGGCTTTTCGCCATATCAACTGGAGGGTTTCTACGTATATAAAAGCGTTTGTAAAGTCCTATTTTAAAAAAAACTTATTTATCAAAGTTTTATTTTATATTGTGTGTACTGAGTTTTGATAATTTATAAACATGATACATAGTGGAAAACATTCATTAATTTCTATAAAAATCGAGAAGGGGCGTTATAAATGGCGACAACCTTGGGTTCTATTGAATAGGATGTGTAAATCACAAAGGTCTCTAATATGTTTTATGTATTTTGTGTGACGTCACATATTTTAAAAAAGAAGGCTGCCGTCGATTGTTTATTAATGTGCAAGACTATGTGGCGACCACACAATATAAATAATACTATGGGATTTTTTTATGGCAGTCTTTAAATAATTAAGCTGACCAGAACCTCTATTTTACTGCGGCCATAAATTGTAAAAAGTGAAAGAGACGCGGGATATTGTTTAGAAAATATAATTTATAATATTCAGTGTACGATTCTATGGGAATATAAAAGAACCTTGAGGCAGAGTGAAGAGAAATAAATACATTTCATCAATTTTTTTTCCTACATTGAGATTATGCCGGTAAATAATTATTGTTATTAAACAGGTTGTAAAAACGGTTCTGCTGGACTATCCAACCCATGTTAGAATTAAAAAAATAATTACTGTCTGTAATAAAATAAATACGAAAAAAAAACAAATATTCAGGAGAAATTACTTACGAAAAATACATGAGAAAAAAGGCCGAGTTTAATTTAATCATGAACACGATAATTAAATCTGAACCTGTACTGTATCCTCTCCTACTCCTTGCGTATGGACCGACAAGACTTCGAGGTTTTAGCCAGCGCCGTTGTATTTACATATTTTTTAGGGATATTTATTGTTAATAATTTATGGATTTATTACATAATCATATTTATTAAAAAATATATTTCGTAGTAGTTTTTATATAATTTTTAACATAATGTATATATTTAAATATTTAATTATTGGGTAGATATCTACGTGTTGATGATCTATTTTTAAGCATAATACATATAGAACAAAGCATCTTAGAAGACTAATTATTTACATACAAACTGACTTTAAAAAAAATTAAATATTCTTTGTGTTACTATTAAATTTCTAGTGAAAAAGATTGTAGCCAATTTGACAGGTAATAAAAAAATATGAGTGATCATAGTCTTACTGACGCGTTGCTTTTGTACAATACAAACATCGGCGCCATTGTCTGAGCATCATAAATAAGTCATTTAAGAATAATTACGCGTAACACTGTCAAATTTCTAGCCAAGTACAATGTCGGTAATTTGAGAGATTTTCCTTGGTAGAAGAATGAGGTATTACCGAGTCGAAGCGAGAAGTTACAGACACGAAACCTGAAAACAAAAATACGGCCTTCACCGTAAATAAACTTATTTTATATTTATTAGCAACGATTCTCGTCTCGGCAGAGTAAACCGAGCATCTTTTTTTTTTCAAGATTTCTCTCTTTCTTTATTTTTCTTTTTCTCTCTAGGCCGTGGAAGGTTTCGATCAAAAATGAAAACAATTCGCTTCGACATGCTTTCCGTTTTGTTTGGAAGTCCACTGTGTCTTGGATTTTCTCTTTGATTTAGATTTTTTACAAGCATTTTCTCCGATAACAAACACGGTTTTGTAATTCGTAACTAATCCGCATCCATGATGAAATTAGGTACTTATCAGTTCGTTAACACTTTCGTTAAATTTAATTCAATGTTATGTTAATTTTATACAAATAAAAAATATATCAATTATACAATATTTGTAAACAGTTATATTAAATATTTAAATTTTAAGATTTAAATAACTCTTGGAGACCAATACGTAAATTCACACCTTTTTTTAAATAAATATTTATGATATAAATAAGTTATTGCAAAATAATTTATTTGATTTGACTGAACATTTAACAAAATGGAAATTTGTATTTGAAAACGAAAAGAAAGTTAGTATTTTTATTTGAAATTGTATTTTTTAAATAAATAGCTAAGAAAAATTTTATAATACATTCAAAATATTGTTTGTATCTTCACAAAAAATACAATGCAAACAGTTTTGTATTCATTTAAAATCAACGCGAGATTTTATACAACAATTTACTTAGTCACACTTTTGTTTATATAAAGACACTAACGTAACTACTTAAATAGAAATTCACGTAGAAAAATAAATTTTAAAATCAATTGTAGGCAAAAATACTTTTACAATTCTTTGCTACGCTATTGTGAATTATTTTATATTATTGGGCGTAGTCTTAAGCTGCATAGACACGCTGCGATACAACCGAACCTTGATTTACCAATATTTTCCTCTTTTGCGTTTTTGACTAATCGAAATAAGATGAGGCCATTATTTAATCACTGATTGGTTGTCGGTTGTGACGTAACATATTTAGGCTGCTCAAAAGATATGGTCGTGAAGCATCAACATCGCCTAATGGGCATGTCTGACGGGCGAATTCCCAAATGTGCGCTCTATTCCAGCGCAGTCTAAAGATCTCACACGAAGGTCAAATTCAACCATACAGGGACGGCTCGAATGCGGATCATAAAGAAGAAATCATAAAGATGTTCCGACAATAGCAACCAGCAAAAACCACACAAGCATAGCAGTCACGAATATCGAGCGAAGGAGCCGAAGTATAAAAACAAGGAAGTATCGCATAGTAGGGAAGAGCATCGTGACTATCAACCGAGACATAAGGCTTCGACCCAAATGCAAGTGCTTGATAACAACACATTCACAGCATCTTTGAATAACAAATTTGGTGCTCCAGACTTTCCTAGAGCTTTAAGCAATATGTATTGATAATTTCAATACAAATTGTCTTCGAACACAGTGAAACTGATGTGAAGTTAAGTATATGAACTTGCGAATCACTTGTCTAGGTTAGCATCAAAACGTGTTTTTTTTTTAGTTTTTGACAAATAATCACACAACTGTATTGATTTTTAATTAGTATATAATTTTGAGTCTACGGGTCAACACTTGGATGTTGAATTTAACGTTTATCAAAAAAATCGCTTTTTATTTTTATGTAATACTAATAAAATAAAATAATAAAGCCTTGCGGTTAATGTGGGTGATAATTCCGAGAGTAAATGAAAAAATGTGTTATTACGTAATATTACATATAGTAAAAAAGGTACAAAATTATCGATACCTAGAGGTCTTGTTTTATAATAAATTCTAGCCGCGGTTGAAAATGAAATGATCAGGAAGTTGTAAAGTAATCCAAAAAGCAGTAAATAATCGTCAATAAAAGCTAATAAAACACTCAAGTCACACCCTGCTAATACAAAACCAATGAGAAACAATTCCAATTTCAAATCGATTCAAATTTGAAATTCGAACCATTATTCGATATTCAAAATATATATATATTCCAGATTATGCGGTGATTGGCGACAGATTCGTCAACCTTGAACGAAAAAGATTGGCGAAACCGGTCACCAATTAAATAAAAAATGGAACTCTACCGATAACTTTCTGTCAAAAATATTGAAAACATGCATTTAACAAATAATGATGTATGACTAAATTTAATGCATTGCATAACAACGCGTAAATCACTCCGAGTGACCTCTGTCACAAGTCCTCTAATTTACACGCCCACTTAAGAATAGAACTGAAAAAAAAAACCACTATTGAGAATATTACCTAGTTTTCGTAACAGCCATAACAATTCAATGCTATATCCGGTCGGTATTAATAGATAAGTTCGTTAGTAATAACCCTATTCGAAAATTATTAATCAGACAGCCTTGAAGCAACAATGCAAAAAGTATCCATTGTTGCCGAAATTCGCGCTCTCGTATCAATATCCGAAATGGCAAGAGTTCAAAGAAGGGAATTCGCGCCGAACTCAGGCAGGTACAAGAAAATATATCAATCAATGCCCAGGTTAAGGATAAATATTCCTATCACGTAGCTCCAGACACGCGTGGGTGAATTTCAATACGAATAAATTAATTTATCTTTAAATATTATTATGATTAATAAGAATGACCAATAACAATTTATCTATAAGCGTTTAACCTCATTATTTTTTTATGAATAAACTCCTTTGGGCACATTAATATTCTAAGCTAGTATCATCATTTAAATATTTCAGTAATAAACTTAATCAATAAAGCATCAATAACTCTCGAAAGCAAGAGATAAAATAATCAATAAAGCTTGTTTCACGGGTGGCCTAAAAAAGACACGACATAAATATTTAAGTTTAGTATGTTTCATGTATAATAAACTTGCTGTATTATTACATATTATATGGGAATCAAACCTACAACCGATGTTACTAATTCTAAATAAATATAACAACTAAATATATTTTTGCTCCCATGGATAAACATTTAATTTGGTAACACTTCAAAGAATTATCGATCCGTGGTTATTGTTTTGATAATAATATCAAAAACAAATATTTTTTTATGTCCATACTATAAATAACCAATCTATACGTACGCATATCTTAAAGCACGTTTAAAAAAATAAAAAATAAACTATTTTTGTTTTATGTCCAATGTTATATGCACTTTATATTGCAATACGAAGAAAATATTCCTCAAGCTTGAAATCAAGAGCAGGTCGCATTTTTATGTACAAAAATGTTAGTGTATCTTTTATAAATAAAATATGTTTTATTATCAAATTTTAAATTCTTTTTAATATCAATACATGCATTAATATTTCAATAAGGTATAAAATAAAATCAAATCGTTGCAAAACGCCGGGGGTTTGATCCGAGAGCCGAGGGCATTGACCCGGCCGGCCGCGACCAGCTGAGCGCTGAGCGAAGCCTACCCGCCCTGGCAACATCCTTTATTCTAATCGCAGGAAGCATCTCACAGCTTCAATACAAAGGACCAACGTGTTACAGCAGCTTATCTACAATAACATCCAAATACAATAACAAAAAACATTTCCATGAAAATTTTGATTTTACACTATTGGGAAGACTATGGTTAATATTTTTATATTCGCATTTCTTTTACGAGTGTGCTTATTGAAATTAATTATAATTGTATTTTATATTTATTTTTAAAAAAATTAAATGAAAAATAAAAGGCTAAAAATATTTGAAGCGCGAGACAAGTTATATATGAAAGACATAATATACAGTGTGAATAGAAGCGCTGGAGCAAGTATAGTATCACGTGTCTTAATTATTCAAATTTTATTTATATTATAATTCCGGTTCTGAATTAAGGTACCGTACAGATAAAAAACCGGTTAGTCGTTTGTAAAAAATATTTTAATTGTGTATTTCTAATAAATGTTTATTTTATCCACTGATAAAAATGATTTGCTGGTCCGAAACGGGTTCGTACCATTTATCGTGTGTCTAGACTTGTTTTTTTTTTTAGTTGTAATATTATTGAAGAAAACACTATCATAATGGACACTTGTTTAAAGTATGATTATTAGCACTATCAAAATCACTTAATCATCAATTAACCTCGTATATTTTAATTGATTGAATCATATAACGCAAAATATTATTTTTTTTGCAGAAATACTATTTATCCTATATAGCCCCACTAAAAATATATTCAAACGCAAAATGTTTAAAACCTTATTTTAAGAAGACATAAAAAAAAAAAACTCAATTCTACAGTTAATGCGGATTTATATTTTATAATGGTTGACGCTTCGGAGTAAATATCAACGTTTCAGAAAATTATCTCACTAAAAATAAATCACTATTTTAGGCTTTTGAAAACCGAGATATTTCATATACAAGTACTCTTCAATTATTATATTTATTTTTCGTTTTTCTCAACATATAGAATTATTGCTTATAGCAAATATAAGCACTGCTATTGTTTCTGTGATATTACTAACATTTAACAATATACCTGCATTCGGCTAGGTGTTGAACTAATTAAACGTAAGAGCTATCTATGGCACACCAACCCAGCTTTAATAAAACATAGAATGCTTTAAATATACATTGTGTGTTTATTTCGTGTTACCTGCCGGTAGGCTTCGTTTTCGCTCTGATGATTGAAAATGTTTAGCAAATTGCCTATAAATAGCACGCTACTCGTATATATCTAACCACAATATTCTCTCAATAACAATCCTATACGTGATATAACATCTAGCATATCCAGTGTACTTTATAGAATCTGTGTTAGTGGCATAGGGGGTCTCACGGTATGGTAATACTCGCAATAACAAAAGCATCTATCTACATGCGATATAAATAAGTACCTGCGAGCAATCGAGGACAGAAAATTGAGAAATCAATGTATTCCTCGTCTATCGTACTTTGTTTTATAAAAGTTATATTTATAAGTCGTCAACAATGGCAATAATTAGAAATTCGTACTTGAAATGTGGGAGTAACTACACTACACTTATAAAAATATATATCAATAAAATCTCATGATAAAAGTGTTCAATACAAGAATGGATTTGTTTACAAAATACGCATAAAATGTTACGTTTTCAAACTAAAATTATAGAGACCTACAAAGTAGTTGGTTATAATGGAAGCACACGTTTTTTTATTGTTTCCTTTTCAAATAAATGTAAAGATGAATAACAGCTTCTGGGTTTACCGGTTATTATATTACGAAGAAGTGATTTTCTCAAACAAAGCTTTACATTGAGTTAAATACATCCCGCAGTTCAAATTTATAAATGCCTACTTTTGCACACATCCGGAAATATATCGTATTATGTTTGTTTTTATTTCGAAAAAGTTCTACGTACTTTAATTTTTTTTTACTCAGGTGCAGTAATCGAGATTACACCTGGAACTTATTAAAAAGATACTTACATAATCACTGGGTAAATAGCCGTACACCTCCGTTAATATCAAATGTCTTACCTGTAAAAGAAAAGAAAAATATAATTAGTTTTCTTTGTTATATAAGTTTTTTAAGAGAAAATAAAATTCCAGATTAAATAAATACATATATACAATTAACAAGTAACATAACGCCTGCCTAATATTTAAAATTCATAAAAATGAGTTTGACCGGATTTTGAGATGCATGTTTATTTTTTATCGGTATTTATAGTTCTCTTGTGTATTATTAAATTTGATAACATCACAATTATTTGAATCGGTAATTAAATCATGCAGTGCTTTCATAATTATCTAAAACTTATCTTACGCCATCCCAAATATTGGAATGGGACATCGGACAAACGCTGCAAGAAATAACTTTAAATTATACTCGTAGTTACAAAAGCTGTTTTCTTGTCAATTAATAAAAACATATGCATACAAATATCAATTTAATTCGACTCATCACTGTGATTTAATAACTACCGAATTTAACCGATATTAATTATGGTCGTAAATTAAAAACCTCTTATTAAAACCCGTTAGTAGCAATGTGCAATATGGCATTACTCTTCGGTGCGCCTAATCGATACTTGATTATTAAAACGGTTATGACCGTGGCATTTGAGAGTTAATATAAATTATGATTGGAATCAGTATGAATGTATAAAACAGTGAGATGACTCGCAATAAATTTTATAAAATATTATAAATTATAATTTTATTATTACGTGCTCTGAGGCTCTACTGTGTACAACAATTTACAAAAATAACCGATATTATATAAGTCAATATTTCAAAGACTTTTTTAAATTAATGAACTTATATTATATTTATCCAATATTATTTGAGATTTAGATTATCAAATCTTTAAAAAAAAATCGCAGGGAATATTGCGTTTTTAATTTTTATCTTTAATTTTTTAAATATTTTATACTGTACGATTCATGTAGTCTGAGCATGCAGACAGAGCCTTATAAATATTTGTAAATTGAATATTTTATAATACAGAGAACAGAGGTAAAAAATAACAGTCTTTAGAAACAAAAACAAAACGAAAAAATTGCATTTGCTTAAACGAAATAAAGCCCGAGAAAGAAGTAAAAGTTTTTGCTGCTTTTTCTTCGAAACAAGCACAAAACAACAAATGCATTTTGTGAGAAACTGAAGCCCGGAGCTATGCTGTCCCTATTAGACCCACGAACGAATTGCCCTTTATTGTCTGATCCAGGTTTTGCGTTTATAATTCAAAAACACCATATTACAAACTTAGATACATAAAAACAATGTGATTTTAACCAAACACCTAAATCTGTATTGAATAGCTTTATCTCACAGAAGAGACATTTAAAAATTTGAATTTGAACAGTTTAAAAAACATTTATGGTTTGAACGGGACAGCTGAATTAAGTGCATTGATGGTTTACGGCATTTTTTTGGGCTAAACG
The DNA here is from genome assembly GCA_022113835.1 of Atopsyche davidsoni. Taxonomy (NCBI): domain Eukaryota; kingdom Metazoa; phylum Arthropoda; class Insecta; order Trichoptera; family Hydrobiosidae; genus Atopsyche; species Atopsyche davidsoni. The sequence continues at coordinate 12,042,153 of JAILWY010000014.1, forward strand.
AATCTGAGCATGCCAATGCTGATTGTAACCGGGTGCTCAACTAGAAACAAGTTATAGCGTCTATTATTGTATATAAGATTAACATTATATAGAGACGCGCTTTTATACTGACCTAATTTTTGAAATGTACCGTGCAACTGTATGTGAAAAAACGAAAATATATTTGTACGCCCCTTTTTCCTTTTATTTTATCCTGGACAATTAGCTGCAGTAGACTGTATTTATTATTTCAAAAATATGGTCAAAATAAGAGACCTTACTTAATTTTTTTTTTACCGTGGTCAGGAGTTTTATTTCTTTGCGCATTCTGTGCAAGACTCTTTTATCTGTGACGCGATCAATTCGTGGTATTTTAGGGATTCTCCTATAAAGCGACACTTTAAACGATTCGATTTTTCGCATTGTAACTATATGAAAAAGAATTGAGACAATTTTACTTTTGGTCAGTCTCCAGCATCATTACTCATACAAATCAAAAAGCATCCAAGTTCATTGGAGTCGCCTTCGGGAGCGTCCGAATCACTTCTCTCTCGACTCTCCGGCGACGCGGCCAAGTTCAAGGTGAGAGTCGAAAGTTTTTGAATTTCGAACAAATTCAAACTGGTCTAGCCGTTCGATCGTTATTCCATATTTAAATTATATCGGTTCTAAAGATCCGCTCACACTAGAGCGAGCGCTGTCTTTAATTTATATATATGGTATCTTACCTTGCACGCATAACACGACGCAGTATTAGCTATTCACGTATATAAAAAAATATGTTTGAATAATAATTTAACCAATAAATTTATTTGCAAAACAAAAAAATGAATTTGTATGTTTAAATTTTTTTTTGTATTTTACATATCAAAGTTGAAAGACCTATGCATACATGTATACAGTTTCAAGTGTATTTATGGTGTTTTTTAAAAATATATTTAATAGAAATAGCACAAAGTATTTCTTATCAATAACCATCGATTGCTCCAAAGGTTCACATGCCCAACAAATATCAAATATATTCAGTGTTTATTTATATTTTCACTAGAGTATATTTGTACCCAATCATGCGAAGAAGCATTCCAATTCAACATCAAAACAAAGCATTCAAGTTTTTTTTGCAAGCTTAAAAACTACGATGGTGCTCTAAAGTGCCTAAGACAGCACATATTACAATTCTCACATTCGTGTGTCTTACGTAAGGCGAAAAAAAAAACTGCTCAGGAGTTTAGCAACGCGGTCAGACCTCCGCCGAACAATGACTCGCTGAGGCATTCCGGGCACAACTCCGCGGCCGGACGAGAGCCGCGAAGCCTCCATTAGGACGACTCGAGCGGAGAGCCTCACCACCGTGCTTCGAGATTATGCTAAATGCTGGCTGGCGTGCATAAGTGCCGAACAAAACGCCGCACTGTGGGGCATTTCGCCAAGATCTGTGGCCAAAAAGATATCAACTTTAAAAATACCTTTTCTCAGATATAGTTTTCTTCGCGTAAATACTGCAGTGGGTACTTCTAGTCTGAACAAAGCACTAGCATCAATATTCCTTCTGCAACATGATGCATAAACAACAACAGGAACCTCCCCCCCCCAAAATCACTAACAATCACTATCCCTAACCTAACCTAACCTAACCTTTTTTTTTTTTTGTCCCCCGTACCTAAGTTCTCAATTTTATTTCTCTAGGCCACGGGGGCGTCTCTTTTTTTCTCCATCATACAGCCTTCCAAATTAAAAAAAATACATAGAAAAACAATAAAAGGGCTGGAAGAAAGCATCTTTTCTTTTTAAGCAGCATTTCTTCGTCATATGCTGTAACCTATCCTAACCTACCCCCCCCCCCCTCCAAAATCACTTCCAAAACACATCCCTCCACAATCATTCCTAGCTGTATAAACTGTTTTACCATCAGTGAGTCGATTTTTACGTGACCACAAAATTCATGTATTCAAAAATGACGTAGAAGTCAAAATGACCGATAGCATCAAGTGGGGTTTAATTTTTTGGATAATTTTGCTCCACTGTGCGGCGGGGCAGATTACCGCAGTGATGAGAGCAGCCGCCGAGGAGGAAAATTTAATCTGATAAGCGCGGAGAACGCCTCTGGAGAAATGTGCCGCAGTACATTACATAAACGAGACCGAGAGAAATGTACGAACGAAAAAAAACAACTGCTGACATGATACCGATTTGCTTGAAAAAATATGTGTGTAATATCTGTATAAATTGTAGGGCTCAAACTTTTTCGCTGCGTAAAATTTAAATTTTAAAATATATATGAATCTGCTAGTGATGAGTTTATTTTTGCTTTTCAATTAAGGGCTTCAAATTAAAGGCTTCTATAGACTCATCGAAAAGCGAAAGTATACGTTGTTTATTCGTAATATATTATTCTGATATATTGACTCTTTGGTACGTATTAAATTATAACACTTCAAATCTTATTGTTGTTTTACAATGAGTAAGTTATATATACCATCTCTGACAAGATAGAGGCAAAGCCACGTGTAAACACTTTAAATTGGCCGTGAGAATCTGTCCATTCACGGTGTAAATATTTTGCCGTTACAACAATACTTAGTCAAAACGCAAGAGATTTAGTTTTGATTTTCTAAATAAATACACGCCTATTCATTATAAACTATAGTTATTCATATTTTTCACTCTATACGAATCTTCCATTAAGTATGACAAAAACCTACTATTATAGCGGCGGCGTTCAGGTCTATTGTTTGAACTTATATATAAATAAATTATCTCGCGTTTTTACTATCATTAAATCCTAATTAATTATTTCTGAGGCAACTGAGAATAAATAAAACCAAAGTCAATTGTTGAAATTCTTCACAACAGCTGGTAACCGCAGATTTAAATTTTCCCATGAAATGGATATCATGTTGAATTAAAAACAAAACTAAATCTTTTTATCAATAAAAATATTGAAATAGAAATAAATACATTTAAATTGTATAGTTTGTTCAGTATTACACCTATTAGGCTTATAGCTACGTATAAAATTATCCGAATTCATTTCTTTTGCTGTTTTTTTACTAAATTTTATCTAATATGTTTCAGCTTATATAAAACCGCTACTACTGAACACTTCGTGCCTAGAACGTTTACATATAAAAAGTATCGTGTCATTTTTTCTCACGCAACTCTACCGGGGACATTTGTCCAAAGAAACACTAAACTATAATTATGTGAAGTTTTCGGTTGAACGACATTTGTGAGTGGCTCTTTGCAACGCAATTTTGGTAGAAAACCTGTAATTTAGATCTTTGTTTAAGAAACAATCTTAGCTCATAGCCGCACGCCATTGTGCACGTAATTATTGTGTTACTTTAATAAACTGCATCATTGTATAATTCTAAACAACAGTATCTTAACTTTGTATTAATATGTCAGCTATCTCGTGTTCTCGTTGACGACGGTTTGAAATCTTTCAGTCGATTTCAGGAAGAGTAAAGTACGCTATATTCAGTTGTCATAGATGCATTTCATACGTTGTCATAACTGTCAGAACATGAGAATAACATTTTCTTTAGAAACGTTATTTATTTGCATACATTATATATTCAAAGTCTGCACTCAAAGAAACCTTAACATTGTATGATCCTCGTTGTTTAAAATTATCAATGCAAGGAAAATTTTAGTTGATTACTTGTAAGTAAAGAATTTAGTATAGATAAGTATATTTGGGAAAAAAATACTTATATACTTACTTCATGCTAACAAACTTTTTTAGGGAAGTAAGTCTGACCTGAGAAATTTTTTTAGTGAAATCTCATTTACATGAAAAGTAGACGACGTGGCATATTTGGCTGTATAACAACTACTTTGGTGAAATAAAATAAAAACAACGCCCATTTACACTTGATAAAATAAAAAAAATGGATTTAGATCTCCGACATATGTTATTGGTACCATTCGTAAACTTACTTATAAATTGAAATATTAATTGTATCATTAGAATTTATATATAATCTACCACTTTTGATACTTCAAATTCATCTGAAAACCAATTCTTTGAATCTAATTTAAAAAAAGCAAGAGTTGTAATAAAACATACTTAGTGTGAAAGAGACGGCATCGTGAATTTTATGTCTCGCTCTTCGGTGCGTCCTCGCTAATTTCGTTTTCAATCGATAAAAAAAATCATAATAGACAGTAATATCATGAACAAAGCAAAATTGAACATATTACGTTCAGAATGACTTCACCGGAGTACCTATCTACGGATTTATACAACATGTAATTCAGAACGTGACCATCGTACGTGTTGTTTTTTATTGAATCGGAACAATTTCAGGTATGATATAACCATGAAATGACCATGTCTTCCAATCAACTTAGAGGAAATGTAAAAAATGCATATTAGAAACACAGAGGCTTAATAGTAATTAGAAATTTTGAACGCTTTTCACTTGCCTTTGAGACGTGGTTGAAATTTTTGATAAACGCCCATTTCCGATGGCGCGTTACTCTGGCTTGTATAAAGCATAAATTAATATATAATTGAAATCAATACCAGGAAATCATATTAAGGGATGTGCGGGAAGAGAGCACCTTCACTTCCGCTGGTGTATTTCCTTTAACGATTTTCACAAGCATTCTTACTTCATTGTTTATTGCATGTACACACTGGAAATAGATTAAACTATTTAAATTGTAAGTGTACCATTTAAATAATAATACATTACCAACCATGCAATTAATTTTAATTAAAATTAGCGCAACACAATGTACTTCATCAAAATTCAGTGATTATAACATTTGAGTTGTCAATTGCAAAATAAAATAAATTTAAACTAATTAAGTACGCAAAAAATATAATTTTTACGGTTTATAAATAACAAAGTCTTCAGACCATGACAGTTTACACGAATGTCAAATTAAAAATAATAAAAAAATCTTATTTTTAGAAATAAAAACATAGAGTATATTATTTGTTATAGTCAAATCAATATTGACCTTGATTGGAATCTAATCCGTAAATAAGTTTTAGATTTACAGATCAATGTTTACATCCTTACTGGTTCACTTGGCCATGACAAAGTTAACAAAAAGTTAAAGTTAATAAAAATACACCTGCCAAAAAACTTAAATACTTCCGAAGAAGTTTGTAGTATTTTTTTATGTGAATTCTATATTCGGTTCTAGAGCAAAGTTTTATATATTATGCAAAAACATCTCATTAACAAATTTAAAAATAAATACAGGTGAGGAATGAATTTACTCTACAGATCAGCGTATTAGTAAGGTAATTTACAGTTGGATAAACAGTGGAAAGGTAGTAAATAATAATTTATCCAAGTTAGAAAATATTATATATATTTTATTATTTTTAATATGGATGCGTTGAGAATATCAAAATAAATAAAAATGAAGATATAATGCCTATATTAGTTGTTTATCACAGTCATTACAACATAACTACTAGCTAAGTCTAATCTAATAGGCGAACCTCAACTCAACGTAATCAGTTTCACGCCTGTTTCTGATTAATTAAAGATTTATGTGAAAATTACACTTTTTTGTTTTATAATAATTTAACGCCTCCGGCATTGTTTTGAATTAAATATAATATATGTTATCAAACCAATTTATAAAATAAAACTATATATAGCTCAGAACTTAAAACTAAGATCTCAGAGTCAATATTATGTGTTTATTTGAATGACAACGGCATTGAAGTCACTAATTAAAAATTGTTTAATAAAAAATTACTTAATAACATTAATAATCATATTCCAAATATATCAGAGAGCAACAGAGCAGATTCATCAGATGTGAAATTACACAAAATATGCACAATTATATTTGAGGTAATAAAAATTAAATATCATTTTTATGAGAAAGGGAAAATGTGATTTCGTAGACTGTCTCAGTTTTAATTGTTAAAAACCTTATCGTGATATCGCATATATTTTTCCACAAATATTTCTTAACCTATTTCTAAACTAAAGCTGGATAAAAGACAGTGTTACATTTATTAGAGTGTCTGCTGTAGTGGAGTCAGTGCCACCATCTCATGATGTCATCACTAAGGCTAAAAACTAATACAAGCGAGGCCATACTGATTTCAATATAGGCAATGTCTGCAAAGTTAATCCTCCATAGCAAAGAGTAGGCTTAGCTTATAAATAATATTTCACGAATAAACCAAGTCATGACTTGGGTAACCATCAGTTGAGCTTTATGGGATGTTGCAAATGATGCGTTATCTGTTTATGTTTTCGGTGTGACATAACTCAAAGGCTAATTAACTTACGCGTTATTCTTAAATGGATAAAATTAATGTCGATGGAAATTTTAATCTTGCACGTGGGTTCGGGATCATCCCACGTTTGAAAAGTAAAATATTTCGATATTTATAATTTAAGAGTGTACATTGGAGATGCCTCATTTGAATTTTTTGTGAAATAAGACCCACCGGGAATTTATTTATATTTTCATGTAGTGTTTCGTTGTAATTTGAATATAAACATATAACAACTTGTTGAATCAGGTTTTATTCAACCACATGGAAATGCAATATAAAATTATAATATTTTCTTTTCCAAAAGAAACATTCACTTTTATAAACAGACTGTATCTTTTCGAACTGTCAAGTTCGAAAAGATACAAGTTCGAACAATTCATAATAAAAATATACGCCTTGCTGAAACTTCTCGTTGGAATTGTACTGCATTTACAATGCATTTATTTGACACGAACAAATGACCTCTGATTAAGACGAAGCGTTGCTAGTTTGAATAGGAAACAATGAGAGTCTAGGAAACGTTCAAAATTAATCAACTGGAAAGAAGATGTTAAATAGAAAACTTCCCAGAGCTCAAGTGCTTTTTAATAATAATGCTTCAACTCCATCTGGCATCGGTGAAACGACCGATGACGTGCGCGAATATCTCGTAGGCGCTGTGGCCTCTTACTTTTTAGAAGGATAATTCGAGAGTAATTAAAATTTTCCAATGCTTAGAAGATGAACGATTGCACATTCTGAAATACAAGTAATTGCAATGTAATTTTGTAACCAACTAATGAATGTGGGAGCTTCGGGTTAGTAAAAATTGATCTAAAATTCAAAAAAAGCTATTGTTGGGATTTATCGTTGCAGCGTTGAGTTAATAAAAGCTCACTTGTAATGATGACTAGATAGTTTTTTTGTGTTTTTTTTTATATGTGGATAATTAATTGAATTAGACTCGCGTTCGTATGTACAAAGCGTTTTATAAATCTGAAATATGAATAGAAAATTAGATACGTTTTCTTTTTTTTATATGATGTAATATTTCTACGGGCAAATGTCGCGAAACTGGCTTTGTCTCCTAACATAACATTAATTATAAATACAAACAGCGTTGAGTGTTGACTCACGGACACTTTTATCAAAGTAATTTACATATGCGTGTTTTTACTAGTTTTATAATAATAAAAAACATACGTTTCTTGGGAAAAAATATATTTGATAAAAAAAATTCAGTGTTGAAATTTTTAATAAAAAATATGTATTTACTAATAAAATTTAATTAGATATTTTACATAATTTATATTTAAAATGGAGAAAATAAAAATCAGCTCTCTAGCATATTTTATATTTTATGTAATAGTTAACACACTCAAAAAAATCTAAATTATCAGGATCCAAATATTCAGATAATTTTAATAATTCAATTGTATCCTGAATCAAATGAACCCATACTATTTTTATTCGTTTTCAAAGCTGTTTTAAAATAAATAAACAACGTAAAAAGCTGACTTTAAAATAATGAATTTTTTTTTAAATAAACTATTTTATATTTCAATACTAAAAATATAAATAAATTATTTGTTATACAGTCCACATGATAGCGAGTGCTTTGTTGATTTATAGTTAATTTATTTTGAACATTGCATACATTTAGCATTAATTAAAATCAATCACATTCACACTTGACAATGGAAGTGTGCATTTGGAGAGACATATAATTTTACGACAATCGAGCAGGACCGCGGGTTTAAAATAATGTTTAAATAAGCATCAATTGTCTACAGAAGAGTTGTCCACCGCTCACTGATGGCGGAGAAGTCTCCCTGAGAGAATTCGCTTTCTACTGCACTGTTTCTAAAATATAGGTCCGCGCCAAACTAAACTTCTTCACTGTAAAATTTGCACTCATCTATCGGATAAAATATCAAATCAACTCTGTCCTTACTTCCCTTCCTTTTTTTTTATTCCAATATTTTCAATCATCGGATTTTTCTTTAACATTTTTTGATAAATACGGTTTTTGGTAGTGAAATTCTTTATGACGGTAAAAAAAAGTATAGTATTTATAAATCTAACCACTTAGCATTTAAATAGAATAACTATAAAAGAAAATTCTTTACCATCAAAAATGTGTGTATACATATTCAAAACTATTTATTTCAGTTGTATTTTTTCCACTTTTATTTTTAATTTAAACATAAATAGAGATAGAGATATAAAAATTGTCTGTTTTAAAAATAACGTTACATGATCTTTTTTACTGTCTCTAAAGGTAAATTAAGTTTATTCAAAATATTATCTATGAGCTAATGTATGATTGTGAGTTGTTCTGTAAGAAATTAATGCTAAATCTCTTTAAACTCGAAAATAAAAAAAAACTTGCTTTAACTAGGCAAAAAATTAACAAGGCTTGAAAATTGTAAGCAAAAAATGTACGGATCACTGATTCGCTGTGCAGAACAAAGAACTAACCACATCTTGCGAGTGCTTACTTACACTTACTGAGGAATACGATACACTCGAGTAGTGGACTGAATGGCAGGCAGTGATTCCTACTAAGAAATAATGTAATCTCCAAATGTATATGGTTACAGCAGGTACCTTGTTTTTTTAAAGTTTTTATTGTAACCTTGCCAGAAGAAAAAAATATAATATTGTTATAATTTACTTATGGTCGCGCTTTATTGTAAGTAGCCTTAGCCATAATCAAACTTAACGATCTCTACGAGAAATGAAAATAAATTATTATTCTGATGTGTGATTGCTTTTTGAATGTTGGGTATTTATGATATTTTGCTATGGCGTCATTGTGCTATGTTTATAAAAATGTGATTTATAAAGGTTAACATCAAAACTTTTGAATGCATCTTAAGTTCAAGGTGAGCATAGTATAAATTATTTTTGGATTTAATTTATCAAATTATCATGTGGGAAATTCTGATTATGAATATGGTCATCGTAAATTACTGTGATCAAATTCAAATTATATTATGAATACAAAGGACGTAATGAAAAGGACACCGGTTGCGTGGTCAATGTTTTTGTTTTAAATTGATTTATTTGTATCATTGATGTATTGAAAATCACAGTAGGTGTAATGGTAGGAAATTATCTGAATTCTTGACAGTCAACATATCATTAAAAATTATTAGTAAAAAAATAATCAATATGCACTTAATTAAATGTTTATAGCAATGTCTTTGTGAAACATAGTTTTTTCGTTGCCTCACTTTCAGCTGTACATATGATGCAATATTTTTTCTGCTCCGTGTTACTAAAATCACAAATAGTAAAAAATCATTATATTTTTTTATCAAATTGTTTTTAGTTAAATATCATACCCAAGTATCAATTTTTTATTTGGGACTGATAGTTAAGATTTTGTAAAATGCCACGTGCATTGAAATGTATGCATTAATATTTATGTACATTTATTACGTATACATCAGTTACAAACATTACATTGAGTATCAATAATAAAACGATAACGTGATTTCATATACATCAGCGGCAAAGTATGCCGTTGATAGTTGGAATTGCAGATTGACGCTGCATTTTCACATTTCCCATATACACAAGCTGGTTGTGGCCATATCGGACGTGACCTTCCGATGGTCAACTCTTCCACTGACCATCATACTTTCTCGACACTCTAGGCGGCCTATAATGGACTCGACTAGAGAATAATACCCATCGATGCTATTCAATACAATCTGCACAGTGCTAAGTACCTACACAACCTACAATTGTAGGCCTCGGTTGTGTTGAATTAAAAGTTTATTTATTCATGCGTTACTCACAAAGTTTATATTGATTGCCATAACAAAATACGTAATTCTTAAAGCATATCAATTCTATGTTATGTAATGATTCATAACAAAGCTAAAATAAAAAATGGGATCAGTAAAGTGATAGTATACACTGTTTTTACATTTTATACATTGTCCTATAAAAATGAGCATTGTTATTCTATATATCTATTCAATCAAAATTGGTTTAACTTGTAAATAAGATTTTTTTTGTTTGCAGTACTTGATGTTTATATTATATAAAAATAAAAAGAAATTCAACGATAATTATTTTGAAACAGGTACTCTTGGCTCAAGTTCGCATTAAAGTTTAATTATTATGAAAAACTCTTCTTAATGACTATACCGGAAATCCGAGCAAGTCTCGGAACGTACGTGGAAATGAGTCTTTAATGTTTAATGTTCTCGGCGTCACGGAAGACAAGTTGCATCACGCGACTACAGTAGTTTTTCCGCCCAAAATAAGTGGTTCTGGTATCCCAGTGAGAGTTCATTTAGTCGATTATGGTCGGGTGCATGCTTGGAAATTTACGACACATTGTAGAAAGTAAAGATATGTTTTGTTGACAAAAAATCAAATTAAATATATAGAGCATTCGTTTCGCTAGGCTTGGTACTGCAAAATTTACTATATAAACTGTTTTAATCAACTTGTACAAGTTTCGTGTGACATTATAATAAAATTGAAAAAATTCTCATTTGAAAACGTTTATTTTTCAGGTGGTTCTCGACAACTGGAGACAATATAAAGTAGAGTGTGAAAACATCAAAAATAATTTAAAACAAATTTCAAATATTAAATTAATTGCATATTTCACTTATTTAAACATTTTTGTTTTTTTATAGTTTCAAATTTAAAATGACCATAGGCCAATTATATTTTCTAGTAACATAAGCTTATTTTCATCAAATAATGTAAATATTTTTTACTATTACTTCGTACAAATAATCATAAAAAACACCTTACAACATCATACTTAAATTGATTGGTTTTACTCAACATTTGAGTTTATCAGAAATAAAACAGGCAATTTTTACTTAACCCTGTATACATAATATAACTTGCAGATTATTAAACACATACAATTTAATTATGTACATATAAACACATATAAACATATTTCGACATTTCAGTTTAATGATATTTGAATTAAACTTTAACATTTCCTTCGCGTAAATGCTTGATTATCCTATCTCTTATTGCAAATTTATTTTAAGTAGCATTCATTATATATTATAACAAATCGACAACAATTTCAAAATAACTCCTAAACTAAAAGAAAACACCTCGAGGCTCTGTAATCCAAAAACGATGAGTCTTGAATACTGAGCATGTTTGGTTCAAAGTCGTGCATCAGATTTCAACACCAAGAAAAAGGTATTATAACAGTTTATAACAAGATTATGGTACTGAATCTCAAAGCTGCATTTTTTTATGAAATCTTCTGAGAGGATGTTACAATCCCTCTTATATTGAAGTAATGAACTCAAAAAGATTTATCGACTTGACTTCTTCAACTGACGCTCAAACTTTACCAACAGAATTTAAACTGGATTCTTAATTGTATATTTATATTTTTTTATATTCAAATAAGATTGATGGAGCTTTGAATGCAATAAATTACAGTTAAAATACTATGTCTATAACTTTAGACTCTTTTTGTAGATAAGTGATAAATTTTTTTGCTCGTTAAAATTTCAGATACCCAATCGTTAGTTATGCATCGATCATACACAAAAACAGGTTAAATATAATTTCCGGTATACACAGAAAAACACAAAAAGGACTGGGCATTTCGGAGATTTGACTAAAACGAAAGTCTGTTTAGCAACGTACCTTTTTACGGCTGAACTAAACAAGATCGGTCGAGTGTCCGTCACTCCTCAGTATCGCACAAAAGAGAGAAAACTCAAAACACTCCATTTCGCAATTCAAATTAGTGCAGATCGGTCCGGAGCACGGTGAGTCCCGGCGGAACTCTCACTGTCACCGGACCCGCATAGATTGCACAACAGGCGAGATTTGTCAATTCCCGATATTAGTTTCACACAGCGCGGTCACGGCATCGCGTCGAGCCGGCGGAACCGAGAGCAGAAGAGCATCAACGCGCGGCACGACGGAAACCCGCTTCCTACCGAGCGCGGCGCACTCCCCGGACTGACTGGCCGCGGGCCTCGCCGAGCTGAAGGACGCGGCGGTCGAGTAAAAGGTGGAGGCAGCCGCAAAAAGACGCAGTTTTTTCCCCGCCGCCGGACTATCGGGTCTGGCCGGCCGCGTGCACGATGAGTGGAGCCCAGTGGCAGGAGGCAACGGACACGACTTTCTTTCGTATCGATGTTTTGGTTTCTTTGCGCTCTGTCGACTTTGCGATGTTATCGGCTTGCGTGAAGCCAGCAATAAAATTAGTGTGTACGGAAATGTGTTGTTCTCATTAACATCACGCAAATAATATATTTATGTTAAAAGTACCTTTGTATTTTGTCTTCACTTTGAGTTTATAAAAATTATTTGCATTACTAGTTTCGACCCAATACACTGGGTCATCATCAGATGCTTAACTGAACATTTAGTTAAGACAAAATACAAAGGTACTTTTATCATTATAATAATGTATCTTCACGAATCAACAAGAATATATTTATGTGTTCTTAGAAGAAAAGATCATCGATATGTTCAAAAAATTCAAGTGCATTCTTGCAAGCTCCCAAAACGTTGTTAGAATTATAAATAAGACATTCAATAGAGTATTTTAAATGAAAAACTCAAGATTTCCGAGTATGTTTGACACTAAATTTACAATCAATACTAGTTTTACTTCACCAAACGCATATGAATTTAATATTGCAAGCATAAAAAAACAATTATACTCTAGTACATTTATTACAAACAAACTCTCAACTACCTTTCTGCAATATTTATCATCTAAAGTAAACGAATTTCTTCTAAAATTTATTACTAATATACCTAATATGAGACACAGCTTAATTTAATCATAAGTACCATTTTCGTCGTACCATGAGACAAAGGCTGATATAAATAAACGTTATTCAAAAATGATTTAAGACATATCTGAGTGTTATCACTAAGACAGTATGAGGCATCGACAAACTGGTCGTCGCTCTTTTGCAGTCTTTACGAAACATCTCAGTAGTCTCTTAAACAACTCGGTTGGATTTATATAAATTAATTGCAGTACTACAATTATAATGCGTTGATACATTAGATGCTTTGACTGTGATATAAGTTAACCTGCGATTTTAATTAAGACGAAGCCCACGACCGTTGACGTAGGCGGACTGCATTTACAATGTTCTTACATACGGGCTCGGATTATTCAAATATCAAATATGATTTCATTTACATGAACTTATCGAAAATAAAAATAACCATAAAAATTAACGCATTATTCAAATATTCATAATCAAATAACGACTCTTGTGTACTGATGTTTAAATCTGGTTTAAATTACACCATCTTTCTGGTAGCATTGTTCATAAGCATTTAACACGTTGACTGCCGTGTCAGCCACCGGTAGCCGACACGACATACCTGTAAATACCAATAAATCACCTCAAAAATATCTCAAAACAAATTAAATAATTATATTTCGGCTTATTATATTAAATTAAACCTAAAAACGTGAAAACAATTTTTGGACATTTTACGAAAATCCGCTTGGCAGTCAACGTGATAAAATACTTGCTGTGAGAGAAGTTACACAGTAAAGGGTTCAGGGATTGATCTCAGTACCGGAAACAAAACTTTGGAATACTAAAACAATTACGCAGAATACTTCCAAAACTTATAAGCACGACCCTATAATTAAGTCACTTATTTGCAACAGTGAATAGCTATTCAGTCAGCAGTGCAACGCAATCACCTTGCATTCGTGAAAGTAATGCACCGCGGAAGGCTGTGCCGGGCACGTCCCCCGGCCACCCCCTGCATTGTGCTGCACACAATCCGCTGCAGTTCTTCGGACTTATAAATCCTCGCTCCCCCCGCCTACTTCCTCGTACGCCCAGTGCCTCAATGGCAGCGCACTTCTTCCCGTCGTAACTCTTCGCCCTGCTATTATGTGAGTGTTTTAAAATTACTTACAGCAATAAATCACGTTATTGTGATCACTTGTTGCTTTATATATTGTATAATATGTTATTAACACAATGCTTTTTTTAATATCATTAAAAAAAATTAAGTGTTTCAAATGCAATGTAAGATTTTTATTACTCACATTTGCAGCTTTCGTCGAATCAATCGAATGTATCAAACAGCTCAAACTGGTTAAACTTTCCCACTTTGTAAAACCAAATAAATAAAAATTAACTCTCGACTGCGTTGTATTTATAGATAATATTTTTTTAACGAGACTATTACATTTAGCAGAAAAGTTCATAATGCAGCCTGAAATGAGTTCACTGTGCAAGTGAAGATTTCAGTTACCTTTGAAAAGAAAAGGTTATGAAACGATAAATAAATTTTCTTGGGAAAAGAATCGCGTTGGTGTGTGGGAAAATCTATTGATTTAATGAAATTACCAATTTTTTTTATTTAATCATACCTGAACATCATACTGATTAATTCGTAAAGCTGTAACTGTAATGTGCTAAAAAATATTCTCACCGTAAATAAAAATACTGATTTAGATTCTAACTACCTCCACCTACATCAATGAAACATTAAATGTACACATTTATATTTAAATGTTTGTTATTAATAGCGCTATAATATAAATCTAATTATACGTTACGTGGAAATTAGAAAAGCCATATCGTAAATATTAGTTACAGAATACCAGATATTTTATTGTTTTAATCTAAGAAATATTTTCTTTTCCATGATGTCTGTGTTTGAAAGTTAACGAATTTTATAACGATGCAATATAATCATGTTCATCAATAAACAAATCAATGGTTGTTAAAAACGGCTATGCGATCACTATAAGAAACAACCATTCTGCCATATAAAACTTTATAGAACGAAAGAGCTCTCACTATCTGTAATAAAATAATGGTCTCTGAATTCCATACATAATAAAATATGTACATTTTTTTAAATTTATGTTTAAATTATCATTTTTAGAATTATATTAAGTGAAAAAAAAGCTTTTATTTCGGTTATTTTTTGTTAAAAATTCATGTTTGCTTTTATATGTTTTTATATGTTTTATATTAGTTTTGTGTTATTCTCTGTATCTAACAATTACTCCCTCTCCCCTTTAAAATAAATGTGTTTTATTGGTTCATACAAATAATTTATTTTCTTTCTTTTTCTCGAGGGTTACTTCTATGTTCTGATGTAAAAAATATCTTTTTTTTTAAAGTTTTTATCTGTTCATTCATACAACATCAAATCCCAATAAAATAACGTGAAAATTCATAAATTCACTTGCAGGCATCTCCAACAGAATATGATATCGACGAAGAATTGAATGCATTGCGCATTCGATGTAATGGTATGGACGGGTCCGCCTGTTCTCTAATAACTATGATTATACCTAGAGAGCATTGTGAACAAAATAGTTATTATATTATCTGGGATGCAATCACCGCTAAGTAAAATGTGTAGATAGTTGCCTGTAACTCTTTGTGATACTTAATAATCTTCTCGAATACAATGCATAGAGGTGAAAGAAGCCATACATGAAAACGCGACGAAGTTTAAAACAAATTTCGATTCACCAGTATTAACGCCATCAATGCTTTTTTCATTAAAAAAGTGTATAATTACTTTCAAAATAATTTGCTGAAAACAAAAATATTTCCACGCAAAAAATATACAATTAATTTCAATTATTAGATGAAGGTTTGTATTTAAAACGTTTTGAAATAATATTTTATTTTATGCAAACTATAAATATACAAGAACGTTGGTTTTTAAATATTATACTGAAACGTTAAAATATTAAAATGTATATGTAAATACGTACAAAAAATATTATTAAAGGCTAATCCATAAGTATTTAAAGTAAATGTCACTCGTAATAATCCTTTAACGTGCTATTTACTATATGAACATAACTATTTTTTATTTATAAATCATACACTAAGCTCCTGCATTTGTAAAGCTTTGTTACAATATTTATTACTGACGCGGTTGATTTTGATTTACAACACACGTAAGGTAAGGCAAATATTTATTTTTAATGTGTATTTTTACATGTTTTTGGTTCAAATATGTGTATCTGTCTAGTCTGCTGCTAATTTTTAACTTATTTTAGGAAACTGTATATCATAAATATATCACATCATATGCAATATCTATCACCTGTAAATATATATCACAGGTTCTCTCAATTAAAATTGTTTTATCAACAAATGAAATACTGTTACTTTATTGAGAAGCATAATTATATTTTTTATTATATTTCAAAGTCAAAAATGTATTAATATTTTATACGTGAAGTCTCAGAGTAATCAGAATATTTATTTAGATAATAAAATTATTTTCAAATGTTTCACGTCCATGGGGTGTATTCTCAGAATAAGCTTTAAATTATTTCGGCTCTGAAGCCTATCATGATAATTTTGATAAAAGCTAAAATACAATCACATGCCTTGCAACGAAAGTTCATTGTGTTCAAAGGCGGCGTTGTTATAAATAATTCCGCTTCGACAAGCCGTAGGTTGGCCGGCGCGTTTGCCAACTGTACCAGGCGGGCCGCGGCCGGGAGACGAGACGTGCCGGGACTGTACGCGCCCGTCCGGTCAAACCAGATGTCCCAGGGAGGACGCGTGGGGACCGCGAACCCAAGAGCCAAGGGACATCCGAACAACCATCGCCCTTCGGATTCAAAGAGTCAAAATAATAATCACCCACGCCAATAAAACCATTACAATTTTTACATATACTTTGCGCTCATACACAGTGTACCTCTTCTAACTAGGCAAGCATTTTGAGTGTTATCAGTGAGGTGACCAAACAACAGCTTATGTTTTATATTATATAACGTATCTTTAGGATGTAAAGATGAAGTCCATGACCGACCACATGCAACTGTTACTGATTCAACGCTATGATTATGCTACATACATGGCATTATACTTGCGTAAATATCGGTTATTCCACACATTACACAATACTTTATTTTGGGTTTCCTTTCACGCCTTCCTGCGCCGGCCATGGGCGGGGTTTCCGACTCAGCCGCCAGAGGCCCGGCAATTATCGGCGCGGGTTCGCGTCTCGGGAGACTTCCGCGCAAACCTGGCAACACCGAGTCTCCTGGCAACCTCACAACAGACGAGCAGGTGAACCAACAGCCGAAGAACTCGCAGTTCTATTGAAGACTATACTCGTATACTTCAGTCTGAAGTAACTGCACTGCATATGATTCATACCTGCTTTTTGAAATATGCTACTTCTTCTTCTCCTCAGAAAACGCTGGTGACCATTTCACTGAGCACACATTTATCCTGGGACAGTCTTATTACCCTGGACAATTAGCTGCAGTAGACTATACATATTGTTTCGAAAATATGGCCAAAGTTTACCTATCGCTTTTTTACTTTCGTCATGATTCCGTCTAACTATGCAAGACTCTGTCATCCCGCGGTATTCTAAAGATTCTCCTATAAAACCACATACATGTTTCTATTCACTCTATGCTTATCACAATCACTATTCACTATCGGTAGTACAGCTGAAAAGGAGAGACACTTGAATAAGAAGTTATGCTTATTATTAAAGCTTTTCTAAGCATTAACAGTTTAAGATCAAATCATTAAACTGGGAATAATCTAAGATATATCGAAGCGTGTTTTAAATATAAACAATATATCAAAGAGTGGAGAGTAAAACATGTGTTTAAGAAATAAACCCACGGAGTAAGTAAAATAGTCAAGATTTATTAAAAAATAGATATTGTGAATGTGCAGTGCAGGTCCGGTTTTTTTTTTACTTGCATTTTCTTGTAATCGATATAACGAATTTCAATTAAAAAGTAAGTTCTCAAAAAAGTTGATTTAACTGTTATACTTGAAGCTTAGCAGCAAAAAATAATTTTCGATTATGTTTTTTTAAACTTTAGGGATACTCTTTTATTAAGGCAGTGTATTAATGTACTAATTTAATCAATATTGTACACGGAATTTTACTCAGAAATATCAGTATTTTACTGAAAATTAATTAATTCATACAATAATACATGAGAATCTAATATACTCTGAAGATAATTATTTTGGTTCTGATTATGCTGCGGTTTTTCAGTGAGTCACCTTTTGAAACCGAAAATAGAAACGAAATTTGATCAGAAGTTTTTTTGATGGGGTTATTTTTTGTGGAAATGGCCGACTCGCAAAATGACCGGTTCTGAGAATCAGCAAATTGGCACATTTTACACGAAGGAAGACAAAACCGCTTCGCTTTACATTGTATGAGCAGTCTTGAATCAGGAAAAAGCAGTTAGCACATCCGTGAAAAATTGCATTATTTATTACAACCGCAAAACATTGTTTGAACTATTTTTTGTAAAACTTTATTTGAGTGTTCTTTGATAATATGTTTTAATAGTAAATTAGTAGTATTTTATTTAAATTTATTATTTATGAATATAAAGAAACAATGGCATTTTATATACCACGTAATTAATCATAAGATAAAAATGATATTTATAGTCTAAACGTAAACTGTTAACTACCGTTGTAACATAATTAAAATCCATTGTTGTTTTTGATAAATTATCAAACAGAAAAGTTACGTTACATTTATTGTTTATTTATTAATATATTACAGCCATCATTCTTCGTGTTGGTAATAAGACAAATATTTATAATGATTTATTTTGAAAGCCATCATGCACATAGAAATGTGCAAAAATAAAAGTAGTTTAAATACGAAGTATTTTGAAAGTATTTATTTTTATTTTTCAATCTTAACCGTTGGGTACATTGAGAAAAATAAAATTTGTATGAAAAATGTTTAAAACACATAAAGTTATTTTAGAAAAATATTTATTGCTACAATTAGTTTAGTGTGTTTTTTTTATACCTCGATTGAGACATATATTAATATAATTAATTTATGATAATTAGTTAATCTATGCAATGGGATTAAATGGACGTAACTAGTTCTTTGCCTCATGAGTAGCCCAGCTGTCAACAGCACGACCTTGAAAGTCTGCATTACTTCGAAATACCTTGGATAACAATCAAACTGACTGATTTATAATCCAGATTAATCAGCCTTGACTTTTGTTTATCCTAATCGTTACAGACAAATTACCGAACATTACAAATCCTTGTTTTAATCTTGCATAACATATTCAAAGACTAAAACACACACGTATATTTGTCTATCATTGTTAAACCTAACGAGGAAAAGTATTTACTATTGTAATCTAAATTGAACGCTAATAAAACATAACAAACACAAATTATCCGTAATCAAATACTTTATATACGAATCGCCTCTCTAATTCTGCGGCACAGAAACCTCGCTAGGAACTGATTTTGCAAACAATGCAAAGATCGCTCTCATCCAGTGCCTAACAAATGATTCTCAAAAGACAACTTTTTGTAATTGTATTAGACAATAACGAAGGCAACGTCATGCCCGAGGTGACCTTCACCCACCGATACGATCTGCCTGCCCCGAGTAAAAATCTCTCTCCACTGAAAGAGAGAAATCGCTTCCATTATTTACTCTAATCAAGCTGTTATCTATATTTATTAGAGCCTCCAGTCGTCTGTTGAAATCCATTCACCGCAGACTGTGTCTTCTTCGACTCACACGTTGCTTGCCATTTGTATGAAGCATTTCAAACACAACTAATGACCGAAGTACTTACAACAAGAATTGCAAAACTGTAGTACGCTGAAGAAACATGGACGTTAATATCAGAAGCATATGGCCAGAAAATGTTAATAGTAACAATAAATGTTACAAAGAAATCCAATCAATTAAAACAGTTAGCCTGCACTGTTTGAATAAAAGACATGTAAATACGAATAATGCCCAAATTTTAATAAACTGGCACGTCACACGAAATAATAATGAGTTACATATTATTTATTTACATTTTTAATTTATAAATTTGTTTTTAGTAACTTCATCTGAATTGTTAATTAGAGAAAAAATATTTTACTGTCTCATTGACGTGTATTAAAAAAAAAATATTTTTGTTAAAACTTGGATATTTGAGTGATTTAATAATAAAAATAATTTTAAAATATATAGTTTAATATGGCTTAAAAATTATTGAATTTTGACTTTAAATGTAATCAATACATATTTCCTCAATTTTTTGCTCTTCCAACATTATTTGTATTACGTTTGAAATATGTTAAAGACAAAATTAGTTCATAGGCAGTAACAATTGAATTATGTTTTATTGGCGTTGTATTATTTGTAAGTCCAAATTAATGTATCAGCTAAGTTTATCTAGAAAGGGCTCTTAAGATTAGTATAGAGAGTGCGAGCGATTTCCGGTTAATTCAGCCGTCTTTGTCTGCAAAGCAAACCGAAAGACTTGAAAAATGCAACATAGGCGACACCTTCAAGTACTGCAAGAGTAGAGACATTAGCGATGGTAACGAATGGTACTGGATGTTGACTGATAAGCAACTCGAGATTTATGGTTGAAACCAGCGACACTGGACTCTCGGCATTGCCGTCCGTGATTAAGTTTGTGAAAGCTCCAAGAGAGATGCTGCGACCATGAAGGTAAAACAGGTTACGTTTTCATTCAATCCTCTAGGGTCCGTATACATCTACTTAGTATCAATAAATATTTACTTGAATTATAAACATATACTCGAGTAAGCTAGCGCCCTAATAAAGTTCCCTTCTTAATTTATTAAAATCTAGTCAAACAAAATTCAGCTTATTGAAGCTAAAATTTATTTCAACGTCATCTTCGACACCTTGTGAGCAAAAATTTGTGTCCGCGCTAATACTTTGTTTTGTCAAAATATAATAATGTTCTGCAATAATTTAACCGTATTTGCTAAATAAATTCTACGTAAATTGTGGTTTACTGACATCGTAGTCTCGTCATACTCTGCTTTTTATGGTTTAAAATGATTTCAAGCGTAAAGTTTGCATAATTATAAAATCAAAAGCGGATAACGAAGTCATTAAACCATGAATTTCGTAGACCTGGTTTAGGAAATGACAGAGAAATATAAACACAGCAAAAATAAGTTAGTTTTGTAGTGATTTATAAAGTATCTAGAATAAAGCAACATCCTACAGATGTTTTTAACAACTATCATGTATTGTGCTAGAAAAATACAAGAAAATATCTTGTGAGACGTTAGACGTTATATTCTAAAATTATTATGGAGATTAATACTGACATGGTAGTTAAAGCAAATAAATATAAACGGAATCAATGCAGCTATAATATGCTGTGGCAGATGCAATACAAAACATCATGTGACCAATCGAACAACTGGCTTGTAACTTAGTCGAGTAAGAACACGGTGGGAAAATTGCAGACTTGTATGTTTCATTGTAAATAACGTTAATACAAGAATGTCAGTAGCGTTTTATAATTTAGTTATATTTCCTTATTGACTGAATGTCTCATCAGTAAGAGAACGTGAGCCTTTACATGGGCACGAAGCTTATCCCGAAATGGAATATGGACACAGTTTGTAGTGATTGAAGTATACATGGCACTTCACATTTACATATAAATTGAAGCCTTGTGCTTTTTGCTATTCATTACTATATATTTACATAGTTGATATATTTGCTGACGTTTATTAGTATATATACCTCAAATTCAAATCCCTTAGGAAGTATCATAGGTGTAATCTAAACGATTCAAAATCTTTTCTCTGGCATTATTGCACCCTTACGTTTCGAAGATTTATCAATGTTTTAAAATATTCATTACGGTATTTTTATAATTTGTTTTTCTCGGGTTTACAATTAATTGCTTTGGAAAATTTCAAGAAAACACAGCCACGATCCACGCGATGTTCATTCTATATCCGTAAACACTTGAAGACTCGCGGAGAGAGTCGGATTCATTCATGTTTATTAAACTTATCGATTCCGCCATCGTTCATGCGAGAGATACGCGCATGCAACTTGCTGCAACTCAGGGCTCGGCAACCCTCTTCAAAAAACAATAGTAAATATTTCTCAAAAAAACTTTCTGAACCATATTTATATGAAACAAACAAAGATTTGGTTTCAAGTGAAGTTTTTTTGTAATTATTCTGGTATTGGACCAATAGCTTGTTACGTGTTTTGCATTCAATGTAGTATGTTGATTATAATGGTATACTTTATTTACAACTTTCAACGTGTTATTTTTTTTAGAGGCGTTACTATTTTTTGTGGATTTCATCGAAACGCGATACGACGAGAATGCGTTGTAATCGTGGTTTAAAAAAATAAATGAAAAAATTTCTTCAAGAAGGTTGTCGAATGAACAAAGGTTTGGTTTCAAATGAAGTTTTTTGTAATTATTCTGGTATTGGATCAATAACTTGTTATAGTATGTTGATTATAATGGTATACTTTATTTACAACTTTCAACATATTATTTTTTTAGAGACGTTGAAATTTTTTGTGGATTTCATCGAAACGCGATACGACGAGAATGCTTTGTAATCGTGGTTTAAAAAAATAAGTGAAAGAATTTTTTTCGAGAAGGTTGTCGACCCCGACTGCACAGGGTCGAGGGGACGTTTCCGGTAATTTCATACTCCTCGTGTAGGAGGCGGGGAGACGTCAGACATTCCCGCAGTCCTGAACAGCGCTTGAGGACCGTGACATGACGCTCGACCGCAGACGGCACACCGCATCTGATTAAACTTACAAGCCGTTTAGCCTCCCCTTAGCCTGCAGCGCAGTCCACCAGACCTCAAATGCATTGCAAGACCTCAGGCACCCAGCCACAAGGATCGACGCACGTTTCATTTTAAACTTCACGCTGAAACCGCGATCTATTAAAAATATGCTCTACATTATTTGAAATTCTTTGACTCATCATCGAACAACATTTTAGAGTCGCCTATTGTTTTTAGATAGATTGTGTAAAATAAATTATATTAAGGTATTGAATAAACTCGTCGTTTTTTTGTGTAATAAAGCCGTCTAAAATTTTTTTTTAAGTTTGTTTATTTATTGTAGAATGCAATAGGCTTGTACCAATAAATCAAATCAGTCTCCGGAGGTACAGTTGAGGAAGTCCAAATTAGACGTGTGATTTATAACAATACGTCATGCGTGTGTCTACGGAGGAGACTGCTTTATGAGACCGGCCATGCGTGGCTTCTACTTGCCGTTTTTAGAAAGCCTGTATAAAGTAACCCTCGGGGAAAGCACAAAAGTAACTGGTTGGAGTATCTGGTCACCGGAGAGGTGCGGGTTCGAATCCCACCAGTGTTGTAGACAAAAATCGAGGATCTATCTCGTCGTTTCACTTGTGAATCGATTACTTATATAGTACATTGTATTAGTGCGAAGTATAAGACATTTGTCGACTAGAGCTGAATTATATGTCACTTGTCCTATATTTAAACCAAATGAAATTGATACTCAAAATATCTCATAACGTAAATTACTGCAATAACAAAATTTACATTAATTTGAATACTTTTTTCGATATGGTAAGAGCTCCCGTCCTTGAGTATTAGATACAGTTTTTTTTTTTCTAATATACTACTTCTTGTCTTTATTGCAAAGATTCAACTAGCAATAATCATATAGATGATTTCAAAACAATGGTTTCATAAAGCAAACAGCTAAATAAGCATTCTAACATCTGCATACCCAAACAAGTAGTCTGCTTAGTAAGCCAAGTCAACCGTAAACTAGTCAACTGTAAATGCATATCTCCTATTCCGTTATTCGTATATTCCAATACCTAAGACGGTTCCAATCTTAACTCCTTGCAAATAATTAAGTTAAACAATTTACATTTAAAATTTATTGTCTACAGTCCTTGTTCATAAATAAATACCATTCGCATAAATAATTTAAAGAAACACGATACATTCAGAAGTCATCTACGTACAGCTTTCGTAATGAGCATAAAACATATTGGATACTAAAATCCAACTTCTCGTTGAGCCCCAAGGATGTGCATATCCAACCTTACTTATAAACAGAATCCACTGAAACATGGACAAGAACATAAATGAAGGCAGTAAAATAAAATCGATTTCTTGTACGATTGCTTTTAAGGAAATGATTTTTATGCAGAGAATTCAATAAAATTACAATGTAAAAGTCTCCAAAAAATAATTTTGAATGATATACCTATTCCCAGCAGTATTGTATAAAATAAACACAACCAAGTTTCAAACGGGTGTCTAAAAATGTGCAGAAACAACCATTAAGTACTTTAAAAATTTCAACCTCAATAACTATACTTAAGATGGTGAGTAAATCTTATATCCGTGGTGGTTAGTTTAATAAACATAACTTACGCAGTAAACGTTCTTCAAATACATAAAATTTACGATTGTATTAAAAAAGTAGCATATCCGAGACTAGTTATTATAAACACTTCAGTGGAAAACATTTCTTACTTTCAAAGCAAAACAATACGCTATTTAAATTAGTAATTACGAGTGCAGCTAATAATTATAGTAAACAGTCGTAATTATTATTTACGAATGACTTAGAGAATCCACATCCACTCCGACACCTGCAAGCAGGCGAGACCACAGCCAAGCGCCTATTTCATGACAAGAAAACGGGAAACTCCCTTTCACGAATGAATGAGTTATTTATGTATGTGTCTGTTTTTTATAAATTAATAAGAAGATTTGGGACTTGTAAGCGCTTTTAAATTTAACGATCATCCAGCCTATGGTTTCACATAGAAAACTCACTAACTTTGTTAAGAGAATATCGAGTATCGACAGTGTTTTCGGGCTCGCGTGCAGGTGGTGGAGCCGAGAGCCAGCACTCGAGTTTCCGAGCTCCGGTGGCTTCGAAAGCGATATGCCTTCCTTTCCCGAGAAGCGAGGGACCCCGCGTGGCGCAGGCCAACTCGGTGGCTGTCGCGTGAATCAAAGCCTTGACCCCGGGTTCGACTCCCACGGGCCGAACAATTAATAAACAATTTGCCGAAGAAAGTTTCAGCGGGCGGCCCGCCGCTTTGTTAGGCAACTCAGCCACACCGCCGGGGCGCTGCGCGGTCTCAACGGCAATAATTTGCGTTCAATTAATAATTAATAGCGGGCCATCCGCGCGGGCCGTCATTGTTGTGGGTTTCTCGATTTTTCGGAGCCGCTGCCGTAAGAACGCGTAATAAAAAAAACGACTCGTGAAATCTTTTGTTCTGTGCTGTTTTCCTATTGTCTGTAACCGCTGAATTCACAGTAAAATAAACAAATTATTTTTGTTGTTAACATTGAAAATGACCTGCTCTAGAGGTCGGCTGTTGCCTTTTTTTATTGTCAGATGTAAAGAAGAAAGTAAAGAGAACTCCGCAACATTTATTGAACCGACCAAGTTGCGTAATTGGACATTATCCATTAAACATTTTGCATTATTCGGATTCAGTTATAACTAATCAATTAACAAATCCACTTATCCATAAAAAAATTATATGAACAAAGAAAATAATATTCAGTTCAGTTTTCGCACGAAGGGGATGACGTCTTTCATATATTACCTAAATATTACCAACAAACGAAGACATGTTATTAAGTTTTGTTCGCGGCGGTTCCCCAATTTTCTACGGGCAGGTATTTTCAGAGGCTGGACCTGCCGTCAGAGATGCATCACCTCGGGGCAGCTCGTTCTGCGCCAGCCGGACCTGTTATGTAAGTGAAGCCCAAAACCAACGGGGAAATAGAAAAAAACTGGGCTCCTCGAGAGCCCACCTTGTCGAGAGAAATTCTCCGGCGAAACTTTTAGATTTACGGCTTTATTCTCGCGAGCGATAAACGGGATCTTGCGAACAGTAAATGTACTCGCATACGTGTCCGAAAACCTGGTCACACCAAAATATTGCAGTTTGCTACAAGCTGAGTGACAAAATCCGCTCTGTGTTTATTTATTATTTTTTAAGTTACTATAGGCGCTGAAGAGGATCGAGAGCTGGAGAGCACGAGACACCATTTTTATGCTTTTCAGCTTTCATGTTTTTCAGCGCATCAACTAACGGAGACGCTGTCTCCATAGATGATAAGGAACGAATGTCAGAGACGAATAGAAGGGAGAGGAGGCAGACTGAGGAACAGCGAAAAGTGCGCTCCCTAGAAAACTCCCCCTCACGAATGAATGAATTGTGTATGATTATGTTGTATATTATTTATAAAAAGACCAGCTATCGCCACCCGGAAGTAGTACCACAGCGCTGCCCGGGGCCGACCGTAAAAAAAAAAGGCTAAATATATAACCATTTATACAGTCACCGAGTATACAGTATAATTGAAGTATTTTGACTTACCTCGTCAGTGATGTCTCCGAAGTGGTGTCGCTCCTCCTCTTCCTTCACATCATCGGTCTCCTGGTGCGTCAGCACTCTCTTCTCTCGCACATCTCGCACCTTGCCGTCCGCCCCGGGGGCTGGTCTCCAGCGAGTCGTGCTTTCCTCGGGAGCCGCCCCTGCCACCAGCGTGCCCCCAGCCCCCTCCAGCTGCGGGGCGCCGTCCACCGCGTCCTCGCCCCCCGGAGGGTCGTCCAGCTTGCGATGCTGAACAACAAAACAAATTTAATAAAGATGTTTTAATCGTATTGTAATAATCTAATGCATCCAGTGCGAGGGGGCGTACCTCGGTGTGCTCGTGCTCCTGCGTCTCGGTGTCCTCGGTGGTGGAGGTGGACACCAGTGGACCCGAGTCCTGCAGCACGCGCCCGTCTTCCAGGACTACCTGCCGTTGCACGCGCGTGGCGATCTGCCGCCGGGTCGTCATCTCCCGTGTCTTCTTGGTCACCCATTCTTCTGCAAATTTCATAAGGAATAGTGGTTGAAATCTTGGTTATATTATACTTCATTAAAATTCACATGTATTCTTGTTCAATATTAAACACCTCTTAAAAACACCCCCTATATAAAAAATTTGCAGACGTAATCTACCGTTTTCTGATTTTAAGTCAATAAGTTTGAAGAAGTGATTAAAGTGAGTCTATTAAATATTTAAAATTAAATAGATTCATCTTAAGCATTATTGATAAAGCATTAACTTAAAAAAATATTTATGACATACATAAGTTCGCGTTGAGGGTATTAGCATATATGAATGACAAATTTACTTTGTTTATGTAAAATGTGTCACTTTTGGCTTTTAAACTGTGATCGTAAATATAACTTCTATTGCCTTCGTATAACAGCTAGATCATAAAAAAACTGATTTTATTGATGTTTCTTTAATTTATAACTACTTTCTTTATTTCTTTATGTCAATATAAAGAGCCATTTTGTTAGGTTTATTATTTAAATAAATTTATACATTTTAGTAATCTACATATTATAATTTGCCTTATTACCGACCATAAAACCAGGATAGTACGTTTCGAGAGAACAATGGGGGCCTTTTGTTCGTAAATGTAAGAATGTGACCTTTAAAGATTATTAAAATAGAGTCTTGGATATCTTTTATAACTCAAATCTATAATTATAAAAGTAAGCAAGCAGTAAACAACAATGCAATCAAAAAGTATACTTCAACATACTAACTTGATGAAAAAAAGTAAACATTGAAAATGTCATCTAAAAAAACACATCCGACTGCTTATAAAAAGTTTTAATCAAACACATTTAATTGATCAAATTATTGTGTTTTAAAATGAATACACTTTTTTAAGTATTTTTATGTAAATAAAGCTTTCCGTTGTTTGGTGCATTTCAGACACCAATAAAAATTAATCAAATAAAATTTACTTTACTTGAAATTCGACAAACTTTAAACAAAAGGTGTTTTGCAAAATACATCAAGTGACAAATTAGAAAACAATTATACATACCTTCTTTTGTTGTCGCTAGAATCTCCCCTGGTTCTACCTGCAAAATAAAAATTAAACAAATCAAGTTTAGAAGTGAAATTATATTTTCAATGAACACATGTAGAATTAATACAGTGACATCTATTGCGTATACGACGAAGCTTTTCGAACCTCTGTGTTTGCAGATTCCTTCTCAATCGACACCCGAGACACAAACCGCAATAGTACTCGCGGGCTCCGCTTGGCGGCGCTTTCTTCTCCGAGCAACACCACCACGACCATGAAAATGGCCAAATCGACTCGGATACAAATCACTTTTCATCACTCGATTCGTTAATTTATAGTTCACTGTTTATGTATCGGTCGGTTCGTTTGTTTCTTGTGTTTTTTCTTCATTCTAACACATTTTTTTTATAGTTTATTTTTTTTTTACGGGAACCCTAAAACACGATTGTACACTTTGTAAAATATTTCGCAAGCTACTGATTGATGTCATTAACGTCAAAAGCAACCTACATGCAACGCAGCTTGTAAAATAAATTAATGAATTTATAATCGGTTCCAGTACGGGTGCCACGGAACGCCTCGTTGGATAATAATTATTTAATAATCATATAATCGTTATAACACAGATCATAATTTGCAGCTAACAACTGTACGAGCTGAACGTATCTACGCAGTTTAAAATAATTGCAATTGATCACTGCGTAAAAATATGTATTGAGAATATGTTATTAGTAAATATATATATAATTCCTGGGGATTTGCAAATATTTGTTTGGCCAACTCACACGTTCAGTAATAAATAATTTTGCATATATATTTTTATGTTTGAAAACCAGGAAACTGAAGGAGATGATAAAATTAGATGCTTCAGTTATACACGGTGGCTTAATCTATCTAAATCTGGACCTGAATATTTTAATTGGAATTTCACTTTCGTGGAGTATATCGACAGATAAATCGGTTTACTATCGGCTAGTGCCACTCAATGCCCGCATCGGTTACGGACGATGATGACAAGTTTCTATTGCTGGTCGACGGCCTTGCGAGGAATGCACCTTCTACTGCGATACGATTATTTTATTGACTATTCAAATATTGTTTAAATACGGACTGCTACAAATTAAACCAGGCTTTCGAGAATAAACGTATCGTCTCTAATTCTCTCGTTTCTATACTACAAGCAATGCTCTCGGCCAATCTAAAGTTTGAACTCCATTCATTGTGGCTCAAAAAAATCACTCCTGGTCAGTTTTCACTCGTCATTCTGCAATGTGAGATATTATGAACAAGGTCAGCGTACAAGTTACACTAAACATACACCTGATACACGCAGATGAGGTTGCCATCTGTGGACTTCCAGCAATGTCCACGGAGTTTCTTTTAAGGTATCCTGGTTTGTCAAGGAGACTACTAACCCTATTCCTTGAGAGAATATCTATGACCGGACTTTCGGCCTTCTACAAGATCCAGTTATATAGAGCAGACAAGCGGAAGTAGAGTGTCAATATCCTATGATTCGCAAGTCCCTGATCTCGACTTAACTCCATAGGTTTTACCATGGGCCTGACTTCGTTCAGTATATTTCATTACGGCTAGCTTTCTATAACGATAAAAGCGATTAATTTATCTAATACTGAATAACAGGGCATCCTTCGTTATAAATTAAACAGCTTTCAGAGTTATGCCTATACCCACTTTATTGGCTTCGTTGTCCGTACAGGTCGTAGGCATTTATCATTTTTTTCTAATATAGAAAAGTTATCCTAATAAAGATTACGTCTTGTAATTACGAGTTCCATTTATACTTTACGAGCGGAGGTAACAGTAAACCAGCCTAATTCTGAATTACAGCCTCCGAAGAACTTCATAAGTCCAGCGGACAGCATTCCTGTCCCGACCCGAGGTAACTCCACTCACTTGCAAGAGATTAATAGACATTACAATGGGCTTAGGCACCATTGCTCACAATTAAGCGATAAAATATTTATAAAATCTTGCATCTTAATATACTTGTACAAGAAAATTATATCTATGGAATCTGTTATGAATATACAGTATATACTTAAGTATTTAACTTGCTTACATTTATTTCACGATAAAGAGTGATACATTAATATACTATATATATATATATATATATATATATATATATATATATATATATATATATATATATATATATATAGTCTGGTTTAGTAAAAAAATATTCAATGAAACTCTATAATAATATTAAAAAAAAAAAATATTTAAAAAGTGTAGTAATACTTATATATTATTTATTTTATAAAAATTATTTGTCAAGATATTGTTTTTGTTAATAAACGCGTGTCAAATAATCAATGTAATTATATTTGTACGAATTGTAAATATTTTTCCCCCATTGAAATTACTATGGTCAAAAGAAGGTTTTCTTTTAGTATTCCATTAATTTTATCCATAAACTATTTTAGATAAGCTGACATTTTGGTTTATGGACCAGCGGGAGGCACCGCGGAGTAAGTAATTTCTGTATGGGAGATTTCCCCCATAAGTTATGGCCGTGAGAGAGTCTCGTAAACAATTATGGACATAATTGAAAAGGATTTGTAAGGCATAGCATTATCGGACTAACGGATAATCGTATTGAAAATCTCGTATTTAAATCTCGGGGATTTAATTATGAAAGACGTGACGGTAATGTTTGTTGAAAAGTTTTATGGGTATCATATTAGCATAGGCTTATGCAGGTAAGAACACCATAATACTATCAATTTTAAAAATGCGACACTTTCTATGACCAATTCAATGGTACAGCCTCCTGTTAAGATCGCAATAATCAAATGACAACACGTCATTACCCTTGATTTTATAAACATTATATTTCAATAAAGATATCATAGTATTAGTTTACTATGCTATATTACTTACTCAATAAACTCTTTGGCTCTTAAGGAGCCAATGATTTATTTTCTTTAATAAAAACACTTTAATTTAAAAGACCCATTATCGTCTTTTGATATTTTATGGCGTTTCGGGAGTAAATCTAGGAAAAGAAATGCGAAATGATATTGTAAATTAACGGTTCGTTTTCTCTTCAGTTTATAACATAACCTCTAATTTGGTCAATTAGCACGCTCGCGAGGAACGCACTGGAGAGCGTCCGTCACTTTCGTTTTAGCTGTCACGATAATGAAAACATTTCACGATCAATCAGACAGAGTAAAACAGCCTTCCAGCGATCAGAAGTACGCCACACAGGAATGTGCAAATGGATCCTAATTACACGCCATTACAACCACAGGCACTCGACAGTAGTGCGAAAATGAAAAAAATATACTACTGAAAATCTTGAGAAAAATAAATATGTACTGGCAAATATTACGCTACTGAAAGTTTTGAAATAAATAAAAAATGATGTTTCGTGAAACTTCCGTTGTACTTTCAAAGCACCGTGTATATTCAATAAAGAGACATTCCTAACTTGCGTGTTTTATTGGTGACATGCAAATAACTCAATCAATGAAGCGATATTTTTGACCCGAAAATGGGTTGTGAAAGCGCCGTGAGTCGGCGTCGTGAGCGCAACAAGTGGAAATCACACAACAAGCACGACCGCACTTGTCACGATGCCCACTTACGACATTTCAAATTACAAATACATTTACGTCGATCGTCTCTCATAGCTTTAAGTACAGTATACTTAACCTAACCTGTTTTAAAAACGTTAAGTAACAAAACTTATGCAAAATTATAATTAATCTAAAGACTAATAGTAACTTAAAACTGATGTAAATAGATAAGTCAGTTTCATTAACGATATACAGATATTTTCAATAAACGGTTGTATACAAAACGCATAGTAGTTATGAACAACAACATTAGTTAAAAAATTAAATATTTAATAAATACTCATTGCATAAAAATCGATAATCAGAGGAATGTCATGCTTTTACGTGAGTATTGAATACATTAGAAATACAATACTTTTAAAAAATGCGATCTTAAATCAATCTCGATAATTTAATTTAACATAAAAATACTTTAATTTAAATAATTAACTTTATTAAATTTGAAGCTCTCAAAAAAATTAAAAAACGTGTAAAATCTTCTTAGCTGCACTTTCTCCCTTTAAGATCTGCGTAATTCGTTTGATAAAGCCATAAAGCATAGGAAGCGAGTATAAACGCCATAAAACGCAATACAACGTTGTATTAATGAAGCAATTAACCCTGTAATTGCGGGTAAAATATTTAACGTGATTAGTGCTCTCATCAATCACGTTCCGGTGCTGCGTGCAATGCGCACGCACGGGATTTCACGCACAAAAAACGGCCGTTCACATCACTAGCCGCTACTGCCGACGCGGCTGCCGCTGACCAACTTTCACTCTCTGCTTTTATTGAATGAAGGGGAATCATTGACAACATTCAAAGCAGCGGCTCTCAAACTATGATATTCAAAACCCTTCCTTAAAATTGCTCATAATTTATTACGATTTGAAAGGAAATCTTCACGAACGGAGGACATCTAGAATATTTAATTCAACAAGTCTTGAAATCTGTGAGAGCAATAAACCACTGTATACCTTGACATCTCAAAAAATATGCTCTCACTTGATAGATATAAGATATTAAAGACTCTACTAGTCAAAGACGAATGTATTGAAGCAAACCATTATAAACGTACCTAGAAAGAAAAAAAACTTGTCGTGTAAAAAAGTTAAATGAAAAAACAGAATCTTTTTAACTATGTGTTTCATAATTGTTACTTCGCTTTATATTTTTTTGAAAGCTAAATTTAATTATTTAACAATTTCCGGATTCATCTAAAGTAGCAAACGTAACCAGTTTTAATACGAATGCAAGAGAGTTCATTGGAACCACAGCTTGAGGGCCAATAGTGCAATAGTGATAGTGCCAAGAAGGGGGCAGCGAGGGAGGATTGCCGCTCACGGGGCGTGACGCAGCACCGTTGCAGGCTCTCGCAGGTATGGAACCGGGTTCCAGCTGGGGACGATGACAGTTCCGACTGAGCGGCCACCGGCTTTATTTATGCGTCTTTTCACGACTCCTCTGCTGCCCGCATTGCCGTGCCGAGTACAGTTCTATCGGTTGTTCTAGTACTGCAAGCAGACTTTATGATAAATAAATAAACTACATCCTTGTACTTATAAACGTTTCCAATTTAAAAAAAGTCTCCTGAATGCTTAGGGTTCCACAATAGATCCGTCAGTCAAAAAAATCTCCAAATGCCTTAACATCAATCGGGAAAACACATATTTATCACAATAAAAGTAATTGTATAAGAAATGAACAAATCCTACCCGTAAAAAAAGGAATGTATCTAACTTTGAGCATTTAAATTTTTTTGATTGGTGCAGTAGATTTTTCGCAAAATATTTTCTAAAATTATCAACAAAAAAAAACTCGAAAATGGACCCATCCCTGGAACCAGCCCTCTTAATAATTATGCAAGTTGTCTTCAAACCTTTCGTTACAAAAAAAATTAGTTGTAAAGAAACATTATAAAAAAAGTAATATCAACAATTTTTTTTCATATTTTTTACGTAATTATTTTATAAATTAAAAAAAAATAAGTGTGTATTTTAGAGATACTACAGTGAAAAAGGGGTTTTTTCAGGGGTTATTGCCATTGTTTGTGTTTTTTTTTTAACGAAAAATCAATAAACGCGGTAGTAACTTTAAAAGTACAGTAATACCCCGCTTTACGCGACCCCCGTTATGCGCGGTTTCACTATAGCTCGAATTTCAAATTTCGCGTTAAAATGCCTCGCATTACGCGAATTTTTTATTTTAAGAATGTGTATGAACATAATGTAGTCATTGACTTCTCTTAACGTATTTTACAAGAACGTAAAAATCAAACGTCTTCGGCTAAACCAAAACAAACAATACTGTAAAAAGTAATCGAATTTCTTGAAAAGCCTTTTTTTTAACAGTACTCAAAAAAATCAGTCAAATGTCGTCCTTCGAGCCGGATTGATCCGATATTCATGGTTTTTTTTATGAAAGCTTTAAAAATATTTATCTAATCTATGATTAATGAGTTAACAGGTTAATGATCTACATCGGGTCAAGTGATAAAAATGTCACTTGAATTATTCACGGGATGTATTAAATTTATATTCCTGTCTCTCAGTGCTGTATTATGTCGAAATATTTATCGTCTGATGCCGTGTATCGATACGCGGCTGCCACCTTTAGCATGAAGTTTAGTGCGTGCACGTAGCCCGTGTGTTGTATAAGGCGACTGACGACGCCTCCGCAGGCATATTGGGTGGCGATTCAGACATCCTGGGTGTATTTAAGGATGCCAGGAAGCGATTTGTGTGGATTATGTCTTTACTTGATCAGACCCGACCGGCTTGTGGTGAATATTCATACATGTGCATGCCGCAGGAATTCAACAAAGAAAATGATTATCAAACCCACGTCTCTGTTATTTATATCCAGACAAAGACACAACGCGAAGTAAATACTAAATACTGTAAATAAAGCTTCTCTATAATATATTTTTTACAAGAAATCGCACTTTAAAGTGTACTAGATTATGACTATACCCACATAGTTTGTGAATGTACTTACTACGAGCCAATGTATCTGCAATTTTGCAGTATAACTGATATGACTAAGTTAACCATACATTGTGCTTTAAAACAATGTGAATTACGACTTGTGGAAAATTTGTTAATTCTCATTTTTAAGGTGCATCGCCCAAAAACTGGTTGTATATAAGTAATGAATACATGAGTACTTTTTTTTGAGAGACAATAAAGTAGTGGAGAGAAGAGGAAAAGTTTAATACTTAAGCAGCTGGCTATACGAGAATTAAGATTTTGATAAAAATAATAAAGAGGCAGTACCTAGCGTATTTAACAACTTAAGAAAAGTTTTATCTGCCAGAGATATAGCATTGTAAAACATTTAAAATGTTGCATTATAGGTCATTAAGACTATTCAAGACTTGACGAAGCCCTCGAAAAGTGAAAGCGCTTCCCACTAAAAATAAATTTGCAAATTAAAAAAGTCTTTTGTACATTGGTGACATCTATTCTCATTTTTCCCAAGGATGAAAAACTTTATTAAATTATTAAAAACGCCCAAATTAATAATTGCTAAATTGCTGTGGAATTTCAAATTCAATCAGATTCTGTTGAATAAATCATTTTCTTTTTCAGTCAATAATTAACGAAATTAGTAAAATAAACATGCATCATAATTGTTCTGTGTGAATATTAAAAAGTTTTAATTTATGCCACTCAGTGTAAAGAATCACCGTGCAGATGATTAAATTACACATAATTGTATTATTTGCTTTTTAGCTTTACCAATTCAATTAGTAACTAGACCGCGTCCATTAGTCGTGGACTAATAACGTTCAAATTTATGCCGAATTAAAACAAAACATTAACATTCATGTCTACAAATATCACGAGAGATTAAAAAACAAAGAACCGAAAAAACACCTTTTAAATATATACATTTATAAAAAAAAAAAACAAAAATTATTAAACAATCCTTTCAGACTTAATGACTTTTTGATTGATATTATGTATCCATAAAATAACTGTTTATAAAATCATAATTTATGTTTCATAAACCGAAAGGTTTACCTGCAAAATATACGAACTTTATTTACACTTAGTTTTATATCACACTTTTAAATTAATTTGTGTGTTTTGCTAATGCTACTATGAATGCTTGAAAGCTAATTACTAACTGGTACTTTAATCAATTGCGAATTACTTAATTAACTGCATTTGTTACTATCATACGGCATATCATTAATTTCTTTTGTACAATACACCTCAACTAATTTATATATTAGTATATAAATATATACTTCGTTTTATTTTTATAAAAACGTTAATAAAGCCATAAAACCGTATACAAATTCATAAGCATGTTAAGAATTCCCATTTCTGATATGTTGTACTAATGAAATCAGTTTTAAGGTATTTCGTTATATTTTAAGTTAGGTAAACAAAAAGCTAGTTTAGATTCTTATTCAAATTATGGAAATCAAATTGCACATTTTTTTCTTTAGAAACGTGGGAATTTCTTAATGAATTCCTGTCGCATTTTGTGTAATAGTCATCGGTTGCTTTGATCAAAGACAGGTTCATTTTCATGGTATAATAAAAAAATAATCAAAGAGATATTCATAAGATATATTGATATTGTTAAAATTTTAACAAATACAAAAATAACTAAATCATCAACTATCTATATAACAACATCCAATGCTACCAAAGGTAAAAATTAAGTTAATTATAATTGTAACCAAAAATAAACTTCTTGTACATTGTAAAGATCAGTTACATGAAGTGGTGTTTATTTATTCATCAATATAATATTATATTACGTGGTTATAAAAGTGTATAAAAACGATATTTGAGACAATTAATTATTCTGGCGATACATTTTATGTCTCCACTTTGATTATGAATTAATACTTATGTGTAATGCTATATTAATAAACTGTAAAACCTTAGATATTATAAAATTAAATTATTGACATATAAAATTAAATCGTTTTTAGTGTCAATATACTATAAATGGAAATGAGATTTTGTATCAAAATACACCATCCGTTTTAGGTTACAATAATACACAGTGGTATTTATTTTTACTAAAGTTCATTAAAATATAAATTGATGAGATATTATATGTTTTTTTTTATTAAATATGAGTATAGCAACAGAAGACTACAACATTATCCAAATACATTTATTTTTAAAGCTGAATTTATATTTAAATATATAATCCTTGAATTACATTACATTGGCAGCCATTGTTATCAGAAAATAGATCTGCTTGAAGTTTTCAGAAACCTAATCATCTACTTTTTTTACTTTCAAACGCAGATAAAAAAAAATTATATTTTGTAGTTAGTAAAATGGTACGTACGTCATAATCATCACAATCATCGATAGGCCTAAAAGAATTAAAAAAAACAATAGGCACATCTATAGATATATCCGAAACGATAACAGTTGCTTTTCTCCATGGACACGTTGGCAAGCCTTGGGTGGCACAATGAAAAATACAAAATTGCGATGGTGAACAACAATGGAGGTGCGGGGACGGCGCGCCTGTGCGTCCGGCGCGAGGAAATGGGGTCATGAATAATGCAGCACGACGCCATGACACACGGACTCCTGGACGCGTCATGAGGAGCGTCCAGCTGGGGCAAGGCCCGGGTGCTAATCATCTGCCACTGGATCGGGAATGTCCTTCACCTCAACTAGCAACTAGTAGCGTGTTATGAGACCAAAATCAAAGCAAACCTAAAAATATCAGATAGACTTTCACATCGATTTCACCTGACTTTTACCACAGCAAAAATATCAGAGACACTTTCACATCGCTTTCACCTCACTTTTACCACCGCAAAAATATCAGATAGACTTTCATATAGCTCTCACCTCACTTTTATAACCGCAAAAATATCAGATAAACTTTCACATCGCTTTCACTTCACTTTTACCACCGCAAAAATATCAGATAGACTTTCACATCGATTTCACCTGACTTTTACCACCGCAAAAATATCAGATAGACTTTCACATCGATTTCACCTGACTTTTACCACAGCAAAAATATCAGAGACACTTTCACATCGCTTTCACCTCACTTTTACCACCGCAAAAATATCAGATAGACTTTCACATCGATTTCACCTGACTTTTACCACCGCAAAAATATCAGAGACACTTTCACATCGCTTTCACCTCACTTTTACCACCGCAAAAATATCAGATAGACTTTCACATCGCTTTCACCTCACTATTATCAACGCAAAAATATCAGAGACACGCTCACGTCGCTTTCACTGTACTACCGCAAAAATATCAGATTTATATATATTCAGCAACTTTTCCACCAAATATCTGAACAGTATCGTGAACCGCATTATTAGAGAGCGTTATTACAGAGACGATGACAAACCAAACCACACCCATAAGATGCTATTTCAACAGGTTTATATATGATTTTCTGGAAAGAATTATTACATTAAGGCCAGTGCAACTCATTTGAGAGCTGCTTAACTGGTGGTTTTATTGACAAAGCTTCCAGAATTCGATCTTTAATCGCTTCTCCGCTTTCTCACTAATTTTTTTAGCCAGTTAGGCCGGAAAGAAATTAAGGTAATAATGAAACAACAAGTAAAGGTGAAAAAAGGCAGAATAATTAACTAATTAAAAAACTACGCCAGTTTTTAAGACATCACTAAAATAAAAACTACTAGCTGGAACCCATGATTTCTCATTTTCTTTAAAATCTATTACTCTTTCTTTTATTCTAAATATGTAAGAATACAACCTAGTTTCTGAATGATGTGATAATATTTCTGTAGGGTATTTATTTTTGTAAGCACAGCATAAGTTAGTGTATAATATTATTCCAGTAAAATTTTTACCGGTCGCCATCTGAATTTAGTTATCTCGTGCTTAAAAGATATGACCGCAATTTGTATGGAGTTGGAAAATATACCTCGTTTGTATTCAATAGCCGCTTCTATTTTTTTTAACTACGCCAGAATTTGCTGGCATAAAATTTTAAATTGTTCATTTGAATGGATGACCAAAGTAACCAACTGATTCGTATTTAAATAGCAGCTTATCTAGCTACAATAAATGGAAGACATTAAAGTTTTAAATGCAGTCTTTATAGTCTGACTATGCACACTGTTTTATTTGCGGTTTACGATCTGCTTAACCACAAGCAAGAACAGAAATCAATCTATCTACCACGTGTAAGTTAGTTTGAAATACAATGAGTTAAATAAAGCCATGAAACAAACCTAGCTTGTTTCGAGAAAGAGATATAATAATATAATAAAACCCAACGAAATATTTATTGAAACGAAAGCATTGCATTAAGTTCAAGCGTATAAATATAATAAAAATTGTTAATTTTGATTTCAGGTTTAAAAAATCCTCGAAGGCTCACTGTAAAAAAAAGGAAATCGTAAACTTTGTATCAG
Source organism: Atopsyche davidsoni (assembly GCA_022113835.1). Lineage (NCBI taxonomy): Eukaryota > Metazoa > Arthropoda > Insecta > Trichoptera > Hydrobiosidae > Atopsyche > Atopsyche davidsoni. The sequence goes on from JAILWY010000014.1 coordinate 12,081,049, forward strand.
CAGTTGGCAAGATGTGTCAATCCAAAACTAGTTAGTAATTCAAATATAAGTCAATAAACTCCTATTGGTTTTGACTTTGACACACAGTGCCAGTGTAGTACATTGTTTGCGCAGGTGTTTTCTCATTGTACCTGTAAGACTTGCTGCATAAAATACACAAATTAGCACTGAAACGCGGAAGTTTGTGTCTATTACCGTAGTCCACATGGTTGGGAGGGTCGCGGGCCCACTTGCCCACCGACTGAAACTCATTCGATGATCTCACCGATTAGTATGAATACACAGTTAAGATAATGAATTCTATAATTTCGACTAATTGTAATTTAATAGTAATAATAATTACAAATCATTCATTTGAAATCGTGCATCTGCAAAATGTTTATGAAGCTAACAATAGGTTAAAAACAATAGCAAACTTTTCAGTGCATAATATTCAATCAAATTTTAAAATTGTTTTTGTAGTATTGATGTACAAAACATCTTTAAATATACTTTTTTAAAATATGTTAATCTGTTATTGGACTACGGATATCCGATTTATGGCAAAGTGTTGTTTATTCAAATACTATAGTTTAAAAAAATATTCAAAATCCAAATAAAATAAATGCTTGAATATTGATGTAGCGCGTTGTGCTAATAATGTATAATTTTCTAGTTTCGCAAACATAAATAACTTGGTTTATGTGTAATAATGTTACAAAGACTTAGTAAACACAAGGCATTAAATAAATTATACTTGAAAAATTAAAAATAGGTAACTTTTTTAATTTAATTTAAATATTTACTATTATTATACTTAAGTGCTATAAATAAGTTTGTTTTTATTGTTTACTACGAGCATTATATTAATTTCACCATAAAGTTTTTATGTACTGTAAGTTTGCATAATTTTAAGTTTTTTCTTTTAATTACAACATTTAAGTGCTAATGGAAAAAAAAGCTAGGCTTTGGCTTTCAAAAAATAAAAATTATCAATTATTCATGTACAGACCTATAATTAATTTAATTTTTTATATTTTTAAAAGATTATTCTTACAGGTTACTCTAAAACTACTTGACAAAAACTAATGGAAAACATGCAATAATAAATTGTTTATAAACTAATTTTATTTACATTGTATTATTTTTTATATTCAAAGAATTCGTGCTTCCGCTGACGTCTCATACCGGCAATTGTAAAAAAATGTCACGCAATTTGTTTTATTACTTTGGTGGATATAAAATTCTGTCAACAGAATAATATATTGTCATGTCAAGCGCGAAAGAATGGCGAGCCGCTGGCAAAAAATGCCGTAAAAATGATACTCCAGCAGTACAAGATGTATTTTTTTCATACGTCATAAGACATAACTTCTGTGCGAAAGGATTTACGAGTATTTACGCTGGTTGAAGTGAAAAACTGATATCCAATGCTATCAGTAATTTTTTATGTTTATTATTGACAGTAATCGAGACATTTATTGATACTCGTAAAAGAAATGATAATTTTCCACGACGTTGTTTTCTCATTCGATTAGTTACGTATATATTATAAAAATATACAGACTACCTGGATATTTAATTTTTAAATTATAATTTGTGTAAAAGATTTCTGTAAGACGTGCTATTATATAAAGATTCTAGGGTAGGGTAGGTTTGGTTATGTTTTTATAAATATTTAGGTTGCTGGTATATGCTTGCATAGTAAAACACAATTTAGGTAAACATGAAACACAAATATTCATTAAAGAATTCTATTACATGTTGCTCCAATATTTTATAAATATCTTGACATTTATTATTCAAGTTTAAATAAACTTCAAAATTATCACATGTTCAAGCCTTTCATTCCAAAAAACTATATTGACAACCCACAAAGCAGGGCAAGTATTCTGAAATATCCGAATGACAAATAACTCACTTATGGTGATTGGATGTATATTTTATAATTATTTTTAATCTAGAGATATTCGTAGGTTTTAACAGGCGTTGTTATGACTTGATTATGTTTTTTGGTGTTATCCTGCTTGAGGTTTTTACTTCTATTTTATATCTATTTAAATCGAACGAAATGGTAACGTTTATTTAATATTCTTCTTCAAGTGCTTATATCTCACTGAAAAAATGCTTGTCTGATTCGGCTATCCATCCACTGTTAGTTTTCGCCTTCCGTGACTCTTTGTTCTAGTAAGTTTTATTTATAAAATGAGATTTCACGTTTTTTTACCATCGTCAGGATGTCGCTTGCTTCACGCATTTTGTGCAAGGCTCTCTCATTTGTGACGTAGTCAATCTATAGTATTTTAATATAAATAACTTAAGCAAAAATACGCCTTTAACTTAACAGTCAGTAAATTATTAACTCTTTCATCATACGAAGGAATTGCGGTCAAATATTATTCGCCTGTTGCTTAAAGAGTAGATACAGATAATACGAGCAGTTTCAGTGCGGCCTATTGTTGCTCCCGGCAGATTTGAGTTATCAGCGGATTGCCTTCACAGTTCACTGTGTTTGTTGCCACACCCGTCTCACGATAAAGGCGAGGTGTTTATCGTTGTTCGCATCCGAATACAACCGGCAGTGCCAACGTAACGCGCCGCCGTCTCCGTCCACTGTAAACGAGACTACCCTAGGCTCATCTAATACAGTGCTTCTCAAAGTGGTCCCTACGGACCCCAGGGGGTCCTTGGGATCATTCAGGGGGTCCTTAGAAAATTAAAATCAATTTGGGGGTCCCTAAACAACGACTATGAAAGGGGGTCCGTGGGCAAGTTTTGACTATGAAAGGGGGTTCGTGGGCAAGTTTTGACTATGAAAGGGGGTTCGTGGGCAAGTTTTAAGCATGAAAAGGGGTCCATGGGCCAAAAGAGTTTGAAAGCCATTGATATAATACACTACTACAGTAATAGAGTAACAGACACGATTCCCTAAAGACTATAAGCTTAGCTACATCTTTTAATGTGAACGCTAATACTTTACAAGGCTTAATCAGATTAAAATTCAGGGGATTATCAAAGACTCGTATATTACAATTATACAATTTATACAATTTTAATATTACTGAAGTACTTGCAATAAGTGCATTATGGTGAGTTATTAGTGGCTTAATATTGAAAATATTGTAATAACATAACCTAATCTATTTCCTAATACATTTTTACATACTTAAGAAAATCAACAAAAAGTGCTGATTTTTTTTACAAACCTAACCTAACCTAACCCAAATTTTAATGAAATTCTATTTAATTTTAAAGATATTGAAAGCTTTGAAGTGGTGTATTTAAATAGTAGGTAAATAATCTGTAAATACATATACATAAAAACAATAACTCCTGTATCTGTTTTATTAAGTATCCGGCATTTGAAAATCTTAGAAATTTTTTTATAAACATTTTTTCGATTGATCCATGAAGACAATTTTTTATACATAATCGATGAACTTATTGAGATATCAATAAATTATCGTCTACGTAATCTAATCTCACAGACTGTAAAGAGCGATATTTTTTTTTACTAGCAATTTATTTCTATAGAAGATTCACTACACTTAGCAAGGTAGTAAGCACTTATTACAGAGGATACAGTTTTATGACCGCTCCGCACATAGCTTTGCCCACGGCGTTAAGAATTTCTTTCCCCATAGACTAACCACAGACGAGTATAAAAATTTATTATAATAATCACACTATTCTAATAGCCAATTTTCTTTTTAACTTCGCGAAATCCAAAATTAAAAATTTTCAACAAATATATAATATTATTTTTAATTACATTGAAACTGAGAGCTCTTTATGGGATTCAGGGTAAAAACTTATTTTTATGTTTATTGTAAAAATAAACATACATTTTTAATGATAATGCTCCAATGTTGGACCAAAATAAAATAAAACTAGTTCTCGTAAGTTATTTGGAGTATTTTGTGACTTTCATTTCATATTGAACGATCCGGGTATATTTTCAAATTTAAAAAATATGGGTACCTTGCAATAGGATCATGAATCTACAACTTTGAATGCAAAAGCATTTGAAAAATCAAACAAATTTAAATTTCTGTTTTACGCTTTTATTTAATAATCTAATTAATCTTATATTCGATACAGAGTACGAGAAAACTTTATTTCGTCGATAAGAAAGAGATCTTCGGTCATGCAAAATAACTTTTTTTATTTAGATATATGAAGAAAAAAAACAGTTTTGATTTATAATATCAAAACTGAAAATATTTATAACAGTTATATTCGTCGCTCATTAAATACGTTTTTGCAATATCAATCAATTTAATTTTTCCCGAAGCAATATATGCCATTTTTCACCTGTCGTAATAAGCATTCGCAAACAAGCCCGTTTAGTAAAGGAAATGAGGTGGCAATGCAAATATTGATTTACGTCTGAAAAAAACTGGCACTTGAAGGCAGTGGGAAAAAAAAATGAATGAAACATTGTAATTCTTCTGTCTATTTTTGTTTGCTGCAACTCAGGCGTTGTTCACGGGACAAATAGTTTCTGAAAATGCAATGTCTTATTTTTGAATGGTTGCAATTAACTGTATTTTTTCTCATGTGTAAAAATGATAACAATCACTTTTTAGGAACAAAACTGCATTGTATTAAATTACTAGGAAATTCAGAAAACTTTACATTTACCGTAATGTACTGCTGAATGGAGACCTTCGGACGCCGACACATCCTTCAGCGTTGCTGCATAATACTGTATAACAATTGTGTGAATTGTTTATTGTTTATGTAATATAAATCTATGACGTCATCCGTTTCCGCTGAAAGGAAGCTATTTTTCCACGGAAGAAAACAAATTAAGATATTATTCGTCAGAATCATCAAAATTGTTCAAACTTAAGTGACGTGGGAAAAATTTTAAACTCTTTCACAGAAATTTGTTCATTTTTAGTGTTACTTTTCCTTTTTATAATCTGCACATCTTATATGTACGAACAAGTTAAAAGTAATAAAACTTTCAAAATAATATACGTCTCTTTTTAATTTAAAAAAAAAAACAATTTTCTTTGTGAATATGACAGAGATATTCATATTATCCTATAAATACATTACTAAAACAACACAAAGGGTAATAAACTAAAAAATAGATATTGCATAATGTTACTGATAATTAAGCGACAAAATTGATAAAAAATCTATTTTGAAACTAAAATTAATATTTAGTTTCGTTAATCATTTAATATTAAAAATGATAATTGATATTTAGAAATAAGGATTTATATGAGAATCCCATGGGTTGACTGCGTCACAAATGAGAGAGTCTTGCACAGAATGCGCAAAGAGAAAGAACTCCTGACGATGCTAAAATAGCGTAAGGACTCCTATTTGGTCCATTTTTTACGAAACAATAAATAAAACCTACTACAGCTAATTGTCCAAAGAAAAGTGGACATTTAGTACGATACGATATAATATGTATTCTATGAAATATGAGGAGGAGCACTCAAGAAATATGATTTTAATACTTTAGTAATAATTGTTAGAGTGCAGGCCTGGACTTATAAAGATAATCAAACGCTTAAAAGAGCCTGTGCTCGATTCAATAAAAAAAGCAGCCTACTATGAAATCAATTCGCTTCAAGTTTAAACAATTCCCACAGTCAGAATGCGAGTTGGAAACAAGAGAAGTCTGCAAAACAAGCGAGTATCGATTCACGAGCCATCCGCGGCTCAGCTGTCGGCGCCTCTTAATCTGACGTCACGATCGCAGTGTGCAGCTTAAATTCGAATTAAATAAAGGTAACAGCCTGCAAATAGAGAGGCCCTGCGCCACCCGAGAGCGGGCGCGCCGCTGGTGCCTGAAATTATGCAATGCCATAGGCCACGGGGGATAAGGGCCAGGGATTACTTGAAAAGTGACGTAACGTGACATATGACTATTTTTAAAATATTCGATACCTTAAATCTTTATAAAATAATTTCGATCACTTGTGTGAATTATTAGAAATATCGGAGGTATATTTGATTCAGTTGTTTGTTAGTGGCCCTGCTCTACCTTGATGCAGGTGCAGTCATTCCACCACAAGGCAATACAATGTACAATACAATGTATCTATATCCACGATGACGTCAGAGACACACGCATGAGGTGCAGTCCTATATAGCTCGACAACTGTTGCGGGACACGCCAGTAGGCTTTATTGGTAATCCCGGCTGATTTATATTTAATGCGTGACCGATGTGGCGTATTTCCCATTGTTTTGTTTAACATGTCGCTCTTTGCTAATAATGTATTTACGAGGCTTTGTTAGATTATCTGGACTGAGATTTCTCCAATCTTTGCTTAGAGAGGTATTATGAAATAATTGCGGTATCGTGCGATATTAATTTCATTCGTAGCAATAAACAAATATTACTTTTGTATGTATACTCCAGAAGTATGATACATAACAATACAAATTATTATAAGTCAAGAATACTATCTTCCAAGCAAGCAACCGTACTCGCTTTTTTTATCTTCGGAATTTTTTCAATAAAGTTGCGTAAGGGTACTCAAGACGTATTTTTTTTTTAATGATAATTTGACACAAATATCAATATAGTGTATGCTTAAATAAAATTCCAGATAAAACAATTTAAATATGAAAATATTATACTGCAATAATTGTTAAGTATAGCGTGTTTATAGACCTATTATTACGTTTTTAGCTAGTACAATTATGTATATTTACATCAAGACTATAATTTGCTTCTTTTGAGGTTAATATCGTAATTCTTAACATTTAAGCCGCTATAATTTTCAGGATATCACGCTGAAAGAAAATATGCCCTTGTGCGACTCAAAGCATACAAAACATATTAAACATCATACAATAGCATCTTAAACGCAAAATAATCCACGATTTCAATAAAAAAACGTTTGTGCTCAATGCTTGAAAATACAGTGTTGAAATTCGGTGTACTTTGTGATGCTTTGTGCAATGCTCGGCATCGCCGCTGCAGCTGGAGCCTCGTGTGAAATTTAAACTATCAAGATCTGCACTAAGATGAGGACTGCACATGCCGAGTGGCCCGTCTGCTCGCCCAAAGTGAAGACAACGACAGAGCCGCACTTAATGTAACACTGTGTAAGCCCCACAACCTGCGCTCAGGATCAGGGAACAGCCACACGCCATGTTACAACCATAGCCATAAGTACTGTTGTTAATTTACCAAGTGAAAAATAAAGGATCTGGACATTTAATTTCTTCTTTGGGAGCCTCTCATCAGAGGAGGTTGGCGACCATCACACTGAGCATATACTTATGCTGATCAAGTGTACGTGAAATTAGGGAGAATAGTGTAGTCCCTTGGTCATTCTACACCGTAGTTTTATATTCGAAATAAAAGCCTGCGTGTTGCCGCTGCCCAATAGTATTATAAAATGAATGTATTAAATATTTTATAATTATTTTAAAATGCTATTTCATAGTAACCAATAATTACTGATTATCCACAAATTTATTTTTTTATTTTAATATGCAATTTGACTAACGAAGTTCATTATTAGGGATATCAATTAATGCTTCCTGTTAGTTTAAAATCAATTATATACAATACAATAAAAAAATATTTTTTATAACATTTCTTTTTTTAAACTGTCTTTATAGCGGCAGTAGGTTTTATTTGCTGAGATTGATCACTATGTTTCATTTTTGTGTATTTTTTTTTTAAAACACCTAAAGTTTGTATATTACGAAAATCTATAATCTTTATTTCATATTTCATTTATGTATATAAAAAAATAGTAGCATAATTTATCGAAAGAACTACAAGTAAGGGATTTTCATTTAATATTAATCGTTGTAACTAATTAACATTTAAATATTGTATTAAGGCAAATTTGGTCATAAAATTCGACAAATGCGATCAAAGTAAATTGGCATCTTTTCTTCATCACCTCGACGATATTCTAGGTTATTGATTCACAAGCAATTTATAGCAACTTTCCACGCTAAAAAAAATCGAGTATTTTTCTTGCCATCAACGATTGTCTAAATATTGTATACACAAAACACTTGTACGGGCCAATAATACAGGTATATTAAAATATTTTTTTTATTCTTTGGTTTTTTTTATTATTATGTTAATCCGTACCTGCGCAGCATAATCTTTGCCGGTCAACTGTTATTATTATTGTTACAAAAATGGCGGTGCTCGTGCTCCGTGAGAACCGCCGGCGTGAGACAGGGCAGGTGGAGTGCGCCCGCAACGGTGGCTCTAAGCCTTGATACAGATCGTCCTAAGAGGTCCCAACAGTCTTAAATATTTATCCTTGCTATCTAGTCCTTACTAATTCATTATACTTTTTATTCAACTACCTACACAAACTCAATAACGAAAATAGAGAATCCATGCACTGTACCATCTAAGTCACATGTTGTAAGCCCCACAACCTGCGCGCAGGACCAGATGATAACCACATACCGTATTGTAAGCATTTAAGAACTATTTTAATTTAAAAAAATATATATATACCTATATATTGAAATCAATTTAAAATTTAGTGCCCATTAGGCAGCACTGCGAGACATTTTGACGGGACTGAATGCTGTCCGACTGCTCGGTTAGAGGAAAGTTCATCGCTTGATGTATTTGAGAATTGACATTTGCAGAGACAAGCATGTTAAATGTTTTGGCAGCCGTTATTACTATAACTATCGAATTATCAGGTGTTTCTTGCATGGTTTAAAATGTAATGTTGAAGTACTGGTATTAATGATAATTGAATGCTCTTCGACGAGCGACTGTATATACAAGTTGGGAAAATTTGAGAACAACACGTATCTAGCATATTATGACATGTTTTGGTACAAAAAAAAAATCTATTATAAAATTAAAATATTGCTTGACAGTTTAAAAAAAGTATAATCAATAATTTATAATGCATAAATGATTTTATCGAAGTGAATTTTTTTAAAGAATCAACATATCAAAATCGTCACGTATATTTTGCTATAGATCATCTATATAAAATTTTAAAACTATGTGTGATATTATCAACATTCTAGAAATTTCCCCAAAAATATTGAAATTAATAATAAATTGGTATGAATTCTCAATAAACATGAAAAATCGTTTTATAGTAAAATAAACATTGAATCAAGACAATGAAAAATATTATATTTGCAGGATAGATCATCATAATTTAAAGAATAAATTTATACGCATGCCTTAGTAATAAAAAAAATTTTAAAAGTTGTCTCAATATAATTTTATACTATTTCGAATACGTCATTCGGATATGTTAAGAATAAAAGCATTGAAATCATTTTATTTACAAAGGATCAAAATAGATTATCAAATTATTTTAAACAAAAGCTTTTTTTATTATTATCGCAAATTAAATCAAATTATGACATTCAGCTATGATCAAAACTAGACGCATTCGTTTTTATAATTAAAATGTCAAAACAAATCGATGTAAATAAAACCAACGATAAATAATGCAACGTAAAGTAAGAAATCGATTAAATATCTTAATCAGCAAACGCTGTTTCCGCTTCCCGTAGACTTAATCAAGACTTTCACGCGTAGCGTACTAAGATTGAATATTAATTAAACATCAACGTATAACGTACCAATATTGAATATTAATTAAACCTTACCGTGTGAGTGACAAATATTTTTGTATCGACGACCTTAAAGTTATCTGATTTACTAGATCCTGGAAATTGTATTAATTATAATTTCCGAATAATTTTAAACTCATGAATATTATTGAAGAACTACGTTTGATTCATAAAGAGGTAATGCTTACTTACATTAATAAGCGATTGTTAGAGATAATTGAATTTCAGTTCATTAAAAAAGTTTTTTAAATGCTTGTCTATTAATTATAAATCATGCCGACGTATTTTGCAATTTAATTTATTTGCTTAATGAAGGTTGAATAGTTGTTTGACATAACTGTTTCAGGCAGTCAGGTGAGATATCTGGTGCAATTTTAATGCTGGTATGTGTTCTGTATGAAAACTGAAGAGCCTTGAAGACTGTTATAGCAAGACCGTGGGAAACATAGTTATTCTAATGCAATTACGCGTCTGAAATTTTCTGCATTGTATCACTTCAAATACAATTATTAAAATACCGGTTTATAAAAGATGATTTATGCATCATTTTCAGTAACACACAGTAGACTTTACAATGCTTCACGTAAAATGAACTCTGCCATATCGCACGTATGCATTTGATTATTTTTTTTAATTTTGGTTTATTTTGAAATATGTGTATGTGTGTGTGTGTGTGTGTAAAAATGCTTTTACACTACAGCAGTTGTTAAAAATCGTTAGTGAATTTTCAAAGTGGTATAAAGAACCCAGTTACTGTTTCGTGTTCCTAGCAACAACTTTACGGACCTATACAATGCTTATATCAGATCTGACATTCAGCCGAATAGCTCGGCAGTGGAGCAAGAGCTCCCCAGTGTTAAATGGTCCATGGCGCGTGACGTCATTGCCACTGACCTATCTGCGGCTCAGATTTAAAATATCGAGTGACTCATCTCCAGCCAATCCCCTGTCCGGCCAGTGTAACAATACCGCCTGCAGAGGTACTTGCGCGCTTTATCCGAGTGTTTGTAATGCCATTGTTACGGTGGATCCCGGCCTACTTAGATCGATGCGTGATAGCGGATAAAGGTAAGTGAATTCAAGAAGAGAGAAGATTCAGGACCGCGTATGAAAATGTGTAAAAACTTTGCAAACATACAGTTCTGTGATTTTTCCAATAAATATCCTTATATAGACATGTTTCATGTAAAAAAAACTACTACAAAAAGAAAATGTTAAAGTTAACAAACGCATATATTAACCTTGTATCTCTTTTTACTATTCAACAAAGAAAATTTTCAATACAGTTTTTTCAACGTTCATGTGTCATATTTAAAAATAAGTACCGTTCAAGGAAATTTGTATTTGAATATGTATTGTTGAGGAATATAATGCGGGGAACTTTGATATATAATCAACATATATACATTGCCATATGGCCAAGAGATTACGATCATTTTTGCTAATTAATATTTTAACATTTCAACGGCAAAAACACTAATCAAAGATATTATAATGAAAAAATGCATTATCGCGTGTTAAACGATTACTTTAATATATTTATAATGACAATTGCTATTTATAATGTACTTTCACAGTAAATTTCGTAGTATCTTGTAAATTCGCTGTTAATACAGATATCATGACAATCTTTACTAATGGTGCACTCATCCCATTTTCATACATGATAGTGTAATTTTTCTTTATATTTATACAATTTTTGTACACAAACTTCATGTCTAAATCTAAAAACAATAATTTTTCAAACAGTAAAACACAATCACAGTTGTCTCACTACATTAAATATTGGAATAGACAAAAGTATTATTGAAAGTACACAAAAAAAAACTAAGGAGATATACAATCAAGCTTGAAAAAAATAATTTAAAACGTTTTAATATTACTTTTTATATGAATAGCAATGAATAAACACATTTATTTAAAATGCAATTAGACTTTTAAAAAAATATCTATTCAGTGTTCTCTACTGACTTTTTTAAGCAACAATGAGTATATGAGTAAGTGAGAACAAAAAAATCAAGAAAACGCATGTAAACCATACGGTTAAGCATTGCTCTAAAACGTCCGCACGATTAAGCGTGTTCTCATTATCATCAAAGAGTGCGCAACGAAAAGAAGCGGCTCGGAGCTCAGGTGAGCTCTCCCACCTGCCAGGTAACTGTTCCTCTGCCGGGAGGGGTGAGCCACCTGGGCGGGGACCCGGCCCGGGCTTGCTGTGTGATTGCGGCAATTAACGATCTCTTTATTTTAATCAGATAATAAAATTAGCATCGTCCCAGAGGCAACGCTACCTTCTTCGCAACGACGTGTTAATAAATTCAAAAGTGCTAAACTGCTAGAGCTATTCTTTATTTTAAGTGAGTTTGTATGGTTAAAACACGGTTGTAATGCGATTTCGGGGTTTTTCTACAAAAAAATAAACATTACCTACACAAATTTTTAAAGCAGATAGCTATTGTAGATACTTTATCTTTAAATGCTTTAAAGTTATGCAAATATATAACACGATTTTCAGACGTGTGTTTTTTTTTTTGTAAAAACTATCTTGCACAAACTTATTCCGAATAGGCAAACATACAATTAAAATCAAATTAACAGATTTTTAGCATTTATGACAAATATTGTAAAATCACCTTCTAATACAAATAGGACCCTAAAAATAAATCATTTATTACCCCTACGCCTTTTCCAAATGTTTTATTTTCTATTAAAATTCTTTAATTGTCATAATCCTTTGATAATAATATAAGAGGAGTGAATTTTTACTATTGATAAAACATTTGCTATTCAATGTTTATGCTTATGTATGATTCTATTGTATTGCCCTTAAAAATATATTTAGTTTCAATTAAATAATCTTAAACTACACTAACATAGGATGCGTTTACCGGGTGGCTTTAGAATAGCACGCAGTTTCTGAAAAAATCTCGAGTGACAAACCTACATAGTCCCTAACTATTTCAAAACATCTAATGTACAGGAAATACACAATAGACAAAAATTTGGTATAAGTCAGTACGAAAACAAACTGAAGCGATTGTATTTCTTTCAGAAAAGATAAATTTTGCCTTGTTTATTTCACATCCTATTTCGGAGATACACAACAACTTTTTATCAACACAAAACAATTATTTCACTTCTATATAAATTCACTTTAATATTATTTCACATATATTTATATATTCGACGTTGATAATTATTGCCAAAAACACTAAATCAACATCCGAACACACAACACGCAAAAGCCATACTAAATGCACTGAAACGCTTTTCCAACTGAATAGGCCATAAATCATATCGCATAATACACAATATCGTTACAAAACTGTTGCATCGCTCGAAAACCGACCGGACATTGGAGTTTCCCGCTCGAGAGTGAAACAAAAAGTGATTGACGTTTGTAGGCGCAGATTCCCATACGCCACGGCGCATGCGCGGATAGGAAATGGCGGCGGGGCCGGGAGGGGTGGAGGGGGGAGGGGGTTATGGGGGATGGAGGGGGGGGGTCTTGGGGGGATGGAGGGGGGGATGAGGGGGCTGGGGGCCCCCGTCGCAGTCTAGTCGGCCTGCCACTTCTGCTTCTTTCTGCATTGCAAGAATTTCCACCGCCGCTGAGTCGCCATTAGAAGCCGGCTTCCATTCGTGGCTGGAATTAATGCACGTTCGTAGCAAAAACAATGCGATTGTCAGAAACGCAGAATCTTCATTGTAAATCACAGCAAATTATCTTCTTGTAGCTATTACTACAATTATAATTAAGATTAATATACCTGTGCGTATGGGATACAAAAAAAAAAAACTTCTATGGAAAAATATTTATTCTTAAGATCGAATAAGATATATTTTTAGATTTAAGCAATACCTGTAGATATTATTTTGCTATAAGCATGCAGATAAAACTAAAAAAAAGTAGTTATATTTTTAAAAATATATTCGCATTACATGGCGCCGCTTATTATTGATCATCAAATATAATAACTAAGCACTAATTGATGAACGGAAATTTTTGAACGTGTCAAAAACATATTAATGTAAATATTATCTGTGTGTTGGATATCGTTTATAATTAATATACTATTTGTAGTATCTATATGCATCCGCCAGTAACAAACGTCAATAAATCTCAAGAAATTATGTCGCTAGGTGTAATTATAATTTAATCAGCCTGACCCACCTGTGCGAAGGATGCCTATTAAATAATACCTGTTATTTAATTGAACCCTTCAAGGTAACAGCAAAGTTATGAAATCTTTAATAACGCCTTTAATTGTGAGTTTTGGGAAATAGAAGAAGGTGGATTTACAATAGACAATTACTGTGTGATATAATTAATTTTTACAGGAGTTATTATAATTTGTATAGTTTCATATATACTTTTTTCAAATGATTTTTTATATCTACATAGATTTGAATATACTTTTAAAGAATATTAAATATGTTTAGTTCGAAAAAAATTATTTAAGCCTAATTAATTATTTAAAAAACGCAAATAATAATAGGTAAAGCTGTTAACGTTCAGACAAAATCTTTATCACGCATTAATCAAACAAGAACTGAGTATAAGTAAACTAAACATAGGATGATATAAATTTTTATGTTAAGAATCCTTCTACATATAATAATTTAAACTTAATAAATAATATCCGTATTGGAAATAATAATTTACTTTTGTATATAAGAACAACACAAATCTTAATTGTTTTTACTTTTGATAAATTCTAACCCTAATTGATTTATATAAAAACAATCAAAAATTTTAAAACAAGCGTAATTAGCAGGTTTGAGTATGTTATATTCAAATATAAATATTAAAATCAATTATTTAATAAAAAAGTTATTTTTCTGTCCCATGATAGTGAAAACCTTTTTTCTCATTTGTACAGAAATTAGACCCCCGCGTCGTCACTGAAACGCTGCGCTGGAGAAATGCATTAATTCAATGATTTATTAATATTGAGATTCCAAACAGTATCCCGACGCAGCGGGAGTCGAGAAGACCTGCGCCCAGGAGTAATGTTGATTACCTCGCAGGTGTGGCTGTGCCAACTACAGGTAGGTTAACTAGAAATAACCAACTAGGTATCACATTTCACATTTTGCTAAGAAACTGCTGCGTATATAAAACCTATTAAATGGACATGTTCTATACATACAAAACAAACAAATCTTGATAAAACCAGGCTTTCTATATATAATAGTTGTATAGAAAAATAATTATAATGATGTAAACTTTAATATAAAATAACTACATTTTTTCTGTACCTAATTGTTTTGAAGTCTTAGACGTTACATAATGTTCAAATGGTAAAAGAAAAAATGGTACTTTTTTTATTTATATATATTTTTAGATTCATATACTGTATGTCACAACAGACAAGAAAAGGTAAAAGATAATGTTTTAAAAAAATGGCGTTAAATATTGATATACCGTAAAATAAATTGCATGAAAGATTTTTAACACAAATTAAAAAAAATACTTTTTACAAAACAAATTGCATGTTGTCGATTTAAAAAATATTTTTTTAAGAATGTATTGTATTTGCTAGGCTGAACAAATATATTGATGAAATAAAAAAAACGTATTGAAAAACTACTGCGTGCCTATTTATTATTTTGATATATTACAGTGATATTTCCCATCGTTAGAAAACTAATGTATAATAATCAAAAAACAATATATTATAAGACCCTTCCAATAATGTATCTTTAAAGAATCTTTAATAAAATAATACAACTCATCTTTGATTGAAATAATTGAAAAGGCAACAAAAAGATTTCTATTTTTCAATTATACATTTTCGGTCACATAAATTTGTAACAGTAAAATATCTATTTTTTTATTTTAAAATTATTTGTTAATACTGAGATCTTTGAGAACTTAATGCATAACTTCATTGCAAAATAATCGCCTCCGGCAATTATGCGTAGCACTCGAGCGTGGAAAAATCGGTCCTGCTTTTATTTGAATGGACCAAATCCTCTTTATTCCGACATAAAGGCATGAATGGTGTGACAAGACAAGTGTGTCAAGGTTGCCCACACTATCGAGTGAGCATTGTGTACAAGCCACAACAGTATCTATGCAATCTCGCACAGATGCACTCCACAGGTATGTTTGCTGCACTACAAGCATGCACTACATCTGCACTGAAGTAGCACTTTATTATACCTCATAAAATACAAACTCGGGGATCAGAATATACTGAATATATATTATATTTTATGTGCATATATTATTTCTATTATTAATACGCATAACACATTATTTTGATTAGTTTTTAAATTCTCATCCGAAGGTTGATTAAAACCCACAGCCATTATAAACTCCCTATTTGAATGAATAAAACACTAAGATAATCGATTAAATTTTACCGAGATTTTTGCTGTTTAGTATAAGATATTTAATGAAAATCTCTAAAGCTTTGTTTTTCACAACCAAATCACACGTGTGCCTGTAAAATTACTAACAACAATAATATAATTGGTAGAAACTGAAACGAACTAAAATCTCAATAATAAATAATACCTATACACTATTCAAAGAATTTTGTTTTTACGATATAAATTTCAACTGCTTCAATATATATTTTCAATAATTTCCCATTGACCACCTCCATTGATAATAAATTAATCTACTGTTGAACATAATTCTATATACAGGATACGACGTGTGCTGCTATTATAGGCAAATAATGCTCGGAGTACAATGTTCTATTATCTATAATTATACAGTGCTTGTCTTTTACGAAACTAATATATCAAAACACGTATTGATGAATTCTACCTGCGCTAAATAAACACAGGCATAATGAAATCGTTTAAAAATATTTATTACGTTAAGATTGTAAAAAATTAAGTTCGTTGTAAGAACATATGCGAGATATTTGACGTACTACAGATTAGTTATATAATTTTTAGAACCTAAGACTTGTCCATGAAAACCAAGGTTTCATGAATTCCGTGCGTCACATGATAATTTAATCTAAATTTTATTTTTATTAATATTTTTCATTGAGTAAGTTCTAAATCTTATGTAGAAGGACCCGGGGACCCACTACACTATATTCCCCTTAGAAAACCATGAATACTGAGAGGCACTTGATGAAGAAGAAGTAAGTTATAAATAATAGGAGTTGGTAGTCTTCAATCATTTTTCTGCTCCCTAATTAACCAAATTCAGAATTTTATTGCATGTTTCTCGGTAATAATTATATTTATTAGCAAATAGGGACATCGGTTTTATTTTTGCATTAAACGATTCAACTAATCACTCTGTTATAAAACTGCGATGGTTGAATTGGATACAGCAACAAACTACATGTATTTTGAAAAAATATACGAGAATTTTTTCGTCGTTACTATGACAGCATAAAATAACTATGAAGTATATTGTTATTAATTTATGAAAGAATTCCAAGTACATAAAAATTAGATCCTGATTTTAAGGTCATTGTTAAAAAAAAGTTTACAACTAAGCAACTACTACCTCAGTTCAGATACAAAATATGATGATATAATCTCTAATAGTTTAAAAGGTAACCCGTATACATTAAGCTATTTTTTATCTTCAACTAAATTATCTGAGGAAATCACGTTAATTTATTGGATTTTCGTGACCGATGTCGTCTTTCATCATAGCAATTACTACATCATGATTCGATACCGAGCTCTGTGTTCCTATATGAAGTAATAAAAAAACCTCGGTTCAACGCCTCGTATGAAAAATATTTTTTTATAGAATATCCACTACCTATAGGTCACCACCTATAGAATCATAATTTACAATTAACAATAAATGCTTATTATGAAAATCTCTCGTGTGAATCATTCTTATTATTGGGAAGAGACGGTCTTTTACGAGTCTTTGCGCGTACCTGGTTTTTATTCACACGGTAAAATTATTT
The DNA here is from genome assembly GCA_022113835.1 of Atopsyche davidsoni. Lineage (NCBI taxonomy): Eukaryota > Metazoa > Arthropoda > Insecta > Trichoptera > Hydrobiosidae > Atopsyche > Atopsyche davidsoni. The sequence goes on from JAILWY010000014.1 coordinate 12,098,498, forward strand.
CGATTATTTTGACCTTCACCTTGATATTTATGCCTATTTTTTGAGGTCGCTTTTTGTATTGGTAATTTTCAATCGTTACTTTCATTATTTAAATTTAGCGTGCTAAATTTAATTTGGATATTAATTTATTGATTTGATAGTATCTTTAAAATTTTACTTTTAGTAATCTAACGATCATACTATCACAATATTATTTATTCAAATCGTAAAAAAAAATTGTATTTTAGAAATACATTTTCTAACAAGTTACAAAATCTATATTTAACTGTAAAATTAGTTTTAAGCGTTGAAAAGAAAACTTTGGAAACAGCGACTTTCATATGACTACTGATACCATATATATATTTAGTTATTTTGCATTTTTAATCATTAATATTTTTAAGTTTATTGATAAATAAAGTGAATCAATGTGGAAGAGAGTTTTAGATAAATTATCAACATAGCTCCAAACTTTTTTAACTCAGCGTCAAAACAACGATCAATTCAACAAATTACGAATTAAAACCTACGTTTATAATAATAACTTAAAAAATAATTTAAATTTATAGACAATCAGGGCACCGTTTTCTGTAATAAATTTTTATTTCACTAGATAATCGGTTTACTCTGAATATTCAATCTAACGGTTATAATTGATATTACACGATCTACAATTCCAGTTGCGCGGATTTGATCCATGTTCTCTGATTAATAACACCAAAACTCTATTCAACGGCCAATTAAGCCACCCAATTTGTAATATTTACCATTTACAACTAGAGTCGTTTTTAATTAATACTGCTCCATAAAAAAGGTAACAATTAAGGAAATAATACACCAGGAGTTAAACCACCGCCGTGTTATTCACAGAAGTTCAAGAGAATAACCATGAAATCCCAATACCGTTCCATAGCCACTACCGGCTATGGGAGAAGTAAAATTTATTAATAGTCTAGTTTAAGTGGTTATAAATAAATAATACGCCGATTGACCGATAGTGAAAACATTACGGCAAATATAGAACCGTGTGAAAATGGTTACATTTCTAACTACATTATAATCCCAAGGAATTCACAATTTCTTGAATTTTTAAATAAACCCGTTATTACAATGTGACATGAAGCACGTTTATTTTATTTTTAATCAAATGCTGAATTCCTTGGTATTGATAAAATAAATAAAGCCGTATTATAAGATAAATACTCGAGTTTATTGGTGGAAGTTTAATTCGTGACTGGTTTTTGTTAATGTTTATTACCAATCGTTAAATTAATATTATAGTTATTTGTTCATTACTTAAGCATCTAATATGAAGTTTATAATTCCTAATCTATCAAATTATCTCAATAAACGTATGTTTGAATTACACATAAACATTTTTATTGCTGAAATAATGTTTGCAATTTATTCCAAGTATTTTAATTTTAAAATAATTATAACCTCTATTTGAATAAGTTTTTTTTTTGGTAATTTATTATGTATGAAAAAATATATGAACTTACTCGTTTTTAAATGCTTAATGAAACGTTTAAATTCAACTTTACTTTACTGGGAACTCAATTAATTTCAATAATCTTTAGGAATTCAAAATATGAGCTTTCGGTAAGTAGAATTAAAAAGCAACGTTGATATTTTACCCGATTTATTCTTTTCATAATTTTTTGTCAATGTACTCTTCTTTCTCTCAGACTAAATGTAATTTTTTTTATGAAATTTCATGATATAAAATTAATTTCGATGTTGAAATGGAATGTATATTTATTATTCAATAACTATGTTAACTAATCGACAGTTAATTTTAGCAAAATGGAAATAATAAAACATTTGAAATTCTTAATCACTGGGTATTTCTTTTCTGTAACATAATGTTGTCGATAATGATAAAAGTGTAGCAACAATCTAAATTGATAAGATTGCAACTCAATACCGTATTGCGTGTTTTATTAACATATGTGTCTTATTAAAGCATTGTTAAAAACGCATAACAAATAAATTAGGTACACGCTCCAGAGCCGCGAGCAAAGACAACAGAGTTTACTAACTCAAAACTAAACGTAAAGTGAAGGCAATCCAAGTCCTAAAAGTGCAAAAAGCCAGAGGGAATGGCTGCAATAGTCAGGATTACATCACTCCGAATTTAATAAATATATATTTAATATAAATTTCAGACTACTTTTGATATTTCTATGTATTTGTTTTAACGACAAAAGTTTTACGTAAATTGAGCTTCATACGTTTGGTATTGTTCTAAAAAATATCTTTCAGGTTACTCAATTGAAGAAAAAAGATTAAGTTTAGAAACAAGCATTTATTAAAAACATTTTCTTATTTAACCTGATTATTATATATTGAAAATAATTCGTGTAGAAATATGATTGCATCAAAATACGATTTGTTTAAATAATAACTTGTTAACAAAGTATGATGTATAAAATAGTATAATATAAACTTTTTATAATTATTTTGCTCTTTAAACTATTTATTTCGTAGATTAGAGGTATGTGACTTCTTAAGTGGTGCTGTACCCAAATATTTGCATTTGTTGACCCATCACGATCTAGCTTTAATAAAGTGACAACCATGAAAATTTAACACATTAAATGTAAAGAAATAAATTTTCCATTATGAGTTAAGTCAATAAACGATTCTCTAAAATAAACTTTATTTTGCTTATTGGTATCATCACTAAGGATTGGTAGTTTTCTACAACTTCTACGACTATTTATTTGATTTAATTCGTAGGAATTGAACAGTTCACCCTAATGTAACAAATTTTAAGTCTGAATAAACTCTCTTACAAATTATTGTTTAAGTATTGCATAGTGAAATTTTAATTTATTGGTTAATATAAAGAAGTTTCAATTCAGTTTTGCTATTAGGTTTCCTGTAAAAAATCTAATCATCTCATAACTTCTTTCTTGCTCGATACTTCTTTAAATGAAAGTAACTGTTTTGTTCAAAATATCAATGACACTGCATTTTTTACTGAATCCGAAAGTGACAATTCTGATTCAAGCTCCTCTACCTTTGAATGAAAGGGAAATTACAGTACCAAGACGTATATTTCGTATTTAAAATACCTTATAAAACAATTTTATTAAATTGATGTAAATTAAGTAATAAATCATTGAGTTCAACCATAATTTACAGTTGACGTAAGCATAACATGAACTTTTAGATAAAAGTCTTTATAACCAAATTTATTTCAATAGTAGTATTTCAAAAACCTTGCGTATTTCGTGTAGAATAAAATGCCTATCATTGTTTTCATAAATATAAATTTACTCTTCTCTAGGTTGATTTAATATTTCAGTATGGACTTACCAGTTCATTTCCAATGGGGGGTCCAGCGTCATAGTGCTTAATGGCGACAGTCCTGCCGTCCACGGGGGAGAGTGGGGGCGGGGGAGGAGGGCCTGGCGGGGGTAGCATTATCACCCCTTACAAGCACATGCTCACTGAAAGAAAGAAAAATATGTTAAATATGTAGAAGGGTAAGTTCTAAACCTCAAAAAAAAATTTAAACATTAAATACAAGTTGAACCTAATAATTGTTTCTTTAATTTTTTTTTTGATAAATACAGCTATAAACAATTATCCGACAGTAACAAGTAAAACGTTTATTTATGTATTTTTTTTTAAATATAATAATTTTAATGGTTTTTTTATCAAAAATATATTCTTATATTTTATAATTTTGACCACTTTGTTTTGCTTACAAATTAATAATATTAAATAAATTTAATTCGACAGAAGTATAACAAAATAGCGCACTGTAAATGTATTATAACAATTAACATCGTGATTTATTACCAGTGTTATTTGTTTGACAATTAAAAAAATAACAATATACTCGTTCATTGCTTATCGTATAAATGTAAATCATACGATTTCTTTTTGTAATAAAAAAACAGTTGTACTTAGCTTATCTTAAAGATTAAAGTTAAAAGAGAATATAGTTCATGTACATTCATATAAAAACAATGACTTACGAACTTTCTTGTAATCAATTTGCAAGTAGTAAGAATGATCAAATACAAATCGTGATTGTGAACACTGATACAATCGCAGTACTATAGATTTAAATTATGAAAATGCATCCTCGTTCGTGGAGAACACAGGTATATTTAAAATATTAATTAACCTGCGGAATAATTATCACTGGCACAACTAATCAGTTTTCCATTTAGTATAATCGAGTGTTAAATTGCTGCGATTACAGTAATTGATTCCTTCTTTCACGGTTATCTTGACTTGTCTGGGTTCGTTTATTAACACCTTCGAAAAAAATATAAAACAAACTGAAGTTTTACAGCCACGGAGGCTGGAACGGAGAGAGGGTCGGCGTGAGAATCCACAATAAAGTGATCAGCAGTGTTAATAAAAAAAATAATGATACTTTTTATTAATAAATCAATGATAGTGGCTAGTAAAGATAACGTAACTTGACTTTTGTAATAAATAATCAATATTAGTAAAATAATTGTTTCAAAATCACTTTCATGTCTGAAGAAATGTTAGTTTAGAATTCCACGTGATAATTGCATGTTTATTTTTGGAGATTAGAAATCGGTAGTTGTGGCACATCTAAGGCAAATATGGCGACATCCAAGATGGCGATTAGGAAGATGTACGCAACTGACGATCTCGAAAGAAGGGCACGTAGGTATAATGGAGCTCGGCGTGTCATACATTATAATATAATTCGAGAGAATTATGCAATCAAAGGTTATTAATGTTCAAGGTAAACCTTCGGTTAAAGACAAGATCTTAAATTATCCAATCCATTCATACATTGTAATGAACTTTATCTATCGTTGTCATATCTTGCTAAAATATATATTAAAAATACAAAAAATTGTTTTGTAAAAATTTGTTGTAATGTATTTTTTGCTTTATTGACAGTATCAGTGTTGGCTCCATCAGTCCGCGATGTTGGCGTATCCAATTGACCGGAATATGAAACGTATTGCTGTACACGTAAACATACCCACATGATTATAAAATTAACCACAAATTGCACTAGAAATACGATAAACTATGCAAGACTTGAGGTCACGTCCCGCAGAGCCTTGCAGGTGAATAACAATACCTGTGAGCTAATGCAAGACGAGCATCACGACTGCGGGGAGGAGACTGTACCGGCCATGTCTCGCTCATGTCGTAAATCACATTGAAAAATTGAATAACCTCGTAAAATTGACAGATTGATTCGTGCTTACGCCGTTTTGTATTGTCAACTATAAGTAACTACCTACGCATGTTCATATAACAATGTTCTAAGACCGTAAGTTCTGTAAATCAAAAATGTTAAATTATAAGTAATCCGGTCATTCTCCTTATTTCATATTTTTAAGTATATGCCGTCAAAAATCATTCGTTTTGTAGAAAATTACGCACTGTTTTATTGGGTTGTATCTTACGTTTAAAAATACAGGTGACATTTGATTTGCATTATATAATATAATTTGAAAAGGCTGACTTTGAACTGTATTAAAATTGGAGTGCAAGTGACTTGATTTGCTTAAAAAAAATATTCCAAGATTATTTATTTTCTTTTATATCGATTTTAAATAGCTCTTAAAGCTATGCTTATTATACAGTATGTGGCTAACCGCTGATTCTGGCTCAGGTTACGGGGCTTACAAGGTGTGGCTTAGGTGATAGCGTACATGGATTTTTCTATTTCCGTAATTGAGTTTGTGTAGGGAAAAATATGTGTAAAAAAACCCTTTTTTTGCATGAGTTGAAAAATAACAAATAGTAAGTAACATTGAAATAACACATGTTTTATTTATTTTCGTCATTCCATATTCTTGCAGCAATATTAAAATTCAGCCTGGCATCAACGACTGCCATCTAACGACGGATCTAGAACTCAACAATGGTTCGAGGCCGCAATAATTTTTTTTCCGTGCTGTATTTTTTTAATGGTGTAAAATTTTCTAGTACAAAAGATGTCGCTTAGCAAAATGGCGATCTGCATCCTAGGTGAGTGGTTGACTCGCGGTGGATACTAATAAGGTACGAACAGGTAATGAGAGACACTTCCTATGACATCATTTCTGAGTTACCATGGTGATAAATAATAATCACAGACATTCCCAGCATTATTTTTTTGAGCACTACACACGTGCTTAATAATACGAGTTTTATCTCTTTATTCTCCAGTGACGTAGAATATTAAATGCATTTTGATTAAATGAACTATTTATAAATTAACCACATGTATTTAAGAAAAATTGTTGTTGAAATTTACAAATGATGAAATATATAAATTAATATACCATATATTTAACTCTTTATTTATTGATACTTAAGTTGACATAAATAAAATAGCTTTTTACATAGTAAAACAAAATCACGTCCTCAAATTAAAGTACAATGATTAAAGATAGTATAGTAGGCTCTGTGATTAGGTCGTTAGTTTTTAATCGAGAGGTCCCCTGTCGTGGCACGTAATTAGACCTCTTTCACAAGTTGAGTTTGAAAACGTTTTTCATTGACATTACATATGTCGATTTATTATTTTTTTTATATGTGTTTACTTATAAAAAAATTAAGTCTACATATATTTACTACGGCACTGCTATTTTTTTTAGATTAAACTCATGAACCGTCACGTTTTCTACCGTACAAACCATTACACTTGCTCAAAGCCGTATTCTGCGTGCCAAATTCATTACGGGCTTGATAGAAAAAATATAAATGTGTGGGTACGTCGCTCGGTATTGCCTATAAGGCCGTGGTGCATAAAATGGTAGTACCCAACCAAACCCACCTACTGACAATTGAAATAAATAATCAATTATTATTCTATAAATTGTATCCATTGTTATTTATTGCTTAATTTTTTTTTTTTCTTGTGTTACTTTAAATTTATGGGTATAAAAAAATATGGTTGTATTTTCATATTTCAAAACGAATATATAAAAAAAACTTAATACAATTTTTATCGTTTAAACAACCTCTTAGTTCTGTTCTGTTAATAAATATACAGATATTTTTAAAGTATGTTTATGATTAATATACACCTTTTCTGATAAGTTGATCGTTGATAAGTTGAGATTTTCGCTAAAATAACAAAGCTTTAACAAAGCACACAATTTACCCCTTGTTAATCTATATAACCTCAAACTTTGATGCTATTCAAGACCAGAAAAATTAACGTGGTTTTTCCAAATTTAGCAGTGAAGTAATAGCGATATCAACGCATCGAATGTAATGTATTCATGATTCTAAAGTCCATATTTTATATTAAAATTCACCATTTCCTGCCACACAATGAAAGGATGCACTTTGTACGTATTTGGTCTACAAAGCCTGCATCAACACTTCTGCAATTCTAAATAAGAAACAGCGGCCTTGCATTGTATAATTTAATATATACATTTAAGCCCAAGCACTCAAAAACCTAATTAATCGTTTATATTAATTAACACGTTTGGTTAATATGGGCGGCACACAACCGCCATTACAACTGGAAAGGAGAAAAATCCCTTTTTGGGTAAAGTATGTCGGGGTCCCGTCATACACGACTCAATGATCCCATGAATAATGCAGCAGATCTATCTAAAGAGCATGAGTCACCGGTTGGAGTACCATGTGTAATGTACGCACGTGCAAAAGCTATATTACATGCAAGGTGCGTCTGATTAATTATACACGGCTTTTGATATAGAGAGATGTCCGTGCTTGTAAAACGACACAGGCTTTAATGCAATGATATATTACCGTGAGCTCTTTTGATTCTCGCAATGAAACTCTCAAATTTAAGAAAAATGACATCACTTAGTAAATATTAATAATAACTGCTTCCGTCAGTGAACAGAATGAGATTGGAATGATTGTGCTTACAAAGAGATGAATTATTGTATTTAAGAGGTTAATTTTAGATTTGGGAATAAAAATGCACTCTACTTAACCTAAATGAAATTATTTTAGTAAAAATAATTTAAAACATGATATTATAATTTAATATAATAATTTGTATTTCAATTATTTTTTAAAAAATCTAATATTATCATGCTTTGTAAAATAGTAAAATAATAGAAATGTTAAATTGTAATCTGATATACGTTTTGATAAAAAGGTGCGATTGTACAGTATGCCCCAATCACTACACACAAATAACAGTGTATAACGCCAGCAATTAATCTCAATTAAACTAAATCACATAAAGTACGAAGCAACAAGTAGCTCGTTGTGCCAATGTAAACCTTTCAGGCGCCTTATCTCCAGGTCATTAGCGAGTGAGACAATGATAATTCCCACATTATTGTCTTAATTCCTATTCTTGTGTCCTGCCGGAGGAGTGTCGCCACCTCGCTCCATGTCGCAGCAATGTGCGTAGCAAACAGCCACCGTGGGCGTTTAGCAACATTATCAAAACAACCTGTTTAATTGAGTAGTATAGAGCGAAGATAATAAATTCCAGCTGGTTTATTGTCGCACGCGAAGGTCGTGACTTGGTATATAAAATGCCACCAATACGATAAATAAACATTGAATTAATAACGTCATAACATTACATGGTCGATTTTAAATATTTGGATATAGGTGCAGTCATCTTTGAAAATAGTTAATAGAACTTTGTATCTTTTAAAATCTTTTTTGGAAGGATACAAATTCACTTCCTGGATATCGAGGCAAGTCGTTTTTGTATTTTTGTCTACCGAAAACTTGAAACTGAGCATAAATTTAATAGTTCTACGCAACTATTTAACCGAAAAACCTATGCTAGATTACTAGCAAATATTTTAAACTTTAAAAAATAGACACACGTATAATTTTTTATCAAAATTTCCTTTCTTTTTTATAGCATTTACCTTCCACCCATTCTCATCTAAAACGCTAGACGTTCGACTAAATTATCTCAGACATAAACAACTCCACGTCACAAAAAAAAAAATATATTAAGAAATACAACTAAATAAAATGCAGCAACAATATCCAATAAACATTAACGAACTTTAAATATTAAATACCTACGCAACAAACATTATTGGTAACATAACACGTCATGTAAACACATCAAGCCTTTCTGATTAGAGCCGATATGACTACGACTTTTTTCAATCAACGACTGTCGGATTTCTTAATCCAGGGGAAGAATTTACACCTGACAGATATTTTTGAAATAAAGACGTAGACGTGGATTGAATTGTTTAGAATTTATCACCACACAGCAGTTAGCAATAAAAAGTAACTTTGACATTATAACAGGACGTAAATTAATTCGTGATGAGTAGATGAGCTCTTCAATTTAGAGCAGTTTTACAAATTCAAAAAAGATTGGCATTGAATTGTCAACCAGAGCATTAGAATATCAGATGTAATCCAGGCCTAGCACGCACGCCATTACTCATGGAGCCTTATAATATATATAATATAATTGGATGATGACCAGAATACTCTTGGGGTCGCGGTCTGCCGCGTGCTAAGTAATCCTTTCACTTTTTACAAGTGGGTTCGCTGGAGATATCTTTCGGCTGGGATTTCCTCCTACACGCCCTGACGTAATGTGTAACACTGAGAGGAGATCTTCCCACGTGCATGGGAGGGAGACTGGCAGCTCACAGATACACTTCACCTCTCAACGCAACTCTTTCTCGGAATAACTAAGCAGCGGCGAATAGCGACATTCTTGGAGCGGACGGCTTGCAGAAGTAAACTTGTCAGGTCGGTTCTGATTACGTCAAATGGATACAAAGACATCTGCATTGCTCTATAAATTCGCCAAATTAACAAGATAGTATAGACGAGCAGGTTTTTTTTATTATTTAAATGCCAATCCTTTACAGCTTATTTGATTGTTTCCGTGTCTCAGGTCATAAGAATTAGATTCGTTAGATTCGTTATAAACACATAATTTAATAAATCGACAGAAGATAATTTTTATGTTAAACAAGAACTCGATTCTTGTTTTTAATTCGATAAATTTATAAAATAGGATATTCACTAAAAACGACAGGCTTTGTAGACTTCGAGATACCGACCGATTTATAAAATATGCCATATATGAACCAAAATATACTTTTGAAATCCCACACAATTTAATTTATATTAGCGTGAGAAACGTTCAGGTACAATGCTAATAAGTGTTGGAATATTAACATCAAATAATCTCCGAATCAGTAAAAAATCCACAAAAGATTCTTGCTTTTTGTTTGTATGCATTGAAGAACGCAGTCATATAATAAAATTTTAAGATCTTTTCCACTGAAGAAGACATTTTCGTTTTCTAATGATTAAAAAGTAAAATAAATAAAGATTTCATCTGCATTAATTCAATTTGGTTAAACTAAGACTATTTGCTCAAAAATTGATATTTTAGTCACCTTTTTGTAATCACGTGCAGATAATTACTAGGCCTGCACCCTGATATTAAAATAATAATGTTATAAAATTCATATATAATTTGATTGCTGACCAGAGATCAAAAAAATCTGGGAAATTGGATTATATTTAGTGATGGTTGATACTGCTGTAGATATTCCGTGTAAAATACAGTTAAAAATTTATAAATGGTGCTGTACACCTATTAACAAGCATTATATATACTATATGTATCAAACTGAAGATACAATGCTTAACATGTTACAGACTATGTGATATTACTAAGAAGCTTTTATTGAAAATGACGATAGAATATATATAATTGATTCTATAATATTATATGCCAAGATTTATAAGTGCAAGATTTATCGTATCTTAAAAATAAATAAACAACAATACAATGTTATAAATTTCATTGAAATAAAACATGATTACTTAAAGATACAACCTCACGCTGTTAAAAAATAAATATTTAGGCGTATTAATACAACAACACCGTTTATTCTAATGGCATTGATTCTTTAAAACGTTTGGTTCACACATCCTTCGAAATACCAAACTAATGTGGATACAACAGCCTCCGCGCTAGTTTCAATCCCAATAACAATAAAAAGATATATTTCAATTTACACGATTCAACGTTTGAATCGTTTATGGTCGCAGATATAAATAAATTTTATTGCGATTGTATATTATTTTTATTGCTATCCTTTTCGTGTCGCCGGGTGGTGGAGTTTCATTGAGATCTGGATTTACAACAGACTATTTTAAACAAAGTGATTGTTGGTCGATTAGTGGCCTATAACGAAGTTAACAACAGCTGGTCGCTATTGTTTAATTTGCACCCAATAATTTTTAACATAATATATGATACGCCCTAGATTATATATAACGAAATTTTTGTGTTATTTTTATCTAGAATAATTTTATCTAAAATATTAGAAGTATAATTTTTGATAAATGTTTAATCGTGTAGTAAAAAGTTAGCTTAAAAATTTAATCAGTTGTGAATAATAGGAGCAAGTATCAAATGCTGCTTTTAAAGCCGAGTGATCTAGTTACTAGTACAGTTGTTTATTGGTCAAAACAGCTGGGTGAAACAATGTAGGTTGTTATTTATATGAGAAAATAAATCCTTACAAAAAATACTCGAATATGAATATATAAGCCAATGTAAATTCCAATAAATACTATCTACTATCTAAAAAGCATATGTAGTGAATTAACTAATAAAAACTGAAATATAAAATCAAATGTAAACTTTTTTTGATAAAGCCTTAAATAACGCAACAAAAAAATATTTATAATTTTTTTCTTCTTCGTATCTCCAAATCAATCCGTGGCCAATAAGGCAATACGTGAATATTTATGCCTTTGGCTATGAATCATGCAAGGTGTGATCAAATGCGATAACTATTAATTCATACATAAAGTACACGAGCTTTTATAGTTTCCAAATATTGATTAATGGTAGTAGAATAGATTCTGACAGATAGACATAAAAGGAATCACATTTTTATTATGCAATCCAATGACCTCAAGCATTTATATTAAACACTTATAATAACAAGTTGAATAAGCATATCGAAAGATAGTATATTTTAAATATATTAATGTGATTATATAAGATATAAATAATATTTATTAGCTAGAAATTATAGCTAGTTAACACTTATGGGTTCTATAACGGTTGTTATTTTTTGAACTCGGACGCGGTGGCCAGATTTCATTGAGTGATTTACATTATGCAGCATAATACACTGTCGGGAACTCCTTAAAATCGTAGACGCCTCTATTGTTCTTTATTGTTGATACACTTATTGTGCAAACTGTGAGAAAACCTGTAGTGTGATCGCAATAAAACTTCAAGCATTATATAATTCATCAGTACAGTTTAACAACTGATTCTTCGCTGCCTGTTGGTTTATTAGGCTAATGATATGAGATTCCAAATATACTTGGGGGGATTTTTATTTTAAATTGCTTTTATAGCTGTGAAAATGTCTTATATTTATGCATACAACGGAAAATTAATAATTATATTTTTATTGTAGGGCTAACGGCGATAATGCATTTTCTACTCATAATAGGCGAGTCTTCAAAACAGAGTAGTCATTTTTTATGGTTTATGAAATCTTACAATCTTTATTATTCATTTATTTTTAAATAAACAATGATACTGCTTGTCTTTCAATAACATGGTCTTACAATAGACAATATCGCATGAGACTTAATCAATCAGCGAGAATGGTTATGTCAAAAATTCACAGGGAATTTATTTTTTAATTCATCATTCTAATGCTGATTACGAAAACAAGAGACATTCGTAAAACGGGATAATCAGAGAACGATGAGACTACGAAAATACTACTTACTAAGGGCAAACCGGTATACCGTAAGAAATGTATGGAATTTAATATTTCCCTATTCGAGCTAGAAATCTCGTGATCGACAAGCAAGAACTACTAAATGTCTAACTACAACTTCTTTCAAGTAAAAAAAGACTATTCGTTCACAAATAGGAATGCAGATTATTGTCTTAGCACACACCTCAAGGTGCGTTCTATTCAGAGTGATTTTTAGCTCACTTATCCAAACACACGCTAGGTATCCCTGCAGTTAGTCTGTGAGGTCTCACAGGTGCTCCGCTAATGGTTATTGCGAAACCTGAAATTGTTTACCTGCCTACAAAGGTGTGCAGCGGAATCTACCCGAGGATACGGCATGCTTCGATAGCCAATTCCTCCATAATGAACGAGAAACCATTTATCATCTTTCAAAGCAATTTTCATTGGTTAGTTGTTTAACGGTCATACGTGAATAACCAATCAGAATATGCACCAGATCAATAAAAATATACATACATAAAGATAATAAATGCATTCTAATTGTTATACTAAGAGGTTAACTTCATAGGTAACTTACAAAGCCACGTACTAACTTATAAATTATTGTTAAAAGTGAAATGCGCTAATACAAGAAGTTATAAATATTTTCTTTACTACAAGGTTAACATTCTTAGATTTTTTAACATTATGACTGTAATTTATAATCATTCACTATGATTATTTTAATATGTATAAACATCTATCGATAAATTCTCAATACTATCCAATAAGTCTCTCCGAGTATTTTTGTGTTGAAATATCAAAGAAAAAACTTGAGTGCGCCACTCCCACCGAATCGACGGTATTTCCACGTAATGAGAAAAGAATTTACTAATCAGTTATGTCCATGCTGAAAAAAATACAATCGCACACAAGCCAATGCTACTTATTCTATAATTTGAGTACAAATGAGCAAAGGACTGTCATTACGTTTGATCTAGATTTAAGATTGTTTTTTGTTTCAAATACCACGTGAAAACCATAAACAAAGGCCGTATTATACTGATCTGTTAGATTTAAATAAAAAATATATAGCACGCCTCTTAAACTTGGTTCAGGTAAGACGCACTAATTTGTGTATATACGGTACTAGCTGCTTACGATACGATATGGTATCATGATCAGCTGTTCAACCACAGCATTGTGTAAATCGCAGGAAACCTGCACCAAGTGTTTCCTTTTATGACGTGAAAAATAATTAAAAGTATTATAAGAATAAAAGAACATATTAGAAAAGAGGAAAGAGCATATTAGTTCATATGTAGAATATGATTATTAAAAATTCTCACTAAATTGCAGTGGCTCGTTAGCATAGTTGGATAAATGCACCGGCCATGAAAGCTTGGGGATGTGGGTTCGAATCCCTCACAAGTCACGATGATATTTTCTGAGAGTTTTCTTTAATCGTTTTCAATGTATGAAAAAATGTGCTTAATCACATAAACATACTAATACCTGCATGGGTAAATAAAAACGCATTCTGATTGACATTAATCTAAATTAATATAAGAATAAAATACTTGAAAAAAAAAATCACCAAAACCCTGATTCGAAACGTACATGCCAACAAATATGAATAATCAATTGGCTAGAATATTTCAAACATTGTTTTTGATTTACAGTATTTTTACTTATCAAATGCTTTTTTAGAAATATTCGTGATCTTCTAGGCAATTTGGTATTTAAATTGGGAAAATTACAAATTAAACTAGATTTTCGTACTTAAGTGCATAGCTTGACTTTAATTTAATTCGTGAAGGTCATAATAACCTGCAAACGAAATAACAATAATAAACAATCGCTTTAGGGAATTTCAAAAATGTGCCCGAGGGCCTGTGAGTCTAAATTGTTTGATTGTCAATAATTACATGCCATTACTAAATGCATACATAACAAATAAATCTTATCAGAATTACCAATTAGAATAACAATAATTGTAATTTAATCGAAAAATAATATTATGTTAAAACACGAGCAATTACTTCAATACAAATTTGCAATTATTGTATTGAAATGTAAAGCATAATTTTTTTTAAATAATTTTAATGGTCAAATAGATTATATAATATTATTTTGGGTAATACAATACAATATTGTATATCTACAACGAAGAAAGAAATAAATTTATTCCATAGCAGTAAAACTAACTAAAAAAGTTTGGTTTCAGTGTATTTTGGTAGCATATAATAGATTTTATACTAATTTAATTCTTACAAAAGGCCATTTAATCACTTCTTGGCTTGGGCATATATATAATATAAAAACGTTTTATAAATTCATGCTTTACATTATCAAATGAAAATGACACTTTTAGTTCACTATCTATTATGTTTCAATATACCTCTGATTTCTGACCGTCAAATTTTGCAGTCATTTTGACTAAGGAGAGTTTATATATTGTATTTATTTGAAAAAGAATATCAACTCGTGAATCTAAATTTTTTATTTGTAGATATTTGATAAAATAAAGATCTTAGAAACATGACCTTAGAATACCAGAAGTGCTGAGGGCGGATTAAAATCACGACCTCTGCTATATTCCTACGATTTACATGGGATTTGCCTAACACGTAGATAGCCCTGGTTATTTATTAGCATTTCAACGGGCATCAGATTAGCACATATCGTGCCATATTCGCCGATTGCGATTGTTTGAAACAAAAGAGCTCTTGCCCTTTCACGCACTGCTCCCGAGGAAATGGCCGCCAGGCTCTGCGGCCACGTGACCCGGGCTCAGTATCAATCGCCCTCGTGATAACAGATTACAAATTTAATTGTAAAGGAGCCCTTTCGCCGCAATCTCGGGCTGTAATGGAACGCAGGTGTTGCCGCATTAATCCACCGTGCAATCACGATGCATTGTTTTGATTTTACAACCGTATATAAAGCAATATTTACCGAGCTAAATCAATTCTCTGGGTATTAATTTTGTAGGTTACAGAAAGAGTTCTGTCTGCTTTAGTGAAATATTGCCTGTAAAGCTTAAAAAACCAAGCTTAATAAACTTGAAGCTACAAATTTACTAACATAAAAAATAGTTTGAATAGATCATGCAAATAAATGTTAAATGTCTAAAAATACGTTTGAACTCTTTTATATGGATGCGTGTCAATGTATATTTTAATTGTGATTATGATAAAACATTTTTTGATTTAGCTAAAAAAATATAAATATTGTCATACTACAATCTTTTAAAAACAAAAAATCGCAATCAATCAAAATTAATGTTACTTTTATAAGGTAATGAAAAACATACTCAAAACCTATATCTCTTATAACGCTTGTGGTAGTCTTATAGGAAAAACTGAATGAAATCGGAAATTTTCTACTTATATGGTTTTCAGCGCACCACTCCGAGATCCAGTTTGCTTAATAGCCATAAGCGAACACAACTTTCTGCACGTGCGCAAAGCCAATCACCATGCGATATTTAATATGCAGCTTATGTATTTGTTTACGCTGTCAGGGATTCTGAAAATTAGCTAAAATTTAATATAATTATTTACGGCATAACTGAATAATTTTATTGATTGTTTGTTTATATTTTCGACGCGTTATGATGTATTATCTGCGTTGTTTTGTTTTCACACTTGACTCGCTTACAAAAAGATCCCCGACTCGCTGTTGACCATGAAACCGGTTAACGCGTTCAAAGGACTTGCCTGTTACTTGTGTAAACATCGAGTTACACGCATTAAAAATTGCTTCATTGTTATTTGAGCTATGAAAATCCCGACCGATTGACGGCCATACGGCGAAATTCCACCTGCATACTAAGTACAGTTGGTTCATTGGCTAATGTTGAAATATGTTCATTATTTTTCCGATCGGCTTTCTAGGCGAGAGCTGTGTGGCCGCGGCCCGCACTGATGCAATCGTACGTAAGGCATTATATTGAACAAGGAGATGGCGAGGCGACATGGCCTGGCTCGGAGTCAGGTATTCAGGCCGGCAGGTAATGTCCGCCTAACGAATCGTAAGTAGAAATTCGCGATAGGGAATGTCTTGACATGAAAGCAATCGTTAAATGCCCCGTTCCTATCGTGTCTGCTTGTAATTAGTTGATTGGTCTTATTAAAACTGTGCAGGTGTTTGAGTTAATGTTACTGATTGTCTTGCGTTCTTATCTGTCTTATAGACAGCTGTTTATTAAAATAATCAATTATTCTCGTAATAACACCACTTGTTGAATAAAAACAATACACTTATCAATATAGACTCATTTTCTTATGCGTCAAGTCGCATCGAGTTTTCAACGTTGCGGTTTTGGAACTAAAGCTATTTTCAGTATTTATTTAAATAAAAAACGATTCCATTTCCTTAGAAATTGAAATAGGCACCGGTTTAATAAATCAGTTCAGGATTTGCATATCAAAACAAGGATCAAACCAACAAACTTGAGTGCTGAAAAACAATACAACCAAGGTTTTTAAAGGTTAGACACGCGGTGTATATAAAATAATTCGTGGAATAATTAATGTATACGGAAGGTCTATTTTTTACAAAGAACTTTTCAAATACTTATATTTAAATAGCTGAAGTTGTGGAATTAAATAATATAAAGCAAATAATTTAAAGTTACCAAAATATAAAAAAAAACTAAGGCTAAAGAGATAAGGTATTTTGATAAATGTCGAATTTTAACGAACATTAATTGTTTCATTGTTTTTATTTACAACAACTTTGCTATCGGTGTAAAAATATATTTTCCTACATTTCTGTAATATTCTTGTTATCTACAATATTTTCATAAAAGTCACACACTGCCTAGTTCGGAATTAACGTATTAATATAGCCGAATTAGACCTTAACAATACAAAATTCGCTGCTACAGACACTAAACACCGCAAACATTTTTGCGCCCATTAATTAAAATGTATAATATTTATATAAATCATAAGCCAAACAGTTTATAAATAGCCACATGTTTTAATAAAATATTTGCTGATTTGAAACACACAATGATAAATTATTGAATCAGAAATAATTCAATAAACATAAATGTTCTCTTTTTGCAGTTCACGCTCGTGATAAATCAATAATAGAAGATTTATTAAAAATGTATTAATTATATTTATATAATGCCTTTATAATATCGAGCTAGTATTTTTACCAGCAACATATCGAATAGGTTTCTAATGTACCGTAGCGTAAGTCGTGAGAGCTCAATTTGATGAACATCGCGTTACTACGTTCTTTTGTATAATTAAATGTGTTTAATCCAATAACACGAATAACAAATAATGAGTGTTTAAATTGTTTGTATAATTTCGTGCATACTTGCTTACAGGGCATAATATCTCGAATACAAACTTTAAAAGAAAACAATATGTTTATTTCATATTTAATGAATACAGGTTTACGAGAAAATACCATTCTTCGAATACGCAGATTTTCAGCGATTTCAATGTACACAACAATAGTTACAAAAGGGTCGTCAAGTCATAAAAGGACATGATTTTCTTTAAATACTTCCAACTGCTTGCCTACCCGCCTCCTCGCTTGCGGCCTTGTACTCTTACATAGTGGTGTGGTGATAAACCATTCGATATCAGATAAGCAAACATGGATGTCTCCTACTAACAAAATAAATATTTTTAAAAAGATGCTCGTTCGTTTTATGTCCATCTCATTATAAATACCAGATTGGATCTTTCCGAGAATCTCGCGTGTTATTAAACACATTCAGATGCAAATTAGTACTTATGCTTTGTTAGTTGTGTATATGTTCTTTTGCACGTTTATGACTACCCGACTAATAGAGTTGTAATTTATACTTAAATTCATAAATTACATACGTAAACTAAAAAAGCCTAATTTGTTTACAATACTTAATTATGCGATCCTTTTGTGCAAAACGAACCAAACAACATATTTGAGGTAGGTCCGTTTTTTATTCACAAAAGCAGTTTATGAATTTATCCCAGCCCACCATCAGATGTGTGTATTTTTAATAGATTATATACCAAAAGACAAATCTTTACTTTTTAATTTATTAGAACCACGCTTCTTTAAGCTTCTTGGTGATACTGAAAAAAACCTGGGATTGGAGGTAGCACAATAAGCACCTGATTAAATTGATATGCCAAATTCATATTAGAAAGCGATTTCACTGTCCTGCGTAATAGATAAAGCTTTAAAATATGCGAACGCAGGCTTTTATACTAGAGGCAATATAAAACCGTATTGTATAATTACTGAAATCACAGTTCTCATGTAGTTATTTCTACCCTGCAATCAAATTGTCATTATATGTCTTATTAATTAGACCACTGACCGCGGGCCTTTGCTGGCCAGGACTTGGAATCCAGTTACTTGTTTTAGTAACACTTTCACCTGTCGGCTTCCGTCCCGAACAAAGCGACAAATTCTTTAATTTTTTTTAATGCTAATGACGACTGTGCATTGTCCTAGGCACTTAAACATTTTTTTTACAAAGCTCAGCCGATTGTTTGTTAATGTTTTTTTAAGGTACGTTTATTTGTTTAGTGAATCGAATAGCGAGCACTGTGAGTCAATAGTTTTGACGAAAGTAAATTTTGAAACACTGTTACTATTGTATTACGTATTTGCTATAAAAAAAAATTTTTTTAGTTGATAATAGATGTAATGTAATATTTTATACTTCTTCACTGTTTTAAACAATCACTTAATTGTAAACAATCCATTCGTTTTCCTTTCCATGCAATAATTATAAAAATCTACTGGTACCATTTTGAGATAAATAGGGCAATACAAGTAATATGCTAAGTAGAAAACCATTACCATTTGATGAAGCACCATTCAAGTGTTTAACCCGTGACCGCTATACACTTTTTTTTTTACGCGGCTTAAAGCGAATTACTTTATTATAAATGTATGCCATAATATTAGTGTTTTGCTTTATTAAAATATTTCTTTAAAAAAACTATGCTTAAAATTTGATTACAAGCATTGTGCATCTTATTTTTATTCTATCTTGATGTTCAAATTGACTTTAATGCTTGTACAAAAAAAAACAAAAAAGATGTGTGTACATATTTTTTTGAATAATTTGGCAGTGGGATTTTTTTATTTATGTTTTTTTTTAAATCATTTTATAAAATTATCTAAATTAAATTAGATAGCCATAATTAATTTTATTTACTAAATATATTTAGCTGGGCTTAGTACTTAAAATATTCCTCAGAAAATATTTTACTATATATATTCAATTATTATTGATATATTATTTTCTAGTATACACAACTTCTTTAAACAACTTATGTTTATTTTTTGGAGAGTTAAAATATTCAGAATATCGTGTTTTTTTACTGATTCTTTTTTATGTGTGTAATTTATCTTAATGAAACCGGATCCAGCAGCAAACTGGGTTAACATCCTCTGATTGGGGTATACGCACAAATTTTTGAGCCTTACGTTTTGTAAATAAACACAGGACTAATAGAGAATATATTGCAGAATCATTGCTTTTTTATATAGTTTTCAAGGTTAAAATGTCGACTTTATTTGTCAAACATAGTAATTAATAATGCGTATGTCTATTTTTTGGATTGAACGTCAATCAGATGCGTATGTATTACCCATTACGGGTTTATTATATTATTACTAATATGATTAGATGTGAACTAATGTGCCTAATCATATTAGTAATAATTAATAATGCATTAATATTATTCGGCACTAAATACAGTAGGCTTTGTCCGAGTCCTGGAAAACTGTCCACATAAGTTACGGGTTAAGAGCGCCCGTTGTGGAGATTCCACGAGTATCCTATGTAATTCACGGTAATAGTTAATTCAAAGGTACACAATTACCTACAATTAAACAAAAATATGCACAGAACCTTGTTAGCAGAGTCAACAAAGGATTTCCTGTGGAGATAAGAGGAATTTATTTTATTCTAGAAATTGATGCACCGCGTTCTCACAGTTAAAACTTTAGCAAAATGTTTATCGCCTCCACATGCATGACCCTCGGGAGCTGCTTAGTATTCAACCCGGCCGTGGTAATGTCTTCAGTACTTTATAAAGTTATCGTTTTGAATTAATTTAATGATATTGCAGCATTGAAAATTCATAGTTTATTGTAATTACCATTAGTTATCACAGTATGATTCTGTCAGTTAGAATGAATATCATTCACTATATTTCTGCGTGAATAACAACGTATTAAACGTGCTCTACGAAGCACTGGACCGTTACCAACAATGTATTGAAAAGTATATATAAGTTTATACCCACTTGAGACAGGTGGGTATAAACATAATAATTATCCATTATGCTTCTAAAAATCAAGAAGATTCAATACGGCTGTTCTCTGATCAGGCGTGTGGAATGGTCTTACTTTGTTTCAAAGAGTACTAAGATCTCAACGATCTCGTTATGAGTTATAACATTTGAAGGGGGGGCATAAGCAGAATAATGCGTAATTAAAAACCCTGAAGTTTGGTTAGGTTTTTGAGAGATGAAAGAAACAAGAACAGGAGATCAGATTTTTATAAATAAAAACCAGAAACTTTACTCATTAACTAACCATAAAAATAAGCTTAAAAATCTACAAAACGTGAAAACCCCAAAATGTTTCACTAACATACGAAAAATTGGTCTGTCAATAGCAAACAAACATAAGCTAATATATTGCAAAGTGTATTTTTATCAATTACATAATAACTGTTTAATATTTTACGACTTAAAATAAAATTATTACCAAGGCTATGATACTTGTTTATCCGGGTTTTGAATGGTCGAGTGTTTGAGTAAAAGTTTTTTTCAAAACACCAGTAAGTAACTAGGTAGCAATTTCCATATAACAGGTTTCACTTTTTAGTGACTAATACATGTCAGGATTAGTCTACTCTGCCCTCGGGCCATACCAGAGAAACACGTTCAGAATGCCAAAGGATGTTATTTTTATGTAAACTTTTATGATAGATCGCTTTCTCTTTGAAGAACTTGTTGACAAATCTGTCTGTGTAATTTATTCATTAATAAATTCGACTCTAACGGGGTTTTGACGTTTTAAGGAAGTAATCCTTAAACTTGTTCATTCAAAACTTCTTAAACCTCATGACACGTTTATTTCTTTCGCGTCAATAATAAATGTAAAAAGAATGAAATATTTATAATTACTTTTAATTGTTTGTTTAATTAATGTATGTTTTGCGTAAAAAAAATAACCTGTTTAATAAAATATTTTTTAAATGATTGGGTAAAAATATCATAAAATAAATGTCTTTTGAGGACAGTTAAATTCAGTTTTTATTATCGCCTTTTTAAAATATAAACGTCATTTTACATTCATTTACATTTTTTTTTTATTTTCCAGAAGTTTTGAAGGCAAAATGAAAAGCATAATTTTTTAATACCAACTATATAAAGCAAAAAAATATTTTGGTAATAACTATTACGAGCCTGTTTATATAATTATTTATGCATTATCTACATTATTCACTTACGAATCTAAACATTGAATCAAAATCAGAGTATTGAATTTCCAATCGAAAACTGATACCGACATTAATTTCGTATATTTTTAAGCTAGCATAGTAAATATCCATAAGCACATGTGACACAGATATAGCGGTGGCATCATTTCAAGACATAAAAGTATAAGTATTTATTTATAAAAAAACTTCGATTTGGCGCTTGATATAACGCCCACTCAGCAAATCTATTAAAATAAATCTGCAGCATATGCAACAGTTTTACAACGCGAACGAACACACCGGTTAATTGCATTTCGATGCAATTGTTTGTGTTAAAATCAAATGAATTATTTTCTTTAAAAAAACATCAACAAAATACTTTTCTACAATAGATACAATAATTATAAATTAATAAAACTCTACATCCGAGGCGTTAGAAGAAATGCTCCTGCAGAAAAATATTCATCGATAATTTTGAAAATGTCTCTACGAGAGTAAAAACTTCCAGTCTAATAGTAATATTTGAATAGACATAAAATATTGCAATTTGAATTAATTTTGCTTTAGTCAATATTCTGTGTATGCGGAGTATATATAACAAGTAGAAAACGGCGGGGCCAAAGATAAAAGCTCTTCGAAGAAAAACACGTAATAAAAGTGACAGAAAAGACATTCATTTGGAATTCAAAGTTAGACAGCTAAATAGCCATATAATATCATTAAAAAACCCATATAATTTTCATCAGTCTGATCATAAAAACTTAATAATACCGCATGCGTTAATCATATGATGTTTTTTTTATAATTATGGCTAAACGATCTTCATACAAGCTTATAGGGAATACCAGGCCAAGGAAATTAAGTTTAAAAAAATAACCCAATAAAATCACAGTAAATAACAGGCTTCTTTGAACTAGAACATGTTGCGAAGGCAAGTGTGTCTCGGCTATAATACTGTACGGCGCAGCCCGTAAAGTATGAAGGCTCGATCAAAGGAGAAATGATTAACATTTGTGTACAAGCATCCCGGCATTCTGTGTCGGCGTGTCCACTCGAGGCAGAGCGGCGGGCACAGCCTCCCATTATTATATCGTTAGCGATCTCTATTGGCTCCTCTCTGGTCACATGTAGTTTATTGCGTAAGCACCAACCCTCTAACAACCGAAATAAAATAATCAAAAAATAATTATTATAAATGTTAACTTATTTTGTTGGTAGTACTTTTGTGTGTTGGCCGTTGAGCTCATGTTATAAATCTTGGAAATAGGTAAAATTGATTATCATAAGTCAAAACTCACTAATGTAATAATACCATCATCACTTGCTTAATTATATTTATGAATAGTTTTAATTTAAGAAATCAGTTGAATATGTAATTAATTTTGATTTTCTGGGCGTATTAATTCATAAGAAAAATAAACTAATTAAATGTTCAAAAAACAAGAATAAACAAAAAGTTCATAAAACTTGCATTAGAATAAACCAAAAAAATAAATAAACAAAGTTACTTCAAATCTTTGATAACTTGAAAATAAAAGTGTATTCTTATTATTGGGAGTCAAAAACTCAAATTTAATGTAATTAAATGAAGTTTTAAATTCAAAATCACTATCTACGTACTTATTTTATTTTAAGTTTAATCACAAAATGTTTAAATATACAATCAAATCGATGAAAAACAAGTTAATAATTAATTATGCAATAAATCAAATAAATGGTAGAAACAGGTTTGAGGAGGAGTGATAATGCTATTTGAAATGCTCAAAATTTAATTAAACGAGAATTAATTACTTACGCAAGATATATTAATACTGAGAGAGAATTTAAAAAAAGGATTTGAAGTGTTTTTTCTGTAATTATTTATGTTCAAAACATATTGAAAAAAAAGTTTTAAAATACTTCTTAAATATTTATGATTTATAATATTATTAATATGATAATATGAAATGTAAACCAATACTAATTCATTGTGTAAACAATAATTTAAATATTTATATTCACTTTTATAATGTAAAAAAAGAAAGTTTAAACTAAATTAAAAATATAACAATAATAAGTCATGTTTAGTTAAACTACAATTAATTTATAAATATTCGACCAAAAGTGACACATATCCGTTTCACGTCCTTTGTTACACAAGATACACAAAAAAAAATTATTTTTCAAAATATTTTTAATATTCAATATTTAATAATTATATATCTACGTACGTGTGACTTAACCAGTATTTTATATTATCATTAAAAATGTTTATGATTTTAGCAGTAACTTATATTAAACTAAGTAATTAGTTTATGAATTTATTATAAATTGTTTTTGATCACCGCAATATTAGGAACTTAGTAGCTTTAATTTAATTAAATGCTATATTGAAGCAATCAAACTGTCAATAAACATAATTAAGCGCCCGAACTTTTCTAAGTTATTAATAATAAATTATAACATGCCTTTTTTAAATTAAATCATTGCTACAAATGATGATAATAATTAAGAAAATAAATTAATCATTTTTAATTAAAATTTTCAGCTCCCTGAGGGTTAAGTCGAACACATACGATAATACGTACAACTAATAGTTTCTGCAAAGAAAACCATTTGCCGACAGGCACCGGCGACTGCGTGTCGCTATGTAGAGGGCCCGGCCGAGCAGCCGCAGCTCCTAGTGATGGGCACAATCGGATCGAATAATCGATTATTTTATTAAATAATTAATTTTTTTTTTAATCAGAAATAATTACGTCGCTAAGCAATAAAACCCGTTCTTGGAGCGTATTGCGTATATTGCGATTCATTTTTGATGAAAATTGTTATTTTATTTTCGGAACACCTCAAAACGGATTGTTACGCACAACTTTTAGAGAACAATAGCAGGTAAAAATACAAATTAAATATTTACGTTTTAATAAAAAAGTATAATGACAGGGAGTATTTTCGTATAGCAAAAGGGGTGAGGGTGATGTTTTATTGAAGTTTTGAAAGGTTTTTTTCAAAATAATTAGATGATGCCCATCACTAGCCGCACACCTGTCCAGCCTTACGGCCGCGCTTAGGCGGATCTTCAATCTTCCATCTCCTATCTCAGGGCGTCAATCTTGAGCTCATGTCAATTACTTGCGGGGAGCGCCATCAACACGTCGTCTATCGCGTCTCATCTCGAGATATGATGACAATTCCTTTCATAATGGCAGGAACCCGTCTTCTATGATTGGGAAAACATTATTTCATGCGCAATGTTTTGTAGTTCCGGTAGAACAATATATAAGGAAAACCCAATTTTCAAAAATTAACTTACCGCAGATATGGATATTTAATATTTTAGGTTGCAGACATTCTAGAATATTAGCTAATATTGCTTATTTTTATAATTCAAATTTCTTTTGAAACACTTCAATTGTGACATTAAAAATAATTAATCACTCATTGCCTTCGTTATTATGTTTGTGAATAGATATTCTTAAAATATAATTAATAAACAATAAAAATGTATGAATATTGAAAAACAGTCAATGGCAAAGCATCATTGGACTCATGAAGCTATATTTCAAGAATCGTAGTACCTAACTGCTATAGCCAGGAGTTTCTGAGTGATACTCTATTAGTATATGCTTGATGTAAGTGTTTTCATATCGTTTTCAAAACGTATCGTTAATCACAAAGATATTATTCAAAAATCAATCATAAAACAAATCTCAAATAAAAGGCAGATCGCTTTGAGTTCTAGATCGTCCAAAGATGAAGACTGCATTTACGGTGGATGTCCTGTTGGCTGTCTTGCAAATAAAACCCAACGCACACAACCGACGGGTTTACAAGGGGCTCTAAGTCTTTGTGTAAACATCGTTATCCTTCAATACTGCCAGCAAAGCCTACAATTCAGGTAAAAACACTCAGAATAAGTTAAGGTATTGATTGGCATCCTAATTGGTGATGGTCGTATGAAATGCAGTGGGCTATCCGGGTCGTTAACCCGCAAACACATAATCATTTAAGTCAAATCACTTTTTATTTGTTGGTGGATTGACATTTATTTTACTTCATGGCAAAAATTAATTTTATTATAAATAACGAACAAAATTTATAACATTGTTTTATTTTCTGAGAATTCTAGATGCTAAAACAATCGTGACATAAATGCATGCATTTATAATAGAGATTCGTTTAGATTTTTTATACATTTAATAGTTTTTTCAAGAAATAAATAAAATACAAAAAAAGATAGAATCTTTACCAATCTTGATTTAAAACTTTAAGTGTACCCTTTTCATAAATTAGTATCTTATGTCAAGGATAAAAAAACTTTTTATGTTGACTGACCATTTTTAATCGATTTAAAACTTTTTATTATATATTGAACTATAAAAGAAACCCAAATAATATTCATAAATATTTTTTGTTAAATTGAAGGTATCCAAGTGCGTAAAGAAGTTTTTATCGCTCACGGTTTGTAAGTATTCGATTAATTTTCAAGGACTTCTCTATTAATAATTGACCTTCTGAACCCACTCACGATGTGAGTTCAAATAGACATTGAACCTATCCGGTTTAAATCCTATTTATTTAGCTACAGCATTATACATACTCATAACCAACAGCGTCAAAAGAGTTAAACCTGGGGTGGATAACTTATTTTTATTTAAGCTTTATTCAAAACAAGCGTGAGGAATTCCAAGAAACTAGAAACAGATCTATATTTGTACAATTTGTAAGGGAAAGCATTGCATTATAATTAAGACACTAAATTACTATTTACTTGAAGAAGATATCATCGTTTACATCATAATACATCTTTCAAAACTTTATAATATCTTTCATTAGAGCTCAATCAAAATAATATTTAACATGAACGCTAAGAAAGCAATTTTATATGTTGCAAAAAAATAAATAAATCTTTATAATATCTAATCGTACTCGTAAACGTCATTAATACCATTTATTTTTAAAAAAAAATATTTATAAGTCCTAATTTTTTTTTAATAAAGCGTATTTATTTGGTTTTCATCTTAAAAATCGAAAAAAGTTTCAAGTTTAAGTCGGAGCGTGTGTAGACCCCTTAAGAATTTTTTTTGCATACTAAAGATTTTTATTTTTAAAACTATTAATATTAATTAAATAGGCACAGAATTTCTCCGTCTTTGACACACTTAAGGATGATTTTCGCTTGAATGTGGAGTATTTTCTCTCAATGTTTTGATGTCAAACCACCCACATTTTGCCAAAGCAATAACGCATCAGACATAACTGTACCGAGGTCCGGACAGGCTCGCAATGCAAAAGTAGGGTAACTTATTTGGACACAGCCAGGGTAACCACGGCTCAGTAATATATATATATACATAATCAGAACGTTAAAATATTTTCACACAATTAAATGAACCATTGCCCGTGTAAAATTTTAACGTTGCTTTCTGTGGGTTAATTAATAGCACCGTTATCACATCTTGGGATCTTGCATGATTTTTTTTAATTGATTAAATATGAGCTCTACGAGAAAATTAAAAAAATATTTGTTGTTTCTTTTTTCTTGTATAATATGAAAAATACGTGAATTCTTGAACTGTAATTTTTTTTTTTGAAGCATAAATATCTACTACACTACCTGTCGTCAGTCCTTACAAGTCAGTCCGTACTAGTCATCGGAAGCATTTTTCAATCATCGCTTATCTTCATTTCTCCGATGTCACAGGCACCCTAGCATTCGCGAAATTCCTGTTCGAGAGATTCCGTAGGTAGTAGTCGCCCCCGCCGCCCACCCCGCCACCCAACAAGGCCGCCCATCCGGCTGGACGGAAACCGAGCCTGCCGAGGGAGTCGGAGCCTTCCGTGGGCGGAGAAACTGCGACGGATCCCGTGCCAATGAACGACCTTTGTTTAAGCATATTATAACTGCCAAGAAACAAATTGACTTACGACATTAAAAAAAAAAAAAAAATTTGCTACTCTTTTAACTTTCCTCCGTAGTTGTGTCGTATTCCCTAGTTCGAATCACCAGTTGATAAAACCGCTTTAAATTAAATATGAAAATATATTTACACATTAAAACTGAAAGCAACCGATAGGCTTTTAATGTTTTTAACCTTTAAACGATAAGATACAAAGTGGTCAAGCGTGATTTACCTGGAAAGCCGGCTACACACGCAGCAATACAACATGCAACCTATTTGCAATTGACAAATTCCTTACTATTATTTTGAGAGTTTTTAATGTAAACGATTGGCTAGTAACTATTCGGTTGTCAGTTTTGTTGCTTTAATAAATATTAAAATGTTTACATGCTTTTTTAATGGAAAATACTTTTATTGAATCTGAAAATTGAAACATCTAATAAATACTATATCCATAAGCTGCACTCTGTGTTAATATGGAAAATAACTAATGAAGCTCTTACATAGCAAATACTATCAATAAAGCCAAGAAGCATATAACCCCAAGTCGGAAGTAAACAAGATTTGCAAATAATTGTAAATAACCACATTAAATCCATGGCAGTTGCTAATAACTTCATACCCCTAATAGAACAAAACAACTTTCTACTTTCATATATCTCCTTATATGTTTTTCTCAAATAAGGTGTATACAAGGAATTGCTCCTAGTGATGATTTCAAAATGAATTTGATTTCTTTGCAAGTCATAAAAAAAACATTATACTCACGGTAGTTGCCTTTGATTTATATCATAAAAGCTGTCACGTATTATAATACGTCGTAAACATGTTGGAAAGACCATAGATTTGTATAAAAGGCTGTATCAATTTAATCTCAGCGATTTTTTGTATTCGGGAGACATACCAAGTCAAACACAACCTTAATATCTTCTGAATGGTTTTAATAAAATATGCTTATAGTTAAACGAATATACTTCACGTTGAAATTATCTGAAATGCCATATATATATTTTTTTTCCATTTTGTTTGTTTTTCTAAGATTATATTTAATTTGGAAATATGATTTTATTTACATTGTTTCTAAAACGTACGTGTCGGTGGGCAGTAAGTGTGGCACTGACGAGGGACCACCGCAGTCAGGAGTTCGCCAACGCCACCGCGGCCATACAAGGATGCCACAATGCGGATATCGCGAGAGGCTCTAATGATCTTTGTCTAAATCACGCCCAACAGGTACCTACGACAAATTCTTGGCTTAGAAGATCGACATAGAATCGTCTCTATACAAGCTGTTTCAATTGCCTTCAAAAAAAATATATATATGTATATATATTCATTTTCACACACTGAACCAAGTCAACAATATGAATCCATTTTCAGTGATAATTTAGGATTATACCATATTTTTTTGATACATATAATTCAGATATAAAAAGTAAATGGTTCAAATTATAATTTTTTAAATTAAAAAAAATTTCAAACACTTTCCTAATATTATTATTTCTTTCGTGACACCGAACATAAATCATCCGAGTATCGATTAAAATATTATTCAACATAGAAAATATGAAATTCGACGCTGTCGCCTTTTTCGGGTCCTCTAACAAAATAGAAATTACAGGACTCCAAATTTGTAACAATTTACAACGCCTCGTCCATATTTAATATCTGTTTTTATTGCGCGTACCGAAATATAAAAATGCTTGAAGAATTTATTAAAATCTTGAGTGCGAATTCGCTTGTGTATATAGTATGTTAAATTGTATGAATTTATATGTACAGAAGAACACACAATAAATTACCACGTGGGTTGCTTTGAAATCTGGATAACTGTTACCGGCGGTAGAAAGAGATCCGAGCTTTGATCTGAAAAAGGACGCATGGAAGGAGCTTTCAGTTTATTTTGCTAGAATGTTCTTTGTGTGTAGCCACGGATATAACCAACAGTTCTTGTATGATTCACTAATAACGGAGTTTCTCCGCTCCATGCGACATGAATCCTAAACGGAATTTAGAAAACTTGTTATTATCCATTTAAGTCACTGCCTCGACGATTAAACGTATTACTCGAAACATGAAAAAAAAAATAGAAAGTCAGTACTTATTAAAAAATAAATAAACGAGCTTTTTAAAAACATTAACATATTTGATAATATATGTGCTATAAATACTTATTCTAAGTTCCGCAATTTTTTTTTAAATACAAAAAAAGACTTCTTCTTTTTTAAAAATAAAAGTATTCATATACGCACGATTTTAAAATACAAATATTGTATTACAAATATTTTTTTGTTATTGTAAACGAAAGTATTATCTATGAATATAGTTTTGAAATATTACTATTATTTTCAATAAAAATACTTTTGTATAGAGTACTTTTCACAGGTATAGAGAAGTGAAATGATTGTCAGGTGGTAATTTAAATGTAATGTTGGAAAAATCACAAAAGTATTTTTATTTAAAATATGACAATGAAATTGCACCAAGTGCTTTCTGTCAAAAATATTTCTTTATTAATATTGCTTTAATTATAAAAGTACGTGTGACAACAGTTTACAGCCGATTTTCTGTTGATCATTGATTACAGCCTTAATGATATATAACTTAGGTATATAAGTGAGAGTTTTTTTTTCCCACAGTTAATGTTTTGCGCACGTCTATTTGATGGACTGCACATTCCCAGCGTAATCCCCGACGAGTGCAGTACGCGTGTGTTGCAACAATCTTCCTAGTAAAACTGCAGCAAAGTGCTCACCGACGTGAGAGAGCATGCATTTGCGGAGTTACGTCAGGAATCTTGTACTAAGTGTGAATAAAATTTGCGTAAAAAATATCCTGACTTGCTCTGGGCTGCGTAATCGGCAATCACCACGTAATTTACGTAATATTTTTCAACCGCTGTATTACTTTTTAATCCCATTAACGCTTAGTGCGTGCGCATTATTTATTTATGATTACGCCTGGGTAATTATATTACTCAAGTGGGGTGCGTTTATGAAAATATTTTTTATAAACTGGGCGTTTCAACAAAAGTACGACCTAAAAATGGAATGCACTTAACCGCCGTTATTCTAGAGATACCATGAGTTTCGAATTGCGAGATATTCACATATATAAATGCAACAAGCAACCTTGTAATTTTTCATTGTGGAGCTATAGGGCTATTTAAACATCATTGTGCTAACACGACTAAGACTCCTCAATACATTAACGGAAAAAATATATCATTAGGCAAGACACATTCTCAGACTTGACACACAAAAGGCTTCATCAATCAATGCGGGAGTGTCGAAAAAAGCCGGCGGATCCCGCCAAGGGCAGACCAGCATCCAGTCCGGCTGCGTGGAACCGGTACGTCATCTCGCGGGGGCTCCTTGGCTGCCCATACAAGGGGGCGAGGGTCTCCGGGGCAGCGGGCCATCTGGCTCCTGACCTTGGCGCCACGTTATGCATCGCGCCACGTGATGGAGCGTTTTCGTTCTATTAATCATCCGGTGTGAATTTTGAGAGGTCGAGTTCAATAATTACTTTTAGTCCGCTTAATACCCAAGAAAGCATAAAATCATTGAATGAGCTACTTCAGTAATACACTAATTTTTTGGCAACAAATTGCTTATGATTCTTGCTTTATAATAAAATATATTTTATGTATGGTATAATGAATCCATGTGAGGGATCAATTCATGTTTTTCTCTTTGTAATTATTAATTATTAATCGCCATTAAATTTTCAATTGTTCTCTCGTTTAAGTACATTTGAATGGCCGTAGTTACACGTAAGTAAACACGTAAATCTAAAGTTGGCCACCATCACCATCCTAATATTTTTCAAAAGCGATTTTTCAACTAATAATATTTACAACTATAAATAAATTAAAGCACATGAATCACCATTTTATTGATAAATAAATATGGTTTATTTTTGTTTTACTATCAAAATACTCGTACTGATAAGTATCAATTTCCAATTTTGATCTCGTTACTCTCGTAAACACAAACAAAAAAATCAATAGATAAATCATAATCATGATATGTCATTTTATACGAATAGAATAATTATATATTTCTCGCTTTACAAATCTGGCATGAAAAAATTTTTAATATGTACTCATATCACTTTTTTAATTTCCATAATTACTGTTATAAGGTATTTTTCGGTCACTTTTAAGAGGCCATGAATTTATTTTACTTTCACGATAATTAGTAATGACATTACGCAAAGACTTAATATTTATCAAACATTTTGAGGTGTAGTAAAAATGCTTCACGGCTGAATTTTAAAATGTTTTTTTAGACAATAAACGCCCACTTACACTTTCATAATTTTTTTGTCACCGTTCTGTATTTCAGTATCGGAAATTTGCATATTATTTTGACACTTTTTTCTGTTGCATAAGTTTTTCTATGACAACAAACTATAAACGTTTTCACGCATGTATAATATGCCAATAAACTAAAAGTTACCAATGACCGGATTTCCTTACGACTATATAATCAATATCGGAGATCTATTAAAAGACTCAAAATCATTCTACCTTCCCATTCTTTATTTTAAGTATATATTGACTCTGTTTGATATACATTACAAACATCCGACTAAGGTGTAAATGACACACCTCTGTCTGCTGCAATGATAAGATGGGCACAGTATTTCATTGAGCTGTAGTAACCTCAATCCGGAATAAAAGAAAAATATTTAAGTGGAAGGTGGTACTGTGGAACTCGTTAATTATCTAAATCCGGTGAGGTTTATTACAGTTTAGTTTATTAAAATAAAATTTTAATGAAAAAAAAAACAACTGAGTCATTGAAGGGATCACGTGAAAATGAAAATACTATGCTTAAAAAATGGAATGCCTCCGATAATACACACAATGGACACGCAGGTTAAAATATAAATAGAAAGATGCGTAAAATATTACCATACTAAATAATTTATGTAATATGCGAGTGCTCCAGAATCGCAAAAAATAACTAGCATACTTGTAAAACTCATCTAGCTTTCCTCGCGAGAGCTTCATCTAATAAGTAATTTAAATCCAGAGAAAGAGCCTATTTCTCGTACAAGTAGTCAATGACTTACCATTATGTGACAAGTAAAACAAATGCCAGAGACATGGACAGGCTCGATTGCGTCGCATAGCTGCCGCTTAAATAAGAGGTAAGTCTTGTAGAGTACAATCGCTATAGACCCCGACAACTAATAAGTTATTCATATCATATAAGTTTGGGTGACTTCCGCTCGCTAAGTAAGCACAAAAAAACCAGTCTAGTATAGCTCCAAACTGTATTATGATTCAGATGCTAGCGAGCTATCTAGCGTGTATTATTTTTTTGTATTGACCATGTAATAAGCAGTTACAACTAGATGAATAAGCAGATATATATCTTATCATTTTAAAAAAATGTTACATAATTATTGCATAAAGTGCAGTACATACTTAAGTGTAGCTCTCCACAGTGCATCATTAAAATTCCTTGGTATTTATTGAATCACTCTGAGTAGCCAGTACTTGCAGCAGTGGTTTTCGGTTGTTAAGTATGACTCCATGCGATTCGGTAGAAAGCCGACCCAATGAAACAAAGTCGGTAATTCCGCTTTTTTTGCAGAAGCCTCCGTCCGTACATATGACGCTTCTTTGCAAACGAGACGTGAGTCATGGGTCGCACTGAGGCAAGACTTTTTCCATTCAGAATGGATGTGCATTGGAATAAATCTAGCAAGTCATCTAGCCGCATATTTGCATGAAATAAATATATCATGCGTATCAATGTATATACAAAAATGGCAGTGTTTTATAATGAATGCAATGCGAATAGATCAATGTTTATTAAAACTCATTGACACGACGCAACTCCGAAACTTGGTAGTAATTTATACAAATTTGCATGGTTGTGACATTGAAAACTGACACTTATTATAAAATTATATATATCTGTATATAAATATTATAAATTGAACATAAAACCATTCATAAGTTAAATAATGGACGCCTAACACGTTCACGTATAAAGATGAAATAAAATATTTCCGAGTTTGAAAGGATCTTTATTATTGAATATGAACTTTCAATATCAAAAAGTTGATTATCAAATAACGTGTTATAGTTTTATTATTTCCGTAAATAATTATTTTCATCGTTTTTTATATTTGCGATTCCCTGAAACATTTCTCCAACAAGTGTTTTCAAATAAATCTCTGAGAACTTATAAAATTGTACTTGAGTATTTAATTTTATTATATAAACCATATATACTTCTAAGTTTGTGTTCACATTAAATAAAGGAATCAGTTCTGCTTGCGTCAGTGAAAATTACTGAGAATTTTTCTTATTTTGCTTCATAATAAATGCTTTATCACGATCTTACAACTAATACATAGCATAATCATAGCTTTGTCTTCATTTGAACATAGCTCATGT
The DNA here is from genome assembly GCA_022113835.1 of Atopsyche davidsoni. Taxonomy (NCBI): domain Eukaryota; kingdom Metazoa; phylum Arthropoda; class Insecta; order Trichoptera; family Hydrobiosidae; genus Atopsyche; species Atopsyche davidsoni. The sequence continues at coordinate 12,132,911 of JAILWY010000014.1, forward strand.
AAAAACGGTGTGAAAACTCTAATCGCGAATAACAATTTTATTTAACCCATAAGTGGCCACTAACAAGTGATATATTCCCAAATGATTTATCAAATAATAAAAACTAAATAAGTTAATAAAAAAGTCAGATCACGTCATGACGTACGTCAATCTGTTTTGTAATTAGTTATAGCAACTAATAAAGCTTTAATTTAGCTTTAATGTTTTTTGTTATTATATATACGCAACAATAATATCAAATAATGAAAAATAAATTTACAAAAAAATTAACAAAAATATCCTCTCAAAAATTTAGTAAATTATATATTAATTTCATTTATATTTATAATAACTCAACACTTACTTGGGTATTTTCCAATTAATTATACTTGACAATTTGTGTTAAACAGTTTTAAATAATTATATATTTTTAAAATTCACTATCCCACACCCTATTCCTTGGGCCACAACAAATCAAACCTAAAAAAATATTATCTAAGTAGGTAGTTTATTACAACATCAAGTTTTTATAATGGTCGCTAATCTTATCAATCAAAAAGTGTTCTTAGAACTGTATTAAATTATATTTATATATTATAATTATTATCTTTACAGTTCCAATAAAAGTAAAACGTAATCAACCATAGAATCATAAGCACTGCTGATAAAAGGAATTGTGCATACATAATGCGAATAATCGATTCTTTCGCTTGAAATATAAAATAATAAAACATTAATGATTGAACATTCAATCGCATGATTATTTTTTCACATCACTCAATCGACTTATGCGATAAATAATCTTCATGTGTATATGTGCCATTATCAGTAGCCGTTAATATTATTTGAACTGTATATTTAACATTGAACCCTAGTTAACTTTTAAGGAGAACATAGATGAATCATTCGATTATTTAATAAATTCTTTTAAATTATTCATATATCCAAACGATTCGATTATTTCCATCACTAATAATCACTTACAGCACAGATCTTCCAGCAACCTTGACATTGCAGTAACTAAGACGGCACCAGATACCCGGCGTCGGATTCTCACAAACCTGTTTGGTTTTTTGCTACTTTATGAGTCTTTATTTTAATGTTCATTTAAAATATTTACGTCGTGGCGCAATCCCATTTCGGTGAAATATCTCCACGATTTGTATAACATCAAAGCCTCCGGACGTTTCCGGCAATATCGCCCCGACACGACTCGACGCTTGCTTCTCGGGGAGGTGAGGAGACTGTCGATACCTCGAGAAGTATTGACCTCACGTTAAGATACATTAACTTTGCGTGTATAACTACTTGAGGTAGCGCATTTTCTTCATTTTTTTTAAAACACAATATCTTGATTGATAACAAAAAAAACGAAGTAATTAATTTAGATGTTTTGTTGGTTAAGACAGTTTTGACTATTCGCTGTAGATACTTTATAAAATCATCGATAGTTTATTAGTTGTTGTTTTAATAAGCTATGAACAAAAACGCTCTAATCGCAATACAAAATCCTATCTTCATACTTTTTGATTTACGTCTTGTTTTTTTCACTGCACAAAAAACTTCCGCAAGCTTCAAAATCATATTTTATGGTTGCCACATTTAAAGAACTGAAAAAAAAACTCTCCAAAAAATTTACTAGAAAACTAGCTCGTAAATCAATATTATCACTTACACACAGGAAAGATATCTATTCTACCCATACAATTTTCAATGAAAAATATCCAGAATAAGTTTCATAAATAAATATTTACACTCGGTTTAGGCCATACTTCAGGCACACTCTTATCTTTGAAAACCCAGAACCTCAGACAATGACAACTTCTCGAGGTGCATAGAACGGATGTGAAATAAATCATAAAGTCAACATTTACCCAACAATCTTACCTGGTAAAAAAAACCTACTTCATTCGAAGCAATACACGAAAAATTTATTTCCAACGAACGAACCGTATTGTGAATATATTTTAAAATTTATTGAAAATCAACTAGTTGAAAATTTAATATTAAATAAAATATGTAAGAATAGACATATAAAAGAGTGCCTTTATTCAACAGATTATTTACAAAATATGGTTCCCATTTATCTACCTACATTAAAATCGCATACTAAGTAACATAGACAATAGACAAAACATCGCATTTCAAACTTTATATATTTTACTTTACTTTATATACTTTAGTAATTGTTATTAATAATTTATGTCTTAAATTTTGCTCGGGTTTTCGTGTACATGTCGATACAAGCAAAAAACGCGAAAATATGAACTATTTAAATAGCATATATATTATTTAAAATGTAATTGACACATAATAATTTTTAAAGAAATTAAGAATTACTGAGAGAAGCATTGAGTTCTCGTGAGTTCGTTCAGAAAGCTTAAGGAACTCCTGTACATGCGAATAGCGTCTTGTCTCACATGATGGATGGTTTGCAGGGCCCGCCATTGTGGCATTTTCCACGCACTCTTTTCTGTCATCGCCGAGACAGCAAGTAAAAGTGTGAAGTTCCATACAATGGTCTATTATGCGAGATCGAAATGTGTTGTCGCTGTCTTAATGTACTATGACTTAACGACTTAATAACCTTCTCATCTTTCAAGCTGAACTGGAAAACGCAAGCTACATTGGAAATGGCAACATCGTTTTAGTAATACGGTGTTACGAAGGAACAAAACCGTTTACAATACTTTCAGATATAAAATACATTTAAAATATTCTATGGTTGTTTTAACCTTTCACATCGTCGTAATTGCAATACAACATTCAATCCTAGCGTATTCATAAAATGTTCGGATATATATATTTTTTAAATTAAATTAAGAAATATTTACAACGAAGACCTAATTATTAACTACAATTAAAAGAGATAATAACAAGAAAAAGATTTAAATATACTCACGAGTTAACATATCTCATAAATTTAGCAGTACTTTTGAAACACCTGTCATAATCCTGCTCTCTTGAAATTATATTTGGACTTATGTTTGAGACTTTAAAGCGGACTTGAAATATACACAAAAAGGAAATATATTTTATCTCCATTGCATTTTCACAATATAATATAAATAAAACAAAATAAACAACTTTCTATTAATTATACAGCTGTATCTGTAAGTAAATATATATTTCTCAAATCTGAGTCTCGGTGGTGTGGTATTTTTATATTTACTCAGTTTGGTAAACAGCTTGCTACTACAATGTACTCGTACCGACTGGCTATGATATCTGACACGTGCTATGAAGCCTCTTATACTCAACAGTGAGAGTATCCAACTGAAAACAAAGTCGTAGCTGTTAGATACTTATTTTGCTTAAAGTACAGATAAGATCAAAGCTTCAAATATTCTATAAAACGGTTTTCTTCGGGCATTTTGAAAGAATAATTTATCGCTTATATTTATTTGTATTATATTTTATTTTCCTTGTTCAATTTTTTTTTTGCTATAGAGACTAAAAATGTATAGAGAAAAAAAAATGTCAATTGTGGTTTGTTTTTGTTCGTCGTTCATTTCTCATTAAATTACAATAATGTCTTCATTTTTATATAAATTATAATTTGAAACGTGTAAGCAAAAAAATATCGACATTCACTAAATTACAAACACTCTTGGTTGTTTATAGAGACATGATTATTTTTATAATAACCACCGCAAGTAAGTAATTGAAGCCAACGAATAAACGTTAACACATAAACAGAAGTACTCAAGGAAAGTTGTTATTAAAATCGATAAAAAGCAGAAAACATAAAAGAAGAAAACACGAGATAAAAAAAATGTAATAATAAAGAATCACAATTTATTTAAAAAAACATAATATTCCTAAAAATAAAATATTTCATATTCATAATCAATATAATATAATTTTTAGAAAAATTATTTTTGTTTTATTACTTGCCTTATTTCTTCTAAGATAATAAAAAACCAATTCAAAATAAACTTTGATTATGATACATGCGACAACGAAATTCGATTCAATATTTCTATTGGCTTCGATTGAATTGTCAAATGAGTACCTACGTGTTTTATTTTGATCACCTTTATTACAAATACGTGTCTTGATTACTTATTATTACAACACCACACTGCCTCCTACCGTTTTGTCTAGGACATTACTCTACTTCTGTGGTCCCCGACCCTATGCCCGCGGGCACCATGGCGCCCACCGACCGTTTTACGTGTGCCCGCCACTCTAAGACCACGATAAAAAAATACAATAAAATAAAACAGAGAAATATAAGCAAAAATAATTATATCGTTATAATTTTCAAAAGAATAATTCTTTCCAGAAAATCATATATAAACCTGATAAAATAACATGTTATGGGTGTGGTTAGTTTGTCTTCGTCTTTGTAATAACGCCCTCTAATAATGCGTTCACGATATTGTTCAGATACTTGGTGGAAAAGTTGCTGAATATATATAAATCAAATATTTTTGCGGTAGTACGGTGAAAGCGACGTGAGCGTGTTTCTGGTATTTTTGCGATGGTAAAAGTGAGGTGAGAGCTATGTGAAAGTTTATCTGATATTTTTGCGATGGTAAAAGTGAGATGAAAGCAATGTGAAAGTGTCTCTGATATTTTTGCGATGATAAAAGTGAGGTGAGAGCTATGTGAAAGTGTCTCTGATATTTTTGCGTTGGTAAAAGTGACGAGAGAGCTACGTGAAAGTCCATCTGATATTTTTGCGGTAGTAAAAGTGAGGTGAAAGCTATTTGAAAGTGTCTCTGATATTTTTGCGTTGATTATAGTGAGGTGAAAGCTATGTGAAAGTCCTTCTGATATTTTTACGGTAGTACAAGTGAGGTGAAAGCTATGTGAAAAAACAGCGAATATAAGAGAAAATAATTCTCAAAATAATAATTCTTAAATCCAATGTATCAGATGAGGTCTCCTGGAATATAGTTGACATAAACAAATTTCCACTCTTGAAAAGAGCAGTATACAAAATTAAATCGTGTTCAGTTTAACATACTTGTGTGAACCACTATTTTCAACAATGAATATCATACAATCAAAGTACAGATCTCGACTTACAGATCTTGACGATTGCTTACGAGCAGGAATATCATCATACTTGACAATTAAATGCAATGCCAACGATCACATTGACTTCGATATTTCTATTTTTATATAAAAAAAATTTGGTAATAGGGTCGAATTCAGCCAATTCTGATTGGTCATTTTTTTTTAAATCAGCCAATAAAACATTAAAATTTAACTATAAAATATTTTTGGTGGATTAAAATCTTAACAAACATAGTCCGGCTCCTTATTGATATCTTTAGTATTCTAACCTGTTGTTTGCTATTATTTACTATTTATTATTTATTTTACATAAAAATATAAACAATAATTTTTATATTTTATAATTATACGTATAAATATACCTTGAAAAAATAAATAGTACCCGTCACCTGACCGGCATTCTAGAGTGTGCTCTTGGGTGCAAAAAAGTTGGGGACCCCTGCTCTACAGAATAGTTATTTTGATAATAGGAATAGAACAGAACTATAAGTGATTATTGAATACTCAATAGATTCTTAGAACTGCAAAGTACACTGTTCATACATGAAACAACAAAAAAGTAATCGATTTATTTACTAGTATCTTATATCGATACATATGCATGGATACATCGGTTCCAACAAAACCTCGGTGGTGGTTTTTTTTTAAATATACGCTAATTAGCTATGTTATGATAATCAAAAATAACATTTTTATCAAATGTAACAAAATTTTATTAAAATACCTATTCTGTGCAGTTTTATTTTTTACACCATGTCTATGAAAAACTTAATGACGTCACGATCCATTTGCATTTTTTGATGATACAATTTTTATGCCTGAATACATATACAACCATAAAACAAAATAATTCGATGAGCCAATAAACCATGGTATATGCAGACGTGCTTTTGGAAATGTCTCAACATAACTTATTACCTGACAAATGTGCACAGGTAATTATTTTTTTGTGTTAATATTTAAAACTCAGTGATTAAGGCTTAAAAATTATGTCTCAGCTTTAACATTCTCAACTCATTGTATTATAATAAAAAATAATTCGAGCTATAATTTAATATAAGCCAATTACCAAAGGGCACAAAACTATTCAGGCGTGGCAACATAACAATGGAAATTACTCTAATTTCTATGAAAAAAACCTGACGGAAGGAGATTGCTTGACATTTGCTTTATGGCCTACCGTTTTTTTTTATCTGAGACAGAACCATTAGGCCATGTGTTCGAATACTTATGATTTTTTAACCCAAACCGCAGGAAATCGTCGAATACTTGCGTGTAATTAGGTAAGGTAGCCCAGAGTCGATGAACTGGTTTAAAGAAACAATATCAATGTCATGTCCGATAAAATTAGATTGTTAGAAACCACGTAAAAACCACTCTTATAATTTTTAGACATTGTTTATTTACAATTTTAAATTAGGTAATAAGTATTTTTATTTAAAATTATAAAACATGTACTACTCTTACATTATTTGATTATAACTAATAATATTGGCTCATCTGTGAATCATAAAAATAAATAAATATAATAAATTATAGTACATTTCTACCGATCTTATGATTTTAGTTACATATCACGTATACACAGAACATATATAAAATTAAAATTGAATTATCTTAATATACAAAAGTGTACATCAAGGTGAACTGTACAAGAACTGCACAATGTTTGGTCGTTTTTTATGTTTTCAGTGGCAACTTGTCATATTAGCAGATGAGTATTTTTTTATTAACAATATATTAATTTGAATAAAAATTATTTAAAAAAGTAAATTACTCTGTAAAACACTTTTACGTATTTTGTTTATTTTTGTACCCAAAATAATTTTTCATTTATCAAATTATTTCAATAAAATTTGCATAAAACCTAACTGGTTGAGGAGTTCAAGATCAAAACCTCTTTTTTCATACACGTATCTACTATAAGCATATAGTTATTTTTTTATTTTAACAAAGATTAATTGTAGGCGATTATTTTGCGATGTTAAACAATGAGTTGACAGGTGATTCAAATACATAATAGAGCTCTGGACAAAAGATCTCCTCTTCGTTTGAAAATTGTTTTGAATTCACAATGCGTATTATTTTGTCACTGATAAAAAATGTAGTGGTTTCTACAACAAATCAAAAGCCATCAAATTAATGTTCGGATCTCGTTTCATGATTCATAATCATGGCTCTATTGCATTGTTAGAAAAATATGAAAAATCTTGCATTTATTATGATAGATTGCAATCAGCTATAATTTGCTGTCACTTTTTTTATTTAAATATTTTGTTACACCCACATTGCCACCTTTACATCATTGCAATAGTAAATAAAATGCAAGCCCACATCTTATTTAAATAAAACAGAAATTAAAAAATATATATAATAAAACCTTGAATTAAATTTTAGCCTAACTGCGTAAGTTCAACGTTCGGTAAGTGACCCTATTCGTATTGCCAAATCATTCATATTTCTCGTTTCTCTTAACATACTGATTTTTGTGGTTGCACAAATCATGTGATGTGTATTGGCCAAGAAGAGATCTTTATCACTCATCTATCCAAACAGCACAGGACAAACCGAAACTATTGACCATTCAGATCTTACACAATCAAATACAACGAAAAGTCATAACTGGCAAACTATAGTGTGTATTTTTATTTTATTCTTAAAAAAGTATTAGTGAGTCTTGCTGCATACATGTAATCTACCGTATCCAAATATTTAATTCAATAAATTATATAGGTAATATCTAGAGAAAAACAAATCTTTCAGGATACAATGTAAATAAAATTAAAATTTTATAAGAAAATTAAGCCCGAAAAAAACATAGCTCTTTTGCGACCGGTGAAATGTAAACAAAAGTGGTATCTAAAAGAACACGGTCTCAGAGAAAATGTTACGTAAACACGAATATAAGATAAGCCTTGGCTCTCTAAAACATCTCAAAATTATTACAAATAATTAAAATTATTTTTTTCCTTTTAATATTAATTATAACGTGTAAAATTTAATAAAAAAATTCACACAGAAGCCGCATTTAATTTTCACCTAAAACCTCAAATGAATTTCTTTTCAAAAGCACACAAAGCATCATCTGTAATTGCGTAATTGCCGTGATATTGTTATTATTAATATCTTATATAACCTTAAATATTTAATTTTTATTTAAGACATTGCTGAAATCTACTTGCTTTGTATTCGCGTCTAAAATTGTCTGTGAGTTGACATATCCATTTATCGGTGCCCCTGCCGTGTCCTTACTCTTCTCCCATATAAGGGGACCGCTAATGGCTTCGGCGTACCTACCAATCATATAATATACAGCACAATAATAATATAATCTCAATATTTGTGGGGCGAGAAGTGGGAAGAAGCCGTATGAGGCCGGGCGACATTGTAAGATGTTTATTTTTAGCGTCTACTCAAGCTTGTGATCCGAAACGAGAATCGAACCTGAAAACATTGAAATAATTCATTTTTTTATTGTTTTGTGCATATTTAAACGCGATGATTACATTTTGCTGGTATAATTTTTAAATCCAATGAATCAAAATTTATATATACTTGCAAATCTGTTCGACGGTACATAAACGGTCATGAGGAAGAACAATAAGGATGTATAATGCAGTAAATCAGATTAACAAGTGCTGTCGTGGTTTAAAGCTATTTTTGTTTAGGATTAATTAATTAAATTTCTTAGGTTCAAGTCCATTCCTGTCTATGACTTCATTACGATGTTTATTTTAAAAAATATCAATAAACATAGGCTACATAAAACTATTACAATCAACTAAAATTTCTTATTACAATTATTGGTGTGAATAATTGTAATAAGAAACGGTACTTTGAACAGTAAAGTTTATTTTAAACTATCTATAGCTGTAAAAAAAATTAAATATGGCATAATGATACCTAGAGAAATGTAGCCATAACCAGAATGACAGACCCGAGAAAAGATTATGGCAATCTTTACAGAAAGGCAATCGGATGGTAGCGAAGATAGGAGATGGTCAGAGAGAAGGGCCGAGTGTTGTCAGCGGTGTTACCCAACATTATATGAATAACTCACATGCCTCGAGAGATACTTCACAGGGACAGAAGCAGTGACCAGGTAAGGTGGTTACCTGTATCTGAGAATATATTTCATTAACATTCCTGCACTATGGAGTAAGAAACGCACACTGCAATCAATATTATTCGACATGCAAGTAAACAACGTGTAATTCTAGATTATTAAATTTGACAGCACATATTAAATACCATCATTGATTAGTACCTTTATTAATAATTCCTAATACAAAAAATATAACTTAAATGGTTACTATTACTTACATGGCGGTTAATAATGAACCAATTAATTGATTAGGTTTACAACGGAAATATTCAAACTAATATTTATTTTTATTTGTGCATAATAATTTATATTTGATTCTTATCTCGATACTATCTCCTGTTCTGAATTCTTTGAATTCATTTTGGTTCTAAAAATAGCATGGATTTGTTGATTTCTTGTATGTAATCAACAATCAACTTTAAATAAATTCAATCAAATTGGAAAGAAAAACCAAGTCAATTTGTGTCTAATATTTATAAAAAAACTTTTAAATATTATTACTGTATAAATTGATCGATATAGATGTTTTGATATCTTATATCAACTTTATAAATCATGCTCTGGGTATTATTTTTTATTATAGAAACTAGTAAACTTTTACGAACTTCTGTATAAAAAATACATACATTTTTAATAAACGAATCCGTATCGTATTGCTTTGTTTAACTTATTTGTGTATTTACTGTACGATTTAGAGGTAACCTAGTTCGAATAAGCTTAATCTGGAGTCTGTTTATAAGATATTACAAACGTTAGAGGTAGACATGCGGACGGTTTGCCTACATCCAACTCGTAACGTCTCCGGAATTGACTACATTGTGCATAAAAAAACCTGCATCAGATATTTTATTTCTGAAAAATCAAGCCATGAATTTGCATATTTGAAGCACTCCATGCTTTGTAATTGCAGTGTGTTTGCAAGTGCAACGTCGAGCAGTGAAGTGGTCTCGCTTGTCCGCGATGATTCTGCAGCTAAGGACAATAAAGTCATCGCTTCGCTTCCATTGCGAGGAGACTCACCGCCCACTCGCCCGACACCTGACCGAGTCGCCGCGCAATACAGGGCCATTCCAAACTCATTACACACCTTGCAATCTGGCATTTTTACATATTATAATAATTAATACCTTTTTTAAATAAAAAAAATAATATTCAAAAGATCGAAAAAAATCATCGTCATTCTGTTATGTCAAAACTATGACGTCACGATCTCACAACGTACACCCTGACGTAATTGTTGAAATTGAACTCAAAGGAGCTAAATTTTGGTGTGCTAGGGTAATCCCTAATAGATTGCCTTTAGGAAATATGTTTTGACTTCTATTCAATATATTTTTTTTACCAAGAATACCAGGGTAAGAAAATCTAATACGTTTTAAATCACTCTGTATTTGTATCTGTCCCATACACTTAATGCAAATACGTGACGTCACAGGAAGTTACATACAGTTGTGTACTGAAGTAACAAACATTACATCCAATGAAGGGCTTCAAATAACTGCAAATAATACGCTTATAAATTACTTTTATTCTAAGTTTCTAGAGAAATTATTTTTTTAACGAAACCCCAAAAAAATTATTTACAATTTATGTAATTTTTTTACTGTTTCAATTAGATAAATATTTAAAAAATTACCAATGTCATTTGATTTCCCTGTAAAAAAACTTTGAATCAGTCTTGGCATCATTTAAAAGGGCAAATATATATTTATCTCTATGACAGGTATTTCATAATTCTATAAAATATTTCATTATTATAAATATTTTCAAAACTAACCTAACCTAATACGACGATACCCCACGCAATGAATATATCTGTCACGTTTACCCACTGAAATGCGTGACGTCATGACAAAATTAATATGCAGCTCTGGATAAAGCAAAGTAAAAACCATGAAATAGAGGTATTAGAATAAATTATTCACTCAATGCTCTTAATGAATGACAAAGCACCTGAGAATCATTTTTTTTATAAAATATATATTTTATAAATCTTGACGAAGACCCTAGAAGCTCAATCTCGTAATAGCAGATAAACAGAAATCTGAAACACTGTTTCTCACTCGATGTTGCACTTAAAAAAATATATGTAAATGCAACTTTGTGAATTAAGTTCTTGGTAATATGTACAGAGCACTCGAAGTGGCTTTCTCTATGTGCATATAAATGTGTGTGTACAATCTGATGCTCTAACATCCGAGCTGATGCCGATGCATTCCACTAGATTTAATAATAACCTTCGGAAGAAACCTTCACCGAATTGACTAAAACATTTTACCCATAATCAATTGAAAATTAATAAAATAATACATGAATATTTCCTTGACACTTCCTCCCTCCTACACGCATTTCAGACGCAATAGTGTCATAAAAATCACATATTCATTGCTATTTAGGATGACATCATATAGTATTGTCGTGACAATCGCACATATTTGCATATTTTCTATTTATATTATGATCTTTGCTAGACTTTTATATTCAGTATAGTCTACTTTAATATACAATATGCTATAAATAAGAGATGCTATCGAGTTCCATATTCTCAAATTGCGAAAGGAAAAAAAGAAGAGACATTTATATAATATAATATATAATATCACTATTGAAATGCTGGAATGTTCAAAAGTCGATTCCTTACTTATTTCCAAGCCAGAATATTTTATTCGTGCTTATTTGTTGACTAGCTATAACGTGCAGGGCACGTCCGGGGATAGAACCTGATATTCCAGAGGTCACATTGAATATTTTACCTGTTGATTGCTACTGCTTCTGAACCCAGATGCCTAACGTACTGTAAATAGCCACAGGTAAATGTACTGCGTTTTAATAATGGTTATTATTTTATAAGATAAGTTTTAAATTTTGTTGATTATTCATTTTATGCGTATATGATTAGCAGAGAAATCGATTGAAAAATTTCAGATATTTTTAACAAAAATAAGTTTTAATAAATAAATCTATGTCACGCCGTAAAAAAATGGAGCTATTTGTTAAGTTTATTTGTTAAATTGTATTTTATACTTTACTGTCTTGAAAGGGTTTATTTGAGGTTTATATACATAAAGAACATTTTCTAGATATCTGATACTCTCTTTCTTGGTGTCTGCAAAAAACTATATCTTAAGTAGCTTACTCGGTGATATTGTAACAAAGCTACGAGTTGACAAGTTTGTGCAATAATTATATTAATAAATTAAATGTAACATAATAGAAAAAATACAGCTTTGTGAATACATTTTTTTTATAGTTCTGTTCTTCGGACAGTTGTACTTAATCATTCATCTTGATTCAGTGCCAAAAATAAAAAGAAAAATCCTTACATTGTATTTTTAATCGCTTTGAATTCCAGTTGATTATCATAGGTTCTGCGAAGCGGTACGCCTCTCACATTCAATACCCAAACAAATGCCTATACCTTTCATAGTCAAAGGCGGCATTCGTAATAAATTTATGCAGCGGTCGTTTTTTTTTGGGAGTATTTTTTGTGCGAATTTGTTATTCGCGGCACCCACTGCTGGTTTCGCGGATTTTGGCCTGGCCCGTACGCAGCTGATGCTAAAAAAGCGAATGGGTGTGAACGGAGCGATTATGATAATGAAGTATGGAGAAGTTCCAGGCTTTGAACTGTATCATTAAGTATGACGCGGCGATGAGGGGACTTTAGCGTTTTCTAATGGCACCACTCCCGGCTCTAGCCTAAGGAATGCTCAATAGCGGTGTTACCACTGCTTTGCGTGTTGTTAATTTGTACATTGTTTGTTATTATAATAAAATCTAATGTAAATAAGAATACTTTTTTTAAAAACCATAGAATAATCTAGCGTAGAGACACTTCTGTGTAAAAAAAAATATTTTTTAAAATGTTTTCTAATTATTTTTTAGACGACTAGTTTCGATCCTAACCAACTGGATACATTAAAATACTAATCAATTATATAAAACTGCATTGTGTAATTTTTGATAAAATATACAACACTATTATATACTACCACGTTAGAAAGTAAAGAACTAAATATTCAAAACTAAAATTAATATTTTCCAATCACAGAAAATATTTTTTATTATTGAAATTGTTTATATTAAAACATTTTTTTGAATAAAACTATATATATATGTATATAAATTAGAATTTTTATGAGGTGCATGGCGGAAGCAAAATAGTCTTTGAGCATCTAATATATTTAAAATATAAATGTAAGTAAACAAATCGTTAATAATATTATAATGTTAAATGAATATTAATGATTCTGCAAAAATTATAATTTTGAGCTTATTTGCATGATAAATAATAAATAAATTACACTCAAAATAAATTGCTTTACGTTTAAAAGTAATCAGCATAATGATTTTATAAAGTTGTAGCACCTACGCTCCATTTATTGTGTTTAAAAATATATAAATCTGAAACTCAGTACGTAATCGTTTTTAATTACGTCACTGTGACGAGTAATTTAGCATTTACGCAAATTGGTTTTATCTAATAAAGCCTGGGCATAAAACCAAGTATGAAACGAAGGCAAATGTACGTATTATTAATAGTCGTGTGTCATGCTCGCAGGTAAAAAATCACGCTATAGTGAAATCATGGCTATATGTGGAGATCTGCGGGAGGAGAGTCGCATGGATCCGCGACCAGCACTTATACGTATGGTTTCAATGGATTGTGTAAAACAGGTGTGAAGAGAATCATAAATTCGTGTTTACCTATATACAGGTGATTCTAAAATGCTAATAATTATTGAAATGCCATATGAGTTTAATTTTGTTAAGAAATTCAATATTTTTGACAGAGAGTACTTGGTGGAATTCCATTTTAATATTTTTGAATAAAATACTTGACCTGTCACTAATAAAAATAAAAATGTGGAAAATCACTCAAGTATTTTATTCAAAAATATTTTAATTTTGTTAGTGTTATTTACAACAAAACAAATAATTTTGATAAAATATCTTCCAAGTAATTTTTTATACAATAAAAAACAGTCTAGCCTTAATGTTTACGTGGTTTCTTTTCTGGGTTTTTTGCTAATTTCGATGCGATACAGATATGACAGGCATGGTGGTCAAAAGTTGTCACAGAAATGTTATCATCACAAGCTCAACAGTATTTTCAAAAAAGACTTAATAAAAATATAAGAAAAATTACAAGAGATTATCACTTTTATTTCTTGGAGTAGTAAAATTGATGTTATATATTTTTTTAATATCTCTGAGTCCCCTAAAGTATGTTTTTTGCTTCATATAGATTAACATCTCCATGCAAGCTATAAAGCACTATATGATTGATATTTTATTACGTATTAACTAGGTTTACGTATACGAAACTAGGTTTAAGTATAAAAATCCATATTAAAAAAAACAAATAACCAAAAACCTATATGATCTTAGTACTTTTTGTTAAATTGACAGTCTGAAAAAGCTCTTGAAATGCGAAAGCGATCATAGATAAAATAAAATATTATTTTCTATTCATATTCCTATTTATTATTGTTGATAGATTATTATATGATCCTAATTTTTGTTTAAAATTATTATTTATACTAAAAGAAGTTATTAATTATTCAAAAGATCAACTGAACATCTAACAAATATAACTAAACATTCAGTTTTTAAGTATATTAAAATTCGTTAATATACACAGTATTAACGGGTTTAAATATTTATAACCAAGAATTACTCAGTATATGTACAAGTAATTCCGTAAATTGATAATTGAGAAAGTTTACCTTAAATTTATCGAAGTTTGCACATCAATTTGAGAACCTCATGATGCGTATTGCAAAATGTACACGAATCATGTAAGAATTTGTTCGATACTTTATTGACAGGAGAAATTTGCAATTATGATATAAGAACTCAGATGTATGTTTGTGCTCGATTATGCTGAGGTCATGTGGCTATTTTAATTCAAAGTGCGGAGTTGCAATAGAGAAATACATATTCAAATTTGTACATCTGCATGCTAAGTAAACACTTATTAAATAATAAATTATTATTATTGATCAAATCGACGGCCTCTACGTAAACAGCATCTGCACTACAAACTTCAGATTTTAAAGCGTGCCTTTTAAATGGAAACAATTACAATGTTCAATTGAAATTACTTGAATTTATAAAGAAAAACCGATGAATAAATTCACATTCTCAAGATATAATAACTTACATCACAATAAGTTTAGCCTCTACCGCCTGGGTGGCACTAAACATTCATGATAGCTACATTGTCAAGAAAGTACTAGTTAGTTTTTTTTTCGCATAAATTCAAGAGAGACACATTAAAAACACGGATTGTAATTATATACGCCGTAGATTTAACACGGAAGATTATTCCACATAGTACGATAAATTTTCATGCACCAAGCAATTCTCGTGATTCTGCCAAGAGCATTAAATATACGAGCATCGTCAAGTTTATAACTGGAATAATAAATAAACAAGGAGATGTCCCTAGAAGGTCAAACGACGATGGGTCATCGGGTCAAGGTCGACTTTCGGTCACGATGCACGGGAACTCAGCTTTGCCTAATTGAATCTGTATGTCACAGACTCATTTTGTAATCAGACATAATGAATTCTGAAGATCAAATCAAAGACAAAAATAAAAAAAATCGTAAAAAAACTTGAATTCGTGTTGACAATCGTAATAAGCATTCTACTTAGCTCGTTTTTTTTCAAGTGTTATTTCAACGCATGGTAAGAATTTAAAACGAAAAAATCAATGTAACATTAAAAATGGTATTTTGTCAGCACGCAAAGCAAGATCAATATAATTAAATAATTTAACTTTAATAATTATTACATTTAGATCAATTTTCTTACATAATCTATGTTACTTTAAATTATCAACAGCAATCAATGAAACAGAAAATAAATAATAAACTAGATACTGCATAACTATTCATGAAAATAACTTCAATGCTCTAATAATCTATAGTTACATTTATGCAGTACCTGAAAACAACTAAGCTCCTTGAACCGAAAACGCGATCGTAAACGGTCGCGTACTTAAGATGATTTTATCTAACAATTATTTATTTTAATACCTTGTAGAACAGTAGTATTACCTAATTAATAAACTTATATTATAACAGGGTAAAAACAAACGTTAACACATTCTGAAAACTTAAATTTGAATATCTTAAACGTAAGGTAGAACAGGCAAAAAACCCTAATACCCATTTATAATTTTCATTCAAGAACTGACAATAACATATGGGATGTCAGTTTATGCAGGTACGTGGCTTTGGGATTTGGTTGTCAAGACAAGGTTCATCTGGAACCCTCGATCAAGAAGTCAGCGATCCTAATCAATGGATTAACATGCATCATATGCCATCTCGATGTGAAACAGTAAAAATAAACCTAAAAATACCAACATGATGTGGAGCGGCGATATGTTTAACGCGATGTTAATAATACAAAAAATCCTATATAAAACGACACGAATACAGATCAACACAATATACAAATACCCAAAAGAACTTAACGAAATTAAAAATACGTATTCGGACACAACTGGTGATTGGATTTAATATAAATAATGTGGTT
The DNA here is from genome assembly GCA_022113835.1 of Atopsyche davidsoni. NCBI lineage: Eukaryota > Metazoa > Arthropoda > Insecta > Trichoptera > Hydrobiosidae > Atopsyche > Atopsyche davidsoni. Next base: position 12,149,574 of record JAILWY010000014.1, read on the forward strand.
TTTGTGCTTTTGTGGAAAATTTATCGAATGTGACTTTATGTAAAATATGCATAAAAATATAAAAAATAAAAACACGGTCGACCAAAGATCATACGTGATGAAAAAATATATTTGCATTTAAATATTCTAAGTGGAACAAGAACTGTTGCATTACTGGGTGTGAATTTTCAGAGAATGTAAATGTTTACACAGCTCAACAGCAAGAATATTCTCATCGTTTTATGAATAACTTGCGTAATCTCACATAATGCTGAGAATGACAGCGTTCAGAGTCTGATTTTGTTGAATCGATTTTGGTGGAGTAGTTGCATAAATCAAAACAGGCATATGTGAATTCAAAAGTAGTTTTTGTACCAATTACCAATAATATTAGAGATAAAAAGAAAATCTTACTGTTCTTTTAAAAAAATAGGTTTTTTTTCTGTACTTTGGCTAGATTTCTTGTCAAGATAAATACTTGAAAGAATATAGAACTGGGATACGTGCACGTACAGAGAAAGAGTTGGATCCCTCATCACCAGCCGGGGCGATTAGATCAAGATGGCCAGTGATAGCGGTTTCTTCTTCGCCGTGTGGGCAGTTGGGAGCAAAATGGACGGAATTCTCTTGTTTCCCAATACAAGACCGTTGATTTGAACATTCACCAGCAGCTAATGAAAGAAACGGTCAGAGTTATAGTACTAGTCTACCGACACAAAGAAAGCCCTTAGAAAACCATCAACCTTTACCGTTAGTAAGTCTACAATACTTAAGCGACGGACTACGTTTTTGCTATCTTTAACTATCTACACTCTTTATTTACAGATATATATATATATACTAATAAAATAAATCACACTGTCAAAATAACGCTCTAATATCATAAAATGGCATTTTAAATGCACAGCCCTGTAATCACCAACGATGACATCAAATTCATAATTTATAAGTCGGCATGGTGCGCTCAGTAATATCATGCAATATATACTCAATTATTAAGACAGTTATGCACATCGCTACAAATCAAGGAATATTAAAATGATAACACACAAAACGCACATCTTATATTTCGATTCATTGGTTTAATATAACAATTAATGTTTTCAGATGTAAGCGTGCGAAAAATTAAATGTGACCGACAAAGGGTGAGCTTTGAAGCCTATAAATGTGTACAAATATTGTATAAGTTAATTGAATGCAACAAGACAATATAGAAATAAAAACCGATCTCAATGAAACGCCATGTGTAGTTTTCCATGCGTTAAGTTTAATGTGAGAAATGTGCTCAATTTAAAATTAATTTCTATATAAACGATACTTAAGGCTACCGTTCACAAAATTGTAAAAGCTGTTTATTAAATTTCGGTCCATTACGGTAAGCAACCGTGAGAAGATCTGTCCGCACGCAAGGCCGGGTATGGTCAATGTTTGAAAAGCAATTAATGCATCATATGGTGCATTTGTTTCAGTCGTCACATTGTTTTGTTTAACTGTTCAATTGTTTTAGTGCGTCATGGGTACCAATCACGGTGATCTAGCTTTTCGTGGAAACACAATTGAATGGTATTTTATTTCATGGTTGACGTAAGAAAATAATTATGATTATTGGTAAAATATTCATTATTGAATTATTGCTTAGTATTTACGGTGTGTTATTATTTGGTTTTTTTTGCACTTTTGAGGAAAAACCTCCAAACAAATAATTTTTTTTTATACTTAAAAAATCACATCAACTAAAAATTATACTTGTGTAAAATTAAAACAATGAATTTGAATTTATTTTATACATATATTATATAAGAATATGATTATTTACGCATTAGGTATATTAAATTGACAGGTACTTACCAATAAAAACAATGAATAATAAATCGTAATAATTCACAAAACACAATTTTTAAAAACAGTCACAAGCACTCATCCGCACACACGGCAGCCATGAACTGCGACACATCAGAAACGGCACATCCAAAAATCGAGCAATCGTTATTCCGAATTCAAAATAAAAACAAAACAAGCGAAATCCGCTGTCAGGAGGTTCGAAATTCGAATGCGCGCTTGTTATTGGTGGGCTGCGCGGGGCCAGCTAGCGCCGCGGAGGCTCGGGCAGCACTGAGCCGCGCAGGCCGCCGAGCCCAGCGGGAGCCGTCATGGCCGCCGCCCTCCTGTGGCCGCCATCCTCGCATCCTCGCATCCTCGCATCCTCGCGCGCTGCGACACCTCAAGTATGGCTCGCTATAAGAGCAACTTCATTCAACCAAAAAACCATGGTTTTACACATATTTATCCCTACACAAACACAATAACGAAAATAGAAAAATCTGGATAGCCCCCCACCGTAAAGTAAGCATAACCCTACCAACTATTGTAAACTAAAATAAAAAAAAATTACGAAAAAATTTAGATATTATTACTTTTATAATAAATGGAGAGAATTTTTTTTTTTTTTTAAATAATCAAAGTATGTTAGTAAGTCTGTTTCAAAAAATGCCAGTATGATATTAACCCTTAACTGCATGATTTTTTATTTTTCCGTGAAAAAAATCGTAGAGTTTGGAAATGATGTGTTATTTCAGGGAAAAATAATTAAAAAAATATTTTGTTTATTTTTCATATGTTTTATAAGAAAAAAACAGAGTGCTACATATTGGTCACATTATGTAGTGGTATATACATTCCTTTTAGAAATACAACGTAGCAATTGACTAAGGAAAGAATTTTTTTTAAACGAAATAAAAGAGTGGTAGGTCTTAAATAGATCTTTATTGTATCAGTGGCAAAAATTACTTACAAATTCACAAAAATAATTCATTAATTGATTTATTTGAATACCTCCTAAAAGGGGTACTCTCGATAAAAATAGAGAAAAATGAAATTAAATTTAGGAATAAAAAATTAAGATAAAGTGGTAGTCAATTGTTCAGAATGCAAATAAGGACATACAGTGCAAGGATGACTTAAAATACGATACAATTATTCGTGGAATTTTATGAAGCAGTTATTCTTATTTGTCAGAGGTGCTCTCTGCTCTACCATAACTGCACTTAATACGAGATACACCGGTGCACTTTGGATATTTGCACCTCTGTCTGATCTCATGTATTGGCCAATGGGCGAACTCATCAGTCCTGATGTGAAGGGGCGGTGGCACATATTTGTTTGTCAACTAATAAATTTGGTTCTTTGGGAATGTTTGAAAATTTATAGGTCTCGATTATAGGTCTAATTTTGTGTAATTTGTCGTATTTATCATGATCTTTATCAACAATAGCAAAATTATCATTGAAATGGATAGTTGATTTTATTAATTCAAATTTGTTAATAGACATGGCCGAGATTATGTTTTCTACACCGATATCAGGCCGCCAGTATGATCTCGTATAAGGCAATGGTACCACCGCCATGTATTGCAAAATTCCCAGGAATTTTCTGATATAAGTATTCGTTTTGTTTGTTAATGTTCCATATAAATTAGTTTTTTCGCATATAAAGGAAATGAGATCTTCATCGATAAAATACTAGAAGAAATCCAATGGAGCCGTCGTTTTGATTATTTCATCTGCCAACTTTGAAGATCCTTTGAAATTCATCGAATCTTCATCAAATTTTATATTCTTTTTTGCCCATAAAATCCTGTTGTTACTTATCTCTTTAGAATGAAATTTCAATGCTGGTTCAGGTTTTGGTTCAGGTTCTGGTTAAGGTTTAGAGCTTTGAATGATAGAACCCTCTTCATCATCAAAACTGTAGTCACTATCATCCCAATTTTCCATGATTTCCAATATTTCCTTCTCGGAAAATCGTTGATTTTTTTTATTCATTCGAAAAATATACGATAAAAATATAAAACAATTTCAATGGAACGTATAAATTGTCAAAAGTAGTAATTCAGTCACGCTTTGTAAATAATATATTAGGTACCACACAAACATAACGTGACCAATTTGTTACATAAAGAAAAATAACCATATCTCATAAAATACAAAAAAAAAACTAAATAGTAATAATGGATTATGAAAATAACTTACTTTGAAATGTTCAAATATTTTTTTCAAGTAGAAAAAAGATCTCCAATAATGTGTATCACTAGTTTATAAATCGCGTTTTCACTCAACCGCCAAAAATTGGCAAATGGCTTCTTGTAATATGGATTGTGTCTATTCTAGTGCTGTTAGTGGAAAAAAGTTCAACTAAATCACTTCGACAGGTACAAATTAATGGTTAAAAAATTAAATGGTTGATATCATGAGTTTTTATGGGGCTTTAAAAAAAGGTTTTACGGTTTGTGACCGTTCTGTTGTGAGATGCAGTTAAGGGTTAATATAATGTCACCCCTGTTTATTTTACTTAATATAAAATAAACTTAAAAAATATTCAAATCTATGTCGACCTTATTTTTTATATTAAACACATTTATTTTATACAAGTTCATTAGTATTTTTCTTAAATAAAATAATTTTGTAAAATATATAAAAAAATCACATGCATCACTTTTAAAATATATTACGCAAATTTAAGATAGTAAAAATATGCTCTAGTCGTGACCCAGCTGGCTCAAAACTTACGCAAGAAGTATATAAAAAAATATTTTTCCAATTCTATTGTGAGTTGAGATCACACTGTATAATAAATTCTTTACTCCAAAAGTGAACAATGCAAAAGCAGCGCGGCGTTAAAACATCTCGCTGATTTTCCCATTAACAGGGTTATTCTACGGAAGGAGAAGCGAACAGGATCCACCGCGCCGCCTGATTAGCAGGCCATAACTCTATCAGAGGGCCCATAAAAGCACTCAAATGATACAACGCACGTGAAAACCTTGGGTGCCGCGCCTCGGCAGTCCCCGACCCGTGGTGCGCCCACCCCCATGGATGCGACATACATTGTTTTATGTTTAAACTTTTTCAAAATGGAGAGCAGTGAAAAAACAACAACTGTTTTAACCATATTAATAATTCATATTATCAGTCGAATGGATAAGAGATAACGTTAAAAAATTTTGGGGCTACTTCGGTTTTTTATTATTTCGACTATTTTGTCAATCAATCTAGTATCAATTCGATGCTTAAAAATTCAATCTAAACATTTTTTTTAATTTTTAAAACTTTATCGGGTTAGAAATTTAGGGAAAGGTTGGAAGCCACTGCCGTCGTGAGCGGCGTGAATCTAAGCGTGATGGTTGCACGCCGGCACCTGTCGGCACTCCCGTGACCCGCCGGTCGCAGTTCACGACCGCTCCCATGCACTATGACTACATGTATCTCTGGTACATGCTAAAACTATAACTTATCATTTGAAACCAATACCATGTTAAATAGTTTATATTATACCATATTTACAGCTCGCGTGCGTACCACGAAATATTGAAATGTCCTCTCAGAAGAACTGATTGGTATTTTTTTATGTTTATTCCACTACGTTAAGTGTGGTCTAATAAAGTCTATTTGACTCTGCTAAAGAAGAAGGCCGCAAGCAAAACAGGTAGACGATAGAGCTTTTCAAAACGATTACAAGCAATTCGTTTCGTCAAAACAGGAAAATCACAACAATCAGAGAAGGTTCTGAATTGTTAGTTTATACTTTTGAAGAAATATATAGTACAGCTTTATACTTAGAACTATTTTCTAAATAAAATCTATCGTCCACAAGCCGCAGACCTCCAATGAAGTTTTGGCTTTGAGAATTCTTTGAAATTTTTAAAACTGTGACCGTGGGTTTATTATAAACATCAAAAATTAATTCAACGCCTTCTCAGTTTGTTTGAAATATTTTGTGTTACGATTATTTTAATTAAATCGATTAATTTCCTTAAACGCCTTATTATAAATTTATAATTTTTATCAATACTCTTAGTCGGAATATTTTATTAATTATCAATTTTATGTATCCTTGTTTGTATTAAATTATGGTCAGTTGATTACCGGTCAGTAATAAAGATTGTCTATTTTATAGGGATTTTCAAGATCGGTCCAATATGGTCCGAAACAAATGTTATTTACTAACGATGCTTTTGTTAATATTAAATTTAATATTGCACGATTTAACATTGAATTCATTAGCACATGCGAAAAACAGCTCTTTTTTATCCAAACAGCGTGAGCTCAATTAATCAGTTTGAAATTCATTTGCCATGACGAGGAGCGTACCAAAGACCTCTTAGTCAACAATTATTTGCAATAAAATTTAGAAATTATTTTAAAATATATATATGTAGATACTAACATTAATTTGCTGTTTTTTTATTCCAAATAACAACGCAAAGCTGAATAGTAGATTTGAATATAATAATTGAAATCGTCTACATATAGTAGTTGTCCCATCATTTTAGAAATAATAATGATATCATGACAAACGTATAAATCATTGGCAAACTTATCATTCAGTTTTTTTCCAGCGTGATCTCAGAAATGTGTCCTCTAATTCTGAATTTCGATAAGGAGATTCGTGTATATAATTATATAACTTTTTTATTCTACTGATTAATTGATGCTGATTTTTAGTAATAATATTTTATAGCATTTTTGCCATCAGATATGCTGCAGTCATATTTCATAAGAGAGAACCCAGCGTCTGATCCCATATACACGACATAGAATTAACAATACCATTTACACTGAATAGAGGCACATCAATTTAAGATTCCTATCGATCCATTATCAACTTTGAACAATTTGATTATAAATACGTTTACAATCTATTTTTACACAGCGTGCTTATTTTTCTTCAGCTAGCAAAATCTACGGAGTATTTTTTTTATTTCTAAGATAATGATTAGACTAGAAATTAAAATTACTTTACACACACATATATATTTTTATATATATATAAATATATATTCATACGGTTTTTTCCAAGAATTAGATTACATGTTCAGTTATATTTTATGGGCTTCTAATCAATTTTTCATCGAATAGTTTCATTAATGCACTATTTTGTACTCAATCCAAAGTGTTAAGGCCCATTCCGATTTTTATTGCTCTTTTTACTTATTGACGTTGTAAATTATGTATTTACATAAATTGCCGATAAACACTTCTTCTTTTATTACACTGCGCGTAGGTTTGGTTTTATCCCGACGTAGAATAAGTCGCAATTACCTATTTAGTATTCATCGGTCGGCTAATGGATAGGTTTTATTAGTTTACATTGAAGTTATGCAATACGTAATAATCTTATCATATGCAAGAACATCTCAGTGAAATTACGCAACTAATTTTCAATACTTTTTAACTAGTCAGGAAATTGTCACTACAAATTAGATTACTTGCAAAATGGCAATACTAATAAATAATTATAATATTAAATCATCTGACTGATTTTATGTATAATCTTCAGTATTGATAAAAATGATCTTGAGATTTCTCCATCTAAGCGACAGGGCGAAAGCGCTCATGATAAAGAATCTTTTGCTACTTTTAGTTTTTGATCTAAACGTATTCAATATAATTATGCAGTATGGCAAATTCAACCAGTTTATCGTAGATTACAATAAGTTTACAATTTTTATCTAATAATTTACATGCTTGTTTACGAATTGTACATGTTTTAAAAGTTTGTAATTTAACAAATAAAAAGCGGGCAAATCCTAAAAGATGCGGGTCGCAATGGAAAGAAGTGTGATTTCAGAGATATTTAAGTTTATATTTTATCTGAAAAAGTCTGAAAGAAACACAGTCCAATTAAATCAGTTTTAGACTTCAACAATACTCATCGCTTCGTGTGATTACCGATTATCAAACATGTATTGTTAACACAAAAATCATATACTCATAAACGGTGAAATAATTGAATATTTACTCATTACGAGTGCAAGTGTTTGTTTCTTATGTAATCTGAATTAATACCAAATACAATTTAATTTATACTTCGATGACAAAATCTTGCTTATATTCTTCCATAATCTAGTACTTCTCGAACGCAACTCAACAACATATATTACACAATTTATCGGTTTTCCTAAAACAAAATACATTCAAACATCAATGTTGCAATGTCCAATAATCTGAATTGATATTGGATTCAATTTTCTTCAGGTCTCATCGATACCAAAAAGGCTGCGAGTCGCTGTCATGGCAACCCACACATGAATCAAAATTTATGGACCACTCCACGATGCAAACAACAATCTCCATGTTCTTACAACTAATAACAACATTCAAGTACCCAGATTAAATTCTAGATTCGTTCCGCGTACGACAGGCTGTGTTTACTGCCCGCAGTGCGTGTTTGATTAGGGCCTATCATTTATTTACTCTATTTGATCGAGCCATCCGTCACCTGGGAGGTTCTACCTGCAATTAGCTTCAATAGCGTGATCAACTAAAAAAAAAACCGCACCGCGAGCAGCCGAATCTGGCAACGATGATTTATGGATCACTGTGAGGCGAATACTCGTTCCTGCAATCTGCTATACGATCGACTTTGAATAACTACAACAAAAAATCAGCATAAATGGCAGCGCAAACATTTTGTTTATTATGATGTCAGCATCACCTCACTGCGCTTAGCGTATCGATGAACGTTTATACCAAATCAGTGAACATCTTGCGATTAGAAATATGGTATTAAACGTAAAGATAAAAAGGGTGTAACAATGTCACACTTTTCATAGAGCTGTGAGAATATAAAACAATAAATTTTTTTTCGTTTGATTTCAATGTCTAATATAATATATAATATTGCATCGATAAACTTTGTGAACTTAATGGAAACATAATATGAAATACAATGAAATGAATTTGAAATAATTATATAATTAAAAGTGCGAATATTTAGTAGTTAGAAGAATATTTGTGAAAATTACATGTAAATATATCATTTCTGGCGTTTCCAAAGTCATCCAAACTTTTAGAGCTCCATAAAAACTATTTAAAAACAAAGCAGAGTTTTTTTAGCTTGAATATTTCCACGATGAAGTATTTACGTAAGAAGAAAAAAACAAATTTATGAATCAATAAATTCAATCTCCCACAGGCACACATTAATTTACAAATTGATTCAGTTCAAGATTTTATCAGTTACGCATTCATTTAGGTTTCAATAAAGTATTTACGACTGTACTTTTTCCCGATTCGGACATTTACAGGTGTTCTTTTACGACGGACATAAATTCTAATATACCTACCTGTATGATTTGTGAAGTGATTCTCGGAAATAAGCACGGCCTCTTAATGAACATCGACGGCAGATAAGTTCTGGCCTGCTGCTCGTCTCTCACGTATAGATAAATAATATCTAAAGAAGAAAAAATCTGTCTGGTATTTATAGCCATTTTTTTCTAGAATTTTTTTCAACTATGTTGCTGAATGTAGAATTACTGAATATGAAATTAAAAAGACTAAGAATTTAGAGTTAAACTCAAAGTCACAATATTTTTTAATCTAAATCCTAACAATTTAAAATAATGCTAACATAATATTCATCAAATATCATGATAACGCAAAACATGGTAAAATCATTAAATTTATTTAGTATATTTAAATACTTGTCCGAATAAGCCCTCGAAAAACGTAAGCGATCACTTATAAAATTACTTCTAAATCCTCCAAACCATTTTGACGGTTATATTTATTATTATGATTTCTATTTAAATTTTTTCACATTTTAGTTCAGTTTATAAATAAATATGATTAATTGTATCTAAAACCGTGCTACTTCATAGTATTGATAATCTGTTCAATTTTATAAACGTAAGTATTATTATGATTTTAATAAGACGGTTCAATAAATCGTATCATATCAAAGACATTGTTTGTTTCGATTATGACTTGCGTTTATTATCGCAGCAAATATCTTTGCGTAAAATTTATAGGAATGATGGATGTGGCATGCTATGCATGTTGTATGTCGGCGGCCGCCCTTTGTGCAGGCGTGATTGTCCATCGTCATCTATCAGGCCTGCATCAGCGAGGATATCTCCTCGGCCAATAGTCTTATCTTTTTCCCTGTGCATCGTCCTTGAGTTAATAATAACTCAAGTGGCTGCTTCGAATGCCTATGGTGGGAAATTCTAGAATTTTCATTAAAAAGGAATCCGGCATCGCTTTGCGTTTTAAAAGCTACTGGTAGAATTTAAGATTTTTTCAAACACAAACTTCAAAGAAAAAAATAAAACTGCCTTATAACAGCGTGACGTCACAGAAAAATTGCAAGTGATTATGAAATATGAACAGATTTCTACCATATATATTTTTATGGAAATTCAACAATGAGAAACATGATAGTTTTTTATTATCTTAAATATCACAGATATATTTGGAGTTGAAGTTTACCGGTGGCTTATTCGTGAATAAGAGTGACAAATGGCACTGTCTTTGTATGATCTTTTCAACTGACTCTCAGTGCTGCAGTCGAGAAATCGTGTGATGACGACAAAGCCATTCAAATATTTAAATTCATACTGTAAGATCTTCGTAACGCTTTAATTCTAGATCTGATATAGCCACAGAAGGTATATTGTCTGAAATGGACAAAAACGCTATCCCATATAAAATCAAACATTTACAAGCCTTCCGCGTTTTATTTTTACAACAATTATGTAATAACCTACTTGTATAACTGCTTCTTCTCATATAAAATCAAGTCCATTTTTGGTTTATTGAAATCACTTTCAAAATATCGACCAGTCTGAAAACAATCGTTAAATATACACACATGAAATATTTATTGTGCATTGTTAATAGTTTTAAGGATACGATCTTTTTCAGTATTTTACAATAATTCTTTTAATAACAAAAAATATATAAAAATCAAACGATAAAGTTCATACTCAACCTAAACAATGATTTATAATGATACTAAGTACACGCAGAGCGTGGCAACACTTATTTCATGCGTTCAGATAAGCAAATAGATTAAATATCCCTACTCTTCGGCTGCTTTTCAGATGCTAGCTTGGATACGAGATTCTTGAATTCTAAGATCGTATAGCATTTGAGTTTTCGATATCCGTACACGCGACCATTTGTATATGAGCAACACGTGTAAGTTCACGTGTATGAAACGAAACTTCATCAATCCTTGTCGGTTATCTGCTCTGATTTCCATCTCATAAATAAATACACGCGTGAGGCTATGCACTTTTGAACGTTCCCTCGGACTTACGCGTGATATAAATGCAACTGCAGTATTGTTACTTGTGACCATATAAAATGAGCTTTGTACTGAGTATTGAGTTAAAAAGTAATATGACGTCCTGCATGTTAAATTTGCATATTTATATTATGATGATTGTGCCCAGAGCAAATGTTTGCAAGCTAGTTTATAATTTATTCATTCTAAAATTCCTAAGTTAAAGTAATCTGAATAAAAAAGTCTTTAAACCACTCTATTCTGCAGGAGTAGGGTAAATGGCGTAAGTAAGCAACTTGTTTAAAGTAAGCAAAGGAAATTACAGTTATTTGCTATCGATCACGTCTCTAGAATTTTCTTTGCTGCACACACCCTACAAACTGATAGGATTCGTCATATAAAATATTACCAAGTCCTTTAAAAAACTAAATCTGATTTATAATAGTAATAATTTTTTTTTTAATATTGGTGATTTTAATGTTAAGAATACATAATTAAAATATAAACTCATAAAAACACAATAAAAGTTTTAAATTTCAATATAGACATCCAAATTAAATCCGTCGAATCTTTATTAATGGATAAAAAGAGATTAAATAAAAATTTATTGCTATTTTGACGCCTTTCAGGCGTTCTTCCAAAAAATACACAAATCATCATAAAAGTTTAATGAAGGAACAAGTAACTATATGTGATTTTTAATTCTAATTTAGTTTCATCTGTAGATTAAGAAACGATAATAAAGTATATGAAATTAAATAAACATAAGTATGGTAGATTTAAATTTACTGGTGGGGCTAATTTTATTATTCCCTTTGCAATTCAACAAAAGCTAATAAATGATTTAATATTTATTTTCAAATTTTAAAATAATTAGATATTAGATCGTTTTATTTTTTTTGCAGCATAAGTACAATATTCGCGATTCGGGTTTGTTCTGACTTGGTTTAGATCGCCTGCCCGTCTACGTGGGAGGAGCCCCTTTGTACGCGGCAGAGGTCCCACGCCCGGCCTCTGGTCGGGCACTCCCAATACATATATTACAATCTAATCACTCCATCCTCTAGGAATAAAAAAAACTGCTGTTTTTCATATTAATACGTAGCAAATATTATACACTTCATTAATAAAGAAGCGGCGATCTTTGTACTTACACGAGGGATTCGAAAACTATACCAAATAATAAAAACAACCGATTAAAATAACAAGATATTATTTACATATGTCGATTTTTTGATTAACGTCAATCAGATGCGTATTTATTACCCATTACGGGTTTATTATTTTATTACTAATATGATTAGGCACATTAATTCATACATAGAAGATGATTTAAAGAAACTCTCAGAAAAATATCATCGTGATCCCACACAAATCACGATGATATTTTTCTGAGAGTTTCTTTAAATCATCTTCTATGTATGTGTGCCTAATCATATTAGTAATAAGATATTATTTTACGAATATATAATGTGACTAGTATTAACCCCATAGATATAAGTATATAGATGTGTCACTATTTTTCCTGGCCCTAAAAGTGAATAAATATCATTTAAAAAACTACATGTTAGTCTTATCTATTCTTACATATTCCAATGCTCCTTGGGACAATTTTTTTATTTAGAAAATAGAAAATTATATCAACTTATAGACGCAAAGGTATTTGCAGTACAACGTATACATATTATTCATATAACTTATTCATTTAGTGTGAATTCACGTAAGACACACGCCTAAAAACAGTAGTCGGATTGAGTGAGCGAACGCGAACCTGAGTTCGAGTCGAGTAGACAGTTTATACCACTGGGCTAAAAAGCCAATGAACAGCAAATGCACAGTATAGCTAAAAATAGTGCATGCAATAGTTTGTAAATAAAAACCCGACCCCAAGGAGCCCAAAGAATTATTCACGAGAAATAGCAGCTCACACAGAATACCCTTGATTAGAGACTCAAAGGCAAAACCCACGAAGACTTTGCATTGAAACTTCTAGTTTTTTTTACCAAGCAATACAAGTATTTCATAATTTATACGTCACTTCAAAGCGCGCATTCAAAAACCGAGGAGTAAAAAAGGGGTGGTATTTTTATTTTTAGAAAAACACGTTGATTTTCAAAACTATTTAGCTTGCTTACGTGTTTATATAGTTATAAATTATCAAAATCAGTAATTAAATGAAGTAAATGAACTTTGTGTTGTATAATTTATTTTTGTGTAAAGTTTCAAGTATCAAGTATCACAACGCACTATCAAGTAAAAAAACTGAATATTTTTATTTGCAAATTATGGATTACATTAATTTATTACAATTTATGAACATTAAAATTATTATTCATTCAAAAATATAATTTTAGATATTTAAAAAAAAAAAGCTGTCAATATTATCAATAAAGTTAATGATTGCTCTGAAGGTTTTTCCAGACTATTTCTATGGACAGCTAAGCACTAGATTACTTCAGAACTATTATGTGGAAGTCCTCTTCGGCCTTTACAAAGCTATTAATAATCTAACCTGCCGATTGTGTTTCCGCTCTATTTCATAATTAAATAACGTCTACTGTGTTCCTCGTCTCTTGCGGGTGATATATGATTCTGCGGTGTGTTGTTGAGGAAAATAACTTGATATTTTCAAAGGCTAGAAACTTGGTCGAGCGTTCTTAACACAAAGCTTATGTTACTAACAAGTTAACATAACAAAATTATTATAAAAAAATGAAATCCTGTTTTTTATCAATATATTATAAAATGGAATGACTACGTATATAGTTTACTACTTTCAAACCAATTGAAAAATTGAAAGTTTCGTGTGTATATTATTTTAATCACTCGTAGATTTTCTTGTAGGGCTTCATGTTTTAATTACAAAAAGCAAACAAAATAAATTAATTGTTCTGTACCTTGCACGCCTCCACTTCATGCTCAATCCTTATGGACACCATATAGGGAAGATCTGAAATTAAAACAATAAAATATATTAATCTTACATATACAAAATATAAAGTGATATATATGTGCTTGTTTTGAATTACCCCATAAGCTATTATATTTTATGGAGAGTTTTTTAAAATATTTATTCAATATTAAAGAGTTCTACAAATCAGCAAAGTAATGCATAGATTTTCCAGTTTAGTTATTCAGTTCGACACACGCTGCGCCCGGTTGCCTTTCATGTCGCCAAGATGGCGATCGATTGTTTATTAATGCAATGTTCGATCAGGCAGTCGTGTAATACATTAGTCAAATAAGGAAGTCCGCCATTGAAAAAACATGCGACATCCATGCTCCTGTCTGCTATGATAATCTGCACGGAGTGGACATCCTTCATCCATGCGCACATGCAGCGTTCAAGGTCAGACCAGGCGGTCTTGAGAGCGATCATCTATTGGCGATCAATTATGTTCATATTATACAATATGAGGTAATTAAATAATTCACTTTAATTATAATCAATATTGGTATAATAGACGCTTCTTGTAGTTTGAAATTGCATTATTTAATTAATGATTTTGTATTGATTTCAAAATCACAAGATACAATATATTTTATAGTCAACGATTCATACGTGAAAAGACAAGATTTTTTGTGACGCAGGTGGGACCCACGACTATACACAATACCTGTATAGGTGAAAAATGCGTAATAATGAATATTGAATAATAATATATTTACTTGAATTATTATTTTGATTAAAATTCAGATTTAGGTTAAGGACTGTTTTTAATTATTTGTATACGCTGCTATTGAATTTGAATTTAACTAAAGTCAGCTGTTTATTATTTTTAAAAGTCATAAATTTTCTAGCGTACTTTAGTAGAGTAGATTTTCATTTAACAGTATTTGCTATAGAAAAATATATTGGTACATTATCCACCTGGAATTTAATTGGATAGTGAAAAAAACAGCCTCAAAAGCTGTAGGAATGCAGAAACTTTGCCGATAGACATGCGAAATTAGATTGAGATCTATAACTGGCAGTGGGCAGGTTGGCAGCCCAGGTAGTCTACCGTTCCAACAAACACGTGTTAGAGAGATTGAAAATTTCCGCGTTTCTAACATTCCACTGCCGACTATCAGCTCATCAGCGAATGTCACATGTTTCAACATCTATGTCTGCCACCAACCTCCGCGTCAACCACAGCAGGTCCACAATCTAGCATCTAACCCAGTATGCTAACTTAACATGATTAGTGCAGTAAAATTTATTAGTAAGTCGTTAATATATTCTTGGATATTTATTTTGTTTCAGTGTTGTAGATCGTGGTGATTGTATTTGTGAAATAAGGTTGTTAAAGTCCGTTATATATGCACAACATTATTATTTTATACGTAATAAATCCTGAATAAGCAAAATTGTAGCGTCCACGATATACTGAAAAAAAATTATAGACTCTGTACACGAAATTTGCTTATGAAAATTCGATTTAATAAAATTATTTTTTGGGTTTTTATCTTTTCACATTGTATTTTTTCTATGATATACTACTAATATACTCAATTCCTTTTTTTGTTTGAAGTATTATTACGCATTACGTTTGGCCACTAGGATTTTTTGTTTTTTTTTTTACTTATCGTATCTTTCACTAATTGTGATATTTATTTTTAAATCCTCTTTTCACACCACCTCATTGGGTGGTGTAAGAGGTCACATATTTTTTTAATGGACAAAATTTTGAGTCATTTAATATGAACAAAAACATCACATGGTTTTTGTGTTTTTAATGTGTCAAGGCTTTACGACGAATACATATTGTAAATTTTATAAATTAGATCCGTTTGCGATGATGGTGACGATTTTCTGTCATTATTTCATGCACGTTACGAGTAAAAAAAATTTAAGATTATATATTAAATAATAATATATAATACGTATTAGGCGTACTTTACAATACAATGTGTGCCTATCTCCTGTATCAGCGCGCAGGTTGCGCGGCTTACAATAAGTGGCTTAGGTGGTAGCTTACATGGAATTCTCTATTTTCATTAGTGAATTCGGTTGAGAAAAAATATGGCTGCGTTACGAGTAAGCAGTTGAAAGCAATTAGAGGCAACTATAACTGCGGGTACCTACGACTTGTTACGTCTATCTCGTGTATCTTGTAAATAAGGAAATCACAGTAAACCTGTGTGTAAAAGAATTTATTTTTTAGTTTATTTTACCTTCTTTTAAAACATGTGGTTTAACCTGAAACCACTTTTAATATAAATAGCCAAGACGATTACAAAAAGTTTTTTTTTTAGAGCTTTTTCGGTATTGAAGGCTCATTCGTATTCATATTTGCCGGTTAAAAAAGTTTTGGACAGAAATAATATTTTAAGAAATAAAATTATTATTTCGTTGTTATTATAAATATGATAGCGATTTTTTATTCAAATAAAATGACCTATTAATATTTTAACTAATCAAAACGTTCATGGAAAACATTGTGTTTGTTTATATTGTATAAAAAGCTTAGAATGCGTATCTTATAAATATCTTGCATGGTGTGTTGTCTTTTTGTGCAATCGCAGAGTGCAAGGCCTAGATAAGGCACACGTCGTGCCCATCGGGAGAGCGACCGGCCGGGGCCTGAGACCCGTCGGTTTTTCCCCGTTCCCAGTGCACAGCGTGTCGGATCTCCGGCTTATCGGGCCATCAGTCATCGCAGACCGGACACGCCGGCCCGGGAGACAAACGACACTCGTCAAGCACGCGACGCTTAAAGATTGTCATTAAATATCTTTAATAAATCCGCACTTTTTGCAGGTAAAAATATATTCAAGTATTTTTATTTGTTACCAAAATTAAGCTAGTTATAAAAGTCTGAATAAAATAATAAAAAGCCAGCAGTAATACAAGACAAAAAATCTATGAAGATTGATATTGAACTTTTTCTATTTTTTGGATTGGACGTCAATCAGATGCGTATTTATTACCCATTACGGGTTTATTATATTATTACTAATAAGAAACTCTCAGAAAAATATCATCGTGATTTGTGTACTAATCCTTGTACTAACGAATCACTTCCTTTAGGGCAAATCACTAAAAATTGGTTGACCTGGGCACATTGGTTCATATGTAGAGTATGATTGTTAAAAATTCTCGATTAACGGAAGTGATTCGTACAAGTACAAGGCTTAGTAAACCGGCCATGTAAGCCAGGAGATGTGGGTTCAAATCCCACACAAATCACGATGATATTTTTCTGAGAGTTTCTTTAATCATCTTCTATGTATGAACTAATGTGCCTAATCATATAAGTAATAATTAAACTTTTTATTTATTTTTTCACAGTGTAAATATCAGGTCTCAGCGGGTGACCCCATAACTGCACGTCCGTTACAAATTCAAGGCTAGCGACGTAATATTACAGACTGTTTAAGTCACATTTGTGATTCGGTTGTCAGCTGTACCACTAACAAGTGAAAACTCCGCCTCTCGCGGCTATCGAGTAAGCGAGTTAACTGATGCAACTCCTCTGATCTAGATCGCAGAGCGGCTCTCGGGGCTGGAGCCGAGTCGGTCTGCGACCCGCGAATGTGTTTGCATTCACAGGTGGGCTTTGATCGGTCGGCGCCGAGGACTGTGTGCAGAGAACCTGTTTGTCTCAAATGAGATTTATCTGTTATTCTCATTCAGTGTTGACAGCACGGAAAATGCGTTCTTAATTATATATTATTCTGCGCAAATCGTAGCTATTTATAATGACTGAGTTTCACGCTGGATTTTGATATGACTAAGGGGCTATTGTTTGGTGACTTTATGGGCCATTCTGTGTAAACGCTCCAGATTTACCTTGAGAGATCGAGAATGATAATCATATTATAATATCTTGACAACGTTCAGACGCTAGCAACAAAATATCTCAAAGTACTTGCAGAAGCACTAGTTTGTTCGGTTACGGGTTCGGTAAAACATTTTTTATTGATAAATTAGTTATTGGTTTATATTTTTTCTTCAATGACCATGTAGTTCATAATAATTCGAATCAATCAAATTTGTGAGTTATAAAATAAAAACTAATAAATTTATATCGGATTGATTGTCTCCAATGAGACAACGGTTCGGGCTAGACTTGTATAAAACAACATTAAAACTTCCCTATGATTCAGTGGCTAGAATGCAGGCTTGACAACCACTGGCCCAATGATTCAAGCTTGAACAGAGCAATATTATTATAATTATCTTATTTTGAGTGATTTAAATTACTTATAGTGCACGCGTTCAAGCTTCATATATATATATATATAAATATATATATAAATATATATATGTCAAAATACATTAAAAATTATATTCGTGTCAGATTAATTGTGGCACTACTGGTTTTTGCTTTTTTAAATATATATTTGTCTTTATTTCAATCAACCGTTTCCTAAGCAATAGATTCCAGTTCAAGGTTCTCAAACGGCTGATAAATACCATCCGCTCTTGTTTTGAAGCATTTAAATCTTTGAACATTCTAATAAATTGGTCTCCCAAGTATTTAACTACAAACGACCTTCTCATTAGCTTCTAGCTTCTAGCTAACTCTAACTAGTCCGCATTCTCCATACCCAACAGGTAATCATGGAAGACTTACAGGTGGAGCGGTCCCCTTGTATAAAATTATATTCGTGGCGGTGGTCACAGGTACAAGCCCAGACTTACATTCTGACTGGCTAATCTTCGCATGCCATCGCGTCACCTGTCAAAATAGCAGTCCACTCTCGAATTCCTGACCTTTGGTACCCGAATGAAATACAAAAGGTACGCACAGCCCACGACCCACATATACGCCATACGACAAGAGAAATCTTAATCAGAACGTAACGAGGCCTTGAAAACTTTTTAAAAGTAACTTTTTAACTTTAGCATCATACCGTTATATCGATTTGTCAAATCAAATTATGTTTATACAAATTAATATTAAAATATCAAATTGGGGTTTTTATCTTAGTACTTTTAATATTTTTATGTTTAAACTTTATTTTTTTAGATCTTGTAATTTGATATTGGAAACAATATAAAATAGACAGTTTTTAGATTTATTGAAAAAAATATATATCAATATATAACTCAATGACTCAATTATAAACAAAGTCAAGCTGTTTTTCGAATCTACAAGAGTTTTTAGCTGAAAAAGTTCAAAACACGTTAAATAATGTCTTTTTTATTCATATTCAAACAATCAAAAAATATTTTATGACAACATTTAAATAAACGACATTTTTTCTTTCATGTGCATAGAAAAAATATATATTTTTGTAGAGAAGTAAAAGCAAGACGTCGTTCGTCTTACCTGTCTAACGGATTAACGAAGGCGAAGACAAAGGGAGAGGACTCCAGTAAGAAGCCGAGAACAGGAAGTAATTATATATATCAAGGAAGACCAATATCTATAATATAGACAAATCAGCTAATATTTCTTGTCTCATATTTCTCACACACGTAGGTGGAAACTGCTATTTTGCAATTATCATGAAAATTATTCTTTAAAAATATGTTTTACCCAGGCTTCCAGAGTAATGAAGCTATGTTGTACGAAAAATTACAAACAATTTGTGTAATACATTGCTTCATAAATATAATAACTTCCTATTAAAATAAAATCGCTACAGCTGCTAAGTATTATCTTATAAATTAAGTCAGACCTGTCAACACATGAGAGATACGTTGCACAGCAGACTCCCACGGATATTGTTTTATTACATATTTAGTCTATGTGAATACCTGAGACATTTTTATCTGGAATACTCGTAAATTTTAACAAAGGCATTACGTACTGTCGATTTGCGTCATTCAATGTTGTTGGATCCAGGGCGGTGTAGGAGTAAAAATTTACAAACCCCAAGAAGGCATCCATTTGTAATCAATGCTGTACATTATTTGTGTTGGTCAGTATCAATTGTTGAATTCTCAATTAATATATTGTATCAGAGAAAACCTAATATATATTTTTACCTAGAATACATGTAAATTTAAACTAAGGCATTGGGTAACTTCGATTTTGTCTAGGGCGGTGTAGGAGTTGAGACTAACAAATTCCAAGATGGCGTGGATTTGTAATCAAGCTGTGTATCATTCTTCTTGGTCAGTATCGATGGTCGATTTCTCCACACAGAATCGTTTGTTGTGTTATTGGGTAATGAATTATAGATCCAGGTGTGCTCCCAAGGTGCTATCTATTCAACTGGTAGTTATTATCCAAGGCCCAGCGCTAACAAACATCTCAAATTGAAAAAGACTCATTTAACGATAACAAATCTTACTCCATGCTAATCTATAGCTCTCTGTGCAACTATACTTTTTTTGTGGTTTCATTATTATGAAGGTAATTCTTTAAATTTATCTCAAATTTAAATCAACTTTGTAATTTTTGTACGTTTGTGATTTTAAAAATATCCATTGCCTATTTCACATAAATTTTAAATGAATTTTTTTTTTCTGATACTAAATTGTAATTATTATTTAGGAGTTAACAAATTACTAAGATCTCTTTAAGCAAGTAGTTGGCCAGCAATTGCCTCGTAGTGTAAAAGTTTACAGCTTCAAATCTAAAAATAAAATTGCTAAACGGTTTTTTTATTATTATTTGCTCTCACATCTTAAGAATAACCCAAATAATTTAAAGAAATACAACGATGTTAAAAATTGAAGATTCAAACTGCTTAAAAATCCAAAATTAAAATTTATTTTAAGGGATTTTCATAAATACAATTACTTTTCTTATTGATCGACAAGCACTGTAAAATTTAATAGTGGAAAAAATCACATGGTAACTAAAGAAAAAGTAAATTAGTCATTTTCGCAACCATCGTTTATATACCTAATATAAAAACGATTGGTCATACCTAAAAAATACAACTAATACCTAACTTATATGGATGGCTGTCATAAGTTACGATTCAATAACAAATATAAATAGTAATTATACCCCCATATATAGTCTTTATAAAACATAACGCAGATGGTAGACTAATGTAGAGGGAAATATGTCCATTTTTATCGCAGCTATCTATAGAATATTACACCATCGTAATATCAATCATAAAACACGTTGGTGTTTCCATAATAAGTTCATGGTTCCGGAAATCCTTGAAAGAGATCTCTTTGATCACGGAAAGATAACTTACTGTCAAATGTCACACCCAAACTCTTAAATAGATCCTTGAATCAGATCATCGTGAATAAATATTTATGGGACATTTCATGAGAACGAAAAAGAAACACGGACCGCAAAACATTCAACACATTAATCATATAAATAGCACCCAATTCCATCGTCAGTGTAGTTTGGGAATTATAAAAAAATATGGTAAAACCTC
Source organism: Atopsyche davidsoni (assembly GCA_022113835.1). NCBI lineage: Eukaryota > Metazoa > Arthropoda > Insecta > Trichoptera > Hydrobiosidae > Atopsyche > Atopsyche davidsoni. Next base: position 12,170,910 of record JAILWY010000014.1, read on the forward strand.
GACTTTCGCATTTAATGGAAACACGTGAGTTTTCATTAAAATGTTCTGAAACACATCATCGCAAAAATCAAATCCTAGAATATATTCGTTATCGCTGTTTATAGGTATTAAATATATTAATCAACCACAAACATAAAGCGGAAAGCCTTTCTACTCATACTGTTATTTTGTATTATTTTTTTTAATATAAATCAGCAAAATGCAAGTGCAAGTTGTCGCTTTGGCTGCAAGCCACTGTGCGCAGAATCCAATTTCAGGAAAAAAAATTAAAGTATCAATTACTAGGAATTTTATTTTCAGACTTTTCACAGTCAAACGGGTCAAAAAATGTGCTAGCCTGCAAGGCGGGCCGTGGCCGAAATTATATATCAGCGCTGCTACACGAAAGGTGTTTTTTTCGACGGCGATTCGCAGAGGTCCTGCGAAGGACGAACCCTCTGAAGCGCTTTTTTGTCTATAGTCGCTCGCGGGCGGTGGTCCAGACAGTCTCCGGCTGGAATCGAATTGACGTTTTTGCATGTCCCGCCGGTGTTTCAGCCGGGATCTTGTGTTTGCGGTCTTCGGAGGCACGCTTTAACGAGTGAACTGCATTATCTCCCGGGCCGTTTTACTTTTTTTAATTTAGGATTCGGGGATCACGAAATCGAAAGAATAAAAACTGAAATGTTACTTTTAAAAAGAGCATGAATCTCGAGAAATTTAAGAGTGCTTAAAATGTGTGTAAAATAAAATTAGATCAGTCATTGCACTTAATATACGCTATTGAGTAATCGAGTAGCAAAACCCGCTCTAAAGATATTTTACGATTGCCGCAACAAATTGTTTTTAGTGTGCAAAATACCCCTCTAATTGAAAATTCAAATGTTTAATCAATGTATAAAACAGATTCAAGTACTAATATATATATTCGGAGCGTGATTCGCAACTTGATGATAAGTGTGTTAATTTATCATGCTGTTTTCTTTTTAATATACATGAAATTTAAGTTACAGTGACATCCATTACTTTTTAAAATATTTTGAAAATTCTGTTGAAGAAAACAGTTTAAAAGAGTATACATAAAAATATTATATTTTTAAATAAAATACTCGAGTGATTTTTCCACGTGTTAATTTTTATTGGTGACCGGTAAAATATTAAATTAGAATTCCAACCAAGTACTCTCAGTCAAAAATATTGTTTGTAGAAATATAATTCAGATGAATATGTAATTCAAAAAAAAATCGTATTTCAACTATCTATTGCTATCAGTTTTGATCCAATTCGAATGATAAATATCATAAAACTTATAATACAGAGATTCCGTATGTACTATTTTAACTAATAATATTTTATTTTCGGTTTAGCAAAAAGATTCAATTACAATTATTCCCAGCAATATATTTCCATCATCGTTTAAATTTCCAAATTCGGATTAAATTTCAAAACAATCCATAAGCAGCATGTTTATTATAGTACATTAAAAATTGCGTTATATCCCATTTTTTAATGTGACGGGAATCTTCCACACGCTCGCTCACCCACCAGTTTCCGATCGCGGCCATCTCCGTATTAGAAAGGTCAAAAACTCGCATCACAATATTCTCTCCGGCAATTATTGGCAACAACAGCCCGAATGGCGTTCGAGGCTCCGAGAGGCCTGGCAGTGCAGAGACGAAGATCGTTCAGCCCACGCTCCATGAAAATGAATTCGATTCAGGACCGGTGGCATTGGCTTACACGATGACAAGACAATAAATGCCATTGTGAATAAAGATAATATGCATATCGCTGTTTTAAAATTCAATAAAGTTTTGTAACCGATATGAGAATATATTTCGAAAAACTAACGCGACGATATAACAATCAGCTGATGGTACAACAATTGTTAAAAATGTCAAATATAGTCATTTAGACATTGAAATCATCTCTTTGAACCACAGGTGGGAGATGGATCATAAAAACTACAATTTTTCAGTATTTACGAATGAAGTCACTATTTTTACTATAACTCAAGTAATAGACTGTTTTAGAGGTGTTTTTCTATATAATGCATCCCTTTCCACATAACTCACTGAGAGTGCTTAAACTGATATAGTCACTTATGCAAGTACACCTATGCAGACATTTACAACAGGATACCGCAGGTCAGTTCACACTACTTTGGGCAGACTAGTTAGCTCACAGCTGATCTACAACCGAAGCCGCCTTGTACAGTGTAGAAAGTCACACCTACGTGTAGGTACATGCAAAAGCGTCAAAGGTAATAATATTTCAATTAATAATATTTCTAAAAACGTATATAACTAGGTTACTTGTTTTCGGTCTCCCGAATTCTGTAATCCTGAATATATGTAAATCACAAAAAAAAACTAAACATGGAATCTCATAATTTATTTTTCATCCTTATATTTTCGAATAATTAAAGCTGATACAAATTATAATTAATTCCTAAAATCTGCCGATTTACTATTAAATCAACCAATATAACACCATTATATTTACCATCATGATTTTATAGTTTTAACGGGAGTTCCCTGCGTACGGCTGTGTCCCAAAGCATTTAAATGCGCCGTTAAATAAGCTATTCACTAAAGTATTCAAAATCCATTTCTAATGAATGTTTAATCGGAATTGAGTATCAGGAATTCAGAATTAAATAACTTTAATTGGAGCCCCGCAGTATAACGCCCAAGCAACTACCCACGTTGCCTCAGACTCTCCACTAATTATATTGTAGTCACTAACTTCATACAAAGCAATTAACTCGACAGGCAGGCGACTAATATACGATACGAGAATATCATATGAGTGATCATAGACAACGTGACAAAATACAATAATCACCATAGATTAATTAAGCCCGCTGTGGATCGTCTATGATAAAATGTTGGTGGGTGAATGTGTTGAATGATATTTACACCAATTGATTAATTATGCAAATTAAATTATCGAATTAAAATAAAAGAGCCCTCGATTATTTTCGTGTAATTATCTTTCATCAAATATGTCTCTATAAAAATATCCAAATAAATAAATACTTAAATAAGGTAAAATAACATATAAATCACTGACATATTTTTGTAAAAAATTCAATAACCCGAAAGGAAGCAGTAAATATTAAACCTGCTATCAAAAATCACAATATTAAAATGACGCTAAGACAGTGAAGAGAGAGTGTCAATTTTCTTTTATCGTGTTGGTCAAATTCTTTGCGCGAAAAATGTTGACGTACCTGAGACTACAATTTTTAATTCCTTTGGTGCCTACATTTTAAAATTATTGTACCGTTTAATTGTGTATTAGTTTATGTTTCTCGTATTTAGGTATTGATAAGAATATAATAATGTGAACTGAATACATAAGCTCAATTAAAAAAATATTATAATGTTATATTGCACAATTTCTAGAGATTTCTGATCGATCGCCGTATCGCGTACAAAAGGAAAAAATATTTTTATTATTCGGCATAACAAGTTATCTATAATATCCCAATAAAGTACCTAATTTTTATATTTGCTTACAATTCAGTATTAGCTGTGTTATGCAGAGATTCAAACTAACTTGAGTTTATATAACATTGTAATAGTAAAAAAAATATTTGTTGGCAGTAAAGCAAAGCTTGGTTTAAAAATAAACAATTTGTTGCCGTCTTACATTATCTGTGAAACCGTGAGTTTTGAAAAAAAAAGATTTATTGTAAAAATATATTCTTTTAATATTGAATTTACTGACAGTTATGTCCTGGTAATCATTGTTCTATCGTAAGAAAAACAATCAATAGTGGGCGATATTGTGCGCGATCATCATTTTTATTATTTGTTAAAAATAATTTTTACTTAATGTGGAAAATGGCCATGAAATATTAGTCATAAAAAACACTGTGGGAGACATATGTTGCAGATGAACGATATTCTTGTGAAATTTGTGTGTTCAGATCGTGATTTGTATACTTATTAAAATAAAGAAGTATTAAAAAAACCATTTCGTTTAAAATTAAAAACAATGCGTCAATAAATAAATAATAATAACAAATAACACAATTTATTAAAAAGCTAACGACATCTAGTAATTTTACGTTAAACTTTTATTGTTTTATTATTAATGCTCAATACTTCGTAAGAATGCTCATAGATGACACTTTAAAACAAATATATTTACATAAAAACAAAAAAAAAACATTAAATCAATAACGATTCCATTATCGACGACATTATTCAACATTAGATAAATGGATATCATAATTGCAACAGAAATATACGAAATGGTTATCATTTAATGGTATATCTACATGAAAGAATCTATAAAAATCAACCGAGCGTTATTATTGTATACCTCAGCAATTAATGATTATAAACCGACGTATTAAAACCAACACACTGGGACACGTTTTACAGGTCCATTCTTAACATTGAATTTAATACAGATTCAGAAGACACTAATAAATACATAATCTTTTAAATAATATTGTAGATCAATCCAGTAACCGAATAAAATTCACTCAAAAGCTCTATTTTGGTTTTTCAAAAACAGATACTAGTGCCACAATTCAAGTAATGAGTAAACAGAGATATATATCAGAAGCACAGATTTATGCGGTACATCTCAGTTGAGATTTGAGCTGCCTTAAGATGTAATTGTCTTGGAAATGTGATATTATAAAGTGACAGTCAATGGATATAACCAGTGAGCAGATAACATGATGGGTGAGATATCATTAGATACTATTACAAAGAAAACAATAGGTGATTTTTTATAATGATGTATAATTTTCTGTACACAATAATAAGCTTTACATAACAGTTTTATAATTTTATTTAATACAGTTTTAAGGACCATATTGATACTATAAATTTAAAGAGATTTTCAGTTCCAAATGATTTTTCGTACGTTTACATCATAAAAATCCATAGAATTATTTTGAGATTTAATCAAGTACAAAATATATTTATTCTATCTTTTACAAAAATATATTTTCCTTTTATCTTAAATTTCAAGATACAAGTATATATTTATGTGGTGTCATTTGATAAAATGCACACTACAAGTAAGAAACATTGAATTTTAAAATACATGGTAAAACCCGCAAATCATGACTAAGTATCAATATCTGTAATACAGACTACACAGTTAAATTTAACTGTTCTCAGCATAAAAATAAAAAGTGTTAACTATAACATATTAATTATCAATTTGGTGGAAGTAATTTTATTGAATGGAATAAATATGTCAGCACATTTTTAAAGGATTATTCAAATTTTTATTTTTAATAAACCTTCGTTGTATTTAACGTAAATTATATAATAAATTATCACAGTAAATAAATTTACTTCAATAGTTATTTGCTGATAAAAGAAAAGTAAATTCCGCTATATTATAAAATAAATTAAATATCAACTAAATGTATGTTGCATTACAGTAAATATATAATGAGTTTAAATAATACCAAATATACCAAAATAATACCGGAAGGAACCTTTTCGTAGCCTCTAATATTTTTTTCATAGCCTCAAATATTTTTTTTATAGCCTCAAATATTCTTTTTATTATTTTTTCAATGACCCTAACAAGAAATCTTGATTTATTGACTCTCAAGTTCTTTTTGCTGTTTTCTTTCTATCTGTATCTTCGTGACTTTCCAAAAGGTATAAACACAATTTATAACGTTGACGCAGTAAGTGGAAACGCAAACGATACAGAAATCGTGCAAAATGAAGTATAGAATATACGCCAGATAAAATGATGTCAGCACTGATACCAGTGACAATCCAAGTTGAACTTTTGCCATATCTAAATCATTTGAGAAACCTAAAACAAACAAAATTATGATCACTCACAGTATTTAAATTACACTTCATTCTCATTAATGATAGGTTTGATTATATTGTAATATTTTGGCTTCAAAAATTTGCTATTTAAGTATTTCTACTTCAAGAAATGCAATATTTTTGACAGAGAGTACTTGGTGGAATTCCATTTTGATATTTTTAAATAAAATACTTGAGTGATTTTCCACATGTTCATTTTTATTAACAGAGTTCCTCTGTTTGATAATGCCAACGTTAAAGGTTGGCGAAATCGGTCACAAATAAAAACGAACATATGGAAAATCACTCAAGTATTTAATTTAAAAATATTTATTTCTACTTCAAGTGAAATGTGGGCTTTGTAATAAATAATGTTACTGTGTACACACTGCTCCATTCTATGTAACAGTGAGACTAAACCTTGATCAACAGAGTTACACCTAGAGCTGTTGAGAATCTAATATAATTAATTAGATTTATTTTTTATTTGTCAATTGTTGAAAAGCAATATTTTTATTACTTCCATTGTATTTCAACTTGAGGTGCCAACGTAAAATTCTCATTTCAATAAAAACTACTGGTAGAGATTTCTTACAGATTCCGGTCCAATAGCTGGATGAAATTCCAAATAGTAATAATTAAAAAAATCATTTATTATAGGTAATACAATGAGTACCAGATTTCATATTTACTGTCAATAATATGCTCAATAAATAGTGTATGTTGTATAATACTACAGCAGTTTTACTTCGCTTTTTAAATTTGACACTCTCAAATAGTTATACCAATTTTTATAAAACAATTATTTTTACGGATCAATTTTCTGATTCTGAGTTCAAAATATAAAAGAAACACAAATAATTAATTTTTGAAGCACAATTAGACTTATTGATTTCAACTCAACCATTTACTGTTATTAAATATAGTTAATCTGCATATAAAATAAATATGCAAATATTCAATCATCATTGATTGTTAATACACATTGTTAATTATAAAATTGACAATTAATAATATTTCAGAAAAAAATATATATAAAGTTTGATTTATATAGAATTAAAATAATATTTTCGTGCCTACTTGTACCCAGGAAGAAGGATCAAGTGTTTAAATTTGTATGTGTCTTAATATAAATATTTTTATCAATAAACCTATTTTATAAGAAATTATTTAAGTCAAGAAACTAAATTAAAATTTGATAAAGCTATAATTTTAGAAATATGACACACCAATGAATATTTTTTTATGAAATTTATGAGTTTAGCAATTTAAGAAAAACCTTAATTGAGAACTTCAGCATATATTATGGCCTATATGTTAGGAATCTGTTGATATTTATTTTGATTTTAACATGATGTTTGTATTTCTATAAGCTTATAGTATCACAAAGATATAGACATATAATTTAAAATTTCCATGCCTTTAACAATTACTTACATAATGATGCAATTCCTAAGTAAAATGCAATCCCAAGAGAACCATTGGGAAGATTAAAAACAGAGTCTTCACCAACATATTTACCAAGAAAGCCAAATCCTTTTCCATATCTGAAAAATTCAATAAAGGGTGATTAATGACAAGCTAATGATAACTACGCAGTGAGTATGTTTAATGTTTTATCCAGCGGTGTCATTACAAAACTTAATTATAAAAAAGTGGAATTTGACCATGAGCTACGTCTTAGTAGATAGGAATAATTAGTATAAAAACACAGCGTAGTTATACAAAAAAAAAACAGAACCTATATGCTGTATTATTCCGTTCAAAATAATATATGTTACTAAAATAGTTTTGTTGTTTGCAAAACCATAAAAACATTAACCTATAAATTGCTTCTGTGATTAAAAACAAATCCCCTTTTATAAAATTATTTAAATTAAGCAATAATCATACAATATAAATAATGGTACTTACGCAGATGTGAAAACCCTAGTACAACTCATATGTTCTGAGATGTCACACATCGGTCTGTAGTCTTCGTCACTTTCGGCAGACACCTCCACGTGAAAGGCATAAGCTGAGAGCATGATGCCAATAAGACAAGAAACAGCAATCACAGAGTTAGAGGTTTTGATCTCGGGCAGCCACACCATACTGAATTTTGCTATTCAATGCCAAATAAAATCCTACAAGAAAAAAAAACATTGACATCAACAAGTACAAACGTCAAAATTGAGTAAAAGAAATCGCAAAAAAAGAAGAAATTCCAATGAATTATTCACTAATAACTGCAAATAATAACACACCATTATTAAAACACTTCACTTTCAGTTAGGTTTATCTCAAATAAATTGTATGAAGTTATTGAAGACTGGCTATTTCAAAATAATATATCAACAAGCTCTTACCCGCATAGACGTCAATCCTCTATGAGCATAGACAACTACTGAAGGTTAATCTGCGCGCGGCACTATCGATTAGTTTTTCATCACAGCCTCAGAAACATATTTCATGGAGGTTAAAATAATTCGACCTTGATTAGATATATTTAAAATTATCACATCGTTTAAAAATATTATTATTAATGAAAAAATTTTTTGTAATTTTTGTATTAAAAAATATTATTATATTTGATATTACCCAAACACTATTTCTTCTTGGTATTTTTATTTTTAAACCTTATTTACTAGATAAAAAAAATAGATCTCAAAAAGGATCAATTACTTAATTATCTATAGTCAAAAAAAAATTATAATTTCACTTGATGTTGACTACTCTATACAAATATGTATAGGGGTGTAGTTATTTCAATATTTTAAATAAAATACTTGGCTGATTTTTCCACATTTAAAATGTAGTTATTTCAAAAGACAAAATTTTGAGCAACTCAAAAAAAATAATATGCATCGGCCGGGAATCGAACCCGGGCCGCCCGCGTGGCAGGCGAGCATTCTACCACTGAACCACCGATGCTCGTGCTACGTGCGATCGTTTATTTCTTTCACTTTTGCTGCCGAGTACAAAAACATTCACGGTTAAATATCGTGTTACTAAGGGAGTTTATTGGGGTTGGGTGGGTGAGGGGAAGGGTGCTCTAACCTCTGAAAGAGATAAATCATCATAAATAATAAAAACCAACCTTCAAGTATAAAATCCTGTTTTAAAACATAGAACTTTTAAATAATCAAATATTTACTATAAAAATTATATACAGCCTAAATTTATATTACAACTTCTAGGCGGTACTCCAACACAAAAAATAACTCTCAACTAGAAATCAAATTATAAACTGAACTTTGATTCCTTATAAATAAGTAGTAAATATTGAATAATTATAAATAGGTATATCAGCAGTGCGCTGCCATATTAGCCCATAAAAAAATTACAAAACCAATTTTATTTATACGTTTATTTGGGCAGTGAATAAAAAACTGTCAATATTAGTATGTATTGATCATTCTATGTTATTCGACATGAGCAGAGATCTCTGGAAGGAACGCTGTTAGATTTATTACTTTAATTGTAAATAATAATTAACAAAAATGACATACTCGATTAATATTATATAACACAAGGCTATCAGGTCTGGCCGTGTGTGAAATCAAATCAGACATAGTGATAACATGGCTGGCCTGCCGCAGAGCGGAAAGTATCAAAATACCATTTTTATTCTTTTAAAATTCGGTACACAATTTTACAACCTTTGTTCGAAGTTATGTCGTGTTTTATTATGTAGCGATTTGACTTTTACACATGAGGTAATGAAAATTCATTAGAACATACTGATATTCCGTGAAACGCTAAGCTAAACAGCGTATTTATCCGCGAATATAGAACGAATGATCCTTTTTAAATATAAATATCTGTTAAAACATGATTAAAATCATAGTAGTAATAAACAGCTTTTATTAATTTATGTTATATAAAATATGACGAAATATGTAACACTTACGAAATCTCTGTCAGCTGCTTTGCAAGCGGTCGGCAAAAAAACAACACGTCACACTTTTATTGAAACTATAACGACACCTTGAGTACATATTAACAGATTCACGAATAACATACTAAATGCTGTTTTCAACAATAAACTGCTTTAAACCACAGGAAAACTACATAATTGAATCAATAACACGGTGAGAAAAAACACGTACACGATCAGCGTCGAGTGCCACAGTCGTACTGAAGAAATTCAAGCAAAATGTTGTATGTGCCTCGCGTCGCTCAGTATTGTCACAATAATAAATTTATATCATATTATTAGTTTCTTCATTAAATTGTGAGATACTCGTGTTCAGTAACATAAATAATTATGAAATACTTGGAATAAATTAGCGTTCTTCGCGTGTGTAGTAATATATGTTTCAACAACGGTGTGAAAGTTCAAAAATTTCATGAATTTCATCTGGCTCCAGCGCTCCCGTGTGAGGGAGAATTTAACAAGCGAATATAAAATACGAAGAACACGACATGACGCAGATGGAGTCAAAACGTTGGAGAAAAATATTAATACAAAAACAACGCGACCTAACATGTAAAAAAAAAACACCATGAACACAAGGCTACTTAAATATTCGAAGCAGTCTCATGCCGTGGTCCCTGCTCACCAAACATAAAATTTACGAGAAAATTATATTTTTTGTATGGTAAATCGGTGGCATAAACGTTGCCATCCCTAAGATCGATTTTTTACTGGTTCTGGCTTAAGTAAATGTGACTTATAGCGAGGCCGCCTGTGTTTAGGTGGCTCTGCTTATGGGCCGAAGGTTACGCGGCCTTGCTATAATGTATATTAGTATTGAAAGTACTAAAAGATTTTTCTCTCCGCAAGGTACGATCTAGTCCCTGAGCGCCGAAGTGTTCGAGAGAGTTTATTGGAGACGACAGCGGTCGACGGGGTGTGAATAAAGAAAGACCAGGATAATAACAACACGAGGTAACTTCATTTACATTTTCTCGATAATTTTCTGCTAAGTTGTTAAAGTTCTCTTTTTAACCCCCGAGTTAAAAAACCGCTCTGTTGTTATTTCTTGCGTTGGAGTCAATTTCAAAATATTGTTTTCAGTATTATTTCGATTGTATTTCCACCTCCGCTGGTATTGAATTTTATTAAAATAAAACAAATAATGAAATTTTAAATATTCTTATCAAAACTTGAATGATGTTAAAGTAATTACTTTTTATTGGAATACCCATAGCAGGTTATTTTAAAGGTTTATGCCAGACTCGACCTCATAAAAAAGAAATTCCGTGCCGAACACAGCTGAAATAAACAAAAAAAAAATATATATTTTTTATTATTTTTATTAAATTATTCTATAAAATAAAAACAAAACATCGATAGTTATATTTATACATGATTCCGTAAGCCACAAACATTTAACAGTTCAAACTGTTAATATGTATGAAAATAGGCTTCTCAGATTAACAATTTCGGATGAATAAACAAATAATGAGAAGGAAGGTAAATCAAGAAATAAAGAAATCCAAAAAGTGTTGAATTATTTACGAAGTTTTCACAGTGACTGTCAATTTCTAAGCTGATTTTCTTTGAATTGCAGGCAAACATTTATTTCGCATTCAAACGTTTTGGCTATAAATACCGGAGTTAATAATTCATGTTCATCTTTACCTTTATCTGTCTTCTAAGTTACAAATATCGCAAGAACTTTTAGAACACGAAATAAACGATCACAGACAGTCGCGAAAATCCGGCACAACTGACGGCAACCCTAATAAAAGGTCAGAGGCCAGGTTCCCTGACCGCAGGGCTTTTTTATTTTGAATACCAACGTTTTTAGTATAAAAGTCTATGTGGTTTAAATATTTTATCTTCCTTTACAATCGGAAATATCTTAAAAAATAATGTTACAGGAAAAACATACACACATCGCTTGAGAGTTCTGCACATACACGATACACCTGATGCAGAGGTTTTTGCAATGCAAGACAAACTGATGAAATCTGATGTGTTCATCGATATTTCTGAAAACAGAGAACTTTTCCACTTCAAAATTACACAATAAACCTTTGAGTTTCTTGAAGACATAAAACTTACAATGTTACTTTTACTCGAAATTCTACAAGTATGAAAATTTTATTCATCAAGTTGTGAGGAGTTATTACAAGCGCTTTTGAAAGTACAAATATACGGCATGCAATATATTTAAATAAATTTAACTTTCAGGCCTGCGAGTTATGCGAAAACAAAACCACGCGTTTGTGATTTTAAATCAACGATAAACAATAAATTTATAATCAAATCACTAATAAAAAGTGGTGACTGTACGTAAATATACTTCTTTCTCGACATTAATATTTCTTAAAGTTAGCTAGAAGAAACATTGATAAACTCAGAAATTTCTACCTCACGATTGTTTCAAAATTATTCAAAGCCTTGCTCTTACAAAGGTTCGATAAGCGTTATATTTAATATCTGCTATTTAACTTTTTTCGTGAAAGGTTTGAGCGGAAGTGAATAAGTCAGAAGCTCGGCGAAACCCCTTGAAAGACATCGCCCGTAATCCCTGCTGCGAGGCTGTATTATCTTGTTTCCTATTGAGTGTGGGTCGCCTGGCTTCTCAATTACGTCGAGTAATACTTTACCCAGATTTGAGTCCGGACTTCAAACGGGCTTAACTTGTATTAAGTTATGTCGTAGAACACTCCTAATGGGTTCCGTGGTGAATTTACCTTGAAAACATGCAAATAAAGACACATAGCAATAACGAAGAATTACGAGTATGTACTTTTTTATTTAGTTATCAAGTCATTTTTATAAACATCTGTAGTTCGATATATTTCCGATGATACTCTTTACTTCTGAACTATAAGGATATTGAATTATAATAAATCGTTAAATCTAAATTAATATATATATTTTTTTTTTGAGTAAAATACTTGAATATTTTTGAGTAAAATACTTGAGTGATTTTTCACATGTTCGTTTTTATTTGTGACCAGTTTCGCCAACCTTTCACGTTGGCATTATCAAACTGTTTGATAATGCCAACGTGAAAGGTTGGCGAAATCGGTCACAAATAAAAACTAACATGTGGAAAATCACTCAAGTATTTTACTCAAAAATATTAAAATGGAATTCCACCAAGTACTCTCTGTCAAAAATATTAAATTTTTAAATTAATATTGATAATCACTTTGAAATGTTGCCATGTATGTTTATGCTTTGGGTATAACAGTCGCCCTTGTCCGTCCGCTCTCCCGTTTGGTGCAAATCCATTATTTAATTCCAGGTGTAACTGTGTACCGCGCATGCAGACCGTGTGAAAATAAATTTAGCATATATTGACAAAGGTTAAATAAAAGGCATCTTGAAATGTATTTATCACAAATAATTACAATAATACTAACTTGATAACTTATTTTTATTTGAAAAACGAATAATGGTATTTGTTTATGTTAATGTTGCTATCACGTTTATAAAGTTATAACGTTCTTGGCAAACAAGCGGCCCAAGAAGTACTAGAAATAAATGTGAAAATTATTTCCCCTTAACTTCAATTATCTTTTGATAATTATTAAAATCATCTTACTTTTTTATGTAAATGAATAAATTTTAAAAACATTCAATCTATGTTGTATGAATAAATACAATCCTAAAAACAGATTTATAACTCAAAGCATCTAAATATTAACATGAAAATACATATTGTTTTAAGTTACAATAATGCCCTATTATTGTCCGTCTAATAATAATTTTATTTTACGTTGAATAAATAAAATACTTTGCGTGTAAAAAATCGAAATAATATATTTTAAAAACGAAAATAAAATAGCCAAAATAAAAAAAACTTTCGTTGGTTGAAAATACACTTCATGAATGAACATAGAATTAGTGAGTGTTATTGTTATGCTAAACAGTCCGAGGCTAACGCCGCAGATTTAAGGGTGTCACCCCTCGCAGCCCCTCGCAGCCCCCCGCGGGGACCGGCCGCTCAGGAGCCCCGCCCCGCGCCCCGCACCCCGCACGCGGCCAGATTTACAATAGCGCTACTACCGCTGTCGAGTATTGATGCACCCGTTATCATAATGCTTGCGGGTGTTGCCATTACTTTACTACATATCTCTAATTTTAAAACTATATATGTACACGTAATTATTTACAGTTAATTAATAATAATTTATTCGTATATCATATAAATATAATAATAATAATAAATTTCAAGTACACATAATATTGAATTAATTAACTACAAAACTTTACATTATACAATTAAAATAAATTTATTTTGTGCTCTAAATAAAAAAAATATATAAAAAAAACATTTAAAAGATGCATAATTTTATTTAAAATGACAAAAAAATTATTATGATCTATGAAAATATTTTTTGCATAATAAGTATATTTCTATTGTTTGGAAAATGTTCTTTTAAAATGACACAAAAAAATCTTATTGAATATATTACACAAATTAATTAACAGTGTGTTTAATTTATTTTGATATTACAACTGTCATGATGGTGGTAAATGTTTATATCAATATAATATACATTAAAGGACGATATAAAATACATTTTTATAGTGAGGCCATTTTGATTTGATTGTTTTAGCACAATACAAGCTTAATTGTATAATACATAGTAAAATGTAAAAGAATAGTTCAACGTCACTCTGCTTATTTGACAGCGGCTAGCATAAGATTTATAAAATGAAACATTACAATATTGTGAAATTTTCATACATTTATTTTTTTTATGTCAAAACTTTTGTGAATACAAATTAAGAATGTTTTAATTTCATTAAGTTAAAATATTAATACCAATCATACTTAAAAACGAAAACATTCAAATTATTTGTGACAAGTATTCTTACTATCGTCGTTATTTTTTATTTGTATGAAAAACTTGTCATTCTATCATACCGGTGCATTCGTTACTCAAATAATTCCTATTATAAAAAAATATTCTTTAAATAATCATTGTCACAATAAACTGCATCTGACAATATGACATCACTATAGCTAATGTCAACAAAGCATGCACTTTACATAAACAAAATAAAAATATCTCAGTGGTGCCAGTATAGAAAAAAAAATTCTCGGCACAATATTCCAAACGTGTTTATTAAATTTATATAGTTTTTGAAAGAAAAACGCTACTGAAATATTTTTTGAATGTTTTTAAATAATTAATTATATTTAAATACAATTAAAACACGAAGAAACATCCAAATTTAACAATACAATCCAGTCAGTGAGGCGACGCCCGTGCGGTGGAAACATGTTTCTGCAGGTTGGCAGCACCGGGTTAGTTTCTCATCGCGGCCGCTCCGCGGCGCTCGCGTTGCGCGACATCTTTCATTGTATTGACTGGTCGTGTATGCCAAGAATAATGCTTTAAATGTTTTTATGGACAAAAGCACGAAATGTGAGTTAATATAAGGTGTTTAGTGTATCGTGGTTCAGTGCAATGTCGTGATTATATCAGTGTTTAGTCTAAAAAACAGCCGAGAAAGAGCTACGCGGCCATTTTACTTGCAATGCGGCAACCGTGTATGTTCCGCCATTGGAAACAATCAGTGTCTTTCTCCAGGTGCAAGTTTACGTATTTTGTCGAATTTCGCGGCGAAATCGCAAATTAAAGATAATGTGTGACTTCAAAAGTGCAGTGCGGACCCCCGTGCAGTGACGAAAGAGTGGGTTAGTGTGACAGATAATGTGCGAACGATGGAAAACGAAGTGAAGCAGCGCAATCAAAGGAACAGGAGACGGGAGAGGGCTCAGCGCATGCAAGCACAGAGGGAACGCAAGGCCAAGGATGGGGACAGCGCCGAGGAGTCCCCGGCCCGCGAGAAGCCGCCCCGGCCCCCCGTCCGAAGAAAGAAGTCCAAGGAGCCCGCGGGGGAAGAGGACATCATCGACGGATTCGCCATCATGTCCTTCCGCTCGTACGAGGACCTAGAGGTAAGTCAGTGCCCCCCGGAGCCGGCCGGGCCCCCTCGGCTCCGCGCCGAGGCCCCCGTGTCGCCGCCGACTAACTGTCAGACGATTCGGGGACGAGCCGTCATAACTCGCAATTTACGACCGCATCTCTCGATCATGAGTCTGACCCGTTCGATGTAATTGAATTAATTATGATTTTTGAAAATATATCCAAAAATCGCAGCCTCGCAATAGACGGACACTCTTTGTTCTCGCTTTCTTGAAATAATACATAGGTACATGGGCGCGTACCTCCGGTGCTCTCTATTTCGCTATAATTGGGAATACGCGTGAAGTGGTTCATTCCAGGGTTCACCTCGACGAGCTGCGACCGATAATGTTCTTCTACTCGCGCTGATTAAATACAAATTAACCCTAAATAGAGAAAATCCACTCGCTATGTCAATATTATGACAGAATCTCGAAAGACTCCCAAATATTTTCTTGGCGGTGGTCAACTGAACGCAATTTCTAATAAATAATAAATTACATTTAATTGACTATTTTTGGTATCAAAACATGTGTGTAATTGACTTGACATCTCTGCCATTTTAATCTTTGTTTACTCACAGATATTATTTATCAATGTTCACAGTGCAGAAAAGTTTTAAGGACATTTTTTATTCAATCTGTTGTAACTCGTCATGTTTGCTCAAATGCAATCAAATTTTCAATTCGTAATTTTATGACATTTACAGCGCACGGCCAGTCAGCCTTATAAGTTTTCTCTTTGTATTGACAAATTACTGAAAATATACATTAATTGAAATGACGTCTGCTATATGAAAATATTAAACGGGTGTCGATAACCGAGCACGGTGAATATTACAATGATGCGTTTTTGTTGCTGGTCAAAAAATATAATTTTTGACTCACATGTGGGTTGTATTAATGTATAGGTATTTGCATAAATAATTAGACGTCATTTACCGTGTACAATAATGTAACTTTGATTTCACGCATGCATGCTAGGCATGTAGCGAAGTTCTCTCGGTTATTATGAGGATTATAATAATTATTATCGAGCTCTAACAACTTCAAAGAAAGTTCACGCGATCGGAGAGCACGCTGTGCGGCAAGAAGTTACGTAATCAGCTGATCCTCGAGCCGGTGCCCGCCGAGAATATTAAATCACCGGACCCTCAAATCTGCGAGCTCCCCACTGCTCCACACCTCGGCAGGCCGCGTCATGAGATGAGATTCGGTTTCTCATTGCCGAGTCGCCCGTCGCCGCGGCTGGCGGCTCCGTCTCCGGGGCTGGCGGCTCCGTCTCCGGCTCTGGCTCCGCTTCCGCCTCCGCTGCGCCTCGCCGGGGGCTCCCGGGCCGCCCGAGCCGGCGAGGGGTCCGAGCACCCCTTCCGCCTCTCCCTCCCCTCGGAACAGACTGCATATTGTATGAATCTCTCTCGTGCTGTAGTTCAGATTTTTTTATTCTATGCTGCTCCTGCACCCGATTTTACTTATAGATTCGATAAACCGGCTTTCAGTTTTTAGGCATTTGATAATAAACAAAAAATGATTTTAAGTCTTATTGTTTTTACATTCACGTATTGACAAATAACGTTAATTTTATTAATGGATTTGCAATAAAATAAAAAAAATACAATTTTTACTATTTAATTTATAATAAACTTATAGAACAAAAAAGATGACGTAAAATATAGGCAGAAATTGATATTTGATAAATAAAAATATCCATAATATATATTTCTCAAAGCGTATTCAATTTGAATTGATTTCTTTGTTTGCCCGATTGTGAAATTATATTCGCCAGCAATGATATTCCGCAAGTGAAGTTTTAGCCAAATCCCTAGCGTATTTGAAATCATTTAGCTCATCGCCTTATCTCGCGTCCGATCGAATCCTCTCGCGCCGCAAATAGCGCCGCACCGGGAGTATCCTTCCGAGAAGCGGCCCCCCTGCCCGCCCCCGGCCCCCTGCAGGCCCCCTGCAGGCCCCCTGCCCCCTGCAGGCCCCCTGCCCCCTGCCGGCCCCCTGCCCCCTGCCAGGCGCGGGCCCCGCGATGCCTCGCCAGTTATTCCTGCATCGATAATGCCACCGGCTCGGAGACGACCGGCGTCCCTGCACCTGCAGACGCCGGGCCGCTCCTTGCACTCCGCCCGTGTATCCCGCGACGCCTCTCTTCCCTCTCGCCTGTCACCGTTAAAGCCCAGATCGTTTATCGATTGACCTTTCAGATTGTACAATAGTGACCTAGATATTATATACGGTCATTTTAGTATTTATTTAAATCTTGACGAACGAGGGAAGTGTATTAATTATTGTATAGTAATTTTATTATGCAGAGACAACTAGACTAAAAGTAAATTAAAAAAAAGAAATCAAAACCTATAAAAAATATGTCAGTAGCACAGTCATGAATAAAAAAAAACATGATGGTAATTTAAGCGAAATATCCATTTGCCTATTCATTTGTAATCACATCCCTCGGTTTGTTGGCTCAGAGGTGAGGGCTGTTGATCTGCAGTTCGCCGGTTCGTTCGTTATGCAGGCAGACAAATCCCAAACATCTCGCTATTTTGTACTTTTTTAATGTATACATTTTTTTAATCTTACTCTAATTTATAAAGAAAGTAAACTTTTTTTTACAAAAAGTATGACAATTGAGTTACCCTTGCGAATATATTTATAAATATTTTATTCTGCGTAAAGATTATATTATTTCGCACGGCAAATGCTCAAGTTCACTAGCCGCTGCTGGAATGTGTGCCCGGTGACGTCACCGAAGGACACGAAGACGTCACCGTCACGTGTCGCTGTAAATTATGTAATAATTTCGACAAAATGTACGAGTCTTCTGTGTATGTAATTTTCTATTGACCCGTGACCCCCGGGCCCGTACAATAAATAATCGACGAGCCCGCCAGTGCCGTGAATTATTTCTACAAAATAATAGGGTCTTTGGATGAAATTCCATTAACAACTTTGGTTACCGGCTCTCAAATTATTCATCCGTTAATTCAAATGCACACAAAAGATAGTAACTTCTATTCAGAGACCGCTATAAATATTCGGATCGTATTTATAATTCACCCGAGTCGTGGAATTCAACGTCGCACCCGACCGGAGACTTCAGTCAGTCTTAAACGGTTTTAAATATTACACCGAGCATTATCTCAGCTGTCGGCGAGTCGGCGTTTTGAAATTCAACCGAGGTTGATTCATTTAGCTACTTCGGTGCTGTAACCTCAGATAGTAATGACCCAAACCGGTGCACACCGCTTGCGATATTTTCTTCTCGGCGAGCAGAACTCCTCGAAACGAGAATGCGCCGGAACGCCGGCAGAATTATCGCGCTGTGAATTTCATTTCAGCGTTTGGAGTGTCCCGGGTGTTTCGCGCCATACCGGCAAGATGACCGGTTGTGTTAGTCATTGTTAGCCATTTTGTTTATCTGTTTTGTTGCGTTATCTTGTTGTTATCGGCATTCATGCTCGACAGGTTTTACACTTTCTCCGATACTGAGCGCTTTAGATAGAAACCGGATATTAAAACTTCGATAGCCGCAAATATACATATGAGTATTTCCTGCTTCGATTGATTACACCATTTTCACACATTCGAGCATTTAATGATAACGGCATTATTTTATGCTTAATTTTTACTTCTGTTGATAAAGAAAGTTCATGTTGATTGTAATGTTTTTATGTCAGTTCAGTTTACTATTTATCTCAAATGGTTACGACATTGCCCTTATAAACCAGGTCTTAACTTAAATAAATTTTGTTAAATTATTGTTTAATAATGTTGATTCAACAACGAATCATTTGTCACGGGACAACTCCCGACAAACATTATTTAATAATAAATTTAAATATAATGACATTGGTAAATGATAATACACCATTTTCATAATTTTTTTATGCTATTCAAAATACTTTTTAAATTATCAAGTATGTATATGGTAAATGCATAAATGAATGTGGGCCAAAAAAATTGCACAATACGTTTTAATCGATTGTCATCGCATCGTTGACAACTTTTTAGAAGCAAACTGCGTTTAAAACGAAATTTCATAATAGCACATTTTCAAATAGATAAAATAGTAAGGTTATTGTCACCCATATAAATTATTTACAGCATTATAATTAGCTGACAGTTTTTACGAATTCACGTCTGACGATGTGGAACAGTTGAAACCATAAAAAGTAACATATTTATACGTTATATATATATCATATTATAATTTTTTTTGTTGTATATTTAAATATAATATTTATTAAACTCACACTTGAAGCGTTATCTGCCGACCGACCCTCGCGCAAGTTGGGGACAATAAAACAACGCCCAGCGGCCGGCGCCGCGCCGTCAAAACAAACCGATCGGCAGTTTTCTGGTCCCGGGCCGAGTCGCGCGGGCGGCCCATTCATGCCCCCGCATTCTCCACGGCGCAATATACAGCCCTCCAATAGTATCAACTTTATCCAACTGTATATATATTTCTTCTCAGCAATTTTGTGTTATTAATTTTTTTTAAAAAGTGTGTGCGTATTACAATAACGCAGCTATTCAAAGCACATTAATATACCAAAAACAAATCAATTTTTCAGCTTAGCGAACAAATGGTAAATTGCTATTATTCCCGGTAACGCGTGCTCCCCCCCCCCCCCGAATGGCGCTTTGGGCAATTTCCCCATCGACCTGTGTCGCGAATATGCTTTATTACTAATTCAATTAATATTTATTGCCGGGTACGATTTCTGTAGTAAACGATCTCCCTCACGCGATATTGCATTAGCGCGAATGGCACGAAACTTCCACGCACTCCATTTATTTTATTATTTAAGCGAGCCAGATAAACTCAAATTGAAAATGTACAAAAGTCAGCTGCCGCGCTTATTTATGGCCCGAATTTTGCAACATTACTAGCTCGGCGGGGTCTATGGATGTTCTGGAGTGGGTGGAGCGCGACTGATGGAATTTTTTTTATTTTTTATTCAGAAGCATTATTCATATTGAATCGTCAGGGTATCCGATACTTTTTTCATAGTTTAATAATTAATCTTATTTAATTGTTCGATGATGAAATGCAAACGTAACACTTCTAATGCATTTTATAATTGTTACAAACTGAGTGCAAAGGTGATGATGTTCACAAGTTTAATCAATAACACTTTTCAAATAATAACTATTAGTGCAGATAGAAAACACGTACTATTAATAAAAAAAAATAATTTTAAGAGAAATCGTTCCGGAAGAATTACCATTGGAGCCGGATTGGATCCTCAAAAATTAAAGAATAATTATCGAATTATAAAAGTATTTTTTTGCGGCAGAAAAGTGTTATGATGACATTTGAAACAGCATTTATATTTTCTCATGAAATTATTGGCAAACTTTGTTTTCAAAATCCGCTCTAAATAAATGCTGTATTACGTTTCCAAGTGAAAACCCCCACATGAAACTAAACTCGGATGGAAATGCTTTCACCGCGCCTTATCATCATTATCCAGTTGATTCGAGTGGAGCAGCCAGAGCAGCCCGCGCAGCGCCCGGCCGGGTCAGCGACCGCGCGGCGACCCTCGGCCGTGCGTGCCGGCCGCGACTCCCGCTGCACCTAGGTCGCTCTCATTGGGTCAACCCGCTCCGTGTGCATACCCGCACAACGCGGTTCGATACGACTCTGTCCACGTATTTTATTCTCATTTGACTTACGAGAACTCTCAGTATCAAATGTACGCATCGTAAATGTCGGAGGTGCCCCCCCCCCTCACACCAACCCCGCCTCCAGTGCTTTACGACTAATATAAGACGGCTGTTTTTTCTTTTCATGTATATTTTTATGTTTAACTAATGTGCATATAATGGGAATAAAAATAAAATATAATTTGACTCCTTTAATGGATTCATTAAGGTTGCAGTCGTACCAAAATATCAAAAAGGTGTTGATAAATATAATATGGAGCAACAAATCGAACAAAAGCATTCTTACTTATTGCGTTGATTTAATTTTTAATTGTTCATAGTTTTATAATATCAAAAAAAACTATGTTCATTATACAAATATATAATTTTATTAATTGTGCTTTGGTTGAACGCCATATATTATAATTATTCGAGGCATAATTAATTAGTGTATTTAATTTAATTATGATAGTATAGTATTATCTTAATTGGGTTATAATTGTCATTTTATTATCACTAATTATGGTGCTACCTATTTCTGCAGGTTATATTGAAAGAAATAGAGTTTTATTCGAATGTAATGTATTGAAACTTTTACGCTTAATTTTTGATAAATGGGAATTAAAATCCTTGCTACTTTCAATCTCGATTAATTATTAACATTAGCCCTCTTTAATCTGCCTTTTCGCCACTGGTTTAATGTTTATAGTCGTGTAATAAATTAAAATGATACTACACTTCACTTTAACAGTCGCAATTATGATTAGTAAGAGATATAAAACAAGTCACAATGCCCTCGCGTAATGCAACGGTCGACGCCTGCGACGTTATGCAGTTCTTATTCATTAACACGTATTACGTTCGTTTTATAATTTCCTTTTGTAAATAAAAGATACATGGAGAATCTTGTGATATTATTAACTTTGATCAACAAAAAAAATGCACTGTAAAATAATATATGTTAACAAACTCTCTTGCATTTTTAATTATTTTACATATTTTTTTATTTTTTATCATTACAATGAATATCTAAATTATTATTTTTTTAAATTACTATTATATAAAGAGGTTAATATGCATATTATTTGCTTCCCATACCTTTTTGATATTTGATATAATACAATAATATATTATACATTTATAATATATATTATAAATTTAATTTATAAAAATATCGGATATAAATAAATTTTCCTTTCTGCGTTTGCCATGGGTGCATGGAGTTTGATTTTATTGCTTTCAATCGAAGCAAAGTTATACTGTTGTATCAATATTGTTTTAAATGTAATCATTTTTTATTACTATTTATAGTGAAATATGTATAAATACGGGTAGAAGTTCGTGCGTAATTTGCTTCATATTTCAAACAACATCATTATTGACAGTGTTGATATTTCAGCTTGTTCTTGGGAATTCATATCAAATGAACATTGTTGGAGTAATATAGACGGTATGTCAAGTATGACAGGTGGAATACACTCACGCCGGGGACCTCGCCAGAACGCGCACTCATACGGCAGCCGCAAGTCATAACTGTCAACGATTTACAGTTACGTTCAGTACTCGCTTTCATTTAAATTTCGACGCCGCTCGAACAATGCGCGATTGTGGCTCGACTCCGCGATCTCCTCGAAGGCTCTATTTCTCCATCTGTCAGAATTTTACGCGGATCCACCCGCCGGTTAAAATAACAATTCTATTGGCAAGCCCCGCCTCACCTGGAACCCGCAAGCGGCGCCGCTCGTCTAGCGAGGGCATCGAGGCAAACAGTCTGAGCGTTTTGTTTCCCCAACTTAAACTATTAACATACTTCGTTTAAATAGAGACCGCTGTCGGCGCAAGTTAGAGTAATCTCGGAACCATACAAGTGAGCCCGACTCGCGCCGAAGTTCTCCGCGGCCGCTCGGCTGTGCCGCCCCCGCCCCCGCCCCGCCCCCGCCCCGCCCCGCCCCCGCCCGCCCGTGTGAGTGTATCTGGGGCAGTAATTCCTCAACTCGCGAAACAGCGGGGAAACAATTTTCGGCTCGGAATGAGTGCCGAAGAAACAAAGTCTATTTCTCGTTCAAACTTTGCCGGCAGTGTAAAATATCTACTGTAATAACTGGTATTACTAACAGGTGTAGTTTTAACTGGTATTATTGTTTGACTCGTTTCTCGGTTTATGGATGCGGATAAAAGTAGTTTTTTTTTAATTGTAAACAAACTAAAAGAAACAAGCTAAAATCGAGTTCACAATATAGCTAGGTAATGATTGCTATTTATAGATTTATGTATTCATTTGAACTAACATAATGTGGTTTTTGAAATAGAATTATTTAGCTATGCCATGTCTTATGAAAATGAAATAGCTTATAATACTTATCACTTTTAAGATACAACATGATGTTGCATTGCCAAAGAAGATTAGCTTAAACCGTGCGTAAGGTTTTCTTTTGTGTACTATTGATTGGCAAAAACCCTTGCACGGACAATTAGCAGTCGGGGTCCCTCGGCTCACAGTTGGGGACGCCCAGGGCATTCCCCTCGCGCGCACCGCCGACTGGCGAGCCCGCTCCTCCGCACGAGACTCGTGGCACGCGGTATGAGCTCGCCTTTTGTATTCCAACTATTACTGCACACGCGTCCCTGCTTCGTACGAATTTCTTCTTTGCTTATCGCTGCTGCGACTTGACGATTTATCCGCGGCGAATTTAAGCAGTGCATAAATGAAGCCACACCACTCCGCGAACCCATTACAATCGTTTGCAACATTTTACTTCCAACGCCGCTTTTTATTATTTTTTATTCAAATTAAAAGGGTTGCCACCGCACGAAAATAGCGTCGATTTATTTTTGGATGAGAAAAACAAGTCTATTTGTTTTTCCTTTTTTTTTCTTCTTAAATGTACATTTCTAACACAAAGGACCTTTGAAAATTGGCTTGGCATTGAGAGCTTAATGAATGGATATATTTGTATCTACTTTTGAAGGCGGTTTTTAATGTGTTCGTGTTTTGTAACTTGCTAATTAATTACAAGCCTTTATTAATACCTTGATTAGCAACAGCCACTTTCTTGGTTGTTGAGAATATTTTTTACTTCTCGCTGACACGCCAATACGTAGGTAGGTTTTACATTACGAATTAAGTTTAATAATACGTGACTTACAAGTGTAAACATTTCCCCGGACCGCCCTGCAAATCATTATGCCGGTCAGGTTTTCAATAACTTCAGCGCTCTGTCCTGATATGGTAAAAAGCGCCATTTAAATACATCTTGCCTGTAATCTCCTCGAAAGGATTACTTCTTGGGGAATCATACAAAAGTAGAGTTGAGTTTAACCGAGTAGTTCGTGTCTCCGACCAACAGACGGTTCTTGCCCCCTAATTGACAATTTTGTCTTTATATATGTATTGTATATTAGCTGCAAGTATTTTATTTTTTGGTTATTATTGTTATGTAATAATAAAATAAAATTGCTCTGGCGCGTTCAAGGCTACTGCAAATCGCCTCTGACTATACACCGTAATAGAATTGATTGAGAGACTCTTTAATTTGAGATCACTTTAAGGTATAAAAAGAAAAAAAAATTGATTTCATCTCTAGATTTGTTTTATTTTATCATATTTAGTTCTTGCGCTCGATTTTTTAACGTTATATGCTTAAAAACTACCTTAGTGTTTTTTGTACTTAGTGTTGTTTCATTAGTAACTCTTTAATCGTATTTATGGATGCGTTGCTGCGAACTTATACACAAGAATGATGTATGAGGGCTGAGCGTACCTCTCAAAGCGCTATTTTTTTTTTCTACGTAGTCGTCATCATATCTGTGATCCACATCGATATCTATGAACACAATACATCTGTTGACTATATTAGTTGTCCAATTGGTCGAATATCGAATCGCATGAGAACTAGTAGTCGCAGTGAGCGCGGCTTCCATACACGCGGCGGTCATCATCTCCCGCGCGGCCGGCGTTGCCAAGTTTTTAAGCGCCTCGTAAAGCCCGCCGCCGAGCCTCTGCCCCCATAAAGGGGTGACGGCCTCGCGCCTATCTCCGCAGATGATCTCGCCCGATTCCAGGGAATTTCTGCCTAAGTGTGTCAGAATTATGCCCTTTACTCTACCCAAAATATTATTATTTAACTGCCCGTTTAAGCTTCCGCCCTTTATTTCGCAATCTTAAAATATTTTGACTCCCACCGAAAAGGTGGCTGCTGCACCTCTACTATTCTATTGAAGAATATAACTATATTTATACATCGTTATATACATGATAGCTACATATTTTTTAAAAATCTAGTCTTGACCGCAACGTTAATTTGACGACTTTGAAGCCATCTGCATTTCTTCACACAGCGTCTCAAGGCATACGCAAACCATAACTAAGCTAATTATGAATTTTGTATATGAATTCATGGATCATTAATACTCTACAAAATAGTTTGATTCAATAATGATTACATTTATGGAATAATTTGCGGTGCCAAAATGTAATCTCAAATGGACATACCGGCACGATAGCCGAGTGGTCAGAGAAGCAGACACGAAGGATGCGCAATCACACATCACATTTAATCTGCGTGCCTCGTGAGATAGGTGCTCACTTAGTACTAGGTTATGCATATTAATATCACAAACAAATATACCGTTAGTACACGTAGCGTAGCTTTGTACGTGAAGCACGCGTGGTTGCTAGCGTACGCAGCTTAGCGGCGGTCTGCGGGGCTCACGACTCGTTAAGTGCAGTCCGACAAGACTCTTCCATCGCTGACCGACCGCAAAGCGTTCGACTTTCTCTAATCTGTAATAAACTCGACTCCGCGGATGGGATTGTGGTAACGAAAATTATTACGCCTTAACGATCCTCTCCGGCTACAGGTGAAAAAAGCTTTATTACCAAAGAGCGCGGCGTCACGAGCCCTCCGTACCTAGCACTGCATACTTTATTACCCGGCCGATACTTATTTGTTTGTTTGTGGTCATTAACTATTCAATGAAAAATTTTAACACTCCCAGCAGGTAACAGTTGCGTGTGGGAGCGCATTGCTTCTATTCAAATCTGATGCTATCGCCTTGAATGCATTTTAATACGTAACTTGGAGTAACTCTTTATGCTGTTATCTTTGACTAACACTTTTTTATGTGTTAACATGCAGTTAACCTTGATCTTTTCAATTGTTACTTTGAATACAGAGGTTCCTAACCCCTTGAAAGTTCCCTCTGTATTCGTCTGCTTCCCCAACGCGGAGATCTTCTCGCAACATAGTCCTGACCACTGTTTGATCTAACTTACCGGCTCGATTCTAGAATTTTCCCGATCCGTTTTGCAATTAACATTGTCGATGGCTTGATGTATTATTTAATGGTTCTTATAAATCATTATGGCGAGTCGTTTTGTCGTCTTCAATTATTTTATTGTTTATACGTTTTGATTTCTTACATCACCAGATTTTTTAAAATAAGCTAAAATTGTAAATCTTGCTTTTGTTTAAAAATAACTTTAAAAGAATTGTTCCAAATTTTAGCTTTGTATACAATGGCTAGTCGGGAATGTGACTTTTCTTCTAATTTCTTAGTTAACAAAATGATTGATTAATTATAACAGATTTTAATTTAGCAGACTTGGTATCAAAAAACCCCATAAAGTAACCAACATTGTCCAATTTTCACAAAATACTTTTGCAGAGTAGGCTTTATAATGGTTTCACATAATTTATAACGCACTTGTGTGTTTTCTTTTTAACCCTGAATACAAAGTAGACTTCGAAATTATTACATCGCTACCGTCACGGGGCTCGTAGTTACTCGCCACAGATTCGCTCTTCAACAATTCTAATTTCCCAAAACACAAATAGCTGGCGCGCTTGTTTCCATAGAAAGTTTTTATTCAGATTCGCCAAGTCCTTCGGAAGCCGCGCCGGCGTTCAATAATTTATAGCGGTCGCCGCGGCCCGCGCTGTCCGCCGGCGGCCCAAAGTTGGCGGCGACTTCCCACAGTTAATTGACCGAGTCCCGAGAGCCCGCGCCCGCGCCCCGGGACTGAGCTCAGTGTTGATCGGTGACTTATTGGGGTGCTGTAGGTGAGATTTTACCGATTGCCTGAAATAAGTGGCATCGTTCTATTAAGATCTGTATGATATATTTTATAAGTTTTCTAGTATTTTTGTTGTAGATAATTTTGTCAGCGCGTCGAAATGTCCGTCACGCTGGCGGTTGGTACGGCTGAGTTGACCGAATATTGAGATCTTTATTGTTGGATGTTTTTATTAAAAAAAAGTTATTATATATTTATATGCACGATTCATTGCAGCAGTCACGATCACAAATGTGTTTTTAATATTTTAGATTTTTTAAAAGCATAATTTTAATAATTACAAAATAAAAATAAAAAAATAAAAAAACAGAAATTATGGACCAGTTTTACATTTTCAAAAGAATTGATGCGAAATTACGTAATAAATTTTTAGTTAAATTTTTGATGCCTGCCCGTCTTGCGCCGGAGTCGTCGACTGCAATCCGCGCGGCAGTTTCATTATTCGCAGGCCAACCGTTTTTGATTTTTAAACGCTTTCAAAAGTCACGTCGTGTTTATAAGACGCCTTTGTTCCGCGGGCTTTGGTTTCGATTGCTAAGGAATTGATTTCATAGAGCATTTCGCTCCTTCCGCCCGGACCGGCCCCGCGCTCGCCCATTGTCCCTTTGTACAAGTTTTTTTTCACCGTGGGAATGATTTCGGATGGTATTATACTTTTTAACGGGCTATTTTAGGATTTTTTTTTGATTGGTTTCTTTTGAGCTTGTGTTACGGTAATCTTTTTTACCCCATTTTTTTGTTGCGAAATTTTGTAAATAAGTATTTTTGGTCGGGTAGATTTTTTTTTTTTCAAATATAGACGTTCTTGAGGACTCAATAAAGCTATAAATAACCATTTAATACAAGTACCAATGAAACTAAAATAAGCGCTAATGCCATGACAAATAATATTTATTGACAAAAAAAGTATTTTTTTTCTATATAGTTTGACGACACTGGTTGTATATTAATTTCGAGTTATAAATATGTTTAATTATTAAGAAATATCACTGATAGAATTGATTCTTACTGTGCGTATTTTACATGACGATTTAGCGTATATTTAAAAATATAAATTTAGGTTATAATAGTTGGCGTGTCGGTACGTGTTATACGTGATAACATAATATTATGATGTGACGTTTTTGGGTCCATAGGTTTTAGATGTTTAATAGCTGACAATATAAAATCGTGCTTAATTTAGACTAGATTTGGTAAACAACTGTGAATATGACGTTTTCTTTGCGAAGGTCCTCCGTTCATATCGGGATATCTTTATACATTTTGTACAAAGGTCAGCTTCCGCACGTACTCCACCCACGAGAGGCGAGATTTAGCCGCTTTGGCAATCGTGGCGTCCTCCATATCGTAGCCGTTTATTGTTATGAAACAAACATAATTAATTATACATTTTATCTCCTCCCTCGGTATCGTCTGGAATAACTCCCGAAGTAATCCCGTTATCAAATGTTGGAAATGCGAAATTAGTCGGCCGGAGTCGGTTACTGTTCGGGAAATTTAATGGCTTAATTATGCAAAATTATTTATTTATGGAAATGCGCCCCCCGCCCCTCGCCCGCCGCGTCTATTACGCGATTTTTACGAGTTTAGTTTGAAATTGCATCCCGGCTGTGTGCGTGCCGGCACCTGGCCGTGCGCCCGCTGTGATCACTCACTTGACGCATCCGAAGCGCCGCCGAGTGCTGTTATCAATCACGCGGCGATCTGCATGGGCGGAGACCGCGTCTTGCGATCACATTATGTGTAAAAATATTCTGGCTTTTAAATGCCAATACCTAGCGTAGCATTTCAACTATGGCCGTAAATATAAGTAATGGTTCTGAATCTTTCTGAATACCTTTAAACAGCAAACATAGTAATCAGTGTAGGCTGAATTGATTTCTTTTACAAAACGTCGTAGTCTCGATGTCGTTAATATATCTACTGCTCCGTCTTTAGAATCTAAACTAACATAGTATTTCAATTGTAATCGAGGATGTTGTAAAAACATGTTGATCTGAATCTGTATGTAAGTCCCGGAATACTTCGCAGCGCTTTACAATATCGCTAAGTGTAAGGCTCCCCTCGCAGATCTTTTAATTACAAGAGACGGCGTGTTGTGTAGACGCAATGTGCTCCCACGGCTTTATCAATTAACCCCGCGCGGTACAAACAACCCCCGCGCCGATTCGGCGTTAACAATAACTTTTTCTCGCAGAAACTTGTGCAAAAAGCCGCACTGGAAATCTCGAGACCCTCTGAAAGATTTACGAAACTCGCCCTCCTCCGAAGGGGTCGGCAATAAACCACCCTTTATAATATTATACTCAAACTGTTTTGTCTGAACCCACATTTGAAGGGTCGCACTGAGCGACACCGCAGCGCAGTAAGGCAAAAAGCTAATGCGGCGGAGCCGAGCGCGAAGGACCCGCGCCGGGCTCGCGGGTCGCGGGACCCGCCTAATGTCAATTTCATGGTTTTTCTGGAAAATCTATACGACCGCATGAAACCTGATTGGCTTACTATTTTATGAGACGCAATAAAAGCGCCCTACTAAATAATGCAGGACGTACATATTCTTATAAATATGATTTCTAAATTTATCACGCGGAAGAGTAGTTGCATTTTATTTCTTTTGAAGTAAGTAAACTTTCGAAACGTGTTTTGTGGAAGAGTTTTATCATAGTATATTGATTTTTATGTGATTTATTTTAAAGCTTTCGCTCAGGCGTGTGATCAACATTTTGTGCACAATTTACCGCCAAACACATATCTGAAATACACTTTAAGGTAATAAAATTTAAAAAAAATGATTTTATGAAATGAATATTTTTATTAAAGTTGTAGGCCCTTTTATCTGAATTTCCCGTTATTGTATTCGATATATTTTATATCACTCGATAATGAAGAACTTTGTTAAAATATAACAGCATTGTCAATAACCGTTTGTTTTAACCCTTTGCACTCGAGAGGTGCGGATTCCGCACCACACGATGTAATGCCGCAACTCGAGAGGTGCGGATTCCGCACCAATTTGCTTGGTGCGGAAGTTCGATGTGCGGTGATAACTATTTATGGTTTTTTATCTGGTGATTTCTTGTTTATGTTTATGTGATCTTGTTCTTTAAAGTTCGTTACTAAGCACTGCCCATATAATTTTACAAAGATCATGTTATCCCCCTTTCAAACTACGCTAGAATTTCTTATCCAAGATTAGTGCGGCACCATAAAGCGAACTGCATTTTTGGTCTCAGTTCGACCTTGACAGCCATGGCAAAATGACTAGATGTGTACCTACCTAATCAACCCATATATTTTTTGCTTGTACTTCTTATCGTAATCATTCATTTGAGGGTCCTTATTTGCTTAAACTTATATTGCACTGAAGAATAGACTTTTTTCTCCCTCACAATATCAATAACCTTTCCATTCACTTATCGTACCATTACTTTGTTTGCTTTATAATATATAATAATATTATGATAATGTGTATCTCACTAAACAGCTGAGAGGAGAACAGCCGCTTAATCACATGCGGTATATGAAAACCTTAGTTCGGCAATTGACTGGAGATTTTCGTCAGACACGTGCTGGAGCTTCACTTCAACCTGCGATTCCGAAAATCCGCCTAAGTGGAAGGCTGCATAACATTCTAACAGGAGTTAGGAAGGATTACAAAGTCTGTTCTCAAAAAAATAAACCCGGCAAAAGACATCAAACGACATACTTTTGTGATACTTGTCCCGAAAAGCCGGGCATGCATCTCGGCAATTGTTACATGAAATATCATACAAAGCAAAATTACAAAGACTTATGTTTACGAACCTATCTTCGTAAAGATGTAAATATACATTAAATATTAAAATTAAAAAAATTATGTGTCAATTTGTGTGTGTGAACATTTTAAGTTAGAGGTAAAAAATTCACCGAAAGTGATACGAAACGCTTCGAGTTGCTGATTAGTCCGCGCGGAAACGGTCTCGAGCGCAAAGGGTTAATGTCAAAATGTGCAATTCCCCATTGCTCATCCCGGCGAATGTCCCGAGTCGAGTACGACGAGAGGGCGGGCGGGGAGGGCGAGTGCGGCGCGGCCCTCACGTCCCGGGCGGGGCGGCCGCGGCCTAACGCCCGGGACGTGCTCGCCGGGACGCGGGCGGCCCTACTTAATAACCCGGCGCCGCTGAAAAATTCAGCACATGGCATGCCCGCTTTATTATTGCTACGAAAATTTGCTTGTTCGGATGTTGTGCTCCGTATTGTGCCGCTTTTGATATCTCCTTCCGTTTTCATTTATTTATTTATTTTATAGTATCTGTTAATGTTGCGACCTAAACTGTTCTCACGTGGATAATTTTATTATATTAATTTAGTATCGGTCAACAGAAATGAATATATCTGTGATTGAATGCATTAACGTCAATCGGTCTTGCTGATTATCTATTACTCTTATCTTTTTCAAGGGAAATTAGATAAAACGATATTTCTGAATAATTTGACAATAAATTAAACCTATCGAATATTTTATCCTCTCTTGATATTGCATAATTGTTGTTATGGAAATTTTGATATTTAATATGTTTTTAATAAAAATGGCCAACTTGACATTCAATATTTATTTAATTGCAATATATTCACCCATTCAGAGTTTGAGTAGAAGCTTTACTTGCCACAGCAGATCAATACTGAAGCCTACAAGTCCGCGCTCACACAAAACGCTGGAAGAAACACCTAACGAATAGGTAAATATTTGATTGGTTTTCTCGACTAAGTAACAAGGGCACTAGATGCAAAATTGATGAGTTTGTGAATAAATAACTAGCAAACATAGGCGCTATTTCTATTAAATTATTCGAAGACTAAATGATTTTCTTTTCTCGTATTTTAATAAGACCATTTGTGAATTGATTGTGAAAACCATTGATTTGTGAAATCATATTTGTAATGCTTTTTTTTGTTTTGACATAAAAATAGTAAATGTTTATATTAATTAATTCTA
The DNA here is from genome assembly GCA_022113835.1 of Atopsyche davidsoni. Taxonomy (NCBI): domain Eukaryota; kingdom Metazoa; phylum Arthropoda; class Insecta; order Trichoptera; family Hydrobiosidae; genus Atopsyche; species Atopsyche davidsoni. The sequence goes on from JAILWY010000014.1 coordinate 12,203,271, forward strand.
GATCCAATTATGCTTTGATATGATATGTGGCTTAGTTTTTTAAATCTTCATATCTTGATTGACTCAGATATGTAGTATAGGGAACCCAGTTCTAAGGTTGCTTTTGTCACTCATCAAAGTAGGTATTATTTTTAACTGAGTAATTGAACCGCATTTGTAGCATTACTCTGTAAGATTAATTAATGCCTTTATCGCATTCCTCACGGGATCGTTGTTGTTTTAAGCAACCATCTTAGTAGAATATTATTCCAGCAGATAGTTTCTCATTGTATCACGTTCTTGGGATTTCTCGCGTTCATTTTCTCTTTGTTTCACAATTTTAGCGCTAAGTGACATCTTCATAACTATGCGGACAACAACCATTGACGATCACAACATGAAAACTTATTTACTTTTGGCGTTAAAAGATAATGTGAACGTTACTGATAAAGTTCCTTTATGAAGTTAAAACGAAATTACGGTACAAATTTCTCAATTTACATAGCTTTAAAGACTGTCTCTCAGTCCCGGGTTCGTGTACTTGCACTTCGGTTCCCCAACATCGCCGTGGCATCTAAGTGGCCGTTATTTCTATGCAAGTTCGGTGTGCACTCCGCTAATTGTATGGGCGGCCGCCGGCGCCTCCCTGCAGCGTCGTCTGCCCGGACTATTATAATGTCTCCAGGCACTCGCCGCAAGAAACTCGCCTGGAAGCCGACGAGCTCGCATTGCCGGCGAAAAATCTTTGGAAGTAATTGCTCTTATGGATCAACGCGTCACGATTCATTGGAGATGTACGAAATGTTCAGTTTAGGTTTCTCTTTCCGGATTTCGGAACGGATTTCCACCTGATTTGATTTTACAATCAAGTATTTTTTTATCAGAAAATATTATTGAATTCAAACTGAAAATGTAAATTTTTTTTAAATCGTTTTATTTGAATGCGTCTCTTTTTACGTGGAAATATTAAGCATATACGTTTTAATAATATATACTTTAAGCATTGTATCAAACAGATTTATTTTAACTTTTTATTGAGCACGTTTTTATCTCTGCATTAAGTTTACCTTTTTAATGCAGGAAAAGTCTTAACATTTTTAATTCTGAGACTTCGACTAAAAACGATCGGGATCCACGAAGTCTGGATGAATTTCTAGGTAAGGAAAAATATTTGCATTCATACCAAATAATAATATCGACAGCGCTCTGGAAAGAGGGATACCAGACCCGTTAAACAAAGATCTCGCGTAAGAATATTACTACTTAGTACTTGGGGTTTTGCGCTAAATAAAACAAATTAAATGTTCCGGTCCATGATTACGGTATATTTCGCTAATCTTATTTACCAGTCCCCGGACCCTAACCTATCACAACCCAACCTTCTTTACCTAAACTAATCCGCACACAGTATTTAGTAAAATAATTATTTCACTTTGTTATCTCGGAGGCCGGGTCTCGCGGTCGATCCCCGGGGTATTCTGTGGCAGCGCCATTTATTCCCGGAGTACGCGCCGCGCGCGCGGATAGACATATTCGCACGCTGTTAGCCGTTTACCCAAATAGGCTTTTGTTGATATGCTCCGCCTTGAGGGTTATCGATTTTCCGTTACTACACCTAATTTTCCTTGCTATCGTATTTATGTCATGGCTTTCCTCATATTTCATGCCACTTACCAGGACCGATAACTTTGTGTCGCTTCTGACATAAAATATTAAAAGGTAAATGGAAACGTGTCGTCTTAAAAGCGTTTCACTTAGCTTACTATTTTTTTCTCTTGCCGAGAATGATTACAATTTTTAATCTGGGAATTAAGCCGCGCGTACCATTATTTGGCAATCCGCGTTGGCTATTGTCGACTGACTAATGCGATGAAATATTGTACGAAGCTCAGATTTCGGTCAATTGACAGAGAACACCATCGCGTTATTGCCGGTATAACCAATTACAAAACGGTTAAATATTATGTTTACAGACAGCGAATTCAATTACAGGCGATGCCGAGATAAGTATTGTCGACGAGGCTGACTCCGGCCGCCGTCCCGCTCCCCCGGGAGCGCCTCTCTCGCGCTCTCTCTTGTGCATTACTACATTATAAATACGTCTCGCTGGATGGTAATATAAGTTTCGGCTCGTCTGAGCTCCTCGTATCCCTCGGCGTAAACTTCGGCGAGGATTTTACTGCCTGGAAAAACTTTATCAATGTAGTGTTTTATTAAAATGAGGTACCCGTCACGCGGTGTGTCCTGACTCCTTTCGCTGTGTTTTCGGAACTTAACAAATTTGTCTGAAAACTTTTGAGTTTCTTAATTTTAACTTAGCCTCGTTTCGAATGATTTATCGCTCACTCCGCGTAATTTATCGGTTTATTTGTACGTTTAGCGATTGTTATCCGCGTCTGGTTTCTTGCAGGCATTCCTTGACAATTTATTCTAATGTCGCTTTCTATCGCTTCAATTGCGCGGCCGGCGATGCATATCGACCCGGCGAGCAATCCGATTGTTTGTAAAACACTCCGCGCGAGCCGCCGCCGGAATTCGCCTCGCGAAGCCGATGCTTTATTTACGAACATAAAATTAATTATAACGCTATCGCGATTGCAGCGACATGTTTATATAGACTATTATTCATAACAAAACGTAACGAGCTGTAGTTCATTAAATAAATAACGTTTTTATGCCAGCATTTATTGAATAATCACGCATTATTTAAGACTCCTGTATTCGTTTGATTATAATTTCAATTCAATTTGATTACACACCTACTTCACGTATTAAATTGTTTATATTTTTATTAGAGAAATTGAAAGTGTGATGTAAAATAATATTACTTATACTCTTTTGTTGAATAAATTCACTTTTTTTTTTTCTGTGTTTGTCTTTCTTTTCTTTTTTGTAAAACATATTACATGAATTTAAACAATATACTAACATACTTGTCAAATTGAATCACCTCGAATTTTGTATATTTTGTGTTAGTGATAGGATACTAATGAATGTCGTATATGTATAAATATAATCTTGAATACGATTTATTGGAATTCATACACGCACCCACTGTGTAAGTAGAGTCGAATGAAAAATCAGACGGCGCACTGTGCACCGCTGCACGCGCCGGCGCGGGGTCAGGTCGCTCCCGGGAACTGTCGCCGCCAGCCTCGTAAACTCATGCCGCGAAATTGTTTCTGCTCCTCCGCCCATCTGCCCGTCTGCCCGCGCTCGTATCGTCGCTGATTTATCGGCGGTTGTATTTTAATGCGTCCTCATTGCTGACGACCGGCTGCCTGCCCTCGCTGCGAGCTTGCACCGCGAGCGTGCCGCTACTGTGTAGCAAACGATTATACTTATCGGATTGCCTCGTATTAATCGAAAACGAAACAAAACTCACGTTTCGCGTACTTAAATTTAAATGATTTTTTTGATGTTGCGAGCTCAGATAACACGAACGAGGAGTGTAACCAGAACACTCGGCAAGAATAGGAGCGAGAGAGAAGCAGATAGGGAAGAGCAGAATATCAGTTATTTCCGGGTTTGTAATTCTCTGTAATTTGCCCTATTGTATACAGGGAAATCACAGAGACCCTGTATCATGGCAGTATCGATTCAGGGTTTCCTTCTAGTGGAGGCAGTTTGAAGCTTTACCGTTTTTCAAAAGATTCATGTTTTATACATAAAAAATATGTTGTTTGTTTCGTAAGTGAAAGTTCCATTTTAAAGTAACTAAAAATTGTTTTTTGTTTGTTTGAATGTATTGATGGACGTTAAATATTAAGTATTATATAAAGTCTGATACCATTATATTTGTTTAAACGTTAATGCAATAATCATTGTAGTACTGTCATTGCAACATGTTTATTAATTTATTCACCGCAGATATCATACACCCATTATCGTTGTTAGATCTTAATGTTGACATGTATATACACGCTTGTGATTAGTCTAATAGTAAATTATTATAATCACTGTAATTATACACCTTTTATTTTTATCTAACATTAAAAACGATTAATATAGTTTAATGAACAAGTCTATTGCTTATATTATTTGTAGCATAATTCCTCTTTAATAATTCCTATGTGTATTCCTAATACTTTTTTTTTCTCTATTGTATTTCAGAATGCACCATAGCTTTTTAATTGTGTGTCCACTTGATATTTACTTTTCAAATCGGATTCTAATCCAATTCTAATATCCTTCTTTTTATTTTTATTTTTTTTCTTCGTATTATCTTTAATTTATTTTACTCTTGATTTTTTCTGCAATCTGAATGAAAGATTTCTTTTCCTATTGACCCGTTTGGCAATTGTTGTAGGTCATTACCAACATCGCTCCTAGCGTATCTGCAAGTGTGGGCAGACTATTATTATTCTTTTCTACGATAGTATTATTAAATAATAAACAAACAATTGGTATCTGGCCAATACAAAGCGCCGGTGTAGTGCTATAATCCGATTCTCGGTAATTAATAACAGCTGTTCGCGAAGTACTTGTTAGCCGCTTCTCAGCAGGCCCGAGCAAAGGCCGCGATAACAATTCCCTTTACGAGCCACCTGTCAGCGATCGCTCTGCTCGAGTGCCAATCAATACCACATCGGTACGTCACATTCCTGCGATATCACAGAGTCTACACGCGGTTGTATTACAATTCCCCGCAGACCGCAGAATAATCATTTGATCATTATTAGTGACATGGAATTCGATTCATTTGAATAATACTTACTTCAATTTATGTAAACGATACAAGTACGTTTTCTCTTACGCCTTTACAACCTGCTAACAAGTTGCTGATAAGAAGCTCCGTTACTTTCTATTCGACATATCGTACCGATGTTTCTTTTTTTTAGCTAAGTATTAGGTTCAATGACAATTTTCTGGCATGTCGAAAACTCTTTATAATTTTAAGCAATGTTTCACTTTAATTGACCGCTTTCCCCACGCTACATGTTACTAGTTTTTGAAAAACAAATTTACTTAAGAAAAGTTTACCATTGTGTTTGTCTTGGTTGTTAAAATTCATGTGTTGTCAGCTTTTTAGAAAATAAAAGTGTGCTCATTTTTTAACTCTTGAATTCGCAATGTATTTTTCATTTTGTATAACATTAAATTTTATTTATATTAAAAATAAAATAACCATAGTAATATGTATAGTCAAATATGTAAGTTCCAGGAATATTAGTGAGCATATGACTTTATCGTCTCTATTCTTTTATGCTAATAGTGTATAGAGCTATTAAAATGCCAATGCATTAATTGAGTACGTAGGTCATTTTATTTTTTTAGTTAATTGAATTGCAGTTATAAAAAAACATTGATCGGTCTATGCCTGAGGTGAAATCGCTTACGTCATATATCCACATACAAAGTTATAATATGTGATACAAATACTCGAAGCACTGATTTCAATGTCTTTCCCTAATGTTCGTCATCTCGCTGCTTAAACCCGATTCGCGCCGCGGCTTCCGCAAGTTCACGGCTTGGTCGATTTGATTACTTTTGCACGGTTTTGTGCGAGTTTTTTTTTATTTCCGACTCACATTTGATTACACAATTTTACATAAAATGTACCATTAAAACATCGCTCTAGGCAATAATACAAAACAATGTACTAATAGTATTCTTGATCATTGTAACTACACGTTACAATGGTCGGATCGTCGCACCGCTATCAGCGCGATCGCCTGAAAATTCGCTACACAATTTACGTCGCTTAGAGCTCATTATGAATTCTTGGGTAAGCCAGGGCTAGAGGACCGCGCGGTTAACGTCAAAAAATCATCAATCAAATTAGTTTTTAATTTTCCAAAGACTTGTCTGTTTTTCTCTTCGCAAATTTCTCGCCTATGACTATTGAGTAAATAATCATAGGCCGAATTGACCATTGTCTAACGTTTTAACTCAAGAATTTCAGATTTCAGTGTTCAGAATAAGTAGTCAGATCGGTGCACATATGAAAGCTTTGTAGAGTGGATTGGCTTTCAATATTTTCTGAAGGGGCTGCATCACCCATTGGGTACTTATATATGTATATTTGTATGGAATCCTCTACACTAGGCTGAGTTTTTGCCCGTTTAAAGATACTTTTGCAATTTTATGGTTGGCTACACTCTCAAAACAGTGATATAATATTTTAAATTAGTGTTAATGTTGTCTTGTTCTCTCCTAATGGTTTACTAATTTGTTAGTTTTTCATGTCAATAAAACTTAGTTCTAACGCAAAGAAATCAATATGTTTTCGTTTTGTGCAATGCGTTTTCATAACAGTTAATATCTTGTATCAATCAATAAAACAAACGAAGAATAATACAGCTCTCTACTTGCGCTGTCGCCGGCGGGGGCAGCGTGAACTCTGCTAAGCGCTCATTTCCAAGGTAATACACTCGGTGCAGGATAAGTACGCTGTAGGGCGCTTGTCGGACATGCGCCCGCGGGCCGCTCCGGAGCGCGCGCCTCTGCCCCAATTTCCCCGCCGCCCCTCTCTCCCCCCTCCCCCCCCCTCCCCCCTCTCCCCCCCCGTCTCCCACCCGGCCGGCTATCAGTTTAAACAAATTTCGTGACTGGCTGAAATTAGTTGCTCCACATTTGAGAAGCCGAGCTTTATAACTTTGCGAAATTCTATGTTTTATTCTAATTCCGTAATGTGATTTTATACGAAAACTCTAACCGCGCACGGAATGCCATTGTGGTAAAAGTCATTTTTGTTATTTTCTTCTGGCAGAGCCGCCGCTTTAGATTTTACTTTTGGATGGTTATCGTTTAGTTTGATTCTAAGAAGTCTTAAATATTTTCACCTCTGTGGGGAGTTAATCAACGGCCGATCGTGGAATTAATTATATCTCTTTTTAATTACTGAAGACCGATTGTGCAGCTCGTAACCGAAAATCCCATTAAATCGTTGATTCGATCGGTCACGCTATCGAAGCTGAAGTGAATATCCCAATCAAAATAAATCGTACCTACTTAAGTCTTCATGAGCTCTTCAACATTTGGGAATACGTACTTTTGTGGAATAGTTTTTTAATTCAAAATAAATACGTTTATTCATCTTATTCATGCGCATTTATAATTAAGTCATTATAAGATAACCGTAGGGCGATTTATCACTTATGAATGTGTAAAAGAAATCGATGTTTAAGATTCAATAATTTGTATTTTTTTAAGGTCATTAAAAAATAATATATGCTTTGTTTTAGCCAAACTTATTGCCCAATCGTTATGCATTTTTTATTACATAGTTAATTTAACGATTTTGTCTTGATTAATATACCTAAATAATCATTACTTTTTACTCATATAAAATCAATTATTTAAATGATTATTTCCGGGTAAATGTGGTATTAAAATTGATTGATTGGCAAAAAAATTCAAAATAGCTAAACGGATAAGATAAGATCTTAGATAGCATAACCTTGTTATTACTTTCAATTTAGCAGGAATATTATGCCCCGGAATAAAAATGTACGCACGTATATTTTTAATAAAGACTGCTCCAAAACTATCACAATAAATCTGAGTGAATAATGAAGTCTAAAAAGACACGTGCAATATACTCAACTCGATCACTTTTCTCGTAATACGGTGGCAAGTAGGCGAGTAATGGCCCGCAAGCCGTGGCCGCCGCGCCCGCCTCGCACTCGCTCCGCGCGAACCGTCGCGCTTTCCGTTCCGCTAAGCCCCGCGGTATATTTACCGGAGGACTTTTTGCTCTGCCCTCCCGCCGAGGAGACGCGGTCGATCGACCGTCCTTACCCGATCTTTAAATTATCATTACGGGGCTCCCGCGCGCCTCCGTGCCCGGCGGCCCCCGCGAGGCTCGCCGGGTTCGCTCTTCCTCGGGACTGATGCGGCGGAGTCACGGTAGTGGCCGCGGCCCGCGCTCGCCTAATCTACAAATAATGGACGGCCGTGTCGTGTGGCCCTAAATAAAACTGGTTTCTTCTCGAGATTGTCATCTCGGAGTGGCTTTCTTCGTGAGCTTCGAGCAGATATTGATTATCGTGTTATCAATTTAAACCGCTTCGACATTTAAAAAGTAAATTGATTCTGTCAAAATAACACGCTTTTGTGGATGAGATATGTTTGATGTTTATAAAATGAGCACTTTGTATTTTTTTTTAATTTGGAAAGTTGGATCAATATTCCACCTACATAAAGTTTATTGTACGCCAGAAACTTCTTCAAGGCTTTATTGTACGGCGAGCTTTTTATGGATAAACTTTATAGAAGGGATCGTTTTTCCTAATAATTCTCTTGGTATTTTTATGATTCTATCGGTTTCTAGAGTTATTTTACCGGGCGTTTTGATTATCGGCTAGCATCCATCCACTGAGGTGGCATTGTTTTTTTAAATTATGCCGTATGAATACACATATTTGTATTCTATGTAGTGACGGACGTATATTGTAAGTCACCGGACATGAAGCTGTATCTGCTCTGGAACTGATGCACGTTACCGAATAGTGGTATTTATTATTTTCATTTTTAGCATTTCAGTTGATAAAATATTAACACTGAATTATGCCAAAAAATGGGATAATAATGCATACTGAGAGTGTGACATGAGCTGCTGATTTACTTGGTCTTTTTTTCTAATTTAGCAACTTCAATGCATTTAAACAGCAATATATCATTTAAGCAACCGTCTATTTATAATATGTTTTAAAATATAAATTACCACTGTCGATTTGATTAGTGAAATATGTTAAATCATATATAAGTGACTTTCAATTTAATTACGCATCTGTGTGCCTAACGTCTGTTTAAAAAGTCAGTTCGTAAATCATCGACTATTTTTCCGCCATGCTTCCCGAACTGCTCAATCCGTGGCCGCGGCCCGTGTCGCAGCGAGCCACCGTTGCACCAAAGCAAAGAGGTGCTCCCATAAACAAGTGGCGGTGTTATTCCGAGTGCAATTTGCCGGCAGTCGGAGCCGCCGCCTAATCTGTGTGCCGCCCGTGAGCGCGGGGCTCAGCGCGGCGGCACTGCAGCCGAGCGGATCGATCACCGGCCCACTTCCACGACCACGGGCTCACTTCCTGCTGGGAGCTTTTTTATATCATATCTCTTCCGTTTTTATCACCCACCATTTAAAATTGCCTTTTTACTAATACGCTTCGTGTGATGGTCACATAATGGCGTGTTTGTTAAATTGCGATAAGTCTGCAGAGTGAACTGAACTTCGCGTGGAGTTCGATGTTTTTTTTTTTTATATCTAGAAGGGAAGTTAATATATCTGCATAAATATTGCATACTTTTTATTACTCACACTCACCGAAAAAAAAAATAATAGTGGTTCATGTCGAAAATAATTTGTAGTGCCTTTGAAGCAGTGAACTGTTGCATTATTTTCCATGTTTTATTATAAATCATTACGCATTGGTTACAAGGTACGCTTTAATTTGAGTGGGAATTAATTATTACGTTTCTGAATTTAGAAGCCTGACACTAAACAGATATGAAATTAATTGCCCATTTGAAGCGTCCAAAAATAGGCATTACATATAAAATGAAACAATAGCAAAATTGTTTACATACGACTCAATTTTTTTTTTCAATAAAAGCTCGTATATTATTTACACGTTACTAACAATATTTTGACATATTGCGTTTCTACTTTAAGCCACAGTTTATGTGATTTTTTTTAATTAAAAAAAAAAACACTTTACTTATGTATATGTTATCAAAACTAAAAATAAACTAGTATTATCTTCAATAAAAATTATAAGAAGAGTTGTTATAAAAAATAGAGGTAAACCGCAAGCAAGTGCATTTTTTTAATTTTGTACGTGAACAAAGAAAAAACACATCAGAAATTATATTAACGCATAGAAAGTAAATTGTAACCACACAGTTTACTGTTTACAAATTAAAAGAGAAAAATAGATTACTCTCACGTATCAACAGCTGTAAAAATAGAATGAGAAGATCGATTCAATGACATTCGCTATCTTTGCATATATTCGTTACAGGTCTAAAACACATACAGTAAGCATTTTGGTAAGTACTAAAATCCTCGCTATGTTCACAATGCTTTTCGGACCAAGCATTTACTTGCTAATATTGATTGTCTGTGTTTCTATAGAGAAGATCTTGACACACTCTGTGTTATTTATTTAACCTTACATGTGGAAAAAGGAAAGTGGCCGGCGCCGGAAGCACCGCAGCCGAGCCGATTGTCACTCTCCGCCTTACGTCATCGTTACTTCATCGAGTGCTTAGTGCTGTCATTAGTTTTGTATTCTTGATGTCCAAATAATAATAGAAATTGTCCTCTCTTGAATAAAAATGACATTAATTTTTGTACAATCTATTAGATAAATTAAATTACACGCGTTGAATTTCTTTTCTTGCTTATAGTTTCATGGGTCTAAGAAGTACAATCGAACAACTAGCTTGATTTCATGTATGCAGAATTTAATTTAAGTTTATTTCTATAGATATTTCTTTACGATAGGCGCTAAAAAGTGGAAAAAAAATCAAAGTGGAAAAAATATAATCATTATAACTAATTAAAAACACGACGAAGCAGACATATTTAATGTATACACAGAGATATTTCAGGTTTATACCAGTGTTGCAAATGTTAGGAATCAGGTCCATGGTTAAGATTGTGTGTCAATATTTCGTGCATTTTACAGTTGCTGTGATGTAAGAAAGTGCACGAAGTATACTCAAGAATTATCATCAAGCGCTGAAGATTAATCGGCCGTGACACTCAAAAAATAACATAGCGGATATTTCTTTTTTGGCGGTAAATCTTCTAATAATGAATCTGCAATAATAGCTCCTTGGCCGTAATGAGCCAGCACCAAGGGCATTTCAAAGACTGGGTACCGATAAGTCAGCCTGTCATGTTTGGCGAATGGAGGACATTAGGCTCATATTTGTGTGCCATTGTGCTAATTCGGCGTATGTATCGCCGTACGTAGCGGCCCGCGCGGCGCACGGCGTCCTCGACCCTAATGACGCGCTCTCGCGCCGACACATTACACCGGTCGGCCCACTCTGTCCGCAGAGATCTCGGTTGTCTGGCGGGCCGATAGCGAATCGCCATCAGAAAAGTAATAATCATTATTGTATACGGGAATGAAAATTCTTTTATCGCCGGTACTTACGTAGTCTAGTGGTTTACTTGAACGGAAAAATAAATAACTTGCTTAAATTTATGGTAGCATTACTATGTAAATTTGTTTAAAATATTTCCAACTAAAGATATGTACATACTTGTTTTGAATTCCAAATTATATTTAAACAAAGATAATTTATTTTTATTGATATTTCTAATTGGTTCGCTACGTTAAATTTCTTTTGGCTCAGCTGTGAAGACCGACGGCATAGGACTAAAATCCTTTGAATCGTTCATCAACCTAAATAACAAAATCCAAACTAAAAAATACTGTATTCATTTTAAAGGCCGAAGGTAATTTATACTTTTATCAAATGTATATTAAATGAACTGGAAAATAAATTTCCCCCTCAAGGTTTTTTATCAACTGAAAGAAAAGAATATAAAAAATTGACATCTGTTATTTACTCTTCAAAAATACACCCAGCCTCTGCTCAGTTACATATTTTATTATTTAGTGTGACTGTGCGCCGTAATTTGTTTTGAATTCGCGGTTACTTTTTGAATGTGAATAAATAGCAAGTATTATTAATTGAAATATCCGTACACAAAGCAGTCATGAAACTTTCTCTCACTACGGACAATACGTTTTTAGAGCACTAACTAAATTAGCAATAACACTATACCAAAATTAGTAATAGTCTATTTATTTAGCTTATTATCAGGTTAGTATATTTTGTACCTGATTAAGTTTAATTCTTATTTATTGTAACGTTTTTAGTGAGGGAATATTTTTGACGGTCAACTTTTTAATCGGATTGTATTAAAATACCAAAAATACAGTACTATTTTCAAAGTGAGACTAAATGTTTTTTTGCTTTCATATTTATAGATATTTTGACATAAACTCATTAAAATGTTTTTTTTAAATATTATCAATAAATTTAAGCTTATACTTTTTCCTATTACAGCACTTTATTGCTTTTCATACATTACAAGGAAAACTCTTAAGATTAGTTTAATGTACACAATTATACGGGCTACAGCACGGACAGCGTATGCCGCCATTGTTTAAAATACCAACGGTGCAATGCTGATGAATTTTGTATTGATTGATGCATTCCACAAATGCAGTGCTGTCTGCGGTTTTGCCGTCTAATGGCCGTATTAAGATTTAGTGCCGAACTTCCTGCGGGATGTACGGGTGTCGGATTGTTTCTGTAATTGAATTTCACTCGCAAGGAATCTATATTTGCACGGTTTTGCGCCGCAAGTGCTGTTCCAAAGTCGTCGGTTTTAATGGGGATTGGGTTCGATTCCTGACTCAGCTTATGGAATTAACTGATTGATTTTTTTCTTATCGACTTCACAAAAATAATTTTTATTTAAAAAATATCGATACGTATGACATTTTTTTTCTAAATTAAATATATGGTAACTAGAAAAATCCTTAATAATTCTATTTATTGTTTTTTTCTGGATCGCAGCGGCGATATCTACGTACATACGTATTGGAACAAACACCTCTCCTCTCACATCACCTGGCGGGTGTACCGCTGCTTGTGATGCCCCGCAGTCTCCCGGCGTGTCTTGCATATCCCGCGTCTGTGTCTAGCGTCCCAGCTCAATTCTGAGGTTAACCACTCCCGCCTTTGTGTGGTGCACGCCAGGGCGGCACGAGACATGCTCCGGCCACGGGCGATATTTCTCTCTACAATCTGTGAGCACCGTAAAACACTATTATGTGCTTAAATAAATACGCTATAATGTTATCAGTAAAGTGAAGATTGTATCGTATTTCACTTTTTCTCGTGTAGTAAAATTCGCTGAAAATTTATGCACAAAATACTACCTACACATAGACAATTTGACTTCAATTATTTTTTTTGTTTAAATATATCGCCCATAAATATTTTATATTTATTGAAATATTACTAAAACCTTTGTAATTGAAACATTGAACATATGCGTGTGTCAAAATTGTTAACATCTCTCTCACACACACACACACACACACACACACACACACACACACATATATATATATATATATATATATATATATATATAAAATATATATTACATATGTATGTGTGTGTGTAAATGGTTGAGATGTAGTTACAAAACAATTGGAGAATAAACATATCATTTTGATCCAATAAGCTATCGATACAGTGTTTTGTGATTTCTTTATTCCTACCTTAATTGGTAACTCATTCGTACCCAATATTCAGTAGTGGAAAATAAACAGCTAATTTAAATTTATTTTTTTAGTAGTTTATCAGCGAATAGTTGAAAAACAATTTTCATTTCACCTTTATATCTTTCATTTTTCAAAGAGCTTCTCGTACATGTCCTTATGATTGTTTGAATAATTTTTGCTTTGTCCGCCGGCCCTGCTCGGGCTTCTTTCCAATTTATTCCCGGTCCACGGCGGAGCTCTATCATTCAGTTACAGGATAGAATTTCACGCTTTGCCTACCCCCGGAGTGCGCAGTCCGGGAGAATCCCCGTGGATAATTGGTACCTTAAACATTGAAGTCGTCTCCTCGGAGGCATTCGAACTGTTTATTTTTATCCTCTAGTCAATAGACTCAAACTCGTTCAACAGAAAATACGATTGAGTTCAAATAACTCTTTTGTTCACATATTTTATTTTCTCTTTAATTTTACGCGCCGACTATTTTATTTATTTTAGTCGACTCCTTTATTTTATAGTTTTGAGATGAATATATTTACATTGAATTTATAATCTTTTGATTATAAGAAACGGAGACAGGCCACGATTATTTTTAGTAATGTTAAAATTTAAAGAGGTTTTTACTAATAGGCTAAAAAATACTCTGTTATTTTACTTTCAGTAAATTTAAAGAGAATATTTGCGTCGTTAAAAATATAATAGTAATTCCTTATTTAGCGATCATAATATATAATGTGAAGTGTTAAATATTTGAAAGCGCGACTTACCTGTACAAGCACGTCTCCTTTTTTTAAAGTTTTATTCTGAGCTGTCATCATAGCCTTGTCATTTTCAGGTTTTTTGTTTCTTTTATAGCTTAGCTGCCAATTATGGCTTTATTCAAGATATCCGCATTTTACGTCTCTATATGGTTATTTATTTAACAATATACTTTATGTGTATAATGTACACTTTGAACTCCAAGAAAAAAAATAATAGATGGGAGTTGGGATTCAAATCCACACTTTTCGTGGCCTTCCTATGGATTTTTAGTTATCTGTTGGTTTTTTTCTGTCCAATTTATGTACAACCGGGCTTGTTTTTTTCGCAGAAGTCACGGCAAGACACTTTTACCTGCAATGCAAACTGCACGAAGTATTTCTTACAGTACAAAATGCAGCGCGCCACATTACACAGCGACACTCCGTGCGTTTTGCCGGCTGTAGCATTTGTAAAATTGGATTACGTGCTATTGTGGTTGAACGAACACAAAACGCAAATATTTACATCCAAGCACAGGACATATTTATCAAACAGAACACCGAGTGCGCCGGGAGTCACGTTCGCTCGCGGCGCGGGCCCTCCTCGCCCGGGAAATAATCTCTAAATACATCTCAATTAATGCCGCTCCAGCCTATGTTTAATATTCGATTTAGGTCTGACACGGAAAGGTTTCGCCCCAGATTTACTGCGCCGCTCTCACCACCCTCCAGCGCCTCCCGCGATATCCCCGCTCCGCCGTGTATCTAATAACGCTTGTTGACAATTTGCTTTTGAGATGAACTGCCGACGTACGTTTTGAGAGCCCGCTTGCTTCGGTATAAAATTAATATAATTGAGAGAACTTATAAGATACTTTGTCAATTTCTTTGATAATGAGAATATGTTATGAAATCAGACAGCTGTAATTATATTTAAAACATAGTTTTGTGTCTTCGTGAGTGAAAACGATTAAAAATATTTTTTTACATATATTCTCTACGTTAGCAACATATTATCTGTAAGTTGATTTTCAAAGTTCTATCTTTAATCTAAATCCTTGAAACCATATACATGCACATGAGAATGCTTCAGTTGAAAATCTACTTACAGCGTATTATGTAACCATTTGCTAAACCAGATCCGCGTTAATAGTTGTTTACTGACGAAATTGTCTCGCTTTTTGTTGTATAGTTTTATAGGTATTCAGAGTTTGTACTACATATAAGCGGACCATGGTTTATGTCAAGCCGGTTAAGCGTATGACGTTGCACAATATTGGTAGAAATTTACATTATTATTTTTTTCATGCTGGAAACTATCTGCAAAATTTAGCATCCGCATGACGATATCAACCCCGAATTAGCACATAGCACGCCGCTGCTCAACGGTCGTGGTGTAGCGCAAAAAAGGCGCACCAACCGCACGAGTGTGCTCGCGTAAAGCACGCGGGTCTCGCGTCCCGCTCGGCTGCATCGCCGCGTCCCTCTCTCGCGCGCTGCAGCGTGCACATTTCACTTTCCGCACTCGGCGGAGAAGACTCCGCTCGGTTTCCGAGAACGAGCGCTGGCTACATATTTTTTCCTACCCGGCGCGCTTACGTTGATTTATCTCGCCATTCGTCATCCGCCTTGCTTTTTTGCCGTCGGCCTCGCGGACGTCTCTCGTTTTTAACCATCTAATATCATTTCACGGCCTCGGCGGTGGGGCAGTTGGCGAATCTTTCCGCAGACTGAAGGCTCGCCCAGACCGACGCGACTATGTTCGCAGCGATTGTGTTGTTCTTAATTCTTTGTTTACTCTACAAACAAAAAACATTCGAGCTCAGATAATCGGATCGAATAGTTTTCTACTAACCGGGAGGTCACAAGCGGAAAAGAGATATGTAAGCGAGTAATCACAAAAAACCTGCACCACATACGATTTTTCTCATTTCGTTCTCTGTGTGCCCGGAGACTGTATTTTTAGAGTATTGTTCATGTTTTCACTATGATGTTAAACATATGAATATATTCAGTTGTCTTTTCATTTTATTGTTTTCTTAACTGCCAAAGGCTTCGAGGACTTAATTGTTTAAATATTTTGGAATTATTGTCTCTTACATTTTTGTACAAAGTTTGTTTTTGGTTCTTACGTGTCATATTATTATTTATTGAAAGCAATGGAAAACACTGTTAGCATTACCATTGTATTATTACTAACTAGAGTAGATCTGATTCCACCTTTATCTTCTTCGTTCAAGTTAAGTCCATTCAGCCCAAAAAAGTTCAATTTTTACAATGAATAGAATTATGATAAAATTAACAGGGAAACGGCTTTGAAATGCTAATACGCCGCCGTGCTGGATATATTTTCGATAGCGCATCTCTGCGCCGGTCTGCGCCAACCTTTAGGCGAGATTGAGTTGCGAGGCAGCCGGGCCGGCATGATGGAAGGACCGTTCCGACGCAACGCCGCTGATCTACTATACTTGACCAACTGAAATTTCCAACTGCGTAATTATGACACCTGCAAGACTTTGTTGCGGTTTCGCCGTGGCAATTGGAAGATTTCGCAAAAAAACTACAATTCTATCTTTTAAGTTTGTTTTTTCTTTGTCCGTCGTGTCTGGCGGCTGATGAAGCGTGCTGACTATTCAATTTACATTTCTTCAGTGTAGTTTTTTCTTACGCTTAATTTTATATAGTTTTAATTTTAATCTAGAACTATTTATATTATATATACAGGGGAAATGGTTTTTATAGAGAATTGTCCATGCTGATTATAAAAAGCCACAGCTAAATATTAACCTGTTGAATTTGTGATTATAAGAAAAATAACAAATATTTTTATTGATTGAATGTGAAATAAACACGAAAATGATTTATTGTACACAGCAAATTATCTAAATATCACAATCATAATTATTTATGTTGTGTTAGTAATATTTGAAATGCATGTTGCTTAGATCTTTTAGTATTTTGTGTAATGAATCGCGCTGATAGAGTTGCGCTTAAGGACAGATTGTTTTATTATTTAGTGGAAATAAACAGCTAAATAAGACTGTAAAACCTTATCGATCTATTTACACCCAAGTGCCTAGTCGTTGGTACTAAACACGCCTTTCATCCCTTAAAAAAGCGCAACTATCAGCGACGGGGTGCGCCCGCTCCAGCCCCGGCAGCCGAGGGTGGCTCCTCGCTGAATACAAATCGCCAAGTTACTTTAGCAATTAAGTCCGGGACGGCGCGGAAGGGATGCTAATTAATACTTCAGCCGGCCCTGGCGGGGGGCAGGGTGGTAGGGGGTAGAAAATGGTAGGAGATAATGTTTAAACATGATAAATTATTTCCAAGAGACTTTCCTCAAAGTATTTATTGAAGATTGTACAACATCATACTTTCTCTTAACTAAATTAAAACAATACCCTATATATCTGTAATAAAATTATTAAATATGATACCTTAGTACCATTCATCTTTTAATATGACTTGAATAAATATTATAGTAGTCACAAATAGAAAAATAGATGATCAATTTCAATTGTATTTTTTTTTTTACATGCCAACATTCAATCCAAATTTCACACTGTTATAAACGGTTTTATAGACATATTTTTTTCAATCTGAAACTATTTTTTTGTTTAGAAAACTAAGTTATTTATTATGTTTAGTGTTTTATATACTAATTATATATATAATAACTAAGTTGCTGGCAAATATCAAAGATATTCGTCATATTCTTGTTTCGCTTCTGTCGTAACAATTAATTCTCATTTTCGGAATCCTTAAGAGATTGGGTTAAAATACGACTAATATTTCTTAAATTTGTTAGAATTAGTAATCTTCTCTTTTATCCCACGGCTCTAAATATAATATAAATATTTTTCTTCTCTATTGAGGCATTAGACGCCTGAGATGATAGGCACTCACAGTACCGTTTTCATTCCGCCGACAAATGCGAAAATTCATCATACCCGTCACATCGCAATCGCTCGGGCGTCCAATCAACTGCACTGACGGCTATGGCATTACCTGCCTGTCATCGCCGCATACAATGAGGCCGACTCGCTCAGAGGTGCAGGCGCGGCTCTCGGGACGTGCCCGCCCGCGCGGGTTCTCAACCGATCGTGTTGCATGTATCAAGTGGTCGCGCGGCTCCGGCTCCGGCTCCGGCTTCGGCTCCGGCTCCTTCCGAACTTGGAGTTCTCCTAATTCGAACGGTAGCACTTTGTTGTAAACTAGCGCTCTGTTGTTACGAGCTTTTTTTGGACTTTTGTTTTTTGAAATGCCGCTCCGTGAGAGAGTCCCGGAGCAGTTTTATATTGGTTGGTTGTTACGTTGAAAAACAGATTTAAAACGGTATTAAAACGTTTTTGCGCCGAATTTAAATGAATGACTACATTCTAAATGGTGGTTTGTTAATCTAGCAAGTAAAAAAATTGTTGCTACTTTAATTGTTAGAATGATACCTTTTATCGTTATCAAACAAAACGTCCGTTCTGACACGCTGTGCATTTCTTTTTTTTATCTAAACCTCAACTCCTCGGTATATTATCGTTGTCTCTGCCGCTCATTGCCAAAAAATTGCGCGCCTTATTAATTTTTTAAAATGTTTTGAATGACATGAAAAAAATATTGCTTTACAGTTGTTTCAGCTTGGGCAAGGGAGTGATATTTCTGAAAGCTAATTTTAATCTGTTGTACAAAGCACTTACTCCCCGTTCTGAGTCGAATCAAAATAACAGTCGAGGAGCAACTCCGCGAAACCTGCAGTGCGAGTGTCCCAATTAAAACTGCATACAAACAGATGCCCGGGTGGGTAATTGCGTCACTCGGGCCACCGCGCCGGAGAGGTCCAGGCGGGAAGCGCTGCGCCCCGGTGCGGCCCCGAGTCCACCGCCGCTTCAGTCGCATCACCTGCTGGGCGATGCCATCGAACCAATTAAATTCTTGGCTTTTTGTGCTACAGTATAATTCAATAAAATAATAAGGTACGACTTTTTTTAAGGTATTATTTTTGTTCAAGTTATATATTTTTTAAAATTTTATATTATTCAGTGACCTAAAAACGTTCTCGTTGTTATGAATTATATTGTATATGTGTACATTTTTAACAAAAGAAAATGGCGAAATTATATTGTAATATAGATAAATAATTCAAGGTTCGTGTAATACTACTTATTTAGAGTAAATATAATATAATACAGATTCTGAAAAATGTAAAAATTTACCAATACCTTTCGATAATATACTAAGTAGCTAATATTGGAAATAAGAACTTAAAACGGTTTTTCCAATAACGGATTTCAATATATATTCATGGACGCCATAAAAAACAATTCTTCACAATATTTTTAATATCTCTATTCATTTTATATTTTATTGTTTCTGCTTGCTATATTTTGATTTTATTGGATAATAAATTTGTACTAAAATTTATGATAATATTCGTTTATTTTATTCAGATAAGATAAGACTTCATAATTACTGTAAAATAATACTGTCTCAACTCTAGCACACGACGATCGGTCATCATATTACTTTTGTGATGTGTAATACAATATTTTATCCAACGGACCGCTTCTCACGACTCGGCTCTGCGGAACAAAATTAAACAATTATCAGCTCGCTTATCGCTAACCGTAAACAAACATATCGTATTATTTAAATATAATGATTTTAGGATTTTGTCGGGACCAATTTATGTATACGTGTAATACTAAACATTTGCTATTTAATCTGCCGACAGAGAGTTCCTTTGTCATTCTGCTATAAATAAGCTGTCAGCCGTGATAAGCTTATATGTAATAAATTATATTTTCTGCGTGTAAATAATAAATATTTAAATAGATAACCCTCTTATTAAGAATCATTTACTAAGGCTGATATATGTGAAATGCGGTTGAATAAAATGTTTTTGTTTTTTTTTAATTTTATGATTATTTATTAAATACTAATCAAACAAGCCAAACTCTATTTTTTCTCCAATTGACCCCTCGAACAATATCTTTTTTAACTAAAGGAAGTACATTTTACAGTATAATTAAAAAAAATGTAATTTTAGCTTTTCTTTTTCTATTTTCTCGCATTTATAAAATTTTATTTTATTGAACAATTAATATAGAGTGACAATGTGAGGACCACGACACTCAGCAATGATCAAATTGATTTAAGGAAAAAAAATATTACTAAACAACAAATATTACTTCATGTTAATAGAATAGTAATCCTAAATGAATTATGTCAAGTGTTCACTCAATTTTCTATTAATATTCAATTTGAACGTGCGCTGTTGTCATAGTTAATAAGCTGATAAATCTGAATATTACAAGTGGATTGGATCATTAATTCAATTTCCATTCGCTTACGTACTCGACTTCAAATATGCAAGTAGGCACAACTTTCCGTTGTCGGCGTCCCGGCGCCTGCAGACAGACTCAATTCCATCGAGGGTCATCTCAAGATATATGCCATTTCACGCCAAAGATTAATATTTTTTACGATAAAATCTAATATTTCAATCTAATTAAAAAAATAGCCAATCATTTTACTCGCTTTGTTGAGATATGTTTTTTTAGCCTAATGTAATCTGTTAAGAAAAAAATATTTTGTGTTGCTTTTGAGTTAGTGCAAATTATTTTTTGAGTCTACGTTTGAAGCCCGGGATAATACGACGCAAATCGATTTGATAAGAATATACCTTAGCGTAACATTGTTTTATTGCTGTTAAGTGTCACCCCAAGCGATGCAATAAAATTAAAACTCATCGACTCCCTCAGCTGTCGCCGTGCGGGAGACACCTGTGCCGATCGCCGGCGGTGCTATGGATAATTGCCTGCCTCTTCGCGGCGGTGCTACCGAATAAATACCCCGTGCCAGGTAATCGCCGCTAATTGCAATGATAGCCCTCGGAGCCGCCTCGGCCGAGTCCGACACCTGGACCGACCTCCCTCCTCGCCGACTCGTCTTGTGATTGATTCAGCGGGCGCCCGGCATTTCTCCTCTCTTGTATCAATCAGAGCGGAATTGGTTATGAGAAAACTTAAGCTATTTGTTACGTATATTAGTGTACTTTCGTTCAAGCAATATGATTGACTGATCAGACCTCAATTGAATTTGATTTTAATTAATTAATATAGTATGTATCCCTTTATTGTAATTGTATTTTAAGGAAGATTAATAAGGCAGCTCTTGTTATTTTTATAAGAAATATTTATATTTTATTTGCTATACTACATATGCAATGCAAAATTATCGTATGTGTATAAAGAGTTTTAAGGTGCTTGGAGAAAAATCTTTAATTTTATATTCAAATGTAACACCTTGCATATAATTAAAACATCAAATCTAATAATGTCAACCCAGATCTGCTAATTGGAATAACAAACGAAATAATACACATCTATAAAATTAAGCGTCTTTAACATAATAGATTATTCGAATTAAGTTTTTTTTGTTGATTTAATTATTTGTTTTAAAAATGTAGTCTCAACTTTTCTACATTGGTTTTTATAAATATTCTGTATATTTTTCACATCAGTGTTATTTTTATTCCCGTTTTATGTCTGCATTGATTCACATTCACTACCAATAAAAACAAATTAAGAAAATACCCCGAGGGTTGTCTTCTCCGAGAGGCGTCCTACCATTATCAGATTATCCAACTTTATAACTCAATCAGTGCGCCAATTACATTATTCAGCTGATAAAACATTCACACAAAATCACCGCGCCTTAATGTATCGAAAACCGGGAAGTCCTCGGCAACGCAGTCCGTCGGTTGTCGGTCGGCAAACGGGCGGCGACAGCATGCGGGGGGCCGCCCCGCGCCTCGCGCCCCGCGCCCCGCCTCCGGTGCAGGTAATCCAATCTAAATTGGATGTCGATGGTCCGCGCCCCGCCTGGAAGCTGCCGCACGACACGCGGCCGCAAGTCTCACCAGTTTTTTTGCCCGTGATAAAAAAAAAACCAGACACGATATGTCGAACATGCTCCTGCGATCCGCTGCTCGCTCTCGCAGTTGCCGCGTTGATTGTTTTGTTCCAATTGTGTTTGCACATCGCAATCTAGGCTTGAGAAGAAAAGTGGTATGAAGATTATGCGCGTATTTAAAAAAAAAGTGTTTGGCTTCTAAAACTACAAATACCGTGTGCAAATGCAATAAACTTGTATATATTTACATATTTTGCTAACGTATGAAATGCGTTAGCAAAATAATCGCATGTGGAATTGATAATTATTACATGTGTATATATCACCTGCTTTCCCATGCGTGGATACATCCCTAGGAACTTGTATTACTCACTCGATTTCATTTCATTCTTGTGAATTTTATAGATTATTTATTTTCTTTATGTCTTTACGTTATTATAGTACTTCGGTATTTTTAAAAGCATATCTTCGTCTTGAAGGCAGTCAGGCTGTACTGCGAGCTGCGCCTTCGGACGATGCAGCCCGGGGGAGGGGTGGTCCACCCGAATAAAAGCGAAACGCGGTTTTGTCCGCCATCAGCTGCAGCACCAACAATAACCCGCGCACGAAATAATAGCTTTTTAACGGCACTCTGTCATAGCTGTCATGACTGTAACACGTTCATGTCGGGACTCGTACGCGACGATATTATTTTATAACCAAATGTACATTTAGCATGCTATTGCTGCCTTTAGTAATCCCCGAAGCCATACAAAATTACTAAACGTCACACTATCAACAATGTAGCGATGTTGGTGCCGTGATTTATTCCCCTTTATATTTCCATAAATAAACCAACGAGGTAATGATATTGCCTAAGTGTTTGTATATAATTTATTATTTGTACGGAACGCGACATTGTCATAGTAACTTTCTTATAACATCAGTGTTTATGTAGTGGTCAGTTTCAAAATAATAATGGGGCAACATAAATGGATATTTCCCCCCGGCGACTCTTTTTAAGTTACTATTTATTTTGGTACAAAATTTAGTAGATGCCAAGTTGTGAGGACGTAATTACCACGTAATAACTAAACTAGGTAATTTCAATCTTTAATATATGCACATCAAGTAGACACAACTTGATAGATAGTATGTTTTATAAAGTATTTGTAGTTTAGTGTTCCAGAATAGTTATGATTTCAGGATAGTATCCGTTAATGTGTTTTGGCATATTTGAATAGTTTTAATTATTCTAGAAAATTATATATAAATAAATATATGTTACATACCGATAAATTGTTTTTTTATTGCCAAGTGTATGGGTACTACTAACTTGGTGTTTGGCAAATTGATAGACATTGTTATATCTCAAATCAATAAAACCATTTGACTTTTTCTTATAACTGGGTTTATTTATATATGATGATAGGAGTAGAATTATAATATTGAACATCGTATTTGTAGACAGACAAACGACGGAAGCCAGCAGATGGGTTGATGCTAGCCGGCGAACGTTCCATAAGAGTTTCCGCACGCGAAGTTCGGAAGCAAAGCGTTGTTTAATAGATTCGTGATACATTATTCACGGTGGTGGGTAGAGCCCATCATGTAACGAAAATTTATTACCTACTGCATACTTGATCGACTACGTGTCGGTTTTGATACAGAACAAACAGAAAAAAACGTTTGTTTTCACGAGACACTTCCTGCTTTATAATTGAGTTATATTTGCTTTAAAAATGATTATAAACCAACTTGGGTTAATCTGAACTCACAAAAAAATAAATAAAACAGGCACTATTCGATAGTTTTGCTATCTGCAAGCGTAATTCAATTCACTTGTTAATGTAACTTTAACACGCCAATTATTCACGTTAGAATCTACACCATTTTTAATTAAACCAAACAAATTCCTTTCAAACGCGTCCTAATTGCATCGGGCTGGCGGCATCATCCCCGGTAATATATTCACTTACCCTTATCGCCGCTACCCCCGGCTGTTTTATTCACTCCCACCCTCTGCGCTCGTCGGAATCGATGTTTTCCTTAGCCTGCCCGCAAATAAGAAAGATTTGGCCCGCCGCGCCCCAGTCGGCGCCCCCGCGCCCCAGGTGGTGCCCCCGCCGCCGGTCGTTCGGCACTAGATTGGATTTCGCTTTTGGGTTATTTTCCACTGCGCCCTCCGATAACTCTGACTTGCCCTAATTACACTAAGCTTATTATTTTGTTGTATTATGACTCAATTAAATTAAATTACGAGGGGAACTCGATCGAAATGAATTCATTTTTCCGGTTGACAATGACCACTCAAAGCCGGCAGCAGTTATCGGTGCTTTGAGACTAACCATGATGTTTATTTTGTCCACACCAGTATTCGGATTGCCATAAGCCTGCATTTACTTAATGCATATGTCACAGGAAGATCTGATGATGATACGCCTGGCGTGCAGGATGCTATCTATGTGTGTTTATGTTATCTTCGTCTTCTCCTTTGTCTTCGTGTAATTGGGTTTATAACATTTGAGCTCACTTAAGGATCTAAAATTTAAAGCTTTCTAATAATTGCTATGCTGCCTATGACGTCTCCCCGTTTTGTTTGTACCCTGAACGAAACTAACGCGTAATACTTACCGTTATTCTTCCTAAACCGTCAAATTCTCCCTGGTAATGACAAGTTCTCTGTAAACTTTTGCCTATTGAAAGCCTCTGTGAGCTCCACTTACATCGATACCTTTATGTGTTCACCTTTTGCGGAAGAAGTTGTATTCACCCGCAGGCATAGCGAAAATATTCCCAGTTTCGCCGCACCTCTAAATTGTAATTAATTATCGTCCATATTTTAGAAGGGTCGGGGGAACTGGCTGTGGCAGTCACTCCCTCTGACTGAGTAGATTCGCAATGTACTTAGATATAAGTAAATAAATGACGGACTCATAATTATATTGGATTATTAGTAAGTAGTACTTTACTACACTTGTTACAAATAAGTTTGTGCGGGTTTTAAATATAATTTATATTTAACATAATTTTATATCGAATCAGGTCGAATCATCGAAATATCGAATATATATATTTCAGGTTAAGTATCTTTTCTTTTTTTATGTGCTTAATTTATTGAGTAGACGTTTTATTGATATTATTCATTTATTTTATTTTATTACAAGATATCTAAGTAAACTTTTCAAGTTATTTCAAGAGAAAATCTTTGTGATTCTTATTATTTGAGTATTTAGGTACTTAAATTCAAACCAAATTTATCATTTATAAAATAGCGCTAACCAGAGTTTTTTTTATTATTATTAATATATCACTCTTTAATTTTAATTAGTTTTATAGTAAGTATCCAACAAATAATAATCCAAATTGGAATTTCTTTTTTCTTTAAATAAACAACTAATTCAATGGAGAAACGAACAGGACCGTGTGTATACGGGAGCGCCGCGAGCTGCCGGGAGTCTCGCGCTCGGCTGTTTTAGTTGAGATCCCGCCGATGCGAATATAACGCGCCCAAAGTGGCCAAGAGAAAGAATATCTTAGCCGCGGCGAGCTATTGCACTGACTTAACTTGCCTGCCTGCCTGCCTGATATCCGGTCTCGTCTCCTATCGTGCAAGTAACCTTGGTAATATATGGAGGTTGGATATTTTTTGGAACTCACAAGAGCTCTTACTTTTTTTCAACATGGTTGTAAATAGTGTGTCACACTTTCTACAAGAAAATACCTATATAGAAACATATAAAATAACTTATTTAGCATATGTATTTACTTTTGATACCATGTTGTAATAGCAAAAAACTTTTTTTTATGTTGCGTAAAATCCATTTGTCTTTTTTCTTTATGCGCCGTACCATGAGAACATCTGCGATCATTTTTTTTTATTTGTCGCGGCCTTTGGAATGAGAATACGTTATACGGCTGTAGTGGTTATAGAAAGTATTCGCTTACATCGCATTAAACGCTTTTCTTTCGTCGTTAAACGCGAGAGTGTTAACAAGAGAACTCGTCTTTAAATAATATCGTTAATTAACTTCCAAATCTGATATTATTTAGCACTTTAGTTTAATATTTTTGCAGACATGTTTTGTGAGTCAATATAATTTTCTGGAATGTTCTCTAATGGTTAATCCGCGTAAAAATTGTGAGGTATTTTCGTGAGCGATTAATCCGAAATCGAGGTCGCCCACGCCACACTTATTCGACAAAAGTGAACGCGGGCCATCACAGAGAGAGTGCGGGCGCGCGGCCTTCCCGGCTCATCACTTATACACGACATCTTCCTCCCCCGGTCGCCGACTGTACTTGCCTGTCCGCACTCCGCTCTGAATAAACAAAAATGACATGTGGACAATTACCGGTCAATGATGACGACTGTACCTGACGACTCCCGACGCCCTTCTGAGTCGCTAGTAGAAAAAAAAAACTACAATGTTCTTTATTTTTAATTTACTTTATTTACAATAGTTCTTAGGGCTTTGGTTATAATACGGCATTCGACTATCCCCTGATCATGCGCGCAGGTTATGGGGCTTACAGGGTGTGGCTTATAAGGTGTGGCTTAAGTGGTAGCGTACATGTATTTCTTTATTTTCGTTATGTAGGAAAAAAAAATGTGTAAAACACGCCTGCACCATTTATACTTGTCGCCTTTGAAGTGTAATCATACGTTTTCTTTGTCTTTACATCTTACACTTTCTCTATTGTCGTAGTTTCATAAACTTTTCCAATAACGCCTTCTTTACCTCAAACACAGCCTTCCACCTGTGGCCTATGACTCACGATGTGAAGGTGCTATAGTTCCCCCTTTCGTTAAATTTTAAAGTCGTTATACTTGAATATAAACTTTAAAGTTAAATATACTCTCGTTGTACTTCTGAATTTAGATTTTCAAAATTAATTTGTTTGTTGTGTTGGAAACTTGTTAAGCACTCGAGGAATATGGTGTGGGTTACTTCGAATTTATTTCTTAGCTGTCGTAATGTATGAATATTCACAAACGGTAATATCAGCACGTGTCGAAGATTGAGAGTGTATTTGGGTCAAGGTTGGGAAGCGTCTAGACAGCGAAAATCCTGGAGCTTGTTTTATATAGATTATGATATTATGTAACTTACTGGTAAGGGTATAAAGTAAAAAAAAATCCATTGTTCACGAGAACTTCTTGAGTTTTTTTTATTTACTTTTATTTTGTATGGAAGAACATTTTTGATAAACCAAAAATAAATTATTGCATTATTTAATATCTCGTATCCAAAATATATTTTTATTATCAATTTGGAAATTTGAATAGTTCGTATATATTTGTATCTTGTATTTCAAATGTTTTTAAAATTATAAAATAAATTAAAATTTTAAAAATATATATAAAGTTGATGAAGATTATAATAATAAAATTAGACCATTATTGTGTTCTCATTACCAAACATCACATGTGCAAATAAATTGAAATTTGTAAAGATAATACTTTTGCGGGTTAATATGTTTTAAATTACTTCATTTGAAACAAAGAGCATTTTTTATTATTGGTTGGTAATAATTATTAAGCCATCTCGTATCCACATTGAATGAAAAATTGGACATTCACATATTAAACGTTTCTCTGGTGGTCATTTGTGGGACACCTGTTGCTTTTTTTTTTTTAATCCCTCCAATCTCTTGTGGTTACACTGAAAATATAAAACTATCGACCTGCACCTATTTTAGTTTTATTAAAATGAATGTACTCATTGTGCTTGTTTGTAATGATATTTTATTACATGTTTATAGTTCTTTACAAATACGTTCGTATTTATATATATACGTAATAAATTTTATGTTGAAGTTTTCATATGAGACATCTTCTGTTTTCGAGAGTTATTTATTGTTAACATGGGATAGAGGTTTTCTCAAATAAAGATAAACGAGAAACACATTTCAACCGTGAACTGAGAGACTGAAAGCGACTAAAAAACATCTTTAATCCCTGGCTCTTCGAAATGTTCATCTCTGCGTTATAAAAACAAAACAAAAAATATATGTAAACCGAATTGTCTTGGTCCAGGCCTTAGACAAAAACATTCATTTTCCACTGATATCGCCCTCACATCCTTGAGCGCCCCTCCGGCAGGAGGGTGGGGGCGAAAGGCAGGCCGGGAAGGGGAGGCTCCACGTGCAGAAATCAATAGCCTGCGGGGGGACACTTAGCTTCCGAGGACATCTCCATCTACTCTCATTTTTTGCTCGCCTAACCGACCTTCCGAGATTTACTTCTACCATTGAATACGTTTTTAATATTTATTTGATAAAATTAACTGTTGTAATCGACTTTTTATTTTAGTAATTATTCGTCAAAAACACAGATTCGTCGGCTGCGACACAAAACAATATTTTACGGCCATAGTGAGATGTTCCATATTATGAGTTTCGTATTGATGCGTGATTACTTCTGGGAGTTTCGATGTTTTACTTATCCATTGTAAATACTAATCGACTCGTAGTTCTAAATAATAACGCGTTTGTAGTTTATATATATGTAATACTGATGGGGATAAATACCCCTTGCTCTCAGTGTACTCAGCTCGGCCGTCGCAAATACTCGCAGTTCGCTGCAGGCGTGCGCGCCGCGGCCGCCGCGGGATCAGCCGGGACGCACGCGGGTCAGGCCTCCGCCCAGGCACGTGCTGAATTATTGACCGATATCAAAGTAATACGTGCCCACCTCCTACCCCATTGATCTCAATTTTACTTCTTTCGAAGCAAGTACCGTGTAACTCAAAGCCTCTGTAATTCTTAATTTATTGACGTCATTGTCTCGTCTAAAACTGCTTTGTGTTTTATGGTTTTACTCTTGAATTCCAAAGTTTATTGTATCATTAACTACAAAGCGGATATCATGGTTTTCATCAACCTAGTATCGTAAATTACCGCATAACTTGAGTGATTTATTAATTATTTATGTGATGGAGTCAGTGTTTTAAAAAAAACAATATTTGCTTATTAATTATATAAATTGAACATGAGTTTATTTAAAATAAAATTCTTTAAATTTCATTTTATGTATGGAGAAACATTTAGCTTAACTATTAAAATAGGTAAATGACACTGATACGTGTATTTATTCACTGACGTTAAATTTATTGATATGACTGATTAGTATCCTTTTTTATTGACTTTTTTTTAAATAAACGTGTCATACTTGGAAAAATAATTATTTTTTTATATCTTATGAAATGCATTTGATATATTTTATTTAATGTTTTAAATATTATATAGTTTTAAAAAACTGTTTTTCATTTTGTTTGGGTAAATATTTATAGTATCTCGCTGGTCGGTCAGTATTTTTAGGTTACAATGACCGTGATTTTTATTTAAAAAATAATCTCAAAGTTTGTAAAAACGCGTTGACAATATCCAATTGAAAAGTAAAATGTTGCTTTTATAGCAATTTTATTCCAGACGTTAATTGTACGTTATAAAATTACAAATTACTTTCATTTTATTTGAATCAATCTCGCTTTGAGAACGGTACGTTTATCTCTACAGCAATAATAATCAAATGTATACTTGCAGCTTTTTAATGACTTTTTTATAATTCCTAGGGAGTAAATATAAAGACGCCGTAAATATTTTATCATCGGAATGAGAGGAAATAAACGCTTGCAAATCTCCATTGAGACATTTTTTGAAGCAACTCAGAAGCTATTAAGCACTGCTGATAGTAAAAAGTTCAAATGATTTTTTGTACTCTTTGCATCCACAGCTATAAAATATCGTCGCATTTCGAAAGTGTTCTGATTGCTTTAGTTTTATCACCGCAAATCTAAATGGCGACAGAGTGCAGTTTTTCTCGCCGGTCCGAAGAGTGCGCCCGCCCGGGCTCGCGCTGCAGCTCACCTGTTGCGAGTGTCCTTACTTGTTAATTAGAAGTCCGGCGGCTCGGCCAGCGCGGCAAGCTGTCGCTGATAAGATATCCCACCTATCGCAGATCATCACTCTTCACTCATCACGCGTTACGGCCTTACAGCTTGCAGCTTCACGGTGTCGAGCTATAAACCACATGCTTCAAAATCTCAATTTGTTTTTTTCTTTTCTACTTGGCTTTAATTATCTCAATTAGAGCGAGTGCAGCGAAAATATAATAATTAACTATGTTCTTGTTTGTTTTTTTATTAATATACATTTTTTGTTAATTAATTTAAGTAACACATAAATTTTAATAACTAACTAACATGTATGCCTAAATTATGAAATAATAATGAAAATAAACATAACTGTCAAATGCCACATACATATTTCATACATTTCTATTGCGCTCGTGAATTATGTTTAGTTTAATCAATAATGTTTATAAAATTAATTGCAAATAAATATTATTTTTATTCAATAAATGTGACATATTCTCTTCAGTATTCGTTTTAATTTGTTTAACCGGTTCTTATTTGTTGTATCTTTTTCATACATCATTGTGATGACACTAACCGCCGGTATTACATTTTGTATTCGTCAGCTGTTCATCGCATATCAAGGAACCATCATAAATTTATTTCGTTTTGTGTTTATTAAAAATATGTATAATAAATATTGTTAAAAATCACGATATTAATATGTAATTTATACAAGGTCAACATGTTATCAAATAATCCGATGATTAACCTATAGTATACCGATCAAACATTCAATGTAAACGGAATGCTAATCCAAAACACGTCGTTTCTGATTTGTATGCGCTGAAACAAAACACCGAGAATCACACGCACTGGCGGCCACTGCGCCAGGTTTGGAAACATCACAGCGCTGGGACGCCGGCTCATTGTTCGCGAACAACCATTCATTACCGATCGTTCGTAAACACAGAGTGACGCCCGTAATTGCATGTACTCGCGATAATTGTTAGCGTCTAACGTAACGGTTGTAAAATGATCAGCGAACACGATCGGATGGAATAACATATCACAGATACTCGATGCCCTGTTATCGTTTGCTCATAAATATCAATACTAGTGATGGGCGATTCTTCGCTAGAAATTTAATGGTGTATTTGTTTGAATCGATATTTTGATTTCAGCTTTTTGGAATTTTTTTAAAAACACGAGAATCATATGAAATGTGGAATATGATAATTTATACGGTAAATGTCAATATCCTATTCCTAATTATATAATTTATATAAATCAAGACAAGCAATCCGAACAACAAATATATATTTTGTGTTTTGTGTTAACTGAATATAATTTTTCCCTTGAGAATTGAAATTGTTAAAAAAAAAAAAGTATTTTATTAATTTAATTAATTTATTTGTAAATCTTCATTATTAGTATTTACGGATACATTTAAACTCTTTCACACTTTACTCATCACCGACTTATATGTAATCTGAATCTTTCGTGAATATCTAATCCTATTTTTTGTTTTTTATATTAGAAGTAAACTTTATATATCTAGCCTGTAGTTATCACATGTTACAGTCACAGTTATCGTTGTCACATGTTCTTTCGATTGTCAAAAGTATGATTTATTTATCGGTCATAAGCTAGAATCGAAAATGTTCTATGTTTATAAAACGGTCAAAGGTACCTATCGCGGGAAAATAAATAATCGCTGTCTGATATCGAAGGCGACTTTCCCATCTCTAGCGCAAATGCCTCGCGAAGTATGCCGTATGTCAACACAAGGCGATTAAATAAATATGTACAATATCAAGATTTATTACTTGGCGAAATACCATATCGCGTATCTGGAAATAATCTTTACTTTTTATAGCTCTGCCTTGTATGGACTCTTTTTGTATACTAGGCATTTATTATTCCACAATAAAAATGTGATAGGAGTATCCTTTAAAAATATGCCTCCTTCGATTTACTAATAAAATATTTATCTTCGTGTTTTGCTTACACTTCGTATTTTAAGCTTATAAAAAGAAAAAAAGTCACATTGAAATTCTGAATTTGATTCTGAATATGAAATATTATACGTAATGTATTTTGTTCGGTTTTATATGAGAAGTAATATTGTACACACAGTATGAGAGTATTAGCTTTCACGACATAACTATCTGCCTCACATTTCTCTCTATTTTCTTTCAATATATTTGTTTGCATTCACCATCGACACGATAGCTTCCCGCAGTATCTTCCGAGCAAAATGTTCAACCAATATCGCCGACTGGGAAAACTGCGCATAAATATTCATACGTTTTTTTTTTTTTTTACTTCCAAAGTGAAAATTATTTCAGAAAGATTGCGGTACAACGGTCTCGCTGTCTTTTTTACTGGCCTCAGTTCAATGAATAAATTTACTCATGCAACACCTTTTTTGAAGATAATAATTTTTGTAATGACTTTTATGTGAAAACAAAATTACGGACGAAGTTCACAACGAATGTTTCGACATCTGTGAAGCGCTAGATGTCTAGATTCAAAAACGATATTAAAATATTATTACTAGTAACTTCTAAAATAAATTAATGCTTCTTTAAATGTAGTTATCAAATATACATTACACGCGATCTCACACATCAGCGGTTGTTTTCATACTTTTTTGTTTTATTAAATATTTTCTGTATTCTCGTGTTTGCACAGCTTTAATGTTTTAAAATATTTCAAGCTTAGACTTTTTTTATGAACATTGTAATATATTCTGTTTGTTATTTTATTTCACGTTGAGTTGCTTCTTTTTAAATTGTAAAATATAATTATTATTTGTTACGCTGACGCAACAAATTTTTTACTAGTTATTCTTATTGATTAATTTACCTTTTACAGTTACGTTATAACAACCTCATGTTCTTAAAAATTCTTGAAAATAAGTATTGATTTTCTTTTTATTAGTTATTTTCTTGTAAACCACAAAATAGAAGGAGTCATGTCTCTTTTTTTGGAGACACTTGCTTTATTTGAAACAACCGGTAAACGTCCGTCTGGGCTGCTGTCGTCTGCAGAAAAGTCCCCAATCTCAGCAGACGCCTCGGTTGCAGTCGGGCGATGACTATCCCTCACGTAGCGCCGCGCCCGCCGCGCAGTGGGCCGGGCTCGCGGCTGCAGCTCCCCGCGATCGATGCTCGCCTCTCGACCGCCGCGCCCTGCCAGCCACCCTGTCATTGTTTAAAATCCACCCTTCAATATATACTTCCCATGTGTGCAAACTCATTTTAGAAAAATATATTATATTCTTGTGAAACACGTACTTTCTGCATATGAGGTTTTAGACGACGCAGTGCAATCAATTATGCGAGAGCTCTTGTAATGAGGATTGGTGATATTTTTTTGTCTCCCAACAATCATCAATTCATCAATAATTATAATTTAACTGAAACGATTGACAGTTCTTCGGTGTTCTCGCTGATCGTGCTGAACTGGTGCAAAAGGCATTATTTTGTGTAATTAAACGGGGGATCTCTAACATTAAAGAGATGCCTATCATTTGAAAATACCCGCGGGCTGAGCGAGGGCTCGACTCTTTGCAGTCGAGACAAAGTTATCAGCCGGGTGCTCCCGCCTCCTGGGTTCGGTGACTGGCCGGGCTAACGACCGTCGGCGTTCGCTGTCTCCGCCGCACAATAACTTACGTCATGTGTGCCGCCCGCTGCTGCCCGCTGCTGCCCGCTGCTGCCCGCTGCTGCCCGCTGCTGCCCGCTGCTGCCCGCTGCTGCCCGCTGCCGCTCGCTGCCGCCTGCCGATAAGGGCACGCGCCGTACCTTCCACTTCGCTCTCTCTTGCTTCTCGTGTTGTTTATGATTACACGTTCGTCAACTGAATTATCTCGCTGGATGTGTAATGAGTCCCCAATAGTATTGTGTTATTAGATCTTTAAGAGGCGAAATGCTGTGCGACGAGAATTTCAACATTTTGTAATAAATAATTATTTTAAACGGAGATTGTATCACTTCGCAAATCGTTATAACTGTTTTTTTTAAAATTATAATCTTGGTAAAAAGCTGTTGAGCATTTAAATAAAATTTAGCATTTTTTTAGAAAATATATTCCACTAATACAATTTCTCTAATCTTGTCTTGAAAATAAAGACTCGAAATTAGTTCTTAAAATGATAAATTAAAGTATTACTCAAAAAACGGATTTTATATAATACAATCAAACGATTTCTGTAATAGTAACATTTAAAAATTCTTTTAAATAAATTAAATACAGATTTTTTCATCACACATTAACAGCGTATTCGTTACGTGCTGCTGATATACTCGTGTACCTGCTTTATTTTTCTTTTCCGCTCGAGGGCCCGGGGATGCCGACAATGGAGGTTCATCCAAAGGGCGCGATATTTAAATAGACTGAATTCACAAAATGTTGGATGTATTCTCTTTTTAATAGCCAGCAATAAAAGGAACACCCCCGAGCCGGCGTGCGCTCTTTCGATACTGAATTTAATTAAAATGATATACTCGCAGATGCGAATAGACAATGGCCTTCGAGCTGGAAACGGCCATCCGCGGCCGCGAGATAACAATGCTCCCCGTCACTTTATTTTTTATTGCCAAGTGCAATGTTCGCCTTCCTGCCGCGCGTGCACTCCTATCGGATAGTACTGCAGTGCGGCTCCGAGACATGCCCTCGCTGCGTATTTACATTTTTATCAAATATTAAATTTCTCCGGCACTGAAGTTAATCGTGCTGATAGAAAAATGAAAGTTTGAAATTTATTTGCCTCAAATCGATTTTTTTTTTTTTAATTTCTTTCTTTGTTTTGAGTTTTTTAATCGTCTAGTGAAGTATTTTGCAATGCATGCGCAGTTAATAGTTAGATGAAACGGAAATTGAAAAAAAAAATTTATTAACATATTTCTGATTTAAAGCTTATGCGTTTAGATCAATAAGCAAATATGCAGACTATAAATATGTAATTATTAGTGGTCTCCTAAACTTTTATTGTATATTTTATTAAAGCTATTTTAGATCACTAGTTCTTGAAAAATATATATATACAATAATAAAATAGATGAATTGTGTATAAACATATTATAGGGACTACGATTAAGGATAGCTTTAATAATATATATTAATATTGATAAGAGTTATTATAAATGAAATTGAATAATGTATGAATTAAATGTCTATATGATAAGAAAATATGTTTGTTTAATGTTATCGGTTCCATTCTTTGATATAAATCACTTAAAATTATAATGATATCTCATATCAAGATAATCGCCTAGTACCGTTTGCCTTGAGTTAAAATGTATGAAAGAATAAAAATATTTTTGCCTCAGGCGGATTTCATATTTTTAAATGCTTGTAATCGATAAAAATAAAAATAATTAAAAACTTACAAAAATATAATGTAGAATGCAGTTAACGATTATTTGATTTCTACGAGGGTTTAGGAAATCTTTCAGTACTTGTTGAACTTTCAGAATATCGTGTCGGTCTTTTTATAGTAAACAGCTTTAAATTTAACTTTTGCATACTTCGGTGTGTATGAGATGGACCGACTGACAGGTACTGCTCGATTAATATACGTCTCCCGCTAGTTGCGATATATAATTTAAACACCATAAATATTTTTTATAATACTTATTCCAAGCGTCATCGCCTAAATTAATACAAGCGTGCCTTGATTTGGTCGCTACATCTCAACCATTTATACACACACATACATATGTGTATATATATATATATATATATAAAATAACATTTTATATATGTATATATATATATATTTATATATATATATATATATATATATATATATATATATATATAAATATTTTATATGTATATATATATACATATATAAAATTTTATACACACGAACGTTTTCGTTTTTTTAAATGGCTTATAATTTTATTTGATCAATATCTAATAATATATTTACAAAGCCTTGAGCTGTCTCCGCTCTTTGTAAGCGTGTACAAGAAAAAACTGTTCAATTCAAAATTTACATAAACTTCGTGAAAAATATATCCCGGTAAGCTGTTAAGGCACGTAATTCGTAGGGTGTAGGTATTAATTACGTAATGGATTATAATTGGGTGTTATCGTCAGTGGTTCTCGTATGGTAAT
The DNA here is from genome assembly GCA_022113835.1 of Atopsyche davidsoni. Classification (NCBI taxonomy): domain Eukaryota; kingdom Metazoa; phylum Arthropoda; class Insecta; order Trichoptera; family Hydrobiosidae; genus Atopsyche; species Atopsyche davidsoni. The sequence goes on from JAILWY010000014.1 coordinate 12,239,130, forward strand.
CGCACCGAGAACGTTCGCCGGGAAATAATAGCTCATGCATCCGCAAAGGCCCCCGTATGGCCGGACAATAAACCCGTAACCCTGTATCGCACACACGCCGGGTGCGCTCTTCCTTGTGGGCTGATTCCCTGCGCAGTTCATCAAGTCGTGTTTTTAAAGCACTATTGAAATTTATGCCATTTTACTTGCTAGTTATTCCGCTTCAAGGGATAATGTATAAGTTATTGTTAAAATAACCATTAAGTTTGCTTGTGTGCATTTTATTTTTTGTGTAATAATTTCAAGTAGTTGTTAGATTTTCTTTATATTTATTGATTTTTTATCAATACAATTATTGTCACATTATGTGCAATTTCCACAAGTCCTTGAACTCCATACTTAAGTAATATTTGTCAAAATCATCAATAATTGTATAGACAATTTAAAATTTCAATGATGCGGCCGTGCACTGTGTTCGCCATGTTTTCCCAGAACCCCGTGACTATTAAACAACGACGCCAATCAGTCGACCACGAAGCGGTCCAAGTGTTGCACGTACGTTGAACACAGCTGCATCGATCTATCAAAACAGACAGCTTCTTGACATATTAAACCAACTGTAAAAGAAATCACTTAAAGCTGTGCTAGGTGAAGTCTCTCTGTCCCGGTTAAATAACGTTTTATGATTGGCAAATACCTCGTAGTCAATGACTCCATTAATAAATAAATAAGATATATAATAACGAAAACGGACGTGATGGATTATTTTGTAAATATAAAGTATTTTTATCATATAAAAATTCGGGATAGTACATATATCTGGGATTTACGGACGAGGTATAATTGATAGTCATAGAGTTTTATATAGTATAGTAATAACACAGTGCAAATGCGCCGATTCGCCAGGTCAAGTTTCCCGTGCAAGCACCGAAGCGGGGCTCGCCGGGCCGGCCGCTCCGCTGCAGAGTGGCTACTAGCGCCGCGCGCTGCCGCTCTGCAAATATCGCGAGGGTTTTCTTTACCGCGAGGGAATATTTCAGTGTTTATTTATATAATAATGCAAACGTGAAGCGCGCTTTGTGAACGGCTCGATATGCTGTACGAGAATTCCCCGCTTCGTAAATATCAGCCGGACATAACGAGCGTCCTGCAATTTGACTGCCTTAATTTTGAATTTCTTATGCTAATAATGTAATTATCTTTAAAATTAAATAAACATATATTTCTTATTTATTTATATATTTAAAATATTATCAGGCATAGAAATTCGCTCTATAATGGGAGTATTTTTTAAATTATGTTTTACAGTATAGCTGATTGGGTCCTTTTTATTTTTTCCAGGTAAGAATCGGCTATCCATTAGCAGGGCGGGCCATCCGGTTGCTTGGGAACGTAAGTTTTTGCACGCAGTTAATAAATCACTCCCGGTAAGGCTGCTTACAGCTTAATTGAACGCACAAGAGAGTGCGCCGCGTTTGACGTATCGCCTCGATCCGGGCTCGAGCAGCTGGCCCGAGTGACAGCTGTCAAAGCCGCCTCGCGCGCCCGACTTCATTTGTCACTCGGTCCTCATGCACGCGCGTAAATCTATTAACTAATAAATATCTACATACTATTTATTGTTCCTAGCATGTCGCGTGTATTTCATCCAACGTGTTTGTTTTTGTTGTGGCATAATAATTATGATATTATATAAAAGTACACAAGTGTTTTCTACATTTCATGTTTTATTTTATAAACATGGGTAAACATGTAAACAACACTTCGTGAAACAACAAACGTCTGATGTCACATGTAAACAACAAACGTCTGATTTCGTTTTTTTTTTTTTTTTTTTAAATATATTATGGAGGTTGTGTCGAAAAGCCTATATTCGATCGTGTAAAGAAATCAATAATTTTAATAAAAAATCATTAAAAATATTTTATAATTCAGCGTTAAATGTATTCGCGCTATGTATAAACTAATTAAAAGCAGCAACAATACACTAAAGCAGTTAACTCGTTGAATGGAATTTCTCTGTGTTTATTGAAACACCTTTAAACTTCGTTTCTACGAAAAACTCCGTCCGGAAAGTTTTGTTATCAGATTGCGGGCTTTCTCGGAGTAACGCTTTTTTCGCTTCCCTGGCAAATTTAATAATTTGCGGGGTTCGCATAACAAACTCCGCTTTATTTACATCTCGGCTCCTTTTGAGCGATTCTCCGTTATTGTTTATCCCAACTTCTCCTGAAAATTATGCGCTCCACACTGTGACCCATTTACCGACGAACGACTATCGATTCGTTATTAAAATATTGTTCTTAAAAATATTTTCATTTCTAATAATTTAATAATTATTACATGTTATGTTAATTATTTAAATTACAACATAAAATTTTCTTCAATGGCACCAGTCATGTCAGCCAGTGTCCCCTCTTGTACCCACAGCTTGCGTTCAGTTGAACTGTGAAGATTCGGACGTGAATTTTTCTTCTGGTTTTTTTTCCTCTTGCAGACACTAGTAGGTTTTTCTTGAGATTAACGTTTATCCGATATTGGACTTGGTGTTTAAGGTAGATTTGGAATTTTAAATCGATTTCCATTAAATTTATTATTAATGGAACTGGTATTTATTTTGTAATACTCCATTTTATAACAATAAAATAAAACCAAATGGTTTTGGAGACTACGTTTATTTTGCTTATAGCGAGAGCTCTTTCGCCGAACACGGCATCTTCAAGACTGATTCTATATAGAAAACACGAGTTTATACATAACAAAATCAACAAATTTACATGAGTCATAGATATTACAAATTTATGTGGAAAAAATTGCTTCTATTGGGTGCTGTGAAACCCCATTAAAATGACATTAACAGCAATAATTTTAATACTAAGTACTTAAATAAACTATTTTATGATGATTCCTGGCTGTCCTGGCCGCCACCTGAAAGCAATTAGTTTGGAAGCAGAATCACATTGTATTTTTAAAAATATTAAGAAGGGGAGAATTATGGTTGTTAAGTTGTTCATTGATCAAAGGGAATTCTAGATTTTGGTGCTTAATTATTTCTAATTGCTCCAAAATATTAAGTCTATAGCCTTTATTGGAAACATGAAGGAGACTTGGCTTATTATCAACATTTAACTTATGTTTACTGTCATTAAGATGTATTGCAAATTGTGAATCTAATTTATTATTTTTAAAAGAAGCCAGATGCTCTTTGTATCTTGTTGCAAAACTACGACCTGTTTGACCAATGTACATAGCTTTGCAGTCATCACACGTTAATTTGTAGACTCCACTCTTTTGGAAGGCATCAACTTTGTCCTTACTGTTTTTTAAAAGTATTCCTAAGTTGCTTCTATTCTTAAAGGCCATTTTAAATTCTGGTAATTGTTTGCAAATATCAAGTGAGATTTGACCAAAATATTCAATGCATCTAAACGGCTTCTCTTCATCGCTACGGCTAACAGGGTATATCTGAATAGAGTTTTTTACATGTGATTTTTTAATAAGGATTTTATCAATAATATTATTTGGGTAATATTCATGATAAAACTTCATGTTTCCAATAAAGGCTATAGACTTAATATTTTGGAGCAATTAGAAATAATTAAGCACCAAAATCTAGAATTCCCTTTGATCAATGAACAACTTAACAACCATAATTCTCCCCTTCTTAATATTTTTAAAAATACAATGTGATTCTGCTTCCAAACTAATTGCTTTCAGGTGGCGGCCAGGACAGCCAGGAATCATCATAAAATAGTTTATTTAAGTACTTAGTATTAAAATTATTGCTGTTAATGTCATTTTAATGGGGTTTCACAGCACCCAATAGAAGCAATTTTTTCCACATAAATTTGTAATATCTATGACTCATGTAAATTTGTTGATTTTGTTATGTATAAACTCGTGTTTTCTATATAGAATCAGTCTTGAAGATGCCGTGTTCGGCGAAAGAGCTCTCGCTATAAGCAAAATAAACGTAGTCTCCAAAACCATTTGGTTTTATTTTATTGTTATTAAATTTATTAATCATTTTATTTTCTTTAAGACAAAAATAAAGCATCCAATAAAACTAAACTTGTAATTTTAATAACTAATGTTGTCATAATCTGCTGACATCACACTTTGAGGGTTCAATTGTTTATTTTGTTATGATAAATTAGCTTTATTTATAAATTAAAATAAATTACATCCATTGAGATAAAAGAATAAATCGATTTATTAACCCGAACAAAGCTTTTATATATTGATTTTATAACACGACTAATATAGACAGACCTGACAAAAATTTTCAAATGCTGCGAGCACACTTCCGTGTCATATACTCGGCTGTATATATTCCGTACAGGATATCATGGAATTGAATATAGGATATGGAAATGCGATTAGCTGCATGCGCGGCGTCACCCTGCAGCAGCATGTCAGGTGAAATCTAATTAGCAAATTACAAAGACAAGAACGCGGTGTCCGATCCGGCCACTTCGCACTCCGTCACGGGCGTTGACGTCGCACGCGAACCTTTGGTAGCGGAGGGCTGCACGATGACGTCACGGCCGGGCCACGTCGAGCCTCTGATGGGAAATCAATCCAGTGCGGCCGCCCACCAATTTCGAGCTACTTCGCCGTGTTAGCTGCAATGTGGTGTACTTGCACAACGCAAAGGGTGTTTCCCGATTGGGCGTGCTTGGGCCAGGTTGCAATGTGTGCTTTAGACAAGCTTAATGTGATGTGAGACAGATTTTTACTGATCGTTTTTGTAGAGTAAAGAAGAATTAAATAATTGTATTTCAGTACAAGAGTTAAAAGTTCTCTTCTTATTTTTAGATGCAATTACTTTCAAAAATAATTTATTTTTTAATGATCTGGAAGTAATCGTTTGAATTATAGTAATATTAACATATATGTGTTCTGATGCTTAAAGATCTAAGTATCTTGTCTATAAAAAAAGTTAATAAGGCCTTGACACACGATTGCATCTTTCATCTTCCTGTTTGAAAAAAATGTTTCTAATGTTAACAATTATATTATTTGACTTATATTACTTATACGATAAAGCATAACCATAAAAGTTCAAGGATCATGAAATAATTCACTTATTATTATATATATTAATTAAACTTATATATGATATTACATTATACTAATACATGTTTCTATGAGATAAAAGAAAAAATCACTGCCCTAAGTGAAAATCAATCATAACTCTATCAAACGCCAAAATAACCATATAATAATATTTGCAAAAAAGCAATCGAGATAGCAAAAAAATAAACGAGTATTTTGCACGACGATAAGTCACTCCATCGACTCCGCACATGTCACTCAACATAAATCGCGATTAATTAACTCGAATACCGATCGAGTATATAAATAATAAAATAAAAATAAAAAAACACGAAAAGTGAGCCCTGCATCCGGCGGTCCGGACGACTGTGCGGTTCGGGTCGGTGTGGTTGGCGCATGTATTGATTAAACCATCCTGTGTATTATTAAGCCGGAACTCCCGTGGGTGCAGTCGAGCCCGTATTTATTTTACATCTCGATAATCGTGTCGTTTAAAATTAAAAGCTGCACAGTGGTTTATATTTTTTCTTTGATTTGATAACTAATTTATTTTTAAGCTAAATCAACTGTTGATATATTTCAATGCTATGTAAATTATTATAAAAAATCAAATAAACAAACAAAAAATTGTCTGACCGTGGTCATGATTCTATGATAAGTTTATATATCCAATAATTTTAACGTTTATCCTATATATATGAAGATATATAAATTTTTGTTATAAATATTAGGAATAACATTAAGGGTTTTTTTTTGTTATATTTCTAGTATTCTAATTAATTAATAAAATTGAAACATTCAATGTATACATCAAACGGAAAAGATTATTTATTCACATTAATATTTGTATATTTATAATTCAATTTTTTTTTAAATTTCACAAAGCTTAGGAAAATTTATCAAGATTGTAATTTTAAAATATCACCACTCGGTGTGGGCCAGGACCACAGTGCGCTGAATAAAATACTGTTTGTACGTACGCCTGGTTGGCACTTTGCACTGCAATTTGATACGTTTAGGAGTTCTTGTGGTATTTTTTTTGACTGATTGGTATCGCCGAGTGACTCGAATAAATAATCAAATACTTAGTTCTTAATCAGCGCTGATGTGAAGTGTATTAATCAATCACTCGTTTTAACAAGTAAATACCGCCCAGCCAAACGCTTTATTTGGGTTCGTTGGTTCGAGCTTTTAAATTAACAGTTTTTTTCATCATCCGCTTCCTTTTGATTTGAAGCATTACCACTTAACATTGTTATGTAAAATACTTAATTTATCTTTATTTCTTTTTATACCTTTTGAAATGCATGCGTTACTTATTGCATACATAATATGCTATTTTGTATTTTGGGTCATGTTGATATGTCTTCTATTTTATATTTTGTGCTTATTTTAATAATATCTTCATAAAGATTTGATATATACCAGTAATAAACTGCGACAAGTTAGTAATCGAGCGTTACACTCCGAATGCGGTCGTTTCGTAATTATGGCATTTAAAAAATCACATTTTGGTATTCACAAAATAAAGTTCTCGCTAGAGATTTAATCATTTTTTTGACACATATTTCGTGCAAGATTAACTGTCTTAATGGCACATATCAAACGGAAGATGCAAGATTGAATGGTTTTTTACTTTTTATTATTTTTTATAGAAAGTTTTATAATTTTTTTGCTTAACCTATTTTAACCGTATTTCTCACATGTCACTGCCTTTAAATAATTTTAAATGAAACATCCGCCTTCGTTACCTTGTTGCTAAGTAGCCTCTTCGCTTAAATTAAAATGAACCGAGCTCTTTTCTGGCGGAAACCTTTTGTCTGCAGAGTCGGTCGGGTCTCGATTTCAAATCTGCTCCATCACTGCGGCCACCGAGCATTCCACCGGACGAGATCATCCCCACCGGAGACTACCTGAGGCTGCCTGCCCGGATTATCCCACCGTCGGAAGACTACCTGTACTCGGCAACTGCACTGACCACCGGCATATACATTGCTAAGCATTTGTGTAACCAACAGTGGTTATATTTAAAATAAACCTATGTTACCAGAAACCAGTAACCGAAAAAATAAGTTTATAAATTAAAATCTCACTGGATACAGTTCATATTTTACCATCAAATTTAGATGGATTCGTGAATTTATTATCTAATAACATTTTATCAAGCAGTGTAATATTTGTTTTCTTAAGTCCGGACAGTAAATTCCTTTCTAAATACTTGTTCGAGCAAATAGTTGGCATACTCTTGAATAGGAATTTCAGCGAGTTTGCGAACACTTTTATGACGAAGAAATACCTGGAAGATGTTTTTTATTAAATTTATTTTTACAATTGTGACATTCAATTCAAGTCTTGCAATATAATTCTTATTTTGTTGTAAAAATAATTTAAATTTGTATTTTTTTACTTTGTCAGCATTTTACAATATAATTTTATGAGCTCACTTTCACTTTATAATTAAAGTTTGAAATCGTTTGTTTGTGTGTCAAATTCTAAAGCTACTCATTAAAAACTTAAAAAAAAACTTTTATCTGAATTTATAACCTGCTGAGCTTCTACATCTGGTGGAAGCTGCTGAACTTTTTATAATAAAGCCATGGGCCGAAGATTCCATTCTAGTATTTCTTGTTTTGCGATTCTTTAAAACTTTTTTTTACTTTTATATTTCATTCTTCAGCTTGAATACGGTTAAAAAAGTCGGTCTTTGAACTCTCCAAAAGTTTCAGGTATTTTCGGTTCTCCGGGCGGAATTATTCGGAGGTACGGAAATGAGTTGCATTCCATCGCAGTGAATCTCGGAGCATCTGCAAACTGTTATTACAATTCTAATGACTGGAGAACGTTGAACTTCCTGCTAGATTTATCTTTTAATTATAACTTCAAATATACTTTCTCCTATTAGAAACTATAATCTTACTTGTACATCGAAACCATAAATAAAGAGATTTATGTGTACCCCGTTAATTTTTTAAATTTTTTATTTCAATACAAACTAGTTAAAGTAATAATAAAAGTATAATTAGATATGGTAATCTAATGATCCATGCTTTTATCATAATGTTCGATTGTTCTGATTGATATATTCTAAAGAGGTATTGGTAAATGTGAGCGAGATAAGGCAAACAAACTTCGTTTGATAATGCCAACGTGAATAGCTGGCGAAACCGGTCACCAATATAATAAAATGTGGGAAAATCATTAAAGTATGTTATTTCAAATATTGAAATGGAATTCCATCAAGTAATTTCTGTCGTATAGTAAATATTGAACATAAATCAGATAATTTTATATAACTACCTTTACCACTTTTCATGTCATCTGACTCAAATACGGTATGTTTTTACAAAAATACTTTTTTATTTTCATAACATTGCTACAGCATATTGGAAGTAAATTTTTGAGCAGGGGTACCCAACTTATTTTGCAATTTGCTACACGTTGCGGCTTAGCTTTAATGGTCCTGACATATTGGTGTTTTTCTTTTGTCAGATTTAAAATATGCAAATGCTTGTCCCGCGATAGGAGCGAAAGAAGAAGAGGGTAAATTTAGGGCTAACTGATACGAGAAAGATGATTATTTTGGGCTGGTCAGCCTAGCAGAAAATAATTCATTATGTTCCATTTAAATTCACAAAAAGGGCTATCGAATAATATAACATGACGATACGCATGTTTTAACGATTCAAATCAATATGAAATTTTGATAAATTTTAGGCCAAAACCCCCAGAATATAAACGAAAAAGTAGAAAATCAAATCACCATATTTTTATTTGTATTAAAGACACTCAGGGCGTTCTTCCATATCGAACCGGCAAGCTGACAATATTATTCAATTTGCAAAAATTCGAAACGAATTATACGAGCATGAAGTCCGTCCATATTCCGCATTACCACCGATTGAAATTCAGACGGACCGAACAAAGAAGGACCCGGCGGCGCTCACACGCGATAATGCCCTCGCTTATCGGGGGACCGGGCAAATCGTACCTAATCACCTACTTTCCGATTTATTTAATAGATTCGGGGGTCGGGCGGACCCTCGTCACCCCTCCCGCGCCAAACCGCGCGGAGGCAAATTGCTGAAAAGAAGACGTGACTGCAGCGCCTGCCGCTTGTCCTTTTCCCCTGCCCGAGTGGTATTCCAGCAAATTACACTCTAACTCGACCTGAGTTATGGCGTTCTTCGTCCAGCAGTTTATTCTGTGTTATAAACTGCACGCCCTATGTGCAATACCGTAAAACGCTCAGTATAATATTTCAATTCATACTTTGTTATTCCACTTTATTTTTGAATGACTATTCATTCAATTGTAATAAAAAATATGCTAATTTTTCCATTTCGCTATTGCATTCGGTATTTACGTTAGATTTATATCGCTTCAAAATACCTGTATTTCTCTGGTTATATTCAACTAAGATAAAATGTAAATTTCGATTTGAGACCAAAGTATTAAAGAAGGTTATTAAGGATTGTTTTTGAGGATGGTGATAATATTCTTTCTTTATTCTTCCATATTATAATGACGTGGTATGTTGCATCTAAAAATGTGATTTACATTTATAAAATACTTATAAAATTCTTCAGAATTATTTCATTTGGATTAAATTCTACAATTTATGCAACAATGATATATGGGCTCTGATATTAAATTTCAAAAAAAGATGTTCCAGATTAAAAGAGCTCATTATGTACTTATTTCATTATTCTGGGGCAGTAATGTACTCCGGATAACCATGTTTCTCCAGCAACCAAGTCTCTTAGTTGTTTTAGTTCTTGAGGAATTAACAGCCTCCTAAATGAACTCACGTGATCTATCTGTCTTTAAATTGTCAGTCTTTCTTATCCTTGGGTATTTCTTAAGACTACTGTCTGCTCCTAAAGTAATGCATGCTTAATCAAGGACTCTTGCGAATAGAATTCCTACAAATATGAGTTATGCTTGGTTAGTTTTTTGTATTTAAGGTTTGATTGGAACATTATTAATCAAAATACCAGGTGTACTTGTAATTAATTTCCGGTTTTTTTGTAAATAAAACACAATATTGCAAGAGAAGTGTTAAAGATATTTTATTCAAAATATTTTCCATCGTTTTCTATATATTTTTTCCACTTTTCCGGTAATTTGTGGATACCACGCCAATAGAATTGACTGTCTTTGGTGGTGAACCACTCGGTGAGCCAATTTCGAAAATTTTCATAAGAATCGAAGCGCTGCTCAGAAAGTGCGTGGCCCAGCGAAGCAAAGAGGTAGTAGTCCGATGGGGCCAAGTCTGGTGAGTAAGCCGCATGATCAAGCATTTCCCACTGGAGTTGTTCCAGCGTGTCGCGAACGTGTTTCGACTTATGCGATGGTGCATTGTCATGGAGCAAAATCACCTGCTTCTGTCTTTCTTTATATTCTGGTCGGTTTTCCGCAATTGCTCGGCTCAAATCTTTGATTTGTTGTTCGTAGCGAACGGCGTTCGCAGTTTCACCAGGTTTCAGCAGTTCAAAGTAGATAACACCGGTGTGGTCCCACCACACACACAGCATGGCCTTCCGACTGAAACGATTTGGCCGTGCCGTCGATGTCGATGCTTCACCTGGACTCACCCACGATTTTTTGCGGTTAGGGTTCTCTAAAAAAATCCATTTTTCATCGCCAGGAACAATACGATGCAGAAAAGACTTTCTTTTGTATCGTTGAAGCAGCATTTCACATGTCACTTTTCGATTTTCCATTTGTCTCTCGGTCAGTTCATGCGACACCCCCTTTCCGCACTTCTGAATTTTTCCCATGGCTCGCAGACGTTTGGAGATTGCTTGCTGTTGAACTCCCAGCGCTTCTGCAAGCTGTCGTTGCGTTTGCGTATCGTCTTCATCCAATACGCTTGCAATTCGACGTCATCAAACGATTTTCGCTTTCCGGAGCATGCGACGTCGTTCAGGTCGAAATCTCCATTTCTGAATTGTCGAAACCACGTTTCACATGTTCGAAGTGTTAAAGCATGATTGCCATAAACTTCCACAAGCGCACGGTGGCTCTCGGACACTTTTTTCCATGAAAAGCAATGCATGGCGCATATGTTCAAAATTCGGTACGAATGCAGACATCTTTGACACGCAATAAAAACCTTCTAAAATATTTTTTTAGGAAAACGTCAACGCCGTTTAGACACTCGATAACTACTTAACAAAATGACATATAAGTGCTACCAACAGCAAAGCAAAATACAGAACACCATCTATCGAAAAAAACCGGAAATTAATTAGGAGTACACCTGGTATAATAAGAGGCGCGAAGAATAATTTCTGTATTTTTAATATTTGTTTTAGTGTTTTTAGCACAAACCATAAAAATTCATTCATTTTTTAATAAATTTACTCTCTATAAACGTGTAAAATTTACTTTATTTAGCAAAGTTTTTATAAAATACGAACATTAATACGAACTTGTTGGATGTCTTTTCTGTATCATACTTTTCTTTTCTGTAAGTATGGCCAAGAATGTGTTGAGCTAGTTTTAAAAAAAGTATGAAGAAATATTATTTGATCGTATTGTTCGTTGATTCACACTCTATAAAAGCAGGAGTAGTACGGCTATAAAAAATGCCATAAACCTCGTAGAAAATAAAAATCATTGTACGAGAATCAATACATATAACAGAGCGTACGTAGCGAGTAATTAAGCCGCGATGGAATGGTACATTTCTTTATTACGGTCAGTTAACAGCTTTCTTATTTTGTTTCGTGAGCGCGCGGGGGCCGCGCCGCGATTGTCTCTCCCCCGAAACTCGCCGCGTACCCTCCCCCGAGAGCGCCCTTATTGCATTACAGCTGCGAGGGGCTTGTCCGCGCCGAGAAAACTCCGCACTTACTCACTTCCCCACTATGGTAGACTAGGGCTGGCCGAGCGGACTGCCGTGCTGCCAGAGCTTGACGTGAGTCTTGTTCTGGGCGTGCCGAATGTCAATATAGAATGGATGATTGTACTAGAGCCTACTATTTACTTTCTCCTTCAAGTGCCTAACCTAACCCAACCCCTGAGGAGACTCAGGGGTTGGTGACCATTTCATTGAATATATACTTGTCCTGAGCCAGTCTTACTAATTCGGCTATACTCTCGACCTCCAGCCACTTGCGCTAATACCGCGTCCACGTTAGCTGTTTCCTTCCAATGTCTTTTTTTCTTGAAATTTTTTTAAGGAATAAGAGGCATTGAAATTTTATAAAAAAATTGTTCCATTTCAAAAAAATATTTAATTAAAATAGTCCTAACCAATTTGCTAATTTAAATAAATTGTTTACGTCTTAAATTATTTTTATACGCACATTTATTATGTGTTTATTATAGCCTACCTGTTGAATTGGATAAGCAATTCCTTGAGCATTACATAGTAGCAATATATAGTATTTTCCTATTTTATGTGGTGAAAACATCAACTCGTGTATATATATTTTTTTAAATCTAATTTTGTGTTAAAAAAAAAAAGTTGTTCAAAATGAACAAATCATCGTTATTACTTACTACGGGAACCGTGAGAAACACCGTGACGAGGCGATTCGCGTATGGCACTCATTAAATGCCTCATAAGTAGATGTTTCCCTATTAACTCTAAAAATACTTTGTTTACCAGTCTATTTATACGGTTTTTAAATTTGTTTAATATGTTTTTATTACGATAATACATCTAAAGAAATGATTATGAGTATCATGTTTTTTTCTTCATTTTGTTGATTTTCCGTCCTTCTTATTATTTAATTGAAAATAGTTAATGCTGTTTTTAAGTGCTTCATGTTAATATTGATTTACTAATTTAAAAAAAATATATTAAACTCTTTAGTGCTAAAAAATTAATCTACATTTATATATATATATATATTTTAACCCTACAATGATCATAGTCCAGATCAATCGATTTAAATTGAAATTGAAATTCATTTCAAAACTATACGTGGAAAACTACGATATAATCGTTTAAATATAAACCTTAATAATATTTTAGGGTCAACAAAATGTTTTAAATCTTATTTATTTATACAAACAACTCCGGGAATGTTTTATGAAGTTGATTATTATTGAGTTTATTTAAAAAAACATCAGCTCAATACCTCAATCTTTTTAAAAAAAATAATCAATATTTGAACGATCCCTTTTATTATTACTATTTATTATTATTAAAGTAGAGCATTACACGATTCTCATGCTTCGCTTCCTGGCTGGAATTCCAAAGTTATGACCTCTTCACCATCTAATTTATTATCGCTGCAATAAATAAATTTCTATACGATCCATTTTTTACGAGTATCTTAAGATACGAATGTAGCCGAAAAACATACCAGTCGATGACCTCGCTAATTCAAATGACGTCAGCGTCGAGGACTGCACTATTAAGCTGCACCGTGCCGCTTTTACTGTTTGATTAGCCGGCTCACTTTTTACAGCTTATATCCCAGCGAGAACTGACGCAGATGAGATCGGCTGCCTCGGCTGCAGCCGACTGACGGTGGATGAAACCATTGCGATGCGCCCTTAATTCTGCGATACTTCATGTTCATTGATTCCCGGCGCTCTCCACCTGCCAGGCCATTACGTGCGCCGTCAGGCCTCCGCTCCTAGACACCGCCTTTTGGGATGCTACTCGCTACTTTATCCCATCACTCGTGCGATTCTCTCTACTGCTGACTCAATGTCTCTATAATGGAGTATATTTTACAGACTGTCCCTAAAAGTACATACGTAAAAGCTTATTGCTTTAAATGATCAACTGATAACATAAGTTATTTAATTATTAATACAAATCTTTTTGTTAAATACGGCATTTACAACCATGTATTTTAGAACAGCTATTTGACTATAGAACTTTTGCAATCTCTTGTTTATTCTCCTGTTGGGAAACCATTTCATCATTTGCAACACTGTCGGTGCTTGATATAATATAATCAAAACATCAAATCTATCTGCGCAAATATTGCACCACGAATTATTTTGCATCGCAATATTCAAATACACTAATATTATTGTCCTACAATAATACCTCGATCGCCATACATTTAATATTCATTTCTCTCGCACGGAGCGATATGGATGTTTCATATACAATAAAACCGCACCCCGACAGTCGGGGAGTACATCTGCTGGAGATTGATTCGCAATTCGCATTTTTATTTCGCGCGGACTGCCGGCCGGCCGCCGTGGACACGTCCGATAAAATCATTCCATCCGATCCGTCAAAGGGAAATCTCCCTGCGCGCCTCGTGCCCGGCGAGTTTTTTTTTCTCTTCTCTTTATCTATCCAATTTGTCTGCAGCCGGCGTGCCATTTCAATATCCGAATCGACCCGCCGGTCGGCCGACGGCCAGCATACTGCCCCCGATAAGTGCAGCCCGAAACACGGAGTGGATGGAAATTCGTCCGAGATTTTCTCGGAGAGATGCAAAAATATTCATACGACGGCTCTTATTTTATACGCCCCATCCGGCCGGGCTGTTCTTACATATTGAAATAGCATTTTGGTCTCCAGCGGAGTAGACCGCCTCCTCGGTTATATTACCCGGGTTTTACGTACCGCACAGGTGCTAGTCGGCTCCGTATGATTCGGTTGTGTAAGACTTTCAGGTTGGTCTTTTTTCCGGCATTTCGATCGCGATTGGATGTGAAAGAATTTATTCGAGCGATTTATATGGAGGGTAAATACATCGCTATTTCATTTATTGACCGTTCAACTTTCGGGTATACCGTTGTGTTGTTTATAATAATTTCACGGATTTTTGAACTCTCAATTTATTCTAATATATTAAAATAAAATTTTACCAATCGGATTATCGAATACTTATGCGTATTCATTGTCTTAAATGTTTATTGAGATAAAAGTAGATTTTCTGACGGTATTTAAATTATATTAAAGTATTTATGGAGTAATGATGATATGTGTTCACGTGCAATAATGCGCACTAAGCGTGGGTCCATTCAAGAGCCGTTAGTTTTTTAGAAATCATTTACAGCGAATAAAATTAAAAAGTAATATTTAACACCCACCTTCGTTCCCACACGTAAATATTGCCCAGTGATTCATAACTGCCATGTTTATGAATAATTATTAGAAAGTAATTGAATTTAAATTTATTCACGAAACGTAAATTCACGCTCTGAATTTGTTATAAATGAAAATCAACTGAATTTATTAAAACATCGAGATGAAGCGTTTCGCGTTATGTCGTTTGAAAATATTGTGTCTGTGTAATAATCCATTAAAATGAACTCCCGACTAATTTTCGCGCAGCCGTATTTTCGGTTTGCCCTCGCTGCTGGTCCGCCCCGCTTTGCTGGCTGCTCTAGCTACGGGGTATTATGTTGTCGCTGCAGTTCGTTTCACCACAAATTAATGATGCTAATCAGGGAAACAAACAGTTCACTATTATCAAATACTCAAATACAAGTCAAATACTGTCGGGTGAAAGAGTTCGTTTTATATTAAAAATGCTAACACATCATAATTTTTAAAATTTCCAGCATTAAGCTAAAATTAAATCATCGATATTGTTTCTTATATCAATTATTTCTTACAAATCAAAACTGACTACAGAATTCAGCAAAAAATAGATTGACGTAAATACATATTTAGTTACACCAATAACGGTTTTTAATTACGGCCAGTCACGTTTATGGAGATAAATTTAAATTGAATATATGCTACGAAATTATGCACGAATTTGTATAAAAAAATTATAAGTGGATTGTAATTACTGCATAGCAAATCGATTTTTGTGTGTGTCATTGCTGTATATACTCCATGTCTCTAAACAAATTGTATTTGCAAAATAAAAATGTATAAAAAGGAAATATTATGTGAAACTAAACCGAGCAAGGCCATTGCAGTATTGAGTGAGCGCCTCGCGCATTGTTGCTTTCAATTCCGGCGCGTATCGAGACTTCGCGCATCAGCCCGCACGGCTCCCGCTGAGGAAACATCAGAAATAGACCGCACGCTCCTCTTGCCGGGGTACTGGATGCTACTTCACACGCACTCTGTTTTAATATTATTTTTTTTCACGACAGACTAGCTTAATTTGTGGTACTCCACACCTGAACAATTATTGTGAATAGCCTATCTATTGGGAGATTTTGAACATTTTTGTTCGTGATTGTTTTCGCCTTTCAATCCGAAAGAGCCTTAGTCTATTGGTTATTCATATTTGTTGATAATATCCGATTGGAGCTAATTATTGATTTCGGGGTTTTAATCGGCTTGTCAAGACTTTTACAACCATCTTCCGGTACAGTTTTCTTTAGTTTTTTTTCCCAGAAACGACTCTTATCAGAAGCAATCTTTTAGAAATACCACAAAATACATACATCTTAATTAGCGTACAAATATTCATTAAAATGAATCATTTTATAACGTAATCACGAACGTTTCTTTTATTTGAAAATGTAGTTATATTTATAAAAAAACACGGTTTTTGTATTTATAATAAGCTAAAAAAATTACCCGTAAGCACATTCAAATATATGTTAGTAGTATGTGTGAGTTAATGCTTTTTTTTTGTTTTAATAATAACTGTTGCAACAATATTTAATGTATGTTAACTATGAAACAAGAAGCAGGTTTTTTTGTTTAATTGTTATACATTTCGGATAATTAATTATTTTTTAACGTACACGAGGGGACTAGAAACATAATTTTAATTAACAACCTCTCAGTCATGTTACTTAATAGTATTAGAAGAAAAAAAAATCGGTTTCCATTAAATTGATAATGAACCTCTCTACATAAAACATAATTATTCGTGTACCTATAGTTGATTATACCTGTTATTATGGTCATTAATAGTTTTTTTTGCCTTCTTGAAGTTTGGCGATTTATGGAGTTGCAACAGATAATTATTTTTGAGTAGTTGTGTCTATGGATATTTTGACTCTCAACACTAAACCTGGATTATTCGTAGTTTAGACCAATAATTAATAGCCTAAAACTTACCCGATATGCAAGTCCAGCTTGGAGCCCCGCCGTGTAAACAGAACTTTCATAAACTTGAGAGTTTCAACTAAAGTCTCGAACTGCTCCTAGAAATCTTTAAAATCTCTAGACAGAGAGACTGAAGAGAATGTTTGAGACACTAATGCATGCCCTGCACATTGAGAATATACTAGTTATATTTACTCACGGTAATAACTTATCTTCTGCTATATCTTAGTAAACTTCAAAGTCAATGTATTAACTGTAGTTTATCGTTGATATTCCTATTAGCAAGTTTGTGAATCGTGTAAACCTAGGTCTAAACTTGCCTGAAATATCTCTAATTACATCAGCGAATATAGAATCTGGTAAACCGTGTCTGCTTCCGTTTGTAACTTGTGTTTTCACAACATAATTTGAATTTAGTATTTAGTGTGTCAGCACATATTTTATATAAAAACGGAAATCTTTAAAATGAAAAAAAATTGTAAGTAATATTTTAATTGAATGTAATGCATATATAGTTTTTTAAAACGCAGAAAAAGTGTACGTAATACTTACTGTAAAAATACTGATAAAAGAAATCAAAGTATACCCAAAAGCTTTTAGGTTCTTCTTTTGCCTGGGAATACGATGAAAACAGACGTCCGTAACGCGTGCAATCATTCCGATGCTCGTCCCAGAGCGGCAGGGGCTCCCTCGGGGCTCCCCCGGGGCGCCCACCCTGGCGCGGGCCTCGTCCTCCGCCCCGGCATTGTTACCCGCCCAATCCGCTCCTCCGCGCGCCTTTAATGGCTCGTAAAATAATTCTGTTGGCGAAAACAATACCCGGAGTTTTAATGTAAGTGACTCGGAAGTTTGGTAATTGCTCTAATTTACCCCCGCCCGCTGCTTGCTGCTCGCTGTCTAGGTCCGGCGGGCGAGTGCTATCGACGCGCTGTGCAGTGGACGTGGAATATCATTATCAAATTCAAATCAATTAGATTTAGGTTCTTAGATTTTTTTTCTGGCAAACATCGCATATTGTTATAAACAGTGAAACTCGATACCATAACAACTTTGATGTCAGGCGTTTGGCTTAAATAATCATATTATTATTATTGTTAATTAATTAAATGCAAGTGTATATTCTGAAAATACAGTTTTATAGAGGTTTTAATGTTTTTTTCACAAGTAAAACAAAATTTCGGCTAAAAAACCATCCTTACTGTGACTTAAGCCCGTTTGTCCGATAAACGAACTATCGTAAATACATATTCAAACACAAAGGGAAAAATCAAGCATTTCAACTGCAACTGCAAATAAATAAAATAATCGACTGCAGTTAATCGGTGCTAGGGATGTTAATGTATAAGTACACCCTGCCTTAAATACCCGGCATCTTTTATTTACTGATAAAAGTTTTACTGCTTAGTTTATTCGTTAATGCTTTTATCGTAACTATGATTTTATGTTTGCCATATAATTATTCATAGGCACGAAACCGGCCGTAAATAAGTGCCATTCGTTTCCTCTGGCAGTCTCGCCACTTGATTACCGAACATAAAACATAATATATTTATTTAATTTAATAAACGGAGTCCCGTACTCCGCTGTCGGTGTACGCAGCGCGCGCCGTGTAAACACGCCGGAACCATAAACAATAAATCCACACCGAGCGCGCTCACAGCACTCAAGTATCATGAAACATGTTATTGTAAATACTGAGTTTTGGGACGTTTTCGAATACGCCACGTTCCCATTCATAAAGGCAAGAAAACTTTCCTGGTAAATGCTGATCTCGTGTAACGAGTGAACATTTTAAGGGTGGTTATTTACGCCGTGTTGTCATTCAACAGAGCCAAAAGTTTTACGTTATCCTAGAAAGATAGATTTAATTTATTAAACTCTATATCTTTTCCAAATATGGTTAGGAAGATAACAAAAAAATATGACGGCATCGTCAAAAAGGCGTTTTTTTGCACACGAAAGGCCGAAGCGCTTATTCTTAAAATATCTATATGAATACAACACATTCATTTGAATTACATTGAGTGTATTTTAAAAACATCCACATCATTCGGAGATTAAACATTTGTGTAGTGATGTACAATATCAGTTTTTTTTATAAGCTCTGCAAACAGTAAGTTATGAAGATTCTGTGCAATATTACAACCTTTTCACAGTTTTTTAACCGCGTAATACTTATAATTATCATTAAAGGTTGATTTAAAGTGCTCGTATTTTTAAACATCAATAATTCCCCACTACTCAACCTACATAAATTCCCCGGCCGCGGCTCGTCGCGCCGCACAATTAACGCGACGTCCGCCCAAGTGGCAAAAATGCCGCGTAGACGGACGGCCGGCGTTGATTTGTGGGTGTAATTATAGTTCGTCCCTCTCGTTGGTATTAATCAGCGGGAGTATAAATCTGAAGCTGCAGCAGCGCAGCATCTCCGGAGACGCAGGCGGCGCCGCAGCGTGACCGATCGCAGTTCTCGGCTCCAGCTCGGCTGCGACCTGATGCTGCACGCGCCCATTCGACTCGGGGCAGTGGTGATGGCTTTCGAATAGGAGAATCTTTCATTTATGTTTCTATATTGATACAACTACTTTTTGATTGAGGAAACATTAAATGTGTATTTTTATTTGAGAATATTTGTATGGCCAAATAAATTACGAACACTTATTAAATGAATTATGACCACTAAAGTAATTTCAATTACGATAGTGGTCATAATCACCTAGTCTTTTGGTTATTCATATTTGTTGCTTACATATTATTGTACACAGTAGTTGTTTACACAGTATTGCAAATTTAACCAGTCTGCTGTGAAAATTTTTCAACTAAAGTGAATTTCAAAGTAAGAGTTCACTACCAACAAAACTAAAAATACACTTTTTCTATAAGTTATATAACTTTATACTGGCTCACTTCTGATACTTTTACTTGGTTGTGTTGGACTATTCTGAAAGAATCTGAACACCCTCGGTGCGGCCGACTAACGGAGCAAGACTTCTTCTGAAACGGGGGACATCGGTTCACGCGCAAAGCAAGATCCAGATCGGGTTGGCAAATTGCTTCCCCTGTCGCCTTTACTCTTCTTTGTTTTTAGTATATTTCATTTACTGTAGATCGCTAAAAGTGTCCATTTTTTTCCTCTTCTCTGAATCTTCTGACATCTTAAGGTTGCTGGTGGGAAATATTTAGTTCAAAACAGTAATCCGAAAGAGAGCAATCACATCTAATATAACTTACTTAAGAAATTAAAAAAAAAAATATCTTCTACGGAGGACAGGATCATTAAATCAAAACATTAGAAATAACACGGCTAATGACCCATTTATTTGATATATTTGGATATATATATATATAATATTATATTATTTTTCATTAGGTTGTTTTCAATTCAAATCAAAGAATCGCTCAGAATGTTTTAAATATGAAAGCGGATTGTGGTATTTAATTTATCGTATCGGGCACGATCAATTGGCATTGTCGGGCTGCGTTGAGCTAACCGACGTTTTTCTTACTGAACAATCTGTAGTACGGCCCGACTTCTCTCATTTTGTTTATGGCTGGAATTAGCGACGAATAAAAGCCCTCCGGCATGTGAAACGTATTAATCATTCAACTCGGCGGCATTGTGTTGCTTTCTTTAATACACTACAAAGAAACCATCCGGGGCATATTTACGAAGCGGTAATAAGAAAGCTGCACTCTTTTTGGTCCGCTTTTGTCTGCTCTGGCTTGAACCGATAGGATCGCTTCCGACCCCGGCTAGAGAGAGCTTCCTGTTTTTATACTTGTGAAGTTATTCAAATTTACTTTTTGTTTGACTTATTTCTAAAGCCATAAAACTTTAACTGACTTTCTTGGGCGAACTTCCCCGGCGAGATGTGTTCAACAGGGTTTAAATAAGTTATTCCGCTTGATATGAGCCGAGATTTACCCGGGAGCATTTTTTTATATGCAGGCTTCGTTCGCTCAGTACCCGGCGCGTGCCGCGCCGGGTATGTTATAATTAACGGTCTCGTTATCGAGCTTTCCTCGGCGGGTCGTAAACCTTCGACTCGTTTTAATGTCGCCGGTTTTATGTCTCGCGAGGTGGCCGTAACAAGTAAACCTTCACTTCTAGTATCAGCGATACGCGATCGGTCTACTCGTGTACAACAACAGCGGCTCCGACGAAAGCGAGAGTCGCACCGCTCCGGATCCGATCGCTCGTGGAACCGTTCTCGATCTACGTCTGCCGCTCTTTATCGGCCGTGCGACTTCACGCAACGCGGTTCTGCGCCGAGCGGCCGCCCGAGCGCCTCGGGAGACTTATCGCTTCGCTGAGTGAATTCGCAATCGCCCGGCCCTCCCTCGAGCCCGTCCCCCGGCCGGGCGCCGCACACAAAGACTCTTTATCTCCGCAGCGAGTATCCTCGCTCCCCTTCTGCGGCTAGACTGGATTTTTAAATTGACCCCGTTAGGAGCTCGCTGAAAGTTGACATCGTTAATCATTCGTTTTGTGCTCGGGCGGAACTCGGATAACTTCGCGAGATCGGATTTTAAGCCGCGCGACGACGTATCAATGCTGAAAAGTAAAAACCAGACTCGGCAAATTAAAATTCTCCGGTGGCGGTTATGAATAAAAATAACTAAAAAATGAAACCATTACGAAGAGTCTATTGACTCAGTTTCTCTTCTAACTGACTCGGTGTGGACTTTTCGAGGCTCTTTACTGTATCTGCTTAAAAATTCATAACTCCATTAAGATTTGAGAGCGCCCAGTGCCGGGGCGAAATTAATAATTTCCCTTCTGTTTCATAAGTAATTAAACTCACCGAGGGCCGCTACTCGATGTTAACCGACCTCCTTTTCGATCCGTATTGTTATTGTAGCCCTCGAAATCGTGATGAAGCGATGCGAGAAGAGAAGATTTCACTTTTAAATTAATTTTATTAACTCGAATTAGTAGAGATTTTATATTTTCATTCTCAGGTTTGCCAAAAGCAAACTCGCATTTGTTTGAACTTGTATTGAATTTTCCGATAGCATTGTTAAGCGACAGAGTGTATTGTAGAACGCTTTCGAAGTAATCGGAATATTATTCCCAGTTTAAACAGCAACAGAGCGTCTTTATCCGAAATGTTTGCTCTCAGAACAAGAGGTGTTAGCTCCAGTGTTCTCTCGCTGCGGCTCGGGCTGTATACATGTGTATGGACAAACTGGAACCTGAGTATCTTTGAAAGTTCATAATAACGAGCAAGTTTCCTACAGGCGGACTTAGACAAGACGATAAGTTAGTGAATAAGCTCCGCAGTATCTCGGCTGTGAAGCGACCGACCTACCCGCGGAGCCTGTAGGTGCTCTCGCCTCATTCGAGCTTGTTTAAATGGACGGTCCCTTGGTTGATTTTAATTATGTTTGGCAAACAGCGTATTGTGTTAACGCCTTTATATTATTATTATGTTAAAAAAGCGATGCAAAAACGGTGCCGTTAATTTTTTTGTCTTGAATAATTTATATTTTTTTAAAAAAGGTATTAAAATCACATTTAAACTTTGCAGCGGTTGAAAACTAAAAGCGATCCATCAAGTCGGAGGCGTTTCAAACAGTCTGCGTTACCTCTATACTCCAACAGTGATAGAAAAGAAGTACAAAATCGCATATATTAGATTTGAATGAAATGTATATTAAATGTGGTCATATTCATGTAAATTGTAAACTTTCGTTGGTTAATATTCATGTATTAAATTTTACATAACAATCTAGTTTAAAAAGTCAGCCTTGCCATCTCGACACAAGGACTGCCGTGCCCGTCTGGCGAGCCGCGTCTTCTCGCTTCGTCGTCTTATTTTCGGTGACAAACCGCCCGGCCTCGGCGGGGGGCGTGCATTATACGGCGAGCGGCAATATGACTGCTTTACACTCATGTTTGTCGATTTTGTCTGACTTAACTCCTACTTTGTAAGTGCTGAGGCGCTTTTGGCTGTGAATGTTATTTACGGACCGCCTTTATTGTCTGTTTTATTTCGCTTTTCGCAAATTGTACGGAAGCGTGTTTTTGAGCTACGCCATACTTGCTTTTATTAGGATCGTAATGTATGAGTATATTCAATTTTATTTGCCGGTGAATCATTCACTCGGCAGAGTATTGTACTATATTCTATAGATTTCACTAAACGACACGTTTATTTGACTAGCATATTTTTTTAGTAATATAGACAGCAAGAAGGTATTTGGTCAATTTCAAAACTAATTTTAAAATAGAAAATTGCAAAGCTATTTATTTATTGACTTTCATATCAGATTTAATAATGTAACGATGATATTACATTTTTACAGTAAGCTATTAAAACTTGATACCTATTTTGTTTAACGTACACATTGATCTCATTATATAAATTTTAGATATATGACATAAAAGTCTGATCATCAATGAACGTATCTAAGCTATTAAAGGTTATTTCCTTTCCATTATCACAAAGTGTCATTACACAGAGTGGTCATGATACCTAAAATTTTATCAGCCGCATAATAGTTCCATCTCCAGCGGAATGTTCCCCGCCGCCCCGAATGTTAAACCGCCGTTTAAAAAAATACCACAAAGCGCCCATAAAACGATCGTTGAACAGACAGTCCCGACGAGCGGCGGCCGATTTCTTCCTCCGGCTTCTCGTGCCAAAACCTTATTAATTTTCGCTCGGGCTACCGTGTCGCGGCCGTGAGCTTCGTCCTGTCCTCAGCGGATCGGCAGCGGTCGGCCCTTCGATTGATCCGGCGGCTGTAAATATTTTATCGATCACCCGCGGTGTCGGTAGGTCGGAGAGCGTTTCACAACCCCGCCGCAATCCGTGGCTAATGCCTCCTAATACTCGCTTTTTATCATACGGCGAGAATGCTCTCATTTTTACGGCTTCATTTTCACGTCCTTTCCGTTTGGAATTTGAAAGCTATCGCTTACGCCGGATACTTGTTATTTATTATAATGGAAAATGCTCGTCTTGTGTAAAACTAATAACAGCTCAGTTTAATTCCCTGTAAGCGGTAATTACACCGTGTTATAATAATCCTAGCATAAAAATAGCATTAGATTGTTTAATTTGAACTGCACGTTTTAAACTACAATTAGTTTTATTAAAGAGAGATAGTTGGGTTTTTTTTAATGCATTAAATAAATTCAAATTAAATAAAAAAAGTGAAGAAAAGATTTCATTATGTCCTTGAAATGATGGGCCTGCGATCGCATCTCACGGCGGTTTGAATGCAACGCTCGTATCCAGTCATTCAGGGCTGCATTCCCGCCCTGCTCAAAGGCGGCTCCTGGGCGGCATCCTAACCTTCCGCCTTGTGATCTTAGCCTAGACGCAAAAAGCTCTCCACTGCCGGTTGTCACACTGAATGAATGAATCAATAAATATTTAATTGGCAAGGGTGTATCAATTGCACGCATTTCTACAATCGTTATAAACTCTCGCTATGTTACGAGATCACGGTGGCCAAGGTAGCCAGGTTGAGAGTGTTTGAATAAAAAATGTGTTTTTCCTAGTCGTTTCACGTGTGGACGTATGATCTATGTGAATTATACTGTCGAAAAAAATAATGATGGATGTGGCATGTGTCTGTTCATGAAATCGTTACCAGAAACTGTCATAATATTGATGAATGGCTACGCTTGTATTGTATTTTACCATTGTGAACTCGAATATCTTAAAATAAAACACTGTAACATCGTAATTGCTTTATTACTGATCGGTGCCATTGTGAGTTACGGTGTGAATCCTCGCGGTAGTCTGTTTGTGTTAGCAGTTTATTATATCGTTTGTCTCTGGTTGGGGCCGTTTTTATTGCTGAGTGCCCGCTAATAAACACAATCCGACCGCATTTATCCAATTGCGAGCCGATTTTCAGTCCAGCGAGAGGCCAGCTGGTCGCACTATCGTAAATCACTTATCGGGCCGCACTCTTGGCCGCCCCAGACGGCGATATCGCTTCCAAACAAGATAACTTTGGTAATTCTTTCAAATTAGCCGCCCCGTTAAACATCATTGATAAAATTAATTTTCAATTTAAAGTTGGTCGTCGCGGCTCTCGGGAATGTTCGGAATTCTTCGGCGGGCGAGCCGCTAAATCCGGCGGCCGATAACAAATTCCCTTCCGAAAATATTTTGCCCCGGCAGTAGGCGATCAAATCAAAGGATATAATCAAAATTAATGGAAAGCTCCTAAAAATGCTAAAGCGCGCCTACATTATCTCATCGGGATTATTACGTTTGTTATTATTTCATTAGGCGGCTCCGTCGATCGACTCGTAACGATGATTACAAAATCTTTCCCTAATTAAACTTTTAGGAGCGGAATAAAGGAGTTCTCTCGAGTATTTAAATGAGTGCCTCACAAAGGAATAAATTTATTGAAGGATGACATTAAATACCGGCTACCTTTTAAAAAGTTTCCACGTTCTATTTAAACGAGCTTTTTTCCATTCATCACTGAGTGAGTGCGCAGTTTTTCCGATATCTCCCAACTGACACATCAGAGGACGCTTCCAAAAGCGTTCATAAATCAAAACAAAAATACGTCGATTGCAAAAGCACGCACAGAGAGCTTCCGTTGATTTATTCGGCCAGGCTGCCGGGACGCCTCGCCGGACAGTGCCCGCGGCATGGTGTCGCCCTCCGCGCACTTCCCGAGCTCACTGTGTTCTGACTTTTTGTCTTGTAATTTTAAGATGGATTGCTCGGTGTACTCACTTCGGATGATCAACTGGTGCTATTATCCTAATCATCCTGCTTTATATCGATTTTATTTTAAAAAATAAGCAATTCAACGCGTAAAAACATTTATTCATTTTTATAAATTTATAATTGAAAAGTCAATAATGTTATAAAAAATGTGTTACAATATATAATGTGGAAAATATAAAAACCCAAGTTCAATTGTGATATTAGAGATGAGTTTGGGCGCAGACTTCACTTTCTCATCTAAATGAAAAATTAGATTTTTTGGTATGTTGTAATAAATGTGCACTGTACGAATATTCTCATCTCTTTCGACAGTGGCTGCTGGAGGTAAAAGTAAAAGTAAAAGTACGCGGAAAAGCTTACCGTGTCCTATGTTCATGAAGTTTTGGCGTTTGTATGCTCACCTTCCACTTGGGTGTCTCCCGATGCGAGTCCAGCCGCAGTTCGCCGCCGCCGGCAGGTGCGCGTGGGGCAGGTCGCGGAGTCGTGCGTGACGCCCGCCACCTCGTCTCGCGACCGTCATCTTCGGCGCCGCCTGCCAACTCGCCAGCTCAGCTGGTTTTTCACGATAGCAGCTGGTCGCCGCGATCTGCGGTTTGTTTACCTCTCTGAACGTAAATAAACACGCTCGCATCTGTCCGCGTAGGTAACGTCCGCCAGGCATGCTTCGGCTATTACCGCGTCCGCTATTTGTGCTCCGTTGGCTATTGTGCTATGGAGTGTTTAGTTGGCCCTCGTGAACTTAACGCGTTTGAACCGATGCTATCTCGAAGGCGAAATTGCTTTTTCGTTTTCAATAAGCGCACTAGATAGTTTTTTAAAACTGTTTTTCTCATGTGATAATATTGTATTTCCAACTCAAATTTTTTTTTATCCCGTACAACTTTATTCTTAGTAGGTTGAACCTTCGGGAATTCCACCCGAAAAGTTTCGAAAGTGAACCCTTTGTCGAGTACTTATTTGCGCCGACAACGCGAATACTCAAACTGGGTCATCTCAAATTCGCCTTTAAAATTTGGCGCAAATACAATTTCTGACGTCCCCTTATTTATTATACCTGTTGGGGCTTATTTAATCGCTAATAAGGATATCAAATTACATACTTGGCAGGCTCATGCTGAATACTCGATTCAACCGGCCCGGAGACGCAATAATAAATCTATCCGGGTATTACGACTCCAAAAATAAACGCGACCAAATCGCCTCTACTCGATGCGCGTTATCAATCTCCCGTGGCCGTCAGCGATATGCCAAAATAAAAATCCATTTACTTCACAGGGGCAGTGGATTGGTAGACCGCAGCCCGAAACGCGGAATTCCTATGAGCGACCGATCATTTAATTATGTCATTCGGGCCGTTGAAATGTGCCTGTGCGGTCGCCGCGCGGTGGGTTGGGACGCATTACAGGGACGTAATAGAATTCAATATGATTTATTCAGAAAAATAATTTAAGTGATGTAAAAACTGAAATTTATACTCGTATTTCACTAAATTATTCATGTTACGATTAGTACACGTGCTAATCTGGTTCCTTGCACAAGTTGGCTGACAAAACAGGTTCTGTTGCTCGTATATAACAACTTCTTCAGTCGAATTGATTTGTGTATTTTTTTTCTCTAAACTTACTACTTTTTCTTATAAGTCCCTATATAAGTTTTTCTAAATGATGCCATCTAGTTTATTATTCTAAAACGTATTCTGTCGAATAAAATTTATTGATTAAGATTTATACTATTTTTATATTTACATCAAAAACAAAAAAAATATTTAAAAGAGATGTGGTGTCTGATTTTTTTGTAATTTCCATTATAATAAAATTTTAGATGTGTGTGTAGTTTTTTCTTTCACTGATGATAGAAAGTCTCTTATTTTCGGTGGATAGCATAAGTTTCTGAAACACCATATGTAATGACGTCTACATACAATGATCAATGGCGAGAGCGTGCGTTCCGCCCTGGCCCCACCCGCCATCAATGACGAATTGATTCCGGCAATTTGAATAAGTTAACAACGCGCGATCCCCCCGGCCGCGAGTGGATCCTTTTTACACGTTAATTAATGCCTTCCCTGCACCGGGTTTTTTTGCTTTCCTTTCTATTTTCCAGTGTTTGCCGCGGCTTGATAGATTTGCGATTTATTCTCATAAGTACTGTTCTCTCCAGCGACGTTTCCTCTCGGCACTTCGCGCTCGCCGCTTATTTGAAGAACTCGCACGTGCTTAAAACAAAACGCATTTTCACCAAATGAATTTTGGACATTAGCATTTCCTATTATTTTATATTATCTTTGTAGGTTGACGTGATTTGATGTATCTTAATTTAAGTGTAGTTTATTTAAACTGTTGAAAGTGTAAAGTTTATCAAACAATCTAATAAATCTATTTCAGATAATATTATTATATATTTTTATAAATATGCACAAAATAAATATATATTTTAAAATATTGCTATTTAAAAATAAAAAAAAATATGATGCCCAACCAGATTCATTGTGATAGATATAAAAAGGCGTACTTGTAGTTTATACCGAAATTAAATTTTGCAGTACGTAAATAAATTGCTTACAAAAAATATACTTTTCTAATAACCTGCCATTTTTCGAGAATTTTTAATGTTGCGTGGGTATCGGCACGATCATTTGTATATACATATTTGTTAAGTAAATACGAGTATAATGTATTTATTGTTCGCTGATTGTGGCCCAGAGAGATACTTTGGCTTAGGCCCAAGAATGAAATGAGATGTATCAAACTAGTAATTTACGCACGCGAAATGATTTTAATCAATACTGGATGGTTGTTTGGTTTTGCATTAAAATCAGCACACAATACAAAAAAAAAATACTACAATAATGTACTGCTACATGCTGCAGAATGTTCTCCAATCGAAGCTCGCAAGAGACCTTCAAATCCGAGTAATCCGATCGATTTAGTCGTGTCATTTGTTTTACCCGGCCAGCAGCTTTAGAGTGTCGAGGAGTTCTTTGATGTGCCCTCGTTGCGGTGTCGCCCGCTCGGAGCACCACCCCGGACCCGCGGCCCGAGGAGCCCCCGAGGCGGTGTTTACGTTGCACGGAAATAACCTGCGAGCGAGCGATTCCCAGACATAACGATCATCTATTAGTCCTGGTGTTTTTTTTTAAGTGGCTACCTAATAAACTCTACGCAGGCTTAGTAAAATTCGTTTTACGATCTTAAAATTGTTTGGCAGGTTCAAATTTTGGGCGGTGATGAAGTTTTTAAATGTTTTCATTGAACCAATTGAATTTTAATAAAATGTACACTTTATACAGTGCACACATTAATCTAATTTATTTAGTAAAACAAAATATTAAATTTGCATATCAAATTGTAAATGCATCGTTCTAGATTTATTAAATCTTACTGATTTTTTTAATTTTTTTATTTTTAAATTACTCGGCAAACTGATTTTTTTTTCAGTAAATTACTTTACGCTATTTAATATCTACTGTATCTTTAAAAATTCATCTAGTGATTGAAAATACCATATTTAGTGTTTTGTTAATTCTTTGCATATATATCATTTCACAAAAGTTGCAAAGAAATTATCGAGAATACTGCAATGTAAACTATAGAGAAGTAAACATCTTGGTATTTTATTTTGTTAGTTTTCCTCTCGTTAAATAAACCGAGTCTCGAGAATATGTTCGGATACTACTCGCTTGTATCTCCCTAGCGCGGTAAAGTTTTCTCGAAAAGCTGAGAGCAAATAGATGTGTATCTGCACGCTATGGAAATCGCGTAAGCTCGGCGTGCAACGATACCCGATTGCTTGCAGCGGCGCTTTTCCGTTGCAATCTTGAGCGATGAGTTACTCGAGGTAAATGTGTCTATTCTGAATTCGGTGTGTATAAAAAAATAAACATATAACTATCGAGTTCGCTGTTGAACAACTGGTGGCGCGGCAGGCCCGGTTAATTAGACTGCGCGAAGTGCCGGCAAAAACTGACGCGCTTCCCCCCGCGGCTCCTCACCGCGCCGATCAGCTGCTCTCTGGAACTTACGACATCCGCTGAACGCTGGTGTGTTTTATTGCACGAGTGCTTACTTCCGACACTTTTTAAATTCATTATTTATTTTACTATATCGAAATATACTTTATATATAGTAAAACTAAGGGGAACGAGATATCAAAATATACTTAAGCAAAATGCACATGTAAATTGCATGCGGTTTTGCACATTTTTGAGGCTGGCATTGAAAATGATAAAAAAATATTTCAACGTATTTCTTTATATTATAATCTTTTTTGTAAATAAAACCGTTGAACAACATGGTATAACTAATAGCTCTACGACTACCTAATGTATGGGGCTTATAAATGTGATTACGACAAAACAAAGTCTCGTAATACTATTTTTGAAATTAATTTGTTAAGTGTGTTTACACGCGAACAAAATGTCTGGTTGCTCATTCATTCGCGTTAATAACTTAATTATTACTCCTTCAATCTAGGAAAAAAGTCAAGAATACGGTTTTTGTTCTATTGTATTATACAAATTAAAATATCCTTTTTGTGATAACTTCTTATTACTTTATACTGAAACCGGTTTTAGTCGGATTGTCACATTGATCTGGATCTGAGCTGATGTCGTAATGTGCAAAAAGATGCATTGCTCCGCATCGTCTGATATCGCGCAAAAACTACAGAGCGTTTTAAATTTTCTCTCAGCCGACAGCTGGAGGGGCCACGGCCAGGTGTTTCGGTTCATTCGCTTCCGTCTCCATCCGGCCGGGTTAGTTCCCGAACTCCGTACAACCCATGTCTGGTTTATTTAATTACCTACCACCGTTTTTGGACATCGCAAAAAGTAACCTATTAACATGATGCATTTCATGTTGCGATTTCGGAGACCACGCTTCAATGTATCGATAAAAGCTGATTTATTTTTAATCAAAACATTCCAACGCTTGGTTTAATTACAATCATATCGTGCAATATTACAAAATACTATCTCTGGTCTCTTTTACGTATCCAAGGACTTCGAATCTTCTAAGA
Organism: Atopsyche davidsoni; assembly: GCA_022113835.1. Taxonomy (NCBI): domain Eukaryota; kingdom Metazoa; phylum Arthropoda; class Insecta; order Trichoptera; family Hydrobiosidae; genus Atopsyche; species Atopsyche davidsoni. Next base: position 12,269,844 of record JAILWY010000014.1, read on the forward strand.
TATTCGGATTTTCGAATATTCTAAGTTAAACATAGAATACGGCTACTCAGATTATTTATTACTAACAAAAGTGACAGGAAAGTGCAGGAGCAAGTGTCAAGTCCGTAGACTTATAAATATATAATCTAACCAAATGGCATTATTTTTAATTTTATATATTTCCTTATCGTGTTACAAAACAAACTTGGGTGTATAAATAATAAAAGCGATGTTATTAGTATTTATATAATATAATATAAACCCTATACTTAATTAGGACAACGAGCTATTCCAAATCATGACAACTTTATAAAAAAAATACTTACTAGTCAAATATACGCATATTCTGAGGTCTGCAATTAGTCGTTACGTCACGGTGTAGTATTTTCAAATGAACAATGAACATATTAGTTGAGTAAATTACATAAAGTTGTTAAATGCTGTTTGTGTTGGTTTGTATGATGGATACGCGTCGGAAACGGGCTGTCTTTTCATAGTGTATGCACGTCGCATTTTGAATAATATTAAAATTTTGATTACTCTATTACACACATGTACTTATTGTTACGTTTTTACACCGCACAATCAATCAAAAATCAATTTAATGCTATCATTAGAAAGTCCAATCAATGAAACCACATCCGATGCAATCAATTCGATATAACTATAACGGGCTTCCAACCGATGAATTATTATTTTAATTCTCTCCGTACCGCTGGAATTATTTCGATTATAACTTACTTGTACAGGATGCGGTTCATGCGTTGAATGAGATCTTCTTTTTCGTGGGTTATCTTTGTGTTACTAAAAATATGCTATTAATACTTTTAATGCTTTTGTTATAACCTGCCTAAAAGAGTTAATTATAAAACTATTATCATTTCGGCTGTACCTTATTTTATTATGTTAGATTTGTCGTCATTCTATTAAGTTTTCATGTTTTTTTTTACGAATTGACGTGGGATATATTCGCACCTGGGTCTTGTGCGGCGCTATATCTTAATAAAGAAGAAAGTGTTGATACATAGTTATATTGATTACACTGCCGGTATTCAGGCAATCAAGGAAACACTTAAACATATTTCATTTCTGTATAACTTTTGATGCACATTATAAAAACTAATTGATTTTTTTGTTCTTTGCAGGTAAGCGTCGGCATTCCATTAGCAAGGCAGGCCATCCAGTTGCTTGAGAATGTAAGTTTTTTCGCTTCTGTGGTCAATACATCATTGTCGGTATTCCATTAAATCGCTTAACCAAGTTTTTGTCTGCATGCAGCCAAATGTATGCAGGTTTATTAAAACAAATTCGATTTTATTACGAATTCCCTTTAAATGAGCTCAATTTGCAATTGAAAATCTTACTAAGCTATTTGACCTAAATATATTTTTTAAATACTTTTGCATATAAACCTTATTTTATTTAGGTTTAAGTAAAATATTTGTGTGATATTGCAGAAAAATAATAAAATTAAATTATAATAGCACATTAAATGAATAATTCCATTTAGAATATTACAAAAACTTCATGTTTTTTGTGGCTGAAGAGATTTACATAAATCTGGGTGGCATTAAGTATTATTAAAATAACACGAAAAAAGTTGGTTGATAACGTTACAATTTTAACTAAAAAAATATTAAAAGAATGTTTTTTTTTTGCTAGGCAATTTCAAGCAAAATACTAGAAGATAATATTACATAGCAATAAAATATACTCGTCAGTCGGTTCTATATTTTCCTTTGATTAAATACGGCAGAAGCAGTCACCTGTATTATTGTTAAGTTGCTTTATGTATGATTAACGAGTGTTTTAACATCTGGAGGTAACTCCCCATTATTGAACAGTTTAAAGATTAATAATTTATTTTTATTCAGCCATAATTGCCAATATATTATGCGGTCGGGTTGCACGGAGGAGGTTCTAATGTGGCAGGGCTTATTGATGATGGTGAAGGATTTATTACAATGCCGGTGTAATGCGACTACTGGCTTAGTCAAAATACCGAACTCAATTGGAATGAATTACAAATGTCTAGACAGGAAATGACGGGAGTTACATCTGAATAAATAAGTATTATGGGTGAATTTTCGCTGGAACCATGTCATGTCATCGTTCGTTGCCTTCAGCATTCTTCAAATTCCAAGCAAAGGAAGGAATGTAAATTATTGTAATGTAAATAAAACATATTTTTTGTTTAAATTCATGAATGTTTATGAAGATATTTTTAATGTATGAACATCGTTTTATCACCTTTTTAATAATAAAAAAAACACACCTTTGCACTTTTCAAATATTTTAAACTAAATCAACTTTTTAAATTTAAAAATATCAGTGTGTCAAAAAATATATCGTGGGAAAATGTTTTCCGTGAAAGTCCGCATCTGTAGAGTTGTATTATTCAAGATTATTTTATTTGATTATCTTGCGTTATCTTCGTGTTTTCTCCGCGTACGGGCATTATGCTCGGCGAACAGTGAATATAGTCTCATAAACATCTTACTAAGTATACGTAATCTCCATTCCAATGGTATAAAACACACTGTACTATATTCAAACTACATTCTCCCAAATCGCACTTTATTTCCCAGATCAAAGCTTAAGTGCGACATGTCTGCCAGTAAACCACGCTCAGATAAAAAGCCCGGATAAAGCCATGTTCGATATAATGCGATTTACCAAGGCCGTACTGAAGGCGGGTTCTCCCGCGAGCATAAAGTGTTTGGTGTGAATTGAAGACGTCATAACAAGTTTACTTCCGCTTCCATATCTATCTAGCTATTCGTTAATCGCCTAATGAGCTTTAACACTTGTACTAGTTATTACCGCTAACCCTCACGGCTCGTTTAGTTACTTAGATTTTAAAATAAATAATATTTTGCTTTTAATTAATGTGATATTTTGTTCCAAAATTGGAATTCAATGAAACGTATTATATAATATAACTTTATTAGTTTGACATTCTTTGAGTACAGTAAATCTATAGACCTTCAGAAGTAAACTAATCTTACCGGCGTCCACAAGTAAGATTAGAAGTTTCATTGAAATAGTTTTGCATTAGACTGAAATTCTTTAGCGATTCCGGTAGCAAACTATTTATATCAGCAAAAACGGATGCTTTAACTAGTCATCCTCAATGTACATGGTATGTTAACTCATTGAGTTCTAGGTGATGGACGCCTGTCGTGACTGCTTCCTCTGTCGGCTACTTTCGGTTATATTACGTTTTACAGCGACACTTTGCTTGTTGCCGCGAAATCCCAACGGTACTCTGCCGCTGAACTGAAAAGAGGCTAACGTTTCGATCCGAGATATCGAATAACGAACGAAGCCCAAAAACAAGACGGTGGTACATGTCGTAAAAAGTCACGGTCTCGCTGAGCGGCGGCGTTAGGGGCAACTGCATAATGTGACGGTCTCCGGAACGTAAGCGTGAGCGCGGTAGGAGTCACGTGTGTGGGTGAACTTATAGCTCTGCGAACTGTCTGCCGGAGTGCAGTTGGACTTGCGCTTGACTGAGAAGCTGCCATGCTGTAAATTGTCGCGATGAGACTTTAAACTACTGTTTTTGTTCCACTTTGTTGAAATTTATATCGTAAGTCAAAACTTAAGAGTGATGATTGACTGTAAACGAAGCTCTTTATGTACTTATAAATATATGAATTTGTTTGATTATTCATAAATATTTAATTTATTAAACATTACTTAAACATTTATTTAGCTGGTGGTTTCAAATTTGGCCCAGTACAAGCAACTCTCGTTTCGCAACATAACGCTCGATACATAACGACAATCGCACACCTCGGGCGGCTTTTTTAAAGCCGCTTAGAAGCGCGCGTTAGATATTTATTAAGCCTCGACTTTCTGCCCCGCGGGGAGGCTAATCGCCAACAAAGTTATCATCCCCGTAAATCAGCGCCGAAGTATGCCGAGAATCGCTACTAGAAGAACATGAATGCGTAATGAGCCCGGACCACCCCCGGGGCCGGCGCGGGGCGGAGTGACCCGCCGTTATTAATTTCGTTTCGGGTTTATCTTGTTGACCGCTTTGTTGCGGGAGCGCCGGTCGCCGTTCTCCCCTTCGTGTCGTCGGGAAAGACACTCGCGATAATGGCGACATTATAAAATGCCGCCTGTATAAACTGGCAACATTTTTCAACGGTTCTTTCATATTATTTTTACATAAACAAATTTTTAAGCTAATGAGTTCAGAGGGTTTAAAGATTTTTTTTTTTGTGAAGACTTAATTTTCCGCTTACAAAATATACTTCGCCAAGTTTACGTTCAATATTTTTTGCTATTTCGAAGTAACTCTGTAATTCTATAAAAGGGTTTTGATGTCTATAGTATAACATGATCAGACTATTTATTAATAAATTATAATAGAATGTGACAGGCTATTTTAGCTTCTTCGTGTTTATATAAGCCGATAAACTATTAAATGATTAGGGTACATATTTTTCATCTCAAATTTGAATGCTGCTATATATTCCTAATATTATCATAATTTGAATAAATTTTACGTTTCAAATATGGTTTTAATGTCTGAGAAATAAACACAGTACGGGCCCAAATTACGGAATCAATTTTCTTGCGTCCGAGGCACACCGCAAATTGTCTTCCTCCCTCTACAAATCTCGACGGTCGCGGCCCCGGGCTGTCGACCGTTTGTCTCACCTGCGCCGGGTCTGTCCTACATCTCGACCCACCGCCCAGCTCCTGTCCGACACAATATGCTTTATTAAAATACTGTGATATTTTTTAGTAGAAATTTAACACGAAATTTTAATTTTACAGTATAATTAAATAAATTGACCCTTATTCGGCCTTTACATGATAGAGGCTTTGTTATATTTCTGCTATATAGCAAATTGTTTCTTTATACTAAATAACCGCGTAATTGCATTGTTTGAGCGCACCACTACGAAAACTCGATCCAGAGCCGCAGGCATGATTGATATTGTTTACACTGACACGTGGTCAATGTGTAGTACCATCCCTGTTTATCTCTCCGTCAGTTATTTTATACGTCATTGTAAACAACTTATATGTGAAACATAAAATATAATGTTAATGTAATGTGCTTTTAATTAACGCTGTAATATGCTGACAAAACCTTATTAACTTTGAAAACGGCATCTTGTTTACAAGTAAACAAGATTTAAACGTGAAATTGTTCCAATATTAACGGATTTTCTTAAAAATTTGACATCGGAATGAATATGAAACTTTTTATTAGAATGTTTCAGATATTAATTGATTTTTATTATTTTAGTCGATTGCAATGTAATTTCAAAATCCAGCGCCTTTAATGAGGGTTCTGCGATACCAAATATAAACATCTATTTAAATGTATCCAATTGCTCGCTCCCAAAAGTACGATTAAGCCGATTGTTTATCAAACCTCAATTATCTAAATTAAACGTCTATTAATCCTCAAAGTAATATCCTTATTAATTAATATAAATATCAACGCTGTCGATAAAACTTTGCGCAACTGAGCGCCCAAAGGCGCTTTCAAATTAGAAGTCAAAGATAAAACAATAAATAATAATTGACTGTTGTAATTTCCTCGAATCGGATTGTTTAATTAATCGCATATGAAAACACCGCGGCTGAGCGGTTGGGCGCTCGCGCGACTGTTATCCCTTTGATCCCGGATAGCTCTCGCAACAATTGGCTTTAAATATCGCCGGTTCGCTTTTGTATCCATTCGCTTCTATCATCTTCCATTGTTTGCGGCGTGACAGTTGCATTTCCGCCGGGGGCTACTTCTCATGCGGTCACCATGATGCCTCATTCAACATCCCTATGCTTTTTCTACTCACCCTATAACTACATAATGCTCATGGTGCTTTTTTATATCATTTTTACAGCAACATCATAACTGTTTATTAATGCATATAATTAAATTTCTGGACTATATTTCCTAATCATTCTTAATGGTTTCATTTTTACTAAAGGAAAGTAATAAATATATATATTATTTTACTTAGTGACTAGCTTGGTTGTAATTTATTGTAATGAATATTCCGTCGAACATATGTATTAATAACTAGTATCCATAGTGATGTTAAGTATATTTTATATATTTGTTATATTTATCGTCAAATTAAAATTAATAATTTTATTCGTGAATTTTCCGTAAGGGAGTTTCAGTATATGTTTTTTTTTATCTATTTCAAATAACACAACTGTCAAGTAAATTTCACGTATGACAAATGAAAACTGATTATATTCATATTTATTTTTGAACTTGTCAAGCAGATGGAGGTTAGTCAAACTTTTTATTTTTATTATTATCATTAAAAAAAATGGTTTTAATGGTAGTATTTGCACACAATAATTCTCTACATGATGGAGGTCGTGAGATGTCCGAGAAATGGTTTGGATTTTATAATATATTCATTTTAGGACGTGTTTCATTTCGTATATCGTAGTAAAAAGTTTTATTGTATATTATTTTAGATTTAAGGTGGGCTTAAATTATTATTTTTGAAAAACGAAATATTGTTAGTATTTAGATATTTGAGATAATTTTTTTTGCTGTCTATATTTTTGTTTATGATTAAAATATACCGTGTTTTACGCCTTGAAACATTACTGGGTGAATAGATATAAAACCAGTTGTTTATGTTCGCTCGATATATGAACACGTGTCGCTCATTTTATCAAGATAATATAGATATACTTTTTATTTCATTACTTATTTGGTTGAAGCTATTTTTTTATAAATGTGGTTTTTATGATAATCTAATGAATGATGCTATTTTTAAGCAATAGTCATTAACGGGCCTCAAAACTACATTTCAACATTATACTGTTTTATGCTGTAATCTAAATTCAAAGCATTGACATTTTGATCGATACTGCTTTCCGTCACGACTTTTAAATATCTAAAAATTACTTGCGTTAGGTCAAAATTCACTTTTTTTGTGATACTGAATAATATCTACATGTAGATATTTAAATAAATGACAAATAAAATAGCTAAATCGACGCAAACCCATAAATAGACGCCCATTTGGATTCGTCCTGATTTGTCTCAATTTTAAATTGTTAAACAAATGTAATGGCGGATATCGTTTCTATTCATAGAAGCTATTGACAAGTTCGCGCGACTTGGCCTGCCAGAGCGGCCTGGTCACCGCATCCATAAACCATAGCGATGAATAAAACGATTGGATTTATTTTGAACCGGGTGCCTGCGCCCCTCGCGCCTCCCGCGCCCACTGCGCGGGGTAAATAAAACCTGAATTCAATTCTCGCCCTCGACCTGTAATTGTGTTGCGGCCGATCAATGGGGAGTTATTTCATTGCGAGTTGAATTCATTTCGTGCTGTCTAACTGGAGTTCTTTGGTCATATATTGAGTTTTTGTTTTGTCAGTTATTTCAATTTTAACTGCAGACAATTCAGATTTTCAGTACGTTCATAATCTCTTTTCGTTCGGCTGGTTCACAACTTCTGATAACAGATTTATATAAAACTGACTGGAAGAATTGATCGAAAATATATTTATAAATTAGGCTTATATATATTTATTCACTTTGTTCACATTACACATATGTATTTTGGTTAAAGTTTTTTTTTATTTTGTCTACTCAAACTATTAGTTATTTTATCTTTTTTTTTCTTTTTAAAATTCAAAAGCCTTTTTTGAATTTTAAAAACAGATTTGTTCCATTATATATATATATATATATATATATATATATATATATATATATATATATATATATATATATATATATCAACGTATCAAACCGGTCACCGATTAAATTAAACATGTGGAAAAATCACAAAAGTATTTCGTTAAAAATATTATATTAGAATTTCTCAAGTACTCAGTCAAAAATATTATACATATTTATTATTGTAATCGATGAACAACCATAACGATCGTACTCGCTTCAGCTTGTGAAAAGCTTACAGATTTATATCAGACCATTGTGGCGAGTCCTTGTGAACATTTATCGCCGAAAGAAAACTCAGATATTTGAATGTAGTTAAAATTTGCTACCATGCAAATAATATTTCTTCATAAATGTGGGTACGAGTGTAAACACTAAAATTTCATTGTGTTTATTTTCATACTCGACCGTAATCCACAGCGCCATTCAATGTTAAACCATTTCAGTACACAACATTTTTTATATTGTTTGTATGTTTATTTTCTGGGGCATAACATAATTGCTTTTTAAAACGCCATTGTCCGCAGTTGAGAAGTCCCAATCCACAGCGCCCCATAAAAATCACAATCGCTTAAAACGTACCCTCGTTTCACCCGATCCGCCGCTCCTCCAGATATCCCTTGTAAACGAGACAACGACAACCGAAAAAAAAAAAACACAAAACATCGTCTTCTCACGGCCGAACGTATCAATCAATCAGGCGCGAGCGGGACGCGCATACGGCCGCGCGCGGGTGCGAGCGGCGCCGCGCGAGTCCCGGAACAAATTGGCCGGCCGAGCCACCCATTACGGCGCCGACTTATTTATGGAATTAATTTGGCTTTTGACACGATCGACGGGCCGCGCGAGGACAGGGCGGGCGCTCGCGATTTATGTCCTCCTTGCCTGGCAATTAAATGCTACCCGTTATGCAATCTGCCTTAAAAAATGAGAACGTAACAAAGGAATACGTTTATTTTATTGTTCATTTGTTTATTTTGCACTTTCATATTGCTGAACCGTGTAGGAGCGTAATGTCGCTCACTTCGGGAGAAATAGTATAATTTGCGTTTAGAAAATATTTTTCAAATTAAAAGTATAAAAGACTTCACTTTTATTTTTACGCCACATAAAACTGAATCCTCGTTTACGAATTGCAAATTATTTATTAAAAATATTTCTAAATTGACAAATTAAGGGTATATGGGTTATGCTTTCCGAGCAAACAATTATTAAATTTTCCTTGTATCTTCATGTTTCATTGTTTTCAGTTATTACGACTGCTCCTATTTCTGTCATTTTTTAATTAAAACTTTGTCGAAAGTTACAAAAATACGGTGTCTTATAAAAGTGAAAGCTTACTTAGGTTGTAATTAACTACATTAAGGATTTTGGTTCATAAGCATAGGGATTAATTTAATTTTCATTATTTTGTACTGTCGATTATTTCCGTGTTTTCGATATTTATAGTTAGGAAATTTTTCAATTAATATATTTTAATTGTATTTAATAACACCATGTCTCGATTCACAAGTTTGTTTGTTGTCGATTAAAATGTTTGCAAAAGCAATTGTTTGTTTAGCAAAGAAACATTGACTAATCATATTAAATGAGCTTTGTATTTTTTTGCTTTGGTTTGTTTTGATAGGATCTCTGAAAACTTTCCAATGGAATTCACAGATAAAATTACTGTTAAGTTGCCTAGCGTGCAGCTACCAACTCAATCAACGTAGCTTTCATTCGTAACTTGAATAAAAAAAACTTAATAAAACTCTCATAAAATAAATATGAATGTCAGTCTTCTATCAAGCATTATTCACGAGCCCCCAATGGGCCGGGGACACGCACCGCGCGGCCGCGGGGCGGGTCGTCGCTGACGAGAGACCCCTTGCTCCTTGCGACCTGGCGGCCGGCAAACAGCAAACAGCCCCGACAGCCCGTGCACTTGCCGCCCCCGGGCCGTTGCGCTGATCGAGGGTGTACACGTCGAGCCTCGGGGCCGCCGTCAGCTGCGATTGTGTATTGAGAAACCTTACGGTGAACTGCCGAGAGTTGAGAGGGGGCAAACTGTTGGAAAACTGAAGACAACTCCCGCTAACTTTGGAGCTTTTTATTGAAGAAGGTTTCAAGGAGTACGTTTATATTTATTTATTCGTTAACGGTATCTGCTGTTGCTGTATTTACCAATAAAACCGATGACTAGTCAACCAACTTGGCACACACATAAAAAATGCATTTCAAATAATTTAATAATCTTTAAACATCGATCTGCGCATTCGTTTTCGTAATGAATTTTTAAACGAGTAATTGTTAAAACATTTAATAATTTCTAAGGATTGATTCAGTACAATTACGTGACAAAATTACTCTCAATAATAATCATTCAACACGTATTCGTCGACATTGTTTTTAATTATTCTTTTGTTTTCATTTTGATAATTTTTATAGTCGAATTTCCAAGACGTTTAATCCAAAGAAAATACTACGCTAAAATTATTGAGTCTATTCAAATTTAGATTTAAAAGAGACTCACTGATTGATAAATGTCGGCGGAACCCAAATAAGCATTGGCTCGGGAGCTTTGATGTGCCCGGCTCCGCGGCGAATTACAGGCCGAAAGAACGTCGAAGGGACCGAGGAGTCACCCGGGCGTGAGTGCGGCTCCTCCTAGCAGAACCCATCAAGGTGAACTTCATGGTGTTCGGGCTGTTTAGCCTCACAAGAACGATCAAATATTCATGAGAAAAAACACAAAGTTCGCTTATTTTGGAATATTCTTTTTATACGCCCGCCAATACATCGTCTCCGCCGGGCGCGACTGCACGCCTCGATTGCAATTCCCGAGTTCAGGGTCCGGCGGGCGAAAAAGAAGATGTAGACAGCTACTGTAATAAGGCTTAAGTATATATTTAGATAAAAAAAAACCAGCTCACTAATTATTTTTTTTTGACATTACAATCGAATTGTTTTTTATTTATAATAAAGTAAATATATATTTTTAATTTAATTTTTTAAAATTGTTATAATTTATAATATGTCGTATATTGTTTGTTGATTTGCACAGATTTACCTTATAATTTATACTATTCGTACCCCTGATGGGCCCGCCGCTGCGACAGGGCGGCAGGGCGGCAGGTCACTATCGGCGAGGCTCGCGACTCGCTCATTTGCATGATAAAGGGCGCGCGGCCCCGGCGGGGAGGGGCGCGCAACTTTTCCAATTATGTTCGTGCCACACGCACGCGCCCACCGCGCCTCGGCTTGTCTCGGCCCGGGAATGCGCTCTGTGCGCCGGCACTCTCCGGGGCTCACTCGCTTCGATTACAATTCACAAAGATTGAAAATTCCGAGACTCAGATTAGCTTCTGCAGCGAAATATTCATTCCTGTCTTACTTGAAAAGTTGCGACCCTCTCAACTGTTTTAGAACATACTTTGCGCTATTCTGCTGCCGTGCCTATTTAGGTATGCATTAATAAAGACAGCTCATATAGACTGAGTGTTCTCGCATAGCTTATTACAGTTTGTTTTTAATTGTACGTTATATTCGATCACTCGTATGCTAAAACTTTCAAGATCGGAAGAGGTCGGCGTAAGTCGTAATCCTATTGACTTATCAAAGTGTGATTTTTTCGGATTAAGTTTTTACACTTATATTCACGTCATATTTGATGTTTAATAAATAAACATCTTATGTATCTTTACGGATAATTACTTTGCCGGTAATTGCGGAAAGCATCCTTCATAAATATATTCAATTGGTTTAGTGATGTGATATGCCTCAACAACACGTCACTTAACGCCCGTTAGTCATTCATTGAAGCTGAATGACAAGTAATTTTATTTTTATAATAAATATTTACAAATAGCATAGTGGTTGCCTTGAATTCAAATAACACCGAACAGAAGAAATTGTCAAAATATTTGAGTAAATTGAAATTCTCCCTGGCACGACAGATTACATCAGTCTAATACGCTTTACCGCGTTGGTTTTCGTTGTTTTGCACCCCCATCCCGCGGCTCAAAGGCGTGTTTCTCTAATTTATCCAATTATAAAAAGCACATTGCTTACAACCCCGTCCCCAGCTGGAGAGGCGCGATCTTCGCGACGACCCCCTCGGCCCCCGCCCCGCGCCGCTGCGGGCGCTAACTTTTTATCCTTGCATTCATTAAGGCGGCTCCGAACTTCTCTCAAATATTTATTAAAAGCCAAAGGAAAGAGCCTCGACCCGACCGACTTCCAGCGGCCTGTTTAATCTGACTAAATTACTTTTGCCCTTTCACAACGGGATACATTAACAAACAAATAACGTAGCCAGAAGTTTTGCAAAGGACTGCTTTTATTATAAAAAGTTCTCCCCTTCTGCGCGATTATTTCTATCTTGTTAATGCGCGGCTCCTAGACAAGTTTTTAAAATGTGAAAATATGTCTCCCGTGGAGTCTCGGCACTTTCAGGGTCGCTTCTCCGGAACGATTGTGAAGCCCTTGCAAGTATTTGCCTCTCCTGTGGACTTAAATATTTCTCTCCAGTCTCCTTCTTCGGTATTTTCTTATAATTTAGTTTCGTTTAATTTAAAAACAGCCATTAATGAATACAGCCCGATAGCGACCGCTTGAACATTGATTAACGTAAAATTTGATTTATACTTTCCATTATTTAAATTTACAACCGGTTTGGGAACTATCATTATATTTTATTCGAACAATCTAGTTAGCTTTATTGGTCTACCGTCCGAAATTATTATTTTTCAAAAATAAAACAACGAAATTCCTCGCTTAAATATGCCATACAATCTTTAAAAAATCGGAACGGAACGGTTTTACAGTTTAATTTATGTGTAGTTTTGCACGCTCGTAGCGACTGTAAATTCTGTTAACACATTCTCTATCTCATATCTCGCCGGAGCATCGACATTAATATTTCTAGCAGCGCGCCGTCCAGCGCGGGGCCCGCGGGGCTGCCCGTCCTGGGAGGAGGCCGATAAGATAGACCCGTCGCTTCACCCTCCTCCCAACTCGGGAAATGTACAGCTTTAAACTGCTCCCCAGAAGCAGCACCCCTTTTCACTTTTCAAATCCCTCAATATGTTGTCCGGTTAATTTATGACTAGCACGGGGCATTCGTTGTTTTTTGTCAATTCTTTTAGCGTTTTACTTAGAGCGTGGTGCTTTTTTCCTAGAAAATCCGCTTCTTGTCGTGTCTTAAGTAAAAGCTTTAAAAGAATATTTCCAAAGTTCTCACAAATTGTATTACTGTTACATTAGAAAAAGCGAAGACGGAAATTATATTTTTCATGGCAAACATATTTTGAATATTTTAATAAATTTGTTACATTTCTTTAAATCTATTTATTATTGATGTCCTTGAATTTGTTAAACAAATATAAATTATAACTTAATTGAATACGAGTAAATTGAATGCCATATCACTTTCGGGGTCAGTATATTTTTCACTCACAAGGCAAAAAATATCGTGTTTCAATATATAAAAAAAATCATAATTCATTATATTAATGAAATCAGTAATTTTGTATTACAAAGGTTATTTTTTCACTAGCCAAATCCAATTTTGTAGTTATCTTCATAATATTTATTGCTGATATCGCACGTGTCAGCCGAAGCAAACTTAATATTAAATCATGAAAATATATTCAAATAAAATCTATCGGTTATCAAAATATGTAAACCTCAAACGGTTAAATATCCTCGAATCCGTCTGCTAACCCTTTGACGTTCAGTGGCGTACACCGAAGAGGTCTGTAGACCCTCGCCCTTACGTAACGAAACCATCCTTTTGAATACATCACATCCTGAGGAAAGTGAGCGATACGCTTTCAATGGCACGTCTGCCCGGGATCAGGGGCGGCACGTTATGACTACAAAATTAATGTTTTAATATATATTTTTTAATAAAAATACTTTTTCCTTATTATTTTCAATTAAGTTCAATGTTTCACGTCAAACGGTATCATAAATGTTGAATTTAAAATAAATATTTAAAATAATTTTTCGTTTTAGCTCTATCGCTAATTCAAAACGGTCCATACATACACCAAAAATATAGTGGGAATTAATGGACTACATTTAACTGTTAGAATGATGATAGAGTTCTTATACTGACTCAATTGAAAAATAACCATTCTGATCATATTGCGAGTACGATGTAATTTGTTAAAAAAATTAAAAAATACTTTGGTTAGTAACTTTATTCATCGTTATTTTTTTTATTCGTGGCCATATTCTTTGATTAAGTTACTCTTTTGTCAATGAAATTTTTTTTAAATGATTTTTACAGCGTTATTGCGACCCACTCATCAATTACGTTTGTATATTTTTAGCGCGTTAAAGTCTTATCGAATAAATAAAAGAAATTAGCTCCATCGTGGCTTACATCGTTTGATACCTTATTTACTCTACCATTCACGGTTTATAAGCGCCGAGTACTCGAGGAATCGCCGCACGGGCCGAGTGCCATTCACAGGCCGACCCGCGGGCCAGACGCGACGACCGGCGAAGGTCGCCCGGCGCGCCCGTCCCGCTCGCACCGCCGCGCGGCCGCTCTCGCCTCCCGCTCGCACGGCGCGTTCAACCCGCGGCCGGCCCGGCACCCGCATAACGGTTTTTGCGCCTCACCGGAGAAAGTTATATAGGATTTGTGTGTCAGCCAGTCTCTTCTTTGATTCTCTCCGTTTGGGTGTGCTGATGTGCTTTTTTTTTTTTTTTTTGAGTAATGGGTGTCTGGATTGAGACTAGATTTGCGAGTCAGTCGGTTGAATTCGCGCTTCACGCGGTCGGGTGAGTTGCGTCTGACAGGCTGTCGACAGAGTTATCTAGCATTACTTCGTTTGAAAGCCTATTTGAACCTCGGTCGACACTTATTGCACATACCATTTTACTTATGAAATATACTTTTCTTTCGGGTGCGTGGGTCTGTGGAACGCATAATATGAAGGTGACTTCATATTATGCGTATATATTACATATTACATTTGTATTTAAAAAAAATGTCGACCAGAATCTGAATCCTCAGTCTTCAAATGATGTGATTCAAATGATTTTTTTTTTGCATTATACGCATCTGAATTGTTTGTATAAATGTTCTAAATATGTTTCATGGCGCGGACGCAAACGTTTATAAATATTTGAATAGGACTTTTGCGTACTAAGTTGTAATATATTTCGTAACAAAAACATGGAGAAACCGTTGTTTTCTTTTCTTCGTAAAATAATATCGAACCCAGAGAAAACTTTTGGAAAAATATGTGTAGCATTTTTTCTCTATTCGATAATCTGCGGCGTACCGGTTTGTACTAAACCAACTCGACTCGACTGGCAACAAAGCCAAGCAAGTCGCAAGACAAATAGCTTCCGCTACCAATCCGGCTGTTTTTTCCTCTTATTTTCCGCTGAGAGCTGCCTCGGCACTGAATAATAATACACATTCACGGGACGCCTATCTTCTTAAAGCCCTCGCATTAAATAGCTCGAGAACGCGAGTATTTCGTTTATTAAAATGTCACATGAGCTCCGATGCGTCCTCGGGACGGTTCCCTCCGTACGTTGTGTTTTCAGTCAGAACTTACTCGCAATCCTAGCTTATATGTCATAAATTCAATTATCTTTATATTAAAAGCTTTGAGTGTATCCTACCGCACAGTTCGTGCTGTGCTAGATTTCAAATTGTTACATTTGATTCGTATTGATTTGCTCTGCATATCTCTCATATCACTGTTCGGTATTAAAAATTACTACATACTTTGATATCTACTGAAGAATTAAAATGATTTTCAATAATTATTGGTGTAACATTTAATATTATTATACGCATATGCTAAACGTTTCTTATACTTTATCTGAAAAATTAAAAGTGCATTTCATTTAAATATTTTTTTTTCGTTTGATTTAAGTATTTAATAAATGAAAATAAAAATATTTTTATTTTTAAATGAAAACAAATTTTTCTTTGGATTTAACAAATAAAGGAAAGTATATTTTTTGTGATCTTGGCCATAAACCGAGTTGTCGCATCTAGTAATATTAGCTTTGTAATGCTGCTTATAAAAATAAGCAAGCAGTATTGTAACAAGTACTCGCCTATTTGTCTAAGAAATGTTGCTCGCTATCATATTCTTATCTTTTAAATACAAATTTGTATGCGGGACTATACATAAACACAGGAGAGATGTGAACAAACAGTACTATTTACTGAAATAACAATCTTTGATTTAAGAGACACATTTTAAGTTGAAGACTACTTTCTTGTGAATTTATTATAAATATTTAAAATATTTTTAAAATTAATATTATTTAATAAATACACCCAAATTTCATTACGTTAACACTGGTGTATTTAATGAATTATTGATATCATATTTTTTATAGGTGAGCGCTAACATATAGCATAATAGGGCTACGGCTTAAACATCATCAGTATACATTTTTATTGCATTAATTTACTTAGAATAATAAAATTATTAAGACTCTTCTTCAGGAAAGTTATCTTTCAAATAAATACTAAGGCCACCTGTATTCAATAGTAGGATAAAAATAATCTACTGAACGTAACTTAAATATATGTTCAATTTTATTTTCAATAATTTTTTTGTAAAATTTTACTACCAAGTTTTACGAATTCGCAATGCTGTTTATTTATTGATTGCGCTATTTATATTGTAATTCACATTGAAAGGTTTTTGGACCACCTGAAATAATTCTCGTACAAAATCGTTTTAAATGGGAGTTCTCAACTTGTACTCTGGATATATGTTATATTTGTTAAATTTAGACGTCGGTTTTAAAAAAATCAGCCTTATCTATTCTCTATCCTTATTTTCTTATTAAAAATACATTAATAAAAGAAAAAAAAGTTATTGATACTGTCGTTTGAGAGTTTTGTTATAAAAATACTACATGTTTTGTTTATTGTTATTTATTCAATTGCTGTCCAAACGGTTCGGTTCATCTTCTCATTAGGAACATACTCGATGGAATTGGACCGCGACCAGCGCAGTTGTTTCCTCACCTTGACCATAAACATAAATATCACTTTCCCTCCCAATCAACCCCGTGCGGCAATAAAGCATCAACCGACCTCCTCCATTATTGCTCGTCTCCCATCCTTTGATGAAACTTTCCCCCTCCCCGTGTCCACTCGAGGGGTTGTTTCGGTAATTGTGATTTAGTGTTTGCCTCTTGCTTGACCGTCTTCGCAAAGCAGAATGGATTTGTACTTATAGCTCTTGTGTATGTACTTGTATAATAATGCTCAATACTGCAACATTGTTCCATTGATTATTATTTTCTATGTTTTTAGATTTGATGAAAATGTTTTATCGAAAGTCCGATAATATTAGGTAGATGTATAGACATGAGTATTATACATAGCTGTCTTCAGAAATCCTATTTTGTCTGAATTTCTCTGCTGATTTGGCTGACGTGAAATGTTTATAAAGTAAATCTTTCTGTAAGAATTTTTTTTCATTCTTAAATTGTACAGCATATAGTTATTAAAAGATTTTCGTTTGTTTACGTATTATTCATTGAAGTAAACAGGTGTTTTATATTTTACTCTTAAAAATGAATATTTTTGTGTTTTATATGTCATATATCAACATCATTGCTTATGCCTGCTTATATAAATATTTCTTGTACTATATTCAATTCAGAAATTTAGTAAAATAAAACGTGCAAAGAATACAATTTTCCTTCTTTTCGGGTGAACTTAGCGAGTGAGGTCAGCTTCGAACCGAGCGAAATAGACCTCGTAAGGTAAATGATTCTCCGAGGAATTCTCTCGTTGCAGAATAGCCTATCACGTCACACCGGTTTTGCACATAAACTGTACCCTTACAGGTTGAATGTGCCCTCGGATAGGGCGGCGCCCCAGGACCGGTTGGGCTCGTGCTCGCGCACGGGGCCCACGAGGCACCAGATGCCCCCGAGAAGACTTGTCTTCAATCCTTTACTGTATCATCTTACACACACATACTATTCGACATGATTTATAAAAATATTTGATTTTATTTTGATTGGGAACGATCAAACAACTACAAACGTGTTAAAGTATTTAATTTGACTAATCTCTAATTCGGTTGCGATAATATCATTAATTTTCAAACATCGTGAACACAGTAATTAATACTCAATGCAATTAATGTTTTGAAGCTCTTGTTGTATTAATAAGCTACACAGGCACCGAATATCGGTTGGATTGTTATTCCTGTATATTCAAAGCTTTCAGAATTCCATTCGGTAACAGAATTGTTTGTATAATTCTAAAATACCGTTTTTACCAAAAATCCAGCTACATATTCCAAATGCCAGTGTAATGAATTTTCGTTCCAACCTTTTGCGATATTCCGTTTCGCGTATCGATTATCTTCATCCGCTTTGCTGATTTTCACTTCGACATATACATTAAAAAAACCCCCCATAATAATATCACCGAAACGCCGTTCACAGAGTGCATTCGAACAATGCGCCGCTCGGCGTATTAAAACAGTCGGCAGCTGTGGAAGCGCCCGGGGGCGACGGCCTGCGAACACGCACGCAACCCGCACGCCGGCCGGGCCAATTCTTCTACACGCCTTGTCGGCCATTTCGCTAATTTTCGGTCCATTCTCCACTAGTCGATACCGGCATCGATTACCCACTGGGAAAAATTGCGAAAAACCTTTGGTGTGTTCAATGAGACTACTGCTATTTTTTTTTTAATTACCTTTGTTTTTACTTAATTAAACATTATCAACACATTCTAAATGTAATTAAAGTATATAATAAAATTATATAAAGTTAATATAGTTTAATATAAAGTTTAATAACTACATTTACTATATCTATTATATTTCCATAGCAATGCTAATAACTAACTACCGTTTCCAAAATATATTTAGCAGATTAGATTATTGGCATTGGCTCACTATCTATTATAAATAAGGAAATTGCTTGTATTTAATTCCGTATTTAAAGCTTATTATCACTTCTTTCCTTCGTCATAAATATGTTTTTTTTCTTGTATTATACAAGTCTCACATTATCTCCCAAATAGACAAGTGCTGAGTGTACAATATACAAGAAGCCAGTGATCGTGTACGCCTCGGATACAATACCATGAAGTGATTAGATCCTGAATTTTCTCACCTACAAGCCTTTACCAAAAAAGGAGTCAAGCTAGCAATATCGATCCTCCAACATATAACGAATACTCTAACAGAACAGTCTTCCATTTGTTAATCCAACTTTCGTTGAGGTGCTGAATGTCGGAAATGTTTTTGCCTACCGGTTTAACAGATCTTATTAATTATTTTGTCATTTAACCACGTCTTTGATACATTATAAGCGGTAAAACTAAAATAATGGTAACATTGAAATATGAATTGAATTATCGCTAAGCTTTTAATATTTTTTCACATTTAATTTGTTAGTGTTTTTATTAAAAAAAAGTAAATTTCACGCAAGATTAACTTCACGTATTGCATTATTTTGCCTTGTAAAACACCCCAGCTTAGTGCTTGCAATGGCATGCAAAATAAAAAATAGATTTTCATCCCTTTTTTCGGGTAGTCGTCTGACATGATTGGCGAACCAGACGTGTATTAAGACACCGCCACTCACCACATGAATGTATTAAAGAATTTGCCTGTAATGAATCTTGCTATACCTCCCTCGTCCTCCAATATTCATTCAAACTTCTAAAAAATATGTCAATCTGTTTTTAAATGAAATCTTACGAAACCTACGTTTTATTGTGATTTTATGAGTAAATTCATGCATTGACATTTTACGCTAACATATAGCACTAGACATCAGAAGGTGTTGAAGGAAAGCATTGTTCTGTTCCGCCGCAAAAGCCAGAGACAAAGATGAGATGAAGATATTAACATGAAGCATTCTTCGCAGGATGAGTATATGCAATAAAAGTTTGTTTTTAAAAAACATTAAATACATATTTAAAATGACTTTGCTTATTTATTTTTAATAACAATATAAGTCAATAATATTATAATTATAAATTAATAAATATTCGGATGTTTTATTATCTTTAATAATGTCTGAATACTTTTCAACGCTTGTTACAAGCAGTCTTTGTTTATGTATATCAGAAGTGGTCGTTCTGCAATCTTGATTATCGATAATTCTTGTATGACATCAAATATACAGCAGAATTATTAGGATACAGAAATAAAATATAATATATAGTGATACCGTACCGATAGTAATTACACCTTATTTGCTAAACAAATAATGCATTTTTTGTAAATATAAGACCTTAACATTATATTTTTGGATGCATAATTTTAGCTAGAAATGTATAAAAATGACTCAGTGAATGATGGAATGCTCCGTGCAATATTGCTAGTGTTAAAAATACATAATAATTTATCAACTAATTCTGCTTTTCCTGTAGTAAATATTTGTTTCGTTCCTTAGCCCACACGCGTTTTATCAATGTAGACGCAAATTCGCAATATTTCATAATAACGACACAACATGCAAATGCATACAAGCGAAGTCGTTTTGCAAGGCAGTAAATGTCCTCCTTGATTACCGTGTTTACACATATTATGCACTTTTGTCATTAGGAGCATCAATTTGCCGGCGCATTATGGTAATCTGATGTTCCCGTCCCCGAGCCGAACCACTGCGGAACGATCGCCCGTCACAATTACACTAATTGTCGTGCATTAGAGCGCTAACGTGTAGTTTTAATATCGGGTATTATTAAATTATATGCGTCAAGTTGGCAACCGATAAAAGATTTCCTGGCGGCAATAGCATCGTTTGGGTATTACACAAGGAAACTTTCATCATATACTGCTTCGTGTATAAGTTAGCGAATAGGTACTTCGGGGCATATTATGTGTGTAACAAACATAAGCAGTTTATACCACCTAAAAATAGACTATCTGATGATTACAGGGTACTGGTTTAATAAAATCGTTTTCAGGTCTAGGATGTTGCAAATAGATTTATTGCCATGAAAGTTTATAGATCGTTAATGAATAGATATATAAATCACATCTGCCTTTTTTACTGCTCCATTTTATTAACTATACTTGGCATAGTACAATGCTCTTAGAACATCAATTCTGCTTGTCTGAATTCGCTAAATAATTTAGGCGAAATTTAATTCAAACGGATTTTTCTGGGCTTGCAATACACCTATTTCATTTTCAAGCTTTTTTGGTATACGAAGAAAGGTTTATGTCAGTTAACGATTTAGAACTACAAAATTCGTTTTTAATTACTACTAACGAGCACCTTGAAGTTTTTTTTTGTGATTTTAAAAAAATCTTAATGGTTTTTACAAAGTCTCCAGTTTTCCCGATACCACCGACTCTCGTGAATTACACGAAGCAACCAAAATGCTCAACCTTAATTCAGATAGAACCTCGAACAATGTTATCTCTCATCTACGCTTATGTTGTACGATGGGTGACGCAGCGACGAGCACACGTTGCCGCGGAGGATCAGCGGGGCGCGGGCGGACGCCGGTTCGTTGGCACGGAAGCCGGCCGCTCTCAGCTGATCATGTCAAGCCGTTCGTCTCACCCTTCGGACTGGCTGTGCATTGATTGGATGCGCCTTTGTTTTCGGTCTAGTGAAATAATTAGCAAACATGAAAGAATCTCAATCGAATAAAGGTGTTGTTAGTCGATTAGTCAATAAACTTTTCAAGACATAATAAACTTTTTAAATATTGAATTGTAATCAATACCCGTGTCTGTGCGTTTATATTATAAAATACCGTAAGGTCTGTACATTAAATCGTTTGTATTTCGACTGAATTGATTATTTTCATCGTGCCTAAGTATACACTTAAGTGATTTGAAATAAATCGATTCAGTGAAAAAACACTCAATATATTTTTAAAGTATAAAAACTTTATAACATTTTCGCATAAACCGAATCGCGTTAGTTTGGCATTTCGTATTACGTCCTCGTGCATTTTACAGTCCATATTAGCTATTCGCCAGCTAACTGTATAAAATATTGATATGCTGGCGAATAAATCGCATAGATTATAACATTTATTATTTTTTGCCATTCATTCGTTATTATGTGGTTAAACATATTTAATGTTTCTACAAGTTTGTTTAACGATCGGTTCTAAATTAAAACTTTACTAGACGAGACATTTCGAAGTAGTTTATTGCGCGAATTTCCATTTAATTCCCCTAAATGATCGTCTCATCCGTCAATAAATCACTGAAATACCATAACGCGAGCGTTCGCAATAAATTAATTCAAACATTAACTTTTACAGCTTAATCTGTTTTCTTTATGAGACGTAATATTCCTATCCACTGGGTTGATTTAACACTGTTAAATAATACGTCGAGTTCGCTGTGTATTGTGAGACTTCGCCTTTGTTGGAGATGCGGCACGCAACTGCGAGTATGAGAATTCCTCCCACAATGGCAACTACACTCGTCTGTATTTAGTATTGAGTTTTGCGGTGAACTCTTGACTAATTTACTCGCTTCAATTAGCATATCATACTTCTCGGCAGCTTCTTGCATTGTTTCACTTACACCTGTCTTCTTATCGGTTTACACTCTTGCTCTAAGGGGAACCACTTAGCGTGCGTGTATTGACGTTTTTATTACCCACCTCAACAAGTTTTTTTATGATTATATTTAGCTCGGAATGTTGATAAATTAATGATTAACATAACCACGCTTTTTCTGTTAAACACGACACAACATTATCTTGTTTATTATTTTACTAACATAAATATATGTTTAAATGCTAAATTGAAATAATTTGTATTGCAAATTTAAGTTTTTACGGCGGATCTCTGAGATTTTCGTCTTCCTGCGGGGAAAGAGAATACGAAATCGTATTTTTTTTAAAACTGAAATAAACTTGAAATACTTGAAATAAACGCGTACAAATTATATCTTTATGATAAAGCGATTTAGTACTCATTTCTTTTTTAACCTCAAGTATGAATATATAAATTGCGTTCGTGGTTTGTTCTTTTTTGTGCTTTTGCGGGACCTTCGCTCGGGTTTATAGCAACTATAACTCCATAACAGCATTGTCTCGGCAAGACACAGAAACATAAAATCACTTTTGTATTCAAATTGAGTTTGTTGTTTCGGCTTATTCAACGGGGATTGTGCTCGTTTATGAGATGTGTTAAAGCCCATTAACCGCTGGCTTAATGGACCACCTCCGTGTATTTACCCGCCTTCTGAATGTATGTATTTAAAACGTAGATTATGATTTATAAATTGAGAGAAAAACTACTTGATAATCACTAATAATACTACAGATGGATCGGTGCTAATTATTTAGGGAAAAATAAATACACTGTGCACGTTTATTATTTAGATAGTATTTGCGCTACTAGTGGTTTTACATTGATCACAATAACTATTTTATTTTATTTTTGTTATTTTTATTTTACATTTGCAAAACAATTAATTTGATAATGGGTAAATCTAGAAACGATTCTACTTATTCACAAATTGTCACATTTTTAATGATTTTACTCGTATGTTAATGGCATCTAAATTAATTTAGCTGATAATGTGAAAAGATCGAATTTATAATTTAATATCTCCCGGGGCATTTTTAATGATCTTAACAAACTTATTTTCAAATCAATTTGATACTACGGCGGTTTAAGTTAAACGCCATTTATTATTATTTTTTTTGATTAAATTTTAAATAAAATTCTAGAGTGGTTTTCTACATGTTATATTTTTTTTATTGGAGACCGGCTTCGCCAACCTTTCATGTTGACGAAACCGGTCACCATTAAAAATATTAACATGTAGTAAAATCACTCAAGTATTGTATTTAAAATATTAATATGGAATTCCACCAAATACGCTCTGTCAAAAATATTGATTTTTTTAAAGAGATTAATGAATTGGTAAATTTCAAATAATCATTAAAAATGCCACTTCGCTCCCTAAACGTTGGGTC
Organism: Atopsyche davidsoni; assembly: GCA_022113835.1. Taxonomy (NCBI): domain Eukaryota; kingdom Metazoa; phylum Arthropoda; class Insecta; order Trichoptera; family Hydrobiosidae; genus Atopsyche; species Atopsyche davidsoni. The sequence goes on from JAILWY010000014.1 coordinate 12,293,431, forward strand.
AGTTTTCAATCGAGCCGTCGGATAATATTGCGAGCTACCTCGATGTCAAATCCCTTTTCACTGTATCCTTCGGCCGATAGCAATGAGTCACAGTGGGTCGGGCCGCCGCCGTTACTGTTGATATCATCTGCGGGACCATTCCGCTGGGTATTATTCGGCGTAATGTGTCTCTATATTGCCGCCGTAATGTTATGCCGAAGGAAAATGGTTAACGTGTCGAAGGGGTTCTTACACATACGTGTTAACTTATCTCTTCTGCCTTGTGCCCTGGAGGGTGCTCCGCCGCGTGCTTTTTGCTTTATTCTGTAACATTAGTTGAGGTCGCAAGTGATTTATATCATTTTTCACTAACGGTTATTAACCTATTCGTTTCATACGAAATATAATGTATTCTATCATTAAAAATGTTAACATGTCGCATTAATTTATATGAATTTTACTGACACCAGGGGCTGTTCAGTGCTTATTGTTTTATTGTAAATGGAATGTTATTTATTTAATGACTGGCTTAATATTTACAACATTTTATTTTCATTTCTTAAATGTAATAGTTATTTTTCTGGCGGCTGAAGTGAGAGTGTATAAAATCAGGAAACAATTTGAATATAAAATAAACAATAACTTTAAAATATCGACCGGGGTTTGAAATAATATTTTGATGGTTACAACAGTAATATTTCGGGTAGTTTCTTCTTCTTGATTATTTTATTTAAAAATTGTTTGTGTAAAGCGTCATCATCATTATTCCATTCAACAGTGCATCCGTTTTTATTTAGATTACCGTAATAAAACCTAAGATTAAATTGATTTGATGTATTATATTACTTATTAAATAATAAATTGCAAAATTAAATTCTAATTACTCATTTTAATTCGATCAAAATCAATTCGGCAAGCGGGCAGGCTGATGTCCAATTGCTCTAAAATCGTATAATTGGTAATTATTTGAGCTTATGTGTAGTTTATTATATATATATTTATACACCTTTTTTTACCCTTACTGTGTTTATACATATATTCACAATGAAAACAGCGATTGTATTTCTCAATAAAATTATAAAAATAAAATACTCAAAAATGTCTGAATACTTAAAATTGTTACGGCTCATAGAGATATTCTTGCACGTGGGAACAAAAATAAAACCTTCGCTCATCACAATGTTATGGAATATATTTTTCTCCCGATTTTTTTCGTGTAGCAAACATTTCCTCGCTTAATCATTTTGCCCGCAAGAAATCGCGTATAAAATCTTTTTATAAACTCTCCACCGATAAACATCTCGCTATCAATCCACCACTTTTGAAAAAGCCAGGGAATTCTCTACGAATATTTCCCTTTTAAGAGGGCGGGGGAGAGCCCCGAGCGCCCCCTCATCTGCGCCCCTCCACCCTCCCACTTGAAAATAAACCTTTTCACCTAAAAATGTAGAGTGGATGAGGGAAGCTTTTCAATATATTTATTTTGAAGATTTTCGCATGTACGTAGTCGGTGTTGGCAGCGCAGCTTTGTGTTTCTCACGGCGCTCCCTTTCACTCGGCATCGCGGCCCGCCGGGGCGCCTCTGGATATTGCCTCTTTTGAATTATATATTTCCACAGATTGAAGCGCTTTCTGCCGGTCTATTCGCGCGGCTTAAAAATCATATTTATCGGCAATCAGATCATAAAGTGGGACACGCGTTACGTTATGTATTTTGTATTCTCACTCGGTTAAGTTTTACGATGAAATACAATAAAACACGTATCCAAACATCAACCTTGTTCTGATAGAAACAAAAAATACAATTAGAATATTATTTTTATTTTAAAGAACGCAGAAGAGGACAAATAAGGGAATTTATATTATTGGTTAGGTTGGGTTAGGATGCGGATTCAGTAAAAAAACATTTTATCACTTGAAAATGCGTCAGCTTCAATGTATCCGGGGTTCAGATGTCATTACGATAACTATAATCGTATTTCAAAAGATTTTAACGCAAATATTTTTTCTAAATACAGACATATGAAAATGATTTAAACATCACCGGTTAAATCCGTTCTTTGCTGGAAGCATTTTTTACATTTTACTGCCAATGATTATTGATCATTCAATCACCGTAAAAGCGGTTTATTCACGTTTAATAAATATTGCAATTGATACTGCTAAATTCCAACTCCGCTCGCACCGGCCAATAGTGAATTAATCAACTTTCAAAATACTCCCTTTGATATTTAATTTAGTCCATTCGTTTCACGGACTGATTAGTTTTCATAAAATTGTTTCGGCATGGTGTTGAACTGTTTGCTCCCGGCCCTGGGCCTGTCAACGTGACTACAAGCTATTCCACTTCCACTTGTGGGAGTTTTTTCGCACCCAAGCGGTCGAACTTTTTCCCCCACCAGGCTGCAGCTCCTCGACTCCAATCAATAAGTGTGGATTGGTTATTGAGCTGCGTTAAGTGGAACCTTGTTTACGACACCATAAGGGTAGAATAATAGCCAATCAATCCCATATACTTTAGGTTCTCTTTGTAAGTCTCTCTCCGTTTCCCATGGTATTACTGTGAATATGTTTTTCCTATTTTTATCAAAGCGGTACCAACTCAAACAAACGCAAAAGAAATCTTCGCTTATTTAAAAATTCCATGACTATTTTATTTGTTTTACGAACTATCAATAAATACTTGCACTAAATTGTTTTCATCGTGGTATTCCATATTTTTCATTTCAATAAAACACAGAACAGATCTTTTATTTACCGAACAAAAATGGAGAGGGAATAAAAATATTAATAATATTTCGTTTTACTGACGCGAGTATTCGGCGAACTGAGCTAAATTTTAAATTGTAATATGTCGCGCTTCGCCGGAAAAATAAATACTCGTAAAAATGTGTTCGTAACATAATTCCGACTAAGCGGCCGTCCCAGCGCGCCAACGAAAGCCGAATAATCCGAGCGGCGAACCATTTCATATTGTGTGCATTGCCAGCGGAGAGCCAGCTCTGCGGCTGGTTAAATAGTTTCATAATAAAACGCGACTGTGGACTGGGGACATGTCCGCCCGGTCACCCCCTCTTCCCCAGCGCACTCGTACCTGTGAGCTAATGCGGGAGTTAAAACGGAATTTATCGCAACCAGATTATGCGATCGGCCAAATCCGATGCATTTATGGACTTTTATCTGCGTGCAGCATACTCATCGCCAAACAAAGATCTGCGTTTTTTTTATCCATTGCGTAACCGTATGGATTGACCTATTAATTTACCGGGCTTCTGCGACTCAACCGGAAAAACCAGTATGCAATCTCGAGGACCGCATTCCAATTTTTATCATTGTTTTATGTCTCTTAGCTACAAAGAGCCAGGATACTTCCGTCTTCCAGCGCACTCGTTTAACAACCTTTAGTGTCTGGCAATAACACTGGGAAATCGCTTTTCAGCGGCATCAAACTGAAAGCTTATTTCCGTACGTCAGTTTGAAATAGGAAATGCGCCGGAGCATGAACCACTTTGTCAATCGATTGTAAACAGAGCGCGAACCCTTCGAGAGCTTTCTTCACTCCATCATTTATGCAGTCCCGGCATCCTTTCTTGCTCCGCCTCCAGTTTGTGCGCCGGAACACTCGCCGTCACTTCACGGCGAACCCGCACCTGCGAGCAGATGCAGGAATTAAACCATAATTTATCGCGATCCGATTATGTGACCGGCCGCATACAATGTAGACACGCGGAATCGTAAAAAGTGAATATTTCAAAATTCATGTTTCGGACAATAAATTAAACATTTTTATTGCTAGAGCTTCGCAACCCACCCACGTTTCCATGAAATTCATCGACATGGCTACTATTTTATTATTTGTTATGGAATTTATTAATTTTTCGAGCTTCAATTTGATTTTGCCGATTTTTATCTGGGTTCAAAGGTAGATGCATGTTTTATTGTTCAAATATTAAACCAGTTCACATACATTATGCAAGCTAAAGTGCCACTTTATTTAAGTAAACAATCGTTGCGTATATTTAACTGGTCCTATTGATTTTTTAATTCCAATAATACATATTATAATATATTATTGCAAATTGAGAAATAAAGAACAGAATCAAATAAAATGCGAACAATTCGTTTGTCAATCATGGTGTATCATTTTTATGTGTTCATTAATGCACTTAAATGTTTTTAATCATATCGAATTTCTAATATCCTCGAAGAGTGTCTGCACATATTTTTCTTGTAATCAACCGTGGTATTTACATGAATTAGTTAAGCGGATATACCCCTGAGCTAGATTATTTAACCTCTCGTTGGCTTAAACCCATTACAATGTACATAAAACCTATTTAAAAATTCTGTGGTAAAATTACTTTCAGCGATTCAGGGAATGGGTATTAATTTTTTATGCTGACTTCTTTGCTTTCGACCTACTTAGAGCGTCTCGAAAAAAGCTTTTTTTAAAAACAATTTAAACAATTTGCATTTCCATAATCAACACTGAATATAGATCACAAGCACCTGTTGAAATTCAACGACCAAAACGGAAATGAAAAACTTACTATTAAATAAACCACACGGTTACATTTCCCTTTGTTAAAAAAACCATTCTACATATGAATTCATTTTAAAATAATTTTGAAACACAAAGGTCGTTCTTTCAGCTGTATTATTTTACAACTGATCATTAACATGAAATTTTATGTTTGTCAACAGTATTAATAATCATCCATTCATTTAAAAAAAACCACGTAATCGTCAGCCCTTCAATATTCACTATATATTTCATACATATTCATAAATATGAAAATTTTGTCGAACATCGATAGAAATGTAAAAAATATGTGAAAAAATTTACAGTAAAAAAAACTGTGTTTTCGGGATAAATCTCATATACTTATTCATAAGAACATATCCAAATTATTAAAGTGGTGAGAGCTCTTTTGCTCTATTGACACATTATCAAAAATGCGAATTTAATATTTGTATTGTTTTTTTCTTATTTCAAATATTGAATAACATGAATAATTTATTATCCTTATATCCTTTCGGTTCATACTAAAGCTGTCGGCGAAACCGACCTACAGTCGTACAAGAAGCAAACTCCTTAAATCAGTATACGGCACCTTGTTTGCAACCAGCCGTGCTGGTAAGGACGTTTTCTGGATCATATAGGCATTTATCAAAAAAACATTTTTACTTTAACCGAAAAATATTTTTGCTTACAAACTAACTTTTAAAATTTTAGAAGTTTTTAATAAGTATTTACATTTTATATAATATCAACTTTCAACTTAAAAATTATCATAAAATATATTATTAATTTTACTTGTATTGTAAATAAATTATTTGTATAAAAACATCTCATGCATAATAATTAGAAAAATTAATGAAGTGCTGTTAAACAGAATAAAAACAATATCATGGAGTACAGAGGGCCAGTGTCGTCCGAGCGGGTGGGTATTCGTTGTCGGCGACACCACAAAGTTGCACCTCTGACGCCGAATATGATTAATATAATATTTATTTAACGAATTTTCTCCCTGCCGGTTTAATATATCGATCGTTCTGAAATTTTTAGTATCCGTCCTATAAAACCAACCGAGCGGGCTACAATACGATCGCCATTATTATTGTCTCTGGTCCGAGCGCATCTCCGTGCGTTTGTGAGTGCAGGACTATGATTTTCGATGGGCTTTAAATTACTTTGCGTTACAATATAGTTTATTACCGTTTATACGTCATACTTTGGGATAAAGTTACCATTGATATGTTTGTATGTTTATGTATGTATCAGTTTTCAAATTAATATTCAATCAATAAATAAGTTATATGAGAATCACGGTATTATTTTTGCAACATGATAGTTCTCCTCAAAAGAGGCAATAAAAGTAAAAATGTTAACTAAAATCTCTACATATTTAATTTAATTTTTTAAAATTTAATTTCTTTCATTCTTCGATATCAGTTTTCAGGCATATCTAAAAGTTTTTTTTTAAACATTTTTATATCCTTGATTTAAGTATTTATTGAGTAATCATTAACAGGTCACACTCTCAATCGTATTTATTTATACGATTTGTGTTTTTAGTTGCCTGCCATCCAACGGTGAAATACTCGCTCACCGTTTGCAACTACTACCTCTACTTTTATCTTGTTTCTTCAGCTAACTTCCATAGCTTGTATGACCTTGTATGACATAGCCCGGACGGTTTTTTTTAAATGTGGTCCCTGCACGGTCAGCATGGAATGAATAAAATGATGGTAAACATCATCTCGTGCTTCACAAAACATTTTTTTGTACACGAAATTTTTGATCAAATTTATAAAATATCACAAGTTTGCATATTACAATTTAAAATTACATCAAAAAGTGAACCTATTAAAATATACTTTATATTAGCTGATATTTGATACACAAAACGTTTTGTAATATTCCTAAGCTTTGTTAACTACACATGGCTGGTTAAATTCATCCACATGGAATATCTTTGGACTAGACATTTTCGTTGAGAATTTTTTTCACTGCGTGCAGGATGAAAAATCACAAGTTTTTTGTCGTGTTGACAAAATTATTACGCTGCTTTGTCGCAACCTTTGTAACGAGTATATAATCTTCTCACGTGAAATTAATAAAACCGAATTCCTCATATATATTTTGGGTAGTAACTCTTCTTAATATATTTTTTTAATTCGAATCTGGCGTTATTTTCAAACGAATATTTTATTATTCTCGCTGAAAGACCTCCGTGTCTTGGATCTCTACTCAAATTTTAATTTCTCTTCATTTTTCCAATCGGTCGCATCTGTCGACGGAGTAATCTCTCCAGAGCCTCATGATAAATTCCACGCGAGCGCTGCCTCGCGAGTCTTCGTTGGCACAGCGTGTGTCGAACTCACGGCTTTCGATCGGATACGGAGGCAATATTGAAATCTTTCGCGTGGAAACATTACTGTGTTTTAAGTTTTCTGAAGTGTTAACTTAAATCAAATATATTATTGTTCGTTACTCGTAGATAATATTTGGATAGGTATTGAGTTTACTCGGATTAACTGTAATTATCCACTGAGTACGTTCTATCACAAATATTGAATGTCATTTTAAATACTTTATAAAAAAATCCAGCTTTAATAGACTTTCACCTTGTGACGGGTTATTTACACTATCAATTTTAAATTAAGTTTGCAGCGCTGCTACGCGTGTGGTGCCCCCATTGTCACGGGCCAGAGTTAATATGGATTTCTTTTAAGCCGGCGCAAACCACAAACGAGAGCCTGATGTTAGCGGGAGCCAGTGCGAAGAGAATGAGATTATTTATGTTCATTGTAGAGTTTGCGTGGAAATATGTAGACACGAGGCGGGGAGCGCGACGCGATCGGGTTCGCACACGAGCGCCGCGTCAGTGCTTGTTTACACGCGCCGCCCCGCTGCACCACAGCATCACAGCACGGCAATGCCATATCACCAATTACTCCTCTGGTTAATATGCATCTACGTGCATTGCTACAAGCTAAATTAAGTGTTATGAAGACAGATAGATAGACGGAGAAGTTAGATATATTGAATCTGGTTTTTCGTCTAACTTTTTGACATGTAAATTAAAATACCGAAAATCTATTGTTAAATGCAATAATTTATAAACATTAATTTAAAGAAGTATAAATTGATGACTATATATTTAAATTTTTCATAACACACACATCGCTTTCATCGGTGTCGATTCACATTATCAGCGCCTTCACGCCGCATTCTTCACGACACAAATCACTCCTCCTTTCTTGTATATTTTTTTATTTTAAATAAATTTGCATGGCTAATACAAATTTGTCAACCTCGCGCGCTTTAATAGTGGCCATTCGTTTGCGCCGTTTTTAGAATGCGTTCTTTCGGCCCGGCGCCGTAAATCACCCGCAGAGAACAAATCATAATTCAAGCACGCGCCCCTGCCGCGGAGGATGCGCTCACCTTGAGGGACTGGCCCGCCTCTGTGGATTACTCGCTCGCAGAGCCATGCTGTTCTTCTTTGTGCGATTCCAAATTCCGAATATTTCGATTTATTGGATAATAAATAATTCCGGTTTTTTTGCTAGCCGGGAAATGTGGATAGTTAATTTAAAATTTACATTTATTCAAATTAAATTAATGTTTTATTTATTAATGAATGATCGATCATTTTTTTTAACATTTTTTTTTTGTGTGAACTTTTTGCATATAATTTATTATATTATTAATATTAAATGTTAAAAATCTAGTTTTAGTGCTTCTAATACATAATTACCATTTTGTTCGTTGTATTGCAGTCGTTGAATTTTTGCTTTAAGTTTAGAAAATTAATCACATTTGTATATATTAATCCTTCGTGCCGCATATCCTGAAAACTAGCTGTTGAATGTGCGATAAACCTAGTAAAAATAAAATTCAAAAAGTTCTCTAAAATATACGACTAACATCTAGTTTCAATGTGAAAATAATATTTTCAGTATATACTCCCTTTTGTGTGTCAAACATTGTGGCCCTCGTCTCTAAATCGCCCCTAGCCACTCGCTCCGAATGCACTTTGTGTGAAACATATAATATCAATAATACAAGCACATATTTCATAAGTTATTATATACTTTTATTATAAATCAGTTTTCTTGTTGACAAAGCTCCCTAGATCTTGGGTACATTCTACCGTCGCTCCAACTGTAGCCACCGTCGCAAATAATACGAGATGATGTTTATTTTGGTATGATCCGTATCTCTTTGTGAACCGTCAACGAGCTCCCAAGTGTTTATCGATTTCATTTTATTTTTCTCTATTCTAGATAGAGCCTGGAGTATTACGCCGCTTTGGTATCGTTTATTATGTTAATGTCTATACATACTTAAAAATATTTCAAGATCGTTATTATATTATTGGAATTTCGTGTTGAAAATGATTTCGTCATACTCTAAAATATATTTTTAACAAGGCTTGATTTATTGGCATTAAATATACAATACAACGGGATTAACTTAAATATTAATTTCTTACAAATACTTTTATTTTAAATGATTATTTAACAATCACCTTTGTTATTTTCTTAATTTATTTGTTTACTTAGTATTATGATTACAATCTGGTTTCATCTACATAAAGTAAATCCCAGCTGGAGTAAAAATCGTAAGCAAAATAAAACCCAATAAATCTTTAATAGGAAATATACATTTTCTTTTAAATGTCTAAGGATGATATTAAAAATAAAACTGCGTTCGTAATTTTTTTTAAAAATATTTATTAAAATTGAAAAAAATTAATCTGCCTTGTTATTTTTTCTTCAGCAAAGTTTGTAAAGTTTTATAATGTGAAATTCCAGTATTTATGGAACTATTTTTTTAATATCTCATTCGCCTCATTTTGAAATTTACAGTTTTTGTCTCGGAAAATATGATCTTTAGTAACAAAGTAAAATAAAATGAAATAATATTGAAATTATTGCCTCATAACTCGTTTTTCAATAATATATTAAAACTTCACCTACCTCTTCTGAATTATTGTTTGATACTGCGTAGTCAGTTGAAGAGAAATATAATCTATATATGTATATTATTATTATTGCGTGGGATGTACTCTTATGAAATATTAACTTGTTAATGTTATATTGCGAGTAGTCCTTGTAATTTACAATATTCTTAACCTTCGCACTCACCAATTTCTCAGACCGTCCACGCTAAGTCTCATTAGCAATAAGGCAGGGTAAACCACCCCCTCGACCCCGTCCCGTATCTGCTTGAGAACACCATCTCCGAATGTTACAAATGCTCCCGGGCAAACAGTGACCCACAGTAATTGCTGGTGTATTTGTGTAAGTATAAAATAATAGCGGGGTTAGTCTGCTGTCATACGAAGTGGGTGGCGCCCCCCATGCCCCCCTCCCCCCTCCTACGCTCCCTGGCCTCGAACAACTTGACATTCTCTCATTCTTTATATTCCTTTTGGATTCGAATCTTTTCCCACATTTTTTGCCGGCTTTTCCCCCCTCAGTTATACATCTCTGCCGTGACTGCGGGTCGGCCGTCTGCGAATGCCGCAATTTGAATTACGGAGACAATGTTGTTAGGTCGGCGGATTCTTTGTACTATTTAGTTAAATTTCTTGCATAAATTTGTACCGCTTTTTTATGAATACTTCATTTCATATTTATTTTGAAAAAAGCGAGAACTTGCTATTTGGGATGCTATAAATATTATGTTTTCCAGTGGTAATATGTTAGAACTTTGTATTTGTTTAAAATGTAACACCTGTAATACCTATCATAATTAATTAAACTGCCGGGTAACATCGATGTTATTGGCTTTTTATATACAGCTTGTTTAAATTACTTCGCTATTCCTCTTTTGGTTGAAAAACTATTAAAACAGATCGATCCTTCTTTTATAAAAAAAATTACGTTAAATCTCAATGGATATTGCAGAGATGTCCGATTAGAGATGTGTTATCATATTTTGTATATCTCTGTATCCATATAAATTTAGACAATATTTAATTGGTCTTCCAAACCGCCATGTATAAGATCGTAGTATTAATATAGTTTTGATGAAGGTATACCCTTTGAGCGTGCCGTGTCTAGTTACTGTAGCGGCACTCGGCCCCGCCGTCACTCCACTGACACGTTCCCCTCTAATGAGGAGTTTTGTTTAATGACAGGCGGGAGGCAATAATTCCTGATTCCCGGAGAAGGACTGGTACCGGATTATTAGTTCTGCGCTGGCTGGCTCGGAGAACCTGTAAAATTGAATGCCTGAGTCTCCCCTGCGCGGGGTGAGTCTCCGAATTAGTCTCGCGTTAATTCCATAAGTCGAGAGGAGCCGCCGGCGCGGCCGCGAAGCGACGGCTGCGAGGCCGGCTTATGAACAAGCGGAACATTGATACGATGTTTGGCGGTTTGTTGCCTTCACGTTGTGGAAACACACAGCCCAAGTTTATACCGTGCCAAACTCTGGCGTCTTTAAAGTTACCGGAACAATATCTAAGTTCCCGTTTATTATAAGTGTTCAATCTTCAACAAGCTTCGCTTTGATATCGCAGTATTATCTGACAAATAGTTTCCAATTAAACTACTTTGTAATATAATCTAAACTTACTGCACATGCATAACAACAAAACCTTATTTGTATTAAAACTGAAAACTAACACTTAATTTAGTAGCCTTTTCTAAACTTCATTTTCTTTTAGTATATATTAGTTGAACAAATAAGTTTTCAAGGATTTTTTTTCAAGTTTGACAATTTATTGTGAAAAAATTGTTACTAGTTCATTTTTCAAAGTATTGTGCATCGCCAGCCACTACTTTTCTCCATCTTTCTGGCAATCCATGAATCGGTCCAATTTTGGACTTCTTCAAATAAGCGGAAGTACTGACCCTTAAGAACCTGCATCATCGACAAAAACAAATGGTAGTCGGAAGAAGCAATATCTGTGCTATATAGCGGGTGGGGTAGAGCCTTCGGTCTCTTTGTCATTGGTATTAAATCACCACCTCTAAAACTTTTGTACCAAAATTTACACATGAAAATCGATGAAGCATGTTTCCCGTAAGCTTCTTGCAGCATTCGATGGTTTTTAGCTGCACTTTTCTTCAAATGGAAGCAGAAAAGTAAGCTTTCCCGCAAATTGTGTTTTGTTGGCACAAAAGTTGATATATTCGGAGCCCACAAAATCTAAGTTGTTTCCATTTCAGCGAAATGACACATAATTAAAAAGAAAGCCTAATGGTGGGGTTATAAAATAAAGTTAGTTGCAACAATGTCCGTTTCGATTTAATACTAGTAACGTGATCTCTTGAAATCCTTGAAAACTAATTTCTACAGCTAATATATTTTTGCAAAATACCGAATTAATGGTCTGCGTAACCCGCTCTCGAGACGAATTTGTGCGTAAATACAACGGCACGTTGATCAATAAAGGGTCCTCAAAAAGCACTCCCTATCTGAGTCACTTCTAGTCGCACCCTATTTGAGCTTTGAATAATGACCACTTCCACCCTTTCTTCCAGTTTCTCTAATTTACTGCTTCTCAAGATATAATGAGAAACTACCCTAGCGGAAAAAAGCTTTTCATTCGATAGCTTGCGTCTTGCGAAGGCTGTGCCGAGGTCGCCCGTTTCGAATAACCCGAATGATATATTATTTACCAAACAAAATACTCGTATAAATATCACAAACCGTGAATTTTCTATTGGCTGTGTATGCCGCTGATGTTTTTTTCGCGTAAATATTTACTCTGGTAATATATTTCATGTTCAATTAGAAAGTAAAAGCTTATATTTATCATAAAGGTTTGTAATGGCATTATAAGTGAAATAGCATTACTGAAATCCAATTTTCGTAAAATATTGTCAGAGCACGCTGTTAAATTCGAATATGAAATATTTACCTACTTCAAAAACACCCAGAAAAATCTCACATCAATCATTGTGATATTTGAAAAATGTGTATTACGTATCGGGGTCATATTTTTTTTTAATTCTAAAAACAACCCTTCGTGATTTGAAAACCCGAACCGCCTACACGGAAGCAGCCTTTCAACGCGGCGGATTGTCCGAACACGGCAGTTTAATCGAGTGTCTCACTGCTAATTGATTAGAGTCGGTCTGAACCTCGAACCTCCCCCACCCTGCCTCCCAACCCTCGGCTTCATCAATCTCTGGCGGAGGTTGACGTAAGCAGAACAACAATATTTTTACCCTCGTAATATGAGCGCTTTGTTTGGGGATGTTTTTTATATTTATTTCAGCGCTTCGGCATGCTTTTTTTAAGGCACCCCGCGTTTGAGAAAAATGGTTCTTTGTTAATAATTATTTATTTTTAATTCTAACTGTATAAAAAAGTTATTTATTTGTTTGTTAATGGGATTTTTATTTGTATTTTTACAGAATGTTTTATACGTACATACTGAAATATTTATTTTTATAGGAAGTCTTCTAAAGACAAATTTTCATATTATTGTGGATAGTGTATTTTTAAAATTAATACATTGATAAGCAAGTAAAGACGTATATTTGTTATTATTTTTATGTAATTTTCGTACGCATTGTTCACTATGTATGGTTTTTTTTTTGTTTTATTAACACATTATTATAATAATGTGTTTTTCTAAGGGTTTTTTCACAAAGAAAATTAACAATGACGTTTATTACGTGTTTGTTTTTCCTTGGATAATAAGCTGTAGACATTATCAGTCAGCAGGATCCGTTTCAAGTGGGTATTCGTTACTCAACGCAAATATCGCAGACCGCAATCTTTGAACCGGCCAATTTGTTAATGTCACTTACACGGGACCGCTAAGTATTTACTTCGTGGGGCCGTGATATTTGTTCGGGCCACCCTTCGCCCCCGCCGCCGCCCACCTGGTCCGAGGGCGGAGGGCCGAGGGCGGACGGAGCCCCGGAAACATTTATTCGATTTCCTTTCTAATTCGAACGCTTTTCAACTCAATTGTTCGCCCCCACTTTGGGGGTTTACGGAATTACGATCGAATCTTTATTGACTCGGTTTCTTTTCGGATTTCTCCTTTGTGAGTTTCTTTTGGACTCCGGCGGCGGCTTTTGATGTTCGCTCTTTGTATTAAGTTGTACAAACTTATCGCGACACCGCTTTAGTGATCATTGTCTGGTTTACCTTCCCCAAACAACGTGGCATATATCCCTTTATTAATTATGTTTTTTCTTTATTTCCAGGTAAGCGACATTTTTACAGCTCAAATCAGAGAGAACAGAAAGACGCACGTAAGTGAAGCAGTAATGATGATAATCAATCATAACGACAGAATTTCGATGTGTAATCGTTTCAAGTTAGCGTTTTTATGTTTATATTATTTTCACCATTTATATTTTTTGGTTGAAGTGTGTTTTTTTGTTATTTTATTTTATCTTCAACAAAATGGATTGATTTCTTAAACCACTTGTTTATTTAAATTAACAAATATGATTGGCTGAAAAACTTGTTGTTATGATGATTGTTTTTTTCTCAGTCGAACAAAGCTCTTGAAAGGTTAAAGTATAATAGGAATCTCGTAGCCATTTGGTGAATTTTATTCATATATTTAAAATAAAAATAGCAAGTTTTTTCACACAAGTACATACAAGATTACTTGATTTTAAAAGTTTCATTTTTATATTATTTTGCTAAATTTATTCGTGTTAAAATTATATTTTTTCTCCAATCTCTCAGAGATTTTTTACATATAAATATAATATTTACAAATTATACACATTTTAATTACAATAATAATAATAAAGTAAGAAAAGATCCAATGATAAGTATAACTATATCAAATCCCCACTTTTTCAGTGTATTGTAAATTATATTTCCAGAATTATAAATTAAAATAATGGTAGAGGAGACAAATCTTGTGCTATTAGTGAGTTACTAAGAATGTCTCGGAAGTCCCCCGAGTGACTCTCCTTTCCAGCATCCTAACCTCGCTCCAGTAATGCCTCGCATAATTAATTCCGCCCGAACGGCTTTACACTCCGATGGATCGACAGTAAATGCTTGTTTATTGTACGTATCATCGCCCCGTCCGCGTTTCCGCAGCGCCATATAAAACGAAGCACGTCACAAAGAACACTGTAAACACGGAACGACGTGCCACGGCGCCGCGGCCGGGAAGACGCGACCGGCAGCCACTCGCGCTTGGGTCTCTCGTAAAGGACTGCGAATTCTTGAAAAAGTGGATTGAATATAATACATACTTCTGACTGTATTTCCTTCCCCGTTAGTAACGATATTACGCGCTCAAAGGACCGCCGAGTCAGACGAAATGTTTATGATTGGAAGCAATAATATGAATTTATTTCGTGTTTACCGGATCCCGCTCGGCAGAGATCCGAACGGTTATTTTCTCGCATGCCTTCTGCGCTTGCAGTATGTGAAATATTATGTAGATTTGCGGCTTACGAATGCGTCGAAACGGCTCCGCAGGGATACACCCGTTGGAGTAATACCGGCTTGTGTTTCCTTTGATGTCGATCATATCGCTTTTGGTTCATTGAAATTATTACCATCGACTCGTGCGAATCCGTACCACCCCGAAAGTATCTCAATTTCGTAAGAAAATCCGCTTTCACTTCATACTTTAATATTCCAATTTTCGTTTGATGTTACAATCTAGTCGATTAAAGTAAAATTCTACGCTTTTATAGCGGGAATGGAATGCCGGCTCGTGAACTATATGAGCAATGAAATGATCCAATATGAACTTTATAAATAGTCATTTGTTATTTTAAGAATGACAATACACATGTAGTCGTTTGCCGAGTGTCAAGCACACAAATCTCTCGAGCGGGTATCTTAGGCATCCCAAGCGGCGATGAGAAATAGATCGACGACTTCTGAAGAATTCCAGCATATCTTTTTTCTTTAGTGAATTTATTTTGTGTTTATCGCTTTGGATATCTTACAAATTGGAGTCACTTCAGATACGTTTTCAAATCGCTGATTTTTTTATACAAACATTCTTACAATTTTACAGTATTCGATCAATTTACCCCCGCTTGGAAGGTAATCTATTCAGCAATCTAGCTATTACTGAATGGTATTCATTGTGTATTCAAACCTCCCTCGAGTTGGACAAAATCTTGCGTATATACTTTTATGGGACTTTATCAAACCTGAAACGAAATTTTACAGCAGCTAGTTCCGAGAGAAACTAGCCTCGAGCGTCTTACCGACACATAAAAGCACTCGTAATCCAGTCGCATTCTATCGGCCTCGGCACTAAAAACAAAATAACCAGAGCCCTAACTGTAGGGGGCGCGGGGGGAGGCCACGGGCGGGGGCACTAACTCGGGGTCCTCTTACCCAATGATGCACAGTTATATTGTGGCTTTAGGTTAAATGGCGTGATAACTCGAAGGTAGTTCGCTATATTTATTATTACAAATATTATTTATATTTTTTCTAGTGAAAATATATATTTTTATCTAAATACAAACCGATTACTACACATGCAAAACTGCACATTTCAAAACAAAAACACCACCTGCAATGGCGATTATAAATAAAATAATGTGTATTTATTTTATACAAAATTATTCGTATTTCTACCGCCTCAGCTAATCGAGTACAAACAAATAAACGCCTATTTGCTACCATCAATGGTCTGTAAATCACTGCGGGGACGTGAGTCGCTACGGATTCCTGGAACATCATCACGCCGGTAAATAATTAGCGCGCGAGTGTGACGTACGTAATGCGTGACGTGCGGGCGGCGCGCATAAGCACACTCTTGAATAGCCCAATGGCTAGGACATTACGACCTTTCTCAAGGCCTTTATCACACTCTACAGTATACGTGATTCCGGATGCTTACGCTCTATGCATTTCATTTTTTTAATTGTGCTTTTACCGTTGGTCGTAATCTCATAGTTATATGCAATCATTATTTTAGTCGAAAAAAAAAATTCCGCTGTTTAGTCAGATTTTTTGATAACCTCGTTATAAAAGCTTTTTGCTACACTATCTGTTGGTATGCTTAGTCAATTATACAGGTATTCGGTGTAACACAATTTTGAATTTTATTTCTGGAAAGAACTATGCATTCGACTGAATATTTTACTTTATTTTACATCATTTTATACACACACATAGTCAGCAATATTACATGTTGATTTTAATAACTCCGCGGTGTGGGAACCATTTACAATATCGAATACCACACAAGGCGACACTCGGACCTCTTTAATTACACATAAAATATGCTATAATCGGACATACGATCCGTAGAAAAAATCAAATAACACTTATTTCCATCACGCAGCGAGTGTCTTCGCCTTGAATCGCTTACATATGTGGCCCCCGGTGCGGCGGGGAGCTCGCCGCCCGTACAAGGACGCGATAAGCATCGAGGGCTCGCGCACCGCGGACACCCGCCCGGCCGTCCCCGAGTGCGTGCCGAGGGCCCGATACCATCTCCCCGCGGCCAGGGCTGCCTGGGAATCGCCTGCTTTGTCTTGCCCGCCCACGCTCGTGTTGTGATCTCTCATTTTATGCCCCATTTCGGAGATTTTCTTATACGTCTCGCACAGTTGTATTTCAGGATTATATCAATAATTTTTATCTTATTTCCAAAATTGGTAGCTATCGAAAGTTTTAATAAAAATATTATCATATTAAAAAAATAAAGTAAAAATATCTTATACCGATAAGATGTGATCTAATTTGATTTATCCCAACCCATATCTTTAACAAAACGTACTTGTCTATTTTAGTTATAATCTTTTCACCCAAGCTGCTTGAGTTGTTTAGTAAACTCTTGTTTTTTTTCAAACCGCACGAACATTGAAATATAATTCTTTCTTGAGAGCACGTTCAGACTTTTATCGTTACATCATTTTTATTTTGAATCAGCTCACAATAAAACTTCCCCTAAGCGCCGGGGTGTCTTACTAATAAAACTTCTCCAAACCACTGTCGGCCGTGCCTGCGGGTCTCGCTTTTTCCGACCTCGTCTCGGCTTCCGTACGCGGCGTCGCCCCCTCGCGCGACGTGCCGGCCCGCGCCCCGCCGCCCCGCCGCCCCGCCGCCCCGCAGCCCCGCAGCCCCGCAGCCCCGCAGCCCCGCCGCCCCCGGGCAGGGCGCACGCTCGCCGCGCCCCGAGGCGCCGGGGCTCGCGGTACGCCGCGCGCCAGCCCTGGCTGCGGTTTGACACGCCGGGTATTGTTTTGATGTTTGTTTGGACGTATCGCATTTCCGTGTGGGGCGTTTGAGAGTCAATCGGTAATGTAAGTGATTTTAGATTGTTAATTCATTCAGCGAGTGTTTGAATATGAACTCTCATTTTCTCAAGTTGTAATTATTGATTAAGGAGTGCTTTATTCGCTGTGTGTAGGCGCTAAATACTGTAATTAAACATGTACGTTTCTCTTTTGGTATGGTAAAATTAACACATACTTTTTGAAGCACTGGCGTAATAGTGCGCTGTAATGAGTAAATATTTTTGAAATTTCCAGGTAGCACTTATAAACTCTTTTAGGATTAAAAATTAAAAATAATATTTATCTCGTTTAGTGCATTTAAAAGTCCGTTTCAATTGTGCTCACATATTACCCGCCCTGCACATTTTTTTGCAATAGCTCTTCACACAGTCAAAACGCACGAGCGCGGATTGACGGGCGCGCCGGTCGCAGAGCTGGAGCGGCTCCGCTAATCACCGGCGGGGAGCGCGGATTGCGCCCCCTTTGTGGCGCCTGTCCACATCGGCGCTATATAACAGATTGCTCTTCCTTGTTGTTTTTTTTTAATCAGGAAAAGCGGATGTCCTGGTCGGTCGGTTTATCGCGACGCACGTATTTCAGGATTTTAGGCGACCTTTTTTCCGCTTTGTGTTTGCGTAAAAGCGACTCCGGCGGTAGGTCGTGGATTATATTTAGTTACAAGCCCTTTATTGAAGTAATTTTAATTTAATTGGTTTATTTTAAAAATATGTCATTTTTTCTCTTAAAGTTTTTAGTGAAGCTTCTGTGGACATTTTGGATAACTTTAAATATTTATTTTCAAATTTAATGCAATTCAATGCGATGTTTGCAAACAACTACATTATATATTGACATTATTAATATATCTGAATTTGTATTAAAAAGCAATAAACCTATCGACGTAAGTAAAGATTTTGCTGTTTCAACTTTGAGTTTTAACGTGTTTTTATTTTGAACCTAAAAGCTGCAGCATATTTAAAATGATTCGTAAAAGAATATATATTTCTAACAATGACAGTTTTGAGATGTGCTTGCAATTTTTCAGCTGAAGGTTATTTGTATGATTGCTGGTGGGAGTGAGCGATCCGGCCTCGGACCACCCCACACGCGACATTTATCTTTTCAAGTATTACATTGAGCACTACGAAATTCACGATTACATCATAAAATTGATATAGAGTTGACTTTATACGATATATTTTTTTATTTATCAAATATAAATATTATTGTATTTTCTGACTTTATAAACACATCGCTATACGGTTATTATTTAATCGGCTTTCTTTTACTTCTGAAACTGTAAAATAACTTAATAAAAATGGTCTCTCTTCTGCGAAACTCTGAGTGACACCGCCGTAAGCTATTTTCGACTCGGAAATCAAAATTATCGATTCTCTGAAACACTTTCAGCTTAACTTGCCGCGGAAGACTCGGGAAATATGTCAAGAGAGGAAGTCTTTCTCGGCTACTTTTCATCTCGCTCTTACAATTTTAACCCCAATCTCTGATAGTTGGCGTTGACTTCCTAGCCCAGATAAATATCGACATTTCTCACTTGAAATCAAACTTGTATTATTCGACACATGTCTTTGAATTTAGTCGAAAACTTCTCAATTGACTCGAAGCGATGTAAAGATCCTTAACTTAAGAATCCAAAAATTCATTCAATATTATTTTTAATTTGGATAAATATTGAAAAAATTTCGCTTTTTCTTTATCGTGATTTTTCATTTACTACAATTGTGTTTTAAAAGTATTGCTTGAAGGTAATTTGCATTTTACAATCAACAATTACAGGATTATTTGAATTTTTGTTTGACAAAACATATATCATATATTTGACAAACATACACTCTGTTTGATAATGCCAACGTGAAAGGTTGGCGAAACCGGTCACTAATAAAAACAAAAATGTGGAAAATCACTCTAGTATTATTATTCAAAATATTAAAACAAATATACCACACAACCTCAGATTATAAGCTGAGAGTTTCTCTAAGTTTTTATTGAAGAATTTTTTAACTGTAATTGAACTGGTTGGAGGATAAAATTTAAATAATTTATTTTTGTTTTTTTTTTCTTTATTATTAATTTGTTTTACCGGCATTGAACACCCGAACTGCTATAGTTTATCAGTGAGTTGTTTTTTGATCAATTAATATTCATTGTATGCTGAATTAATAAAATAAGTTAATTTTACCTTGGCCAAAGAGTAAAAAAATAATTAATTGACTTTGATATATTTCATATAACAAAGGTCTGCAGCAAGATCACAAATTATTCTGAAAGTGACACTTTTCGTAATTTTCAGAGGTGTAAATTTGCCAGAAAATTTTAATTAATTTCGTAAAACAACAATGTATTTCAAGTTAAACTCACACTTCTACCGTCCGTTTTTGATGACCAATACATAAATGAACCAAATGGCAGTAAATATTTTTTTTATCAGATCGAGGTTCAAATAATATTTATAACCGTCTCGCTTTTTCATAGATGGCAAGTTTGGGAGAAAATCTCATTTGATGATGGCGGGGATGAATATTTCGGTGCAGAAGTATCGACCGGAGCGCCGGCGTAATCTAGCCCTCTTTCTTATACATCATTCATTTAACACGGCGTTTAATCACGCGAGTACATTAGCCGAGATGGGCTGTGGGGGTGCCTCGTCCCCCGTCCATCGCCGGGAGCCGCTCTGGCCCGGGACAGTGCACCGCGGCACATCAATTGTGGCACCCTCCGTAGGCCCGGGATGTGCCGCTCCGGTGTGACGCGCTTACACGCTTATCACGTTTCATTTCCGCGTACTGTATCTGAGGATATAAGCGTCCCTGTATGGCATAGAGGATTCCAGAAATTTATCACGTGTACATACTATATATATATTTTTATAAATAGAATATATGTTCCAATCCTAAATAATTTTAAATATTTCAGTATACTTGTTTATCCGCGAATTTTATTTTAGTTCTTGTCTTTAGAAATATGTTTTATTTATACCTATAAATTGATGCATAGAATACATATATATATATATAAATACAAATAGTTGATGTAAAATTTGTAATGAAAACTCTAGTATTAAAATATAAATGAATTGTTTTGCAAATGTGAAGTTGATTAAAAACCCATGCGAGTGTAAAGTATCAAAAGTGGTACAAATGTTTCGTTTACACTCTCGTCTGGTACAATAAATTCGCAATCATTTTGGCCCCAGCGTGGCGCCCCCGCCCCCGCCCTCGTCGCCCCGCTGGCTTACGGACAAACTTCTCTTTATTATTTGCTCTCGCCGCACGGCAGCCAACGCCGCCACCTTCCAGCTATACTTTCAGAAGTTTCCCGTTTAAAACACCGCAAGCTTTTAAAAAAGCTTACTTCTAATTCAACTAAATTACCGACTTTAACCCTAACTCAAAGTGTTTTTAGATTAAGACAAATTTGCTAGTTTTTATGAGAGAAGGATGTTGTTTTTTTTATAAATACAAACAATAAAACTTTTTATAAATTATTGAATACAAGATTCTATTATAGACAAATATAACCAGTTTAACCCTTAATGTCAGCTGAATGTTAAGAAATATATGTATTTAAATACATAACATATATTTTTCTTGTGTTAGGTTCAATATTATTAATTTATTTGTGATCATTAATTGCAATATCAACACCGATTACATAAATACAATAATAAAATTCTGATGCGCTTTATGATTGTTATAAACTCCCAATTTAAATAATGTGCGGTGTATGTAAGTTTAGTATGTCGCAATAATCGGAAATCAGCGCTCCAAGCTCGTTCACAAACCGGAAAAAAACATCGTCGTCTCGTTTCCCCGCAAGATCTTTCCCATTTTACGTCTCCATTTCCAGCGGTGTATCTTTCACATATTATCGTTATCTCGACGGGCTAAAAGAGTGCGACTCCAGACGCTATTAAGCCTGTGCTCCGGAGCGAGATGAATGCGAAGCAGCGATGCCACGTTTCCAGCCGAGCTGCGCACATTATGTTTTGTGTGGCGCACAAAATATGTTTACAGTTCTTTTGCGTGTAGGAGCCTTGTACTATAATAATCGTACAATTCATTGTCGGGCTCGGTGTGCGCAACATTTGCGGTATTAACTTTATGAGTGCTTTCCGCGGAAACAGCTGAGTGGAAATGGTTTCATGTACTCCTGCCGGGAGCTCCGCTAGTGCCTCTTCAGCCTTGCGAGAGAAGGAGGATGTTTTCCATCCCACTTTAATTCACAAAGCTTTGTGTGTTTTTTCCCCTCATTTCTGTGTGGACTTGTGTTTCTTTGTGTCTTCATAAATGCATTTTAATTAATACTCGGATTTGTATTTTACATTAGAACGATCCTCGTATTAAAAGCTAAGCAGAGATATACCACCAGTTAACATTTTTTGTGAGTAATACACACATATATATATATATATATATATATATATATATATATATATATATATGTATATATATATATATATATATATATAAATGTTTTAAAAGTCGATATTGACTGTATTGCAACTTGACAAATAAATATGAGCACAATAATATTTAGTGGCTTATTTGGCCGAAAATCATTATATAATACTTATTTGAATGTACAGAATTTTTTATACAACGTTAAATATTTATCTATTATCAATCAGCAACATATACAATATCACCAATATAATAGACATATTTTTTTTTCATCTAAATTAAATAATATGCGGCCTTAGTTCTTCAGGGGAAACAACTTAGTACATAAAAACATTTATCAATTTTTCTCCCTGTTCAGGCCACGCGCATCATGCTTCACTTCCGGCAGCAGTCGATCGATTTCCTCAAGGCCATTGGGTCGGTTCACGTGCGACGTGCCACTCAGTGTGCGCATTCCGCCACGCACGTGTCCGCGGCCGTGTCCCTCGCTCGGTAACAATGCTCGATTGTGTGCATTTTATGTTGCACGCTTGAGTCGCACCGCCGACAATGGCCGTACTCCAATGCTACGTCATGTCTTTATACAAGAATACCACCGTGTTTCTTACAAAACTTGACATTACTGTTTTTATTTCATTTTTCGCGATTGCCAAGGTTCGTATACATTTAAAATAATTAAAAATTAATTAAATAATCAAATGAGGAATATTACTGAAACATAACACACATAAACACAAATATACACATGATATGATGTTTTTTAAAAAAACACTTTTTTTAAAAAAAGTTTTTTTGTATTTTAATATTTTAAATAAAATACTTTTGTGATTTTTCCATATGTTCATAGAAATGGAAATAAGAATTCCACCAAGTGGTCTCTGTCAAAAATATTGGATATATTTTTTGTATTTCGTAATTTTTCATTTGTTTACACATTGGTTGAGATTTGATTAAAGCCAGGCCGACGTGGGCAACTCCGTCCCGAGGCCGTCGTTAATTAACCAAAAACAATGACACTGGACAAAAAGAAAAGTTCTCGAATTTCTCTCACTTTTAACGAGGCGGGTTCCACTCTCAAAAAAGTATCCAGCGAGTCTTCTTCTTTATTCACTCAATATGGAATTATTACGCTGCAAAATCACGTAACCATAAAGTACGATAATTGAACAGAATGCCGATTGTTTCGAAATGAGCTCTAGAATCCACGGATTTGTAATTAAGGATATTTTTTTCATTTTTGCATGGATTAGTTTTATTAAATAAAATAACTTTAACCTCATTTTTTATTATACTGAGGCATTTTTGGGTTTTTGGCTGGTAACTGATTTTTCTTTTGATTCTTGACATTTTCTTCATTTAAAGTGTGTGTGTATGTGTGTGTGTGTGTGTGTGTGAACATATCATACATCAGTGTGAACATAGCTACTGAAGTGAACTAACGTAGATCTCGTTCTCCGGCGGCAGTAAGCTTGTCACCTCTAATTAAGTTTTCGGCTGTCGCCGCGTCCATCCACGGACAGGTCTCTGCGCGGACCCCGCGTATAAATTACCAGTAATCTGTTTGACCGGAATTCGTTTTCTTTTCTAAAATTACTCTCCATACTTACTGTCACTATTGTATTCACTGAATAGAGCCCAATATGACCGAAAAATTATCCGTAATTAACTGTATTACTAGATGACTAGTAATACAAATTGGATTCAAACATTTATATATACGAATAATTATGTACAACAGTTACGTTTTTTGCATTTACAGTACTTAGGGGATTCAAATTTTTATATTATTATCATTGCTAATAAATGGCTTAGCTAACCACTGGTCCACGAGGTGGCGCAACTTAATGCAGTCCATCTGAAAAATATATATCCAATATGAAATTCTACGAGCGAAATATAAAAGTCGTAAAATTGATTATATACTCACCTTACTCAAACAAACTCCGATAGGACGTAAAATGAGCTGAAAAAACTGGAAATATAGGAGGGTAGAATATAAATGTCCGCTCACATTCTTAAGGCTTCATCTGTCGGACTACCCTTTAAATCTGTCACCCCGCCCGGCCGCCCCCACCCTGGGACCGCTCGCCCTTTTTCTGTTAAATTGTGTCAACCGGTTGCTCTGGAGTATATCTCTCACCCCTTGACTCAAACGACTTCTTTCAGCTATTACACGAGGAATTTATACATTTGTAAAATTTATTTTTCATATTTCATTACTGTTTGAACACACGTTTTATTTATTATTTAGTAATCTATACTTAAATATACATATAATAAAATATTGTTGATTAATGTTTATTTGTATAAATTTTACTGAATAATCTAAAGCACTCAATAATTTTATAAAGTTAATTAATAAATCCAGTAATTGCATATATATTATGTCTTAATCATTAAGACATATTCTTTACGATCACCTATTCTTATTGTAGATATTATATTCTTTGACTTTTATTTTGGCAAATAATAACAAAAGTGGCATTTGATTAACGGAAAGCGTGTTGATAGAGAACCACATAAAAAAATCCTCTATTGTGTTAAAAGTAGCTTATTCTCTGACGAACAAATGATTAAATTAAGCGATTAGTTACGGATTATTTTCCAGGTTGAAATAAGCGTTTATTAGCACATTAAAGCCTTATTATTCCGGCATGCACACAGTGCTCAGCTCGCGGTGCAGCCAGTGGCAATTACCCGATAATGCGGGGAGCTCCCTGTGAGCGCTCGCCATTACTTTTGGCCCGGCGGGTCGCGGGGGACTACTTAGCCACGCTAGCGCATTGCTTGCCAACGAACATCACACTATGCCAATACCATGTACACTTTTTCACTTATATAACTTATACAATGGTCTAGTTACCCGGTAAATTATGTTCGTTACAAGCTATTGACACAATTGTTTAGACCGTCATGCCACGCCGATTTCATATATGTACTATAAATCCACAATCTTTACTTTTTATTTTAAGATATTTGCAGACCACTGACATATAAATTGTAGTAGTTATTTGTGACTTATTTTCTTGTTAGTTGCCCAGTGTTAGATTCGTATGCTACAGGAAGCTACTGATATATATATATATATATATATATATATATATATATATATATATATATACACACACGTAATTATTTATGGCTGCTCATTATTTCGTGTACAATGTATAACAAAACGATTAGTTTGAATTTATTATTAAACATTAACAAAATATCTGCGTAAAACCCTTTTATAGGCTTAATTTAATAAATATATATATATATATATATATCTAGCTCCAAAAAGAGGCATGTAAGTATGCGTAACCCATGTTCGTGGGTTGAATAAATCTTACAGAATATTTATAACCTTGTTAATAAGAAGAACATACGGTGGCTTATTGTAATGTGGGTATGTGCGAAGTGCGCTAAGCCTGTTTCCGCCCTAAGCTCTCCTTCGTTCTGCAATGGGTGTCGTCCGGTATCACTGTGATTCATCAGTCGTGCCTCCATTACGCTTCGTGGTATCTGAAGTCTCATAGACTTCACTATCACTGCAACACAATACACTTCGATCCGCAATTAATGTATATATTTCTTAAATTTAAGTTTATAAAATATCATGTCTTATAGCTAATAGGTCTTGTTTTGTTAGAACGGTATCTTGTCTAGCTATATATTATTCGCATTAAGTCACTAAGCTTGTAAAAAAAAGCAGATATATTCTCTTTAATTTATGATTATCCTATTTGACATTTGTAATCATACAAGAGGCTTTTAATATCATTAATATCTCTCTCGATTTAGAGCAAATGAAGCAAAAATATTTTTTGTATATTTGTATCAGCCAAATCGTAGCACTACATCTCAATAATAAATATATTTTACACACCAATCTCGTTAAAGGATTAACTACATTTTATATCAAATTATGTATTAAATATTTCATTATTATAATGCGGGCGGTTAGATAGTCGTTCCATTATATTAACATTTGAAATTCATAGCAGCCTGTTTGTATGGAACCGAGCCAAGTGCTTTTATTTTTAAAATCCCGTATCCTTTGAATTTATTTTACGGCTTTATACTGGTTCTGTTAAACTCTATACATTTTACATTAAGTGGGTCCTTTCATTTAATTATTGCTGCAATTAATATAAGCATCGTTGCACTTTTCATACAATGTCTAAATTTACATTATCTCAATGGCATTCTTAAGATAACATTATATATGTTTTGTTTTATTAATATCTTGACTAATTTTACTTCTCTAGCTATAGTCTTGGCACGACTGAGTGCCGCTTTTGTGTTTTTATTATCATTCAAAATGATACATCGCAGTCGTGCTCGAGAATTTTAATACATGGGTTATTCTTAAATAATCTTGTTTCTTTTGTTTGGTTTGTTTTTATTTTTCCATATCCAAACTGACTCTTATCTTTAGTGTTTTCAAGCTTGTTATATTTATTAAGATGAAAATTTATTATGAATATTTAATGCCGATTATGTAGGTATGAGACAGGTTAAACGTTTATACGCGTTATCAGTTATTAAAGATGTCAAGGCTTTGTAATTTTTGTAAAATGTTTGGTTGTTTTAATGTAAATAAAGCACAGAAGAGAGAGTGGCAAGCAGATAAGACGATTAGACAAACACTGTGGCCAGATCGATACCTTCCTGGAAGTCAGGCTGTGCGGGGTATCGCCCCCGCCGGAAGTCGCACAATGGCCTGCGGTCTGCCCGCCAGGCGAGGCGTTTCCTCAGCAGCCAGGAGATGCGGCTGGCTGGGTGTGACTGCCCGGAGACTTACATTTTCTCCGCGTAAAACTAATCAGATTTATTTGTGGACAGTGCTCCATAACGACAGAGCAGTATTTGATTTATAATTGATTTTTTTTATATGTTCATATATGTTTTTAATATTCGTATATATTATATTAATTATTGTTTGTACTTGTGGGATTCCGAACTAAGGATTAGTATCAAAGCTTTCACGTCCCATCACTGTGCAAATTTATACCTTTCGAATGTAAAATATTTGGAATTCTTATTCTTTTTTCATTAATATACAATTACTGCACAGATCTCTTCTTTGTCAGCAATCTATCCCAAGTCTCATTTCTTCGTTAATGCGCGATTAGTAAATAAATAACTGGCAACATACTTTGTCATTCTCTGTTATCCATCACCATGCATAGAGTAATAAAGTTAATATTGCTTTTCAAAGCCTTGTAGCATATCATCAAATAGGCAAATACAATAAACAAAATTAATAGCTGTGTTAACATGATGGAGATTTCATTTTTTTTTACTCACCTATCAGCTAATATCTTCATCTGTCTCAATTAAACACGCTTAACGTTACATTTTATTTTGAGTATTAATTCGCCGCCGAGCTTCAGTGGCCAATAAAAACACAATTAGACATAATGGAGTATAATTAGCGCTTCCAAAATAGAACACCACGAATCGCCGAAAAAGTCGCCGGCTTATTAATAGTGCGAACATGTTCCTGTCATCTCCAAAGTTATGAAATAATTATGTCGGCAGGGCCGGGCGCTGCCGCGGACGTCGGCATTTGTCACGCCAAGACGCCCGAGCGCTCGCTCATATTTCACGGAGGCGCCCGCCTCGCCCCGGCCGACCCTTCTCTGCAAATTTGTTTGATTATTAATCTGACATTGTGTTGACTGTCATTTCTAATGAATTTATATCAACCCGCTCGAGTGTATTGGTGATTGTGTTTGGGTTTATTCACCTAATTGTTTGCACATTCATTTTATACATTTAATAAGCTATAAAACTGATGTGGCATTAATTTCAGTTCTTCTAGAAAATATTCACTTTAATTTTTTCCCTATTTCCCAATGTTTATTAAATAATTCTTTTTGTTGATACAATTGATATTTTTTTACTTTTTAAAATATGAAAACCAACTCCAAACTTTGATGCGGTCAATTAGACGAAAACACGAAAACTTCTTACCAATGATTCTTCTATATTTTAGGTCAATAAATCGTACTAGATGAAGTGTATTTTGATGGCAAAACACAAAGAATTATTTTCCTACCTAGTAAGTAATGTTAACACTGCTATAAATTTACACCTTGTCTATACGCGCGTATATCAATAAGTAATTTTAGTACATACTTACCATTGAGACACCTGTGTACATAAAACCACACATTTCGTATTATTTATCGCTACCGCGCATACAACACTCATTGAATATTATTTACAAGCAATTTAACACTAATCTTAAAAACCTCAAAGGGCTGTGTATTTCTTTTCCAATTTTCTGCCCCATTATTTATTATTTATGTTTTTATCTGTTCATGCCGTAGAAAAATAATACATTTACGTTTTATATAACATTAGAAGTAGTATTTTAAATTAAGAGCAATAATAATAACAATAATAATTTATGAAGCCTATTGTAAAGTTATATATTACAAGTTATATCGTGTGATTAACATTCATTTCCAGTAAATCTGAATCAAGATTTGTGGTGCAAGCTTGTATACTCATATTTCTATGAAGGTGTTTTTTTACAGTTATTTTGTATATGAAGTTCATTATCCCTTTTAACAATACGTTTCTGTAGGTAGTGAAACTGTTTATTGTCTTAAATTAGTTTTTAATTGCTTTCAACGCTTTCTCAATGAGTCATTAGGCTTGAAAATATTGTACGGGTCATCAATACAAAAGTATCATAAATAAAAATCTGGTAATGTGCCTACATCGTAGATTTAAAGTTATGTTTCGTTTTTGCTGTGTATTGATTTTACTGAAGGTGACTCGTGTCTATTAGCTCTTCTTGGAAAATGCACGTTGATTAGATGGGTTAACGATGTTTTTATACCTGTGGGTATTCTAGTATTGTTAAATATTTTGAAATGCCAGGAATTCGTAAGACTCCAAGAATGTATTACTTAATTGCTTTTATAATAATTGTGAGGTAATTGTAAAATGTAGCATTTAACTGATTGTTTATTTTACAATAGCAAATACACGTAATGCAATATTTTAGCTATGCCATTAATCAATACTAATATCAGTATCTATTTTATCCATCATTATCTCTAACCGGGAAACTATTAATTCTTTTTTTGCAAGATGGAACACCTCTTTTATCATTTGTGGGTCGTTTGTCTGAACGCTGTGGATGCATTCAAACATTGTTTCGCGTTCACAAAGTGTTTGTACAAATCTTCTTCTAACAGAAAATAAAAAAATAATAGAGTCAACATGATAAATATCAAAGCAATGCATTTTTTCTTTATATTTAAATGCACAATATTGAGTTTAAACATCAATTTTAAGCAGACGGAAATTGTTTTTCTCGCCTTGTCACAGTTAGGAAGTTTCCTGCGCCACCCCGCCGAAGCTGCGCGCGGAGCTCTCGGGGTGCTTATGAAGTAACCTCTGAGTGAACGCCTCCCCCACGATGCTGCACAAGGTGCGCCAGAGGTGCGCGCTCTCCATTCGATTACTTCATATTTCACGGGTGACATACGCGCTGGAAAGTATCCACCGAAGCTCCGACTCGGAAAATTAATATGAAGTAAAATTAGACCTTGATGTTCTCGGCGCGACTTTTTTCCCCCCTGTGCATTTAAGGGGGCATTCCCGCGCGTGTTATTCGGTCTCGCCACTGTTTAACCAAATTCACAGATAATTAGCAAAAACGCAAGCCTGGAGAGTGGGTCATTACTGTTTCCATTTTTTTTTTTTAAATTTGTCTTTTTTACAAAGAAAATAATTTGTGCAACGCAAGTGAAAATAATTTTTGACAAAAACACAATTATTGATGTTGTTATATTAAATCCCGTATGACAGATATCAAAACGAAAGCCATTCATATTGCAGTTCATTTTATTTATTTGTGTATTTACTATAAGTATACTTCAGCAAAGCTATCTTTGAACAGTATTTAAATGAAAATTTATTGTAATTCAATTTACGCCAAGTTTCTATTTAAATTTATGTTGGTTGCGTAAGTATCGTTATGTTTATAATAATATTTATGGAAACAAGTGCTTCAATTTATAACTTTTTATATTGCATTATAAAGTTCTTTAAATTCTCACGCAAAGTAAAAACAGCATTTACAATCACGTACCTCCGAATTTTTATCTCGAGGCACACGTGTACATATAATGCACTCAACACCGCGGTTGATAAACTTCGCCCGGGGCGGGCCTCCGCTCCCGCGTTTGAGGTGGCACCCCCGTTCGAGATAAGTAGAGTTTATTGCTATTTGAAGTCGGGTGTTCCGACTCCGGGCTAGTTGCAAGTCCGGCGGGCAGTCCCGATTGACTCTTCACTCCCCCGGCTGTGGCTGTTGTGTTTTTTGCTCTGCCAGTTGTTTTCGAGCGATTTCCCGGGCAGCCGGGCGCGCCGGAGTGGCTTCGCAAGAGAGCGAACGAGTCGTCGTGAGGCAGGGCAATTAGTTTTTAGCAATCGGGGTAAAAAGTCCTTCTCGTTTCTTTCTTTGGGTATATTTTTTTAATTTTAGAATACCTTCGGGGTTAAGCGGAAATTGCATAGCTATCTGTTATATTCTTTTCTTTTTAGATTTATTATCTTAGTATGTTTTAGTAATTTGATGCTAGAATCCATTTCGGTCGTTAGCATAGCATCAATCACACAAATGATTGAATATTTTATTGATTTTGTATTAATTTTCGTTTTAATGCTCCACTGAACTCAACACTGAATTATTCAGTCACTCTCATTAATTTAGTATCTTCAATGCTTTTGACAGAGAGTACTTGGTAGCTAATATCTTACATCGTTTGATAATACCAACGGGAAAGGTTAGAGAAACCGGTCACCAATAAAATCACAAAACTATTTTACTTAAAATATTAATAAAGCATTTAACATATTTATAGCCTTGCACCGTGAGATATATACATTTATTGTGTTTTTCATAGGAATATTACAATTGTTTATCATTTCTAATTGTTTTTGCAATTGTAGCAGTATCTAATAATACATTATCTTAATTATCAAAAGAGAGTAATTTTTAACATAGAAGAAGTTAGGTTGAGAGCTATGACATGGACGCTTACATAAAAATCACGTTGACTATTAATTTTATTGTATTTTATAGTTTTTGTATATCCATTCGCAATAGAATGTCGTACATTAAACTTACATAATGGTGTTTCGAGATATGACAACAAGAGCTAAGAGCAAGAGCCGTCTGTAGCCCGGCGCGGCGGGACCGAGCACTCGTCCCTCCCGAGAAGATTGCGCTTGTAAGACTCGCTACTTTGTCGGGGGCTTGTTCAAAGCTCCGGCGATTATGTGCCCCGGTCACACGAGGAGCTCCTTTTTACTGGGATTTAATTACGTCTGCTGTGACTCTGTTACCGCCTCATACAATTTAAATTTTATTTACCTCGTAAGTCTACATTTAAGTCAGCTCTTATTTCTGATTTAAATATCTTTTACGATGGAATCTAAAAACGTTTAGCCAACGCACAGTTTTATTGAAAATCAAGTTATGTTCTTATTTGTATAATATAGACATGTGCTTGTACTGTAAATATTAAGTAATTTACCATAGCTGCAGAATAAGTAGTCGTCAAACATTCCGATTTCGTCGTTATCACTTTATGCGAGTTCGGATCTCACCGGGACTGGCGAAGACTCTGACTTGGCAGGCCTACACGTGCGTTCTGCTACACACTGCCATGACATTTTTTTTTTATGTACGTAGTTAAAATGTTGTAAAACAACGCCCGGTGTCGTGTCAGTTCAATAAGCATTTATCATTCTTTCTCGGGCGCCCATCGGGCGTTTCTCACGCGGCTACTAATTACACCTTCCGTTTCGCCGAGCTGAATTTTAATTGAATCCTTGTAATACGAGAGGAGCGCCGAACGTGTCAATTACCGCGGCTATTTCGGCCCCGCAAAGAAGCCGCTCCTTTAATTGACGCATCTCCATATTGAATAAAGCCCTTCTACAGGCCGGAGCACGATTCACGAGTCCTCGGTTGTCGTACACGGGCGAGTCTCCGTGAGGAGGTTCGCGTGAAACTTGTCCGCAGGTGGGATTTTGAAATTATGTAATTATTGGCATTAAAGTTGTTAATTGTGAGTCGCTTAGCTTGTGAAACATAGCCGTTGCCCGTACGTCCTGATGTCATAGCACTGCACTTCAACACTGAGTAGTCGATCTCTTCGAGAAAAGTGCGCTTTTAAGATGATGTTGACTATTTTCTTTAACGTGCTCAATCCTATCAATATGAGATTTATTTCTGCAATACAAAAATTGATGTTTTTAATTACATTAACAAGATATAAAAATACCTTCGTAAATAAAATCGCGTTAAAAAAAACAAATATATTTTTTTTATCAATATTGAATACTTTTGAATTGATTACTTTCTCTTGTTAAAATGAAAGTATGTACCGCGAAAAAAAATATTTTCGTGGATTTAGTGAATTGAAATGTGTTTTAACAGTGCGTTTCATCTTAAAAAAGTCACCCTTATGTTCTGATTATTAAAAAAAAATAATGGCGGCACACTGATTCTGTGAGCATCCGGTTGTCGCACCCCAGCCTGGGGGAGAGAATTTCAAATTCATAACCACCCCACATGTTGGGCGCACGCGCCGGGGTAATACAAAAACAGGCTGTGTGCGCGCGTGTTTACGCGGTGAAAGGGCTGCATCGTGGCTGACGCCCGAGGTTCTTTGTAAAAATTAAATGCCCCATGATATAGGAGAAATGAACCTCGTCTCACTGTGTAAATATTTAGCAATCATCGTGCACAATATAAGATATAATTTGTGGGGGATGTTGGTTAAGCATTTTAGAAATTCAAGAGTATTTTTTGTATAAATGTTAAATGCTAAAACCATCATTATCCATGTATAAATATATATATCTTTGAGATAAAACCACGATAAAATGTATTATTAGTTTTTTAAAAATCATATTTACATTTTCATATTGTGCTTTTTTATCTTTATAATATGTATATTAATTTTGGTCGATTTATCTCAGAAGAATGTATGTATTTTAATATTTTTTTCTAAATAGATATTGTTTTATATTACACGTGAGTCGCCTTATTTGTATCATAAATTCGTGGAAAAACAATCAAAAGAGGATATTACGTGTAAATTTACCAAGTATTATAATATTTACTTGTGAAATAAGGAAATTAATAACCTATGTTAACAGTATTTGCCATGGTTCCTAATTAATATTTTAATAGAATCTCACTGAAAATATAACAAGCAAGAAAACAATGACATTGTACAATATACTTATTCAAAGTAAAACACAAAAACTTGGTATATAAAATAACACTATAGCTAGTTTATTTTTCAATACAACCTTCGTTGTAGTCTCACTTTCAAGGTTCCGGGCGACCCCGCTAAGCCTTTACGACCCAGTGACATACGAAAGCCTCTCCGTCCCCGGCCCGGCCAGTACAAAGAGAAGCCACCCCCTTGCGGTCAAGTTGTTAAAAGTTATACGCCACTCGGCACAGATAGCCGGGGGTCGTATTGTTTCACTGTTTGTCGTCCCGCTGATAATGGGTTATAATTTAACTGGCAATCATGTCACGGAAGTATTTGTTTTGTGCTTTCCATGTTAATTCCTGACATTAAAGCCGAGTAATTAAATTTCAAACAAAGATACAATGGGGAAGTTTATTCGTATTTCTATTTTTATTAAATTCTCTTTTTGAGGATTGTTTTTAAACTTGAGCGCGTCAAAAATTAGTCGCAGCGAATATACAATATAACCTTAATTGAGTTGAAATTTTATTTGTTATACATTTTTTAAACTCTTCGTATTACTACCTTATTGATAGAACTTAAATTGTTTCCATTGGTAATATGAGAGTTTTTTTGACTCGGTTGCTCAACTCATGTGCCCTATTTTATCGATAAATTTCTCACATTATTTCTTCTAACGCTAAATTTAACAACGGTGTGCTATGCTACCAAATAATATATACTGGCTGTGTGTGTTGTAATGTTTTATCCAATAATGTTTTAAAAATAAGTTATTTGTGTTATGTATTGGAAATATTTTCTATTTAACAACGATTGCTTGGTCAGATTTTGAACTGATTGGACTCCACGCCAGCTACTGCAAAACAGCCTCTAACTCTTAACATAGAAGAAATACTAGAAAAATAATGTCATCACACACGTATCCTATTTCTAACATCTTTCACAGTATAGATTTTTGTAAAATAGTTTTTGTGGTTTGAACATAGCTATTATATATCAAATTCCATTACTTTTTAGTAGTACTGCATTATGGGAGTGAAGTAATGTGATATTCCAAGTCATTATAGAACTATGTTAATAATAATTGAAAAAAACTCCCTGTTTAAATATATTCTTCTGAATGAAAAAAATATTTAATGTATTCAGTGTTAATATTTAATGTATTCGACGTAGTATAAGAAATAGTAAGTAGGTGCAATATTAAAAAGGCTCGTAGGTGTCACTTTATTTCGTTCAATCTTAACATTTTTGATGAATCGGAACATAACACAAAACCGCATTAAATCCGAACTATCTACTAACGTGATACCATTCCGGTGATCGAGCACCGTGATTAGATTCTGTTGACAGACAAGCGCCGAACACTATGTACAGGCGGACTACCGCCCGTGCTGGCGGAGCGCCCCTGACCTGCCTCGCCGGGGGCCCTGCGGCCGCTCGTGCCCACCCCTGACCGGCATTGTTATGCAGGAGATCTGTTTGATGTGAAGGGTTGGGGCTCCAGGCTCCGGGCCCGGCCTCCACCCCCGGGCAATCTGCTGTAACTCAGTTGCGATGGATGCCAAGCGTACCCCTGTAAAATATTTACGCTTCTTTTTCTGGAGCTCAATCAAAACTAAATACCTGATATGAAATATAATGTTCATGTTATTTTTAATTTATTGTGACGAAGTCCTCGCTGAGTGATTGATAATAAGTATAATAGTATTATTTAATTATTTTTTTTGTAACATAAACATAATTATAATATTTGTGAATATTCATTGTAAAACAAAGGGGAAAAAAAGTCCATGAAAAAAATATTTTTTACATTTTAAAATTTATCGCACAAAGGTTTATAATATGTATGAGTTTACAATTGCTATATGCGAGATTTGTCAATAATTCGATTTCACTTCAACAAAAACTATTTATACCTTACTTACAATTAGGTTTTATTATCACACCAATTTTGAATATATTTTTATTATATAAAACTTGTTAGATAAATCATACAATAATGCGTGTTTTCTGTGCTATTTTTATTATATTCACATTATTTGTATCACCTTATAATTCTACACGTATGATGACATTAGAGTGATATTAAATCATCCCTGGCAAACACGACATATTATCTTGACACACAATATCTCCTATGTCACTACTAGTATTTGTCTGTCGCTAGACAGAGTGGGCCGCACCCGTGTGCTTCCCCACAAGGGTGGTCGGGGAGGGCTGCAGGTCTGCCGGGGCTCACCCCACGGAGTCGGCGGAATTTACATAGTACGTGCGTGCCATAACCGATGTTTATTTTGTGATTGCTTAATAACTTTATAGCATTATACGTTTTCTAATGCTATGGTTGTTTAATTTAGCATCTGCTTTATTGAATGCGGGTTCGGTGTTGCTTTTGAAATGCTTAGGTCACTATAATCACGGACACATAACCTAAAAATATTTTTTTTTTCTATACATTGTTTACTTACATATTTGACAATAAAAGTATGATGCGACAGAATTTCTTGAATATGGTTTTTATTGGTATGCTTTCTCGTAGATGTATTATTTTTTAAGCCTCCGAATATGCATATAGATGACTTAATTTATTTTTGTAATTCAAATGTAACAAAGTTGCTATTCATATTTTTATTTATAAAAGTATATAGTTTAGTTAAAATATTATACTCAATTTTTTCTTGAAATGATCGTAAATTTATTGAAAAATTATATTCTATTTTAAAACATTGTCACGAATTTAACATATAACATTTTGTTCGGTCTTTTTATATCTATTGTTAAGTACATTGTTACTAAGATCTTATGGATATTCCTATTTTATTATTAAAATATAATTTTCAAATATGAATAGATTTAATCTTTCATTGTTTACATTGATGAGAACGAAGACTGAGGCACTGTGGTTAGACACGGATGATGTTGGAACCCTCGGGAGATCAACATGGAACCGGGAGAGGCCCTATTAGTCTACTTGTAATGTTTGCTCTGTATACCTTGTTGACGTTGCCCTCCGTCTGCACTGAATTCGTATTAAAATTAATTTTCTTTCTGAGCAAAACGAAATCACAGCTCTAGCTGTGATTTCATTAGACAATTGAATGCTTGATTTTGGAAATGATATATTTGAAATTGAAATTCGTCGCCATAGCAACACAAAGTTCATAGTAACCAGTACAAAAAATTGACTTCAGTTATATAAGTATATTTCTTTCGTGACTTATAATATAAAAAAAATCCTGGAATGCTTGATATTGAATCTGTCTTATTCTATGTCTAGAGTTAAATTTAAATTGCACATTTACTTCTAAAGACATTAAGAGAAGATTGATGGTATTATACTCTATAGTGCCCATCGTGGAAAATGGGCTGCGATACCTCAGAAAATATACTTTACCCTAATTATATTGTATGAAAAACATTAATATTTACTCAAGCGCTACCAAAACGAGCCTCAGTCGGTGGGATGGCCCACTATTAACGAGTGTCTTTAATTAAGATTAAATCTGTAATTATAGCCGGGGAGACGGGCCCGGGCCGGTATCACACACAGTCGCTACCCTTTCAGCCCTAAATAAATTATCCCGGCAGCCTGCCGTCTCCTCGGGCGCCGCGCGGGGAGGCCCCTCCTTGGCCTGTTTGTTCTAATTTGACGGCTCGGTGGCGCCGGCGCTCCGAGTGTTGCCTCGCTGCACGGCGAGCGATGCGCGCTTAACGCCTCGCCTATTTATTATATCGTCAAATCTCCAATCGATTAGTGTTGATGATGGTAAACTGAATTCGTACGGGTTTAATAAACCCGCGATGTTCAAATAACGCAAAGATAACCCATTTAGTTTTTACTTTGCTTAAAACAGATTTTAACTTTTTTAATAGTCAAATAAAAATAGTTTCAAAATTAAAATAGGATCGGCCGCGAGCCAAATGCGCTCATAGGAAAATGGAACTTGCAACATCTCATTTGAAAATCAGCCAACCATAGGAAATGTGCAACGGAAAAGTACAGATGATAGTCATTTTTTTATAATAAAACACATATTTAGTTGTTCTCTATGTTAATTAAAATATTTTTGTCTTCTTTAAAATAAATTATCAAATAAAATAAATAATAACTTGAATGTGAATGAATAACCTTTCGAATATTAATTATTTTTCAAGTACAGATATTTTTTTAAATTCATTATTTTTTATGTATGTGTAGAACTATTTGTAATTTTAAACATTCTTTCTGTATGTTTTTCAGACACTTAAATAGTTGTCTGTGCGTAGAATTTTGGTTGTTGATATTTTAAATTTATTTATTCTTTTCTTTCTTTCCAGGTAAGTGACAGCAATT
The DNA here is from genome assembly GCA_022113835.1 of Atopsyche davidsoni. Lineage (NCBI taxonomy): Eukaryota > Metazoa > Arthropoda > Insecta > Trichoptera > Hydrobiosidae > Atopsyche > Atopsyche davidsoni. Next base: position 12,331,122 of record JAILWY010000014.1, read on the forward strand.
TATTCCGCGAAACAGCGAATGCCACCCCTCCTGCAAATCGAAAAGTATTCGTAAGTTCTCAACTCTGTGTGAGTTCTCTAAATTTATAAAATACTTAAAACCTGTTTTTGTACAGTTTTGATTAGCTCAATATATGATGTTATTTTCGAAATCTCGTTTGTCTCAGCTATCTATTATAAATATTTATATAAAATACTTACATTTTAACATCGTTTTTGATTCTACCCTCAAAATACTTTTATCGCTTCTGTCTCTAGCAAAAACGATATAATTTTATTAAATTAGTTTCAAATAAATTGAATAAAAAATCACAGTTGTCTAAAATTGTAAGCTTTGGAAATTGTGCCCTAAATATAAGTAAAAACGTTTCAACACTACTTCGGTGAATACTTGGTGGTTGTTAATCTTTAATAAGTTACAGTTCACGTTACAGTTGTAATATATACTTTTATCGAATCGTCATAGCAAAATACGCGATAGTGCTCGATCCGGGCGGCAGCGCAGCCGGCACGGCCGCGAGCCAGCAAACGCTGCTTAAGGCGAGAATAAACAGCGGGAACGGTCTCTTCTTAACGAGATTTTATTCGCCAACCTTTTCAGAGCGGTCCCACTGCGAGGGAGGGTGCGCCCACTTAACCGGGAAGAATTTCATTAAAGGAAAAGTGGCGGCCCGGCGGGTCGTGCATCCTCGACAATGTGCTCCGTCGCCTGCCGGGGCGTGCGAGGCTCCCGCTCGCCGCCGCTGATTTTGTTCGATAAGAGTTATATTAGAACTGCAGCTGTCCCCTCGGAGCGAAAATGGTCACGTGACCCGATTTAAAATCAGATATCTCAACATCCACTCTGTATTCCTTGTAACATCACACGTTTAGTGTTTTATTATATATTGATTCCATCCATGTGTATCTATCAATTCTATCTACATCAATTGATTCCATTCATTTATATCTACATCAGTTGAGATTTGCCCGGCAGCCGTTGAATTGTACTAGCGAACCCCTCAATTTACAATTTTAGTTTGAAAAACCTCGATGTGCTCACTGAACGATTTCCCTTGGTTGGAATTCTTGTATTTATTGCAAATCTTAAAATGCGTTACTCAGAGATTGATTACAAAAATCTGCTAAGGTGTTGTAACCTCATTACGTTTTAATATTACAACCACGAACAGCCTTGTTTGATTAAAGGAGCTAATAGGGACATTCCACACAAACGAAATCAACAAACTACCGGAGTGTTTGCCGACAGCACACACTGAAGCCTCGCACGTAACAAGTGCCGATACATTACCCGAGTACTAACGAGGCTTATTTACCTCGTATCACGACTAATCAGGCGAATCTCCGCAGTGAGGACTCGCACAATATTCCATAATCAATCACGGAATCAGCGCTCCGCACGGCGGGGCCCGCGCCCCCGCCCCGCGCCCCCGCCCCGCGCCCCCGCCCCGGGCCTCCCCCGGCGGCTTATCGGCGCCCCGGGCGTGTCCCCGCGCTGGGTGATGAGCGATTGTTGCTAGCGTGTAGATGCAAATGTACATCAGATTGTATACGAAATTGAAGGATGTACTCTATCCAGTTGGGGTACCCAATTCAATATCCAGCTGAGCTATTTGAAGCTGATTTCATTTTCAGTATTATATTTATGGCACTTCAAATATATTTACCCTAAATTATTCAAATCAGTTTTTTAGAAATTATTAAGATCAATATACTTTTGGGCTTTGCTTGTAAAAAAATATTACAGCTAGTAATATTTTAGGTTTATTAGATAATTGTATTTATTGTATTCAATTTTTAAAATACATTTTGGTTAATGATATAGTTTATCGGAATCTTCATTTTAAAAAATATATATTAGTGGTTCCGTTTTAATAGTAACAGTTTGTTATATTTATTTAAAATATTTAAGTGTTCTCGGCGTCATTGTTTAACATAGCTTCATTTTTAAATCAACTTCACCGTTAAAACATGTATAATTAGTTTAGCAGCGGACATTATCGCTGCTAACATAAACCTAAATTAAAACTAAACAACCCGGCGCCCGCCACCCAGCGCCCGCCACCCGCCACCCCAGCCGACCGGCGATGTGGGTCAGAGCGTTATTTGCATTCGTTAACCGCAGTTTATATCAAGTCCGTGCGCGGCTACAATGTGTTTGACTACGAATTTGCGTAGCGTACGTGGTCGGGTTGACCGCTCTTTTGGATATAGATCTGTTGCGGTTTCCCGTGTTAGTTCAAGCGCTTATTTGCCATAGTTTTATCATTGTCTATTTGTTATTTTTTAAACATTATGCTTAAATTCAATAAAGCGTGTTCAGATCGCCACGGATTTCCTTTTAATAATTTTATTAAAATAAATAATTTTATGGTATTTCCGCTTTGTATTTTTTGCCGCACTTAGTTTCGCCAACATGCTAAATTGGTATCTTCCAGCAAAGTTTACTCTACTTGAAGATGCCGACTTAGCATGTTAGCGAAACTAGTCGCGTCAGAAAATAATAATTGAGAATTTCATTAAATATTTATTATAATTAAAATATTTCAATAAAGTTTTTTTTACATCATAATTTTTAATATTGAAGATATTCTATTTCTTAGTTGACGTTGACTAGATCTGTCCACTATGAAAAGCATTCAATATTTATTTTATACCTTTATTGATTTCATTCAATTCAAAATTTACTATAAATAAAGAAAATTTAAAGGTTAATCATGCGGTTATAGATGAAAGCATGTCTATTCTCTCGGGTAGTCAAAGAATTTCTATGAGCCTTTTTCTAAATACATTTAGGCTGACATTTAGATAACCTTAAAGGTTTACTAAATATGCCGTGAGGGTATTATAAGTTCAAACATTTAATTTTTTATTAGTGGAATGATTTTGTAAGATTATCGGTAATAATATTTTTAATGAAGGTCCCATTTGGTAATTTGCACCAAACTTGTACCGATCGAATAAAGATTTTGAAAGTTTTCTTGTTATTGTGTCAGTTAAATAGAGCATTAGTCCGTCGCTTTATATTTTTGATCTAGATAGTTTTATGGAATGTTTCTAACCTTTGCACGTACATAAATCTATATGATCGGTATCATTAGAATCCTTCGAATGATACCGAATAACCGTTTCCCTGTTCTACAGTTCTCCTTAGGACCCATTCAACCGTGGCAACTCGGGTCATTCATTGGCTAAAGGACATTTCCATTGGCATTGAGCGATTTTAAAAAGTTCTAAAAAGTTATTAATATACGTTCAATAGTGGATTGAATAAGGTTAGCCTATCTTTACTTTTGAGCATTTGTGATTTATGCTGGTCAAACGCTTGATGTAGCTCGCGGCAAAACAGAGAGCTGTTTCTCTTGTTTGATCCCTTTCTTGTATTTGAGTTTCTGGGGCCTTGTATAAGCAGTCGGATATATAATATGTAATAACGTTGTACAATATCATCGGTACATTCCGGTATCTTTGTCGAAATTAATATTTATTTGACCCAATAGGTCTTAATCTTTCAAAACAATAAACGTTTCCAATAGAGCTCAGTTCAAAATCAAACCTATTATCATTACACATTAAACCGTCATAATATAACCCTTTCATGGTCGACACGGTCCGCAGCCTAACCCTTCGGGGACCCGTCCAACATAAATAACAGCGGGGTGAGAAATGTTATCCCCGAAATTACCCCTCACGGCCAAAGCCCATAACCACCCTCTTAGGCGGCTCTTTGTGGCGAGACTGAGCCTCTGCCGGGCCCGGCTTTCCGACGATTCGCTTTTCTACGCAAAGGGGAATCGATAATGAATTTTAAATTTTTATTTTAAAAATTTGATTTTTGCAAAGTATTGAATGGGAATTATTGCCAATTGCTTAAAAATATACAGCAAATTAAAAAGTATTTATTTCTTGTTTTCAATTCTCAGTGAAAATGAAATAATTTATTATTTATGTAACTAAATTAATGTAAAATAATTTGCGCATAAACACTTCAATTAAGTGAAATATTATTTCTATTGTTTTAAATATATAAATATTTTTTCTATAAGTTCTATTCGATTTTCGACCATTTTAAAGAATTATTTAAAGATGTTAAAAATGTGACTCCCGCTTACTTATTTTTTAGAAAATCTGTAAGTCCTTGAACACGTAACACGCATTTGCAGAGTTTTAGTTAATATTGGGCGGTTGAATGAAACGCGATGTGAAGAAGATTACAGTTTCTTTATTTTTATAGAATTATAGTTTTAATTAATTTCATTTGTGTCTAATGCAATTTTTTTACACAGGTAATCTAGCTGAGCATTCACAGAATTTTAATTATGTATATTTTTATCGTTATCATGTTGTATTGCTATGTTTTAGGTAATACATCTGAAATTGAAAATAAAATGGTATTGAAATTACAAAATCATTGATCAGTTGTGTAATGGTAAAATCGCTGCAAGTTCACACATTACCCTCCCATCGGACGGTGGTCCAGGGCGGGCCTAAGCCGCGCGGATCCCCGCCTATCCCGCCTGATCTCCTTCATCTCTCTCTGCGGCTATTTCGGTCCGATCCGCCTATTTATATCCGCGCTCGGCCCGCTCCATGGGCGGAATGCGGAAAGGCAACCAGCCCGCCGACCCACCGCGCGCGAGGTGCCTTTTTGCGAAGCTTTTTATCTTGTTTGTTTTCATGAGAGCATATTATATTTAAAACCTAAAAATCTTTTGTAAGTAAATTTGCTGCTATTTGTGAATTTAACTCTGCATCGAAGAGTTATTTGATAAAAAAATATTATGATAAGTCTAATAAAACATGTGAGTAAAACAAGGATACAGTTATTTGGTTTCGAATCTCTTCTATCTTTGTTTTTGCTGCTTGCTTACTACTGGAAACCCTATCCGTTATTAAATTTTGTCATGCAATAATATATTCTCCTAATGGATTTTAAGTAAGTATAAAAATTTCCATAATATATTATCATGATCTCTCTATCGTAATGGTAGCATTATCTTTTTTGTAATACACATTAAATCACAACGAAAAAATGTAGATGGCTCTATTTCGGCAAACGACGTGCCCAGCGAAATTTTGAAATTGTCAAGCTTTTTAAATTTTATATAGCAATTTTTTAAAAGATAATGTGTTTAAAAAATATATTATTCCTTTTGCTAATGTAAATTCTATTTGAATATTATTGCCTTTTAAAATATTAAAGCATATTCTCATCGCTCTTTTGTCTGCTATTTGAATTTCATAAGGCCAGAGTTATGAAAAAACTTGGGTGTAAACAGAATAACAACTTCATAATATTTTATTTTTATTACAAGATTTTCTCGTCTAACTTATGTCGCGACAACACTGAAAAAGCCATAAACAGCGCGGATAAAACACTTACGAGGTGTCAGATCTTACTTTGCGAAACATTTACAAAACTTTAAAAAAATAAAATGGAAATTTATACTACAAAACAAAAACTTTTACAATGTATTAATAACGAGTCTAAAAAGGTATCTAAACTCTTTTTGATATTCTTATTTTTTACAAAATCTCAGGCTAACGGCTGTTAATTACTTTTAGTGTCACAAAGTCCATTTTAAAATTAAAAGCCAGCCCAGAAAGATTATTCAATGGAAATCCCCTAAGTTGGCTCATAGTTTTCTCAGCTCATTACCCAACTTTCTAACTTAACAAATCACTTCACAAATTCTGACAAGACCCGCCCGCCCCGCCCCCGCCCCCGCCCTGCCGCCCCCCCGCGCGGAGCTTTTTGCCGCCCCGGGTCTCGTTTAAAATTTAAACAGTCTGTGATCCCCCGCCCGCGCCGCTTCGGGCAACAATAAATCAAAGAGAGAGAGGCAACGAGGACGCTTTATACACGGGGAGAATTTCGCGTGTCGGCGAAAATGCTCAAATAAACGTATTGAAATTTATGTACGCCAAGTTTGCTGTTATCAAATATGCTTGTTATAATATCATCTCTGCTCACTCTCTCTCTCTCTCTCTCTTTCTCTTCTCTCTCTCGTTCTCACGTAGCTGGCAGATTGTTTTTGTAGATTTTGTAATTAACTGGATGAGTACACGACTCGAGGCGAGAAAATAAAACAAGCAAATTTTATTTAATAAAATACGCATAATATTTTAGATAAAAATAAAGTAGATTTGACTGTTGATTTTTAATACAGAATCACTGAAGCTATATACATTTTAAATTAAAAAGATTAAAAAAATAATTATTGGTGTCATTTTAATCTAAGCCTACTTTTGGCTTAGTATCTAAAATTATTTAAGATTCGTTTACACTGTCCTTATAATCAGGTGTAAAATTTAAACATCAATGTATTTTTTGTTTTTTGTTGTTGAGTTTTTGAGCAAGAAAAAAATACTCCTCCAGCTTATATCATTAAGGCTAATATATCTTTTAGTTTATAACTAAATATAATATAACTTAATGTAATATAATATATTGTTTTATAATTAAATATTAGTTAGTTTAGTAAACTGAATCCATATAAGTCCACTGCATCTTTTTGTATAATTTTATAAATACTAATTTAAAATGTAATTGTATTGCAAGTATTTTACTGAGCTTAATGTTTAAGTTAACTGGGTTAATTTTTATTTGTGCTTTAATTGTGGCGCGTTAAGTGGCTTTAGGGGGCCCCCCCAGTTCACCTGAACAGCCCCGCCGTGAGCGCTTTGTTCTCGGAAGTTTGACATTGATCTTGTTATTTCAATTTGGGTTCGAGGCGAAATGAAATCGTTTTTCGCTTTAAAATCTGATATCGATAAATTTCACTATTCGGGCCCGCCGGACTTTCTATGCGAATATAAAATATGAAATTATTTGTCAAGCCTTCGCTCCAAGTGCCCCCCCATGTTGTGTTAACAATGGTTTGTATGTTGAACTCATATCCGCGAAGTTACAACTTAATAAAACCTTGTAATTCGAATATTGCTTTTAAGCAGGCTTTCTCGGATTTTGATTAATTTATCGAAGCCAGGACAAACCCTTTGAATGTGTGTTATTTGTATTTTCATGATACTTGCGTCCCTTTTTATGTTAATTGTATTTATCTTCATATTTCCCAACTTGATAAAGAATAAGATTTTCATTTGATTATTAAAATCTTCTGAAAGTTATGAAGAAATAATCATTTATAATATATGTAAATATATTATTAACTAATAAACTATCAAAGTCAAACCTTTTGAAGCGCCTGTGGTTAATAATTTAGTTTGGCTATTAAGATAAAGATTTTAATATAGCTTTTTAATCATTCCATTAAATAAATCACAATCTCTGAGAAATCCTCTCAAAAATATCCGTATACTGCTGCAGCGGAAATTCCGAGAGTGGAAAGTCGTAGAACGTAGAATCAATTTGAAATGTTCATCGGAAACTCATTTTCCGCCATGACAGCTCGCAGACAACTTCCGCTGCCGAGGCGGGGAAAGTAGCTTCGAAGGGTTAGTTTTGGGTTAATTTAAAAAAGGTCTGGCTTACTTTAGATTAACATTTGCCCAAGATTGTTCTTATCTAGAACTTATAAAGTCAATAACATATTCGCGTAAGTTCTTCTTGATCAAATAATTAGTTCAATATATCTTTATTTAGTTTAAATAATTCAAATGAAAAACTTGCAGTTATCATTAGACTTTGCTTATTGATTATATAATATACTCTTTAAAAAATTAGAGATGTTGGTTTACTCCAAATTCAAGCGATGTGCACCGTCAACTCTTGACCTCAATATTAATTACGTAGGAATTAAATTTTAAAATACACCAACGGACCATAATATCTTACAACTCTTCATTCTATCAATCTTTTTTTTTTTTATTAAAATATTTTTTCACAAACACCTCTCAAAAATCATGGCGTTATTTAGTTTTAACGTCAAAGTTTAAGATTAATAAAACCGGCATATTCGAGGTAAGATCGTAGAAAAATTTATCTTTTTTTTATATCTTTTAACGATTTATTTACTCTTCGAAATAAATCAAGTAATACTTGAGTTTTCAAATAACTCCCACTGAACCTTTTTACCGTCTATATTACTTTAAACTACAATTTCAAAGGCCACTCCACCCCACGCATGTCAGAGTCGGCGGATCGCCCCCTCCGCGATACATTTAATAATGGCGGCCGCTCGCGGAATCCTGATGAGGAGCCGCCCCCGGGAGCCGACCTTCAGCCGCGATGTTCTTCACTTTTGTATTCCCAAAGTACACTCCGGCCGGAGGACCTCCGCGAACACCGACGGGGCCCCCATTGCCCGCTGATCCCTCTCTATTTCGCCCCCATCGCCGGGTTTTTCTGCGCTTGTTTTTAAATCTTGCTGGCTTTTATGCGCTGTGTTTTAAGGATTATTTTCTAGCTTAGCGTTCATTTTTTAATAGTGGTATAATATCTACGAATGGAAAAAAACTTTCTCGTGTGCTTTCGAAAAATTCAGCTTCGGGCTCTGCCGTACAAGCTCAAAGCTCGGTCTACTCTACTTAAATTTATAACCTCAAGGTGAAAATTATTATCGTTCAGCTGCTTATATGCATTGACTGTTATTTGATTAAAGTAGTTTCAGTAATGAGATTTTTTTAGAAACCTTTCCGCGAAAATCACGATAATTCTCTTATAATCATTTGTCTCATTTGTATGAATAAAATATTATTATATAATATTTTAAAACATTTAATTTTAGTAAAAAATATGAAATTGTTGAAGAAACAAATTACCACTAGTATTTTTTTTATTCAATGCGAAATATTCGCTCTATTTTTCGTTCCGTATGAAACATAATATCTATATCGTTTAGTTAATAATCTTTCATAACTTTGGTTTTACGGTTGGAAGCAAAATATTTGAAACCCTATTATTTACAGTAAGAGAAACAAAATATAAGCTTTTAGAAATATTACGCTGCGTCGTATTTCTGCGTTTACTATTATTTTTAATTTCGCTTGGAATTATTTGATCATATTTTTTTATAACCCGGTCCATCTGCAACTCCATTTAATCAGAATCAACGTGTAGCGCAACTCCCCACTACTACTGCTCGATGTGTATATGTGCCGACAAGTGCCACTTTGTTCTCGGGCACGACTGTGTCAAAATCTTCAAGCGTGGCTTCCAAGCAAAAACACATCGCGTCGTCAATCCCCGTCCGCGGACTCCGGCAGCGGTCGCAACTCGCCGCCTAATTTGCCGTCAATTTGCAGAAAATTAATGCGGCTCGCTCATTAGTACTCGTCATTATGCCGACTTAGCACGCGGCGGCGCCCCCGAGTTGACTACCCCTGAAACGGCCGTGTGGACTCCCAATGTCTGGCATTTTGTACGTATGTCAAAGCACGGATGGATTATGTGGATATATATTATGATAAATATGGTACGATGCCAAATTAGTATAATCACTATCACAAGCAAACGAATTAATAATTTAGATTTTATGACTATTAATACATTTATTGTTTGCATTGCATGCTTTACTATTGATGTTTTACTATAAAGCTGTGAGATATTTTTAAAATATTGTATGATTATTTATTTAAATCGAAGTTGCATATTACCTTAAAATTAAGTATCAAACTATGCAAACATTTAATTTTGTTTTCTGTTTATATCTAAACCGCAAAAGTTACTATTTTTTGCTCATATTAGGCGAGGAAATTATATGAAATGAATAAGTCTATTTTTTTTATATGTTTTAGTTATTAAAAATAATGGAGAATGTGCAATTCAAGTGATGTCATTAATTGGACATCGTGTGCTTTAACCTACTCTACTCGGTATACCGCAGAATTTTGAACATGTCCGTACGTGCTGGCAGCGGCTCTCAACCTTTCTGGGACGCGACCCGCTTTTGCAGACTTAACGAGGCGAGACGGGCGCAGATTTAGGTTTTAGTTACGGCCGGGCCATGAGTGAGTTCCTTTGGGTTATGGACTAATAATATTTTATATTGCCCCCCGTGTATAAAAGTTAGTACGTACCTGCTGGGTGAGCTCCTCCGCCAGTATATCGAACGGAATGAAATTGACCTCAATTTATAACGCGCTTACTACATCGCATGTCATTTATCTTCTTTGCACTTATTCATACTCCAATTATTGTAATACAGAAATATCACAAAGGAAATATCATAAAACCTTGCACTGCATAAATATATATTTGTGATAGAAGTTTAAATCACTACATTTGTTTTTTGAATAAACTATAAATGAAACCCGTTTCTTTATTTAGAAAGCATTAAGAATTTGGGAGTACATATTAAATAACTTTTTATTGTTTTTATTTGTTTAGTATTTTCTATAAATCGAATATGTCGAAATTTTTATATTATAAACGATATTCACTTTTCAATGACTCATTTGTAAATCTGCCTTATGTTACGGAAAGCTAGAAATTTATTTTGTAACATCACTGCTTTTTGTACCTGTAAAGCATATTTCCACGTCTCTTCAGCCATTCTCCGTTGTACGAATTTAATACATTTGCATTGGAAATTCTGAAATTGCTTTTCGAGCACATAATATATTTCAATTGATGAAGTAGCCGCCTATATGGGTTACATTCCCGCAGCGAATGTACGGCCGGCCTTATCTGCGCGTCTGCCAGTGACGCAGCCGATGGTATCGCAGCCCCCGTGTGTGAGTGCGGTCCACCTTGTGTATGAGCTCGGTCCACCTTGCATTAGCTCGGCCCACGGGAACCCTGACAATATTTTACTATTCTATTATTCAACAATGGATTCGGTGAAATTATTGCCTCAATTAAATGTGAACTGCATTTATATAGAGCCTTGTGCGATCGCTTACTCCGTTGAATTCAACCGCTATATTGATTTATTTATTATCTTTTGTATTGTTTTTTTTATTATTAAATAATTATTATTAATAATCAATAAAAATCGATAATGAAGACGCAATTAAATTGAACACTTGTACATTTTAAAAAAAAACTACAACTGCACTATTGTTATATTTTTAAATGCTATTTTTAGATGCTTACACACCCTTCAACACAACTGCCAACCGAAGGGTGATAGGGCAATAGCGTGCTTTAATCTGAGCCGTATTTAAACAGTATTTCGAAAAGAAAACAAAACAGCGCTAAGTTATTGAATATTATTGGCTTATCACCGTTCGGTTGTCGGTTGTATCGCAGTGTGTTTAAAATTATTCAATTCAATTCTGAGTTCTTTACGGGGCCACGTAGTCTTGCAATGGTGCTTACTCATGTCAAGATATATTTTCTGAAGAAATTTCGGAAAATCGGAATGTTTCTAAAGTCCTTTGGTGATAAAAAATGTTGCTTCAGTCTTCCACAAATTTAAGGAAGTAGATTAATGGGATTAATTACATTTCGGTTTTACTATAACAACTGTAAATATTAGTTTTGGCTATTTTATTACATCTGTAAAAATAGCGGCATTGAATTCTTTTTTTCATATATTATATGATAACGCAAGCTTTTTATTAATATTATTTTGAGAGCTGTAACTGTACATTTTATAATTATTTAATATTTTAACATTAAAACATGACTATCCAAAACCACTTATTTTTAAAAGATTTTTAAGCCCCTTTGTTTATAGCTAATAAAAAATATGCTTGAAGAAATTAAAACTAGTTTTTGAAAAATATTATATTTTGGATCTACCTACAGCATCTGAGTACGCAATTTTTTATGCACTCGTATAGAGAAGACTGGGGTGGCGAGAGGAGACTCTTAACTCAGCGTCAAATATAATACTCGTATATTGCTTTTTGTGTTTGTGACGAAAGTAAATCAATTTCACTGTCGCGTGCGCGAGAACAAAACCTGTCTGAATCCTTTTAAAATAACTTCACATAGTAAGATTGGACTCGACTTACGTGACAATAATTTTTATCTCTCAGAGTGGTTTTTGGTTTATTTAAAACTTGTATCGGTATTAATATTTTAAGCATATTTTTATTTTAGTCAGACATCAAAGTTTAGATCATATATCATATAAAAATAAGACAAAGTCAAGACGTATTAAATGAATTTAAACAATCACCAAAAGAGATAATGATTTTAGGCAGGGACTCACAAGAGGAAAACTGTTCTGCAAACAATGAAAAAACTTGTACTTGTGCAACTTCCATTAAGAACGCAAGTTTCTATCGTCTCCAAAAAACGACCAGGTGGGTCATAAAAGTTTGTGTTTTTCAATACAGAAGAGACACGTCAATTTCCTCAAGTTATATCTTGGAGCTGGTGATGTCTTTTAGTTCCTTTTTTGTTAGTTACGTTTTTTAATAAAGAATATTAAAGAAAACTGGAGGTTTTAGTTATGAAGTACCCCCGAAATTATTCATTACGTTTGTATTGTTTAGGTGTAATTTACAGGCCCATTTGTCATGTACACCACAGGTAATGTTCTTTACGAGAGCCCACCCTTACTCGCTTCTGTCTATATTTATGAGACCTCTCCCTTCCCGTCTCTCGCTGTATCCCCGCACAGTCGATGCCGCCCCGTGCTTGCCCTCTATTACGTTAACCCTTCCCACCCTCGGTTGCTTTTTACTTATGTAACATGTCCTATCACGATAAAGATCAATCTATGCCTGATTTGGAGCAGGTGCGTTAATAGTAGATTATCACAAAAACCAGTTATATACCTTAGGATTATTCATCGCTTCATTACCCATATATATATATATATATATATATATATATATATATATATATATATATATATATATATATATATATATATATATATATATACACGGCATTCGACTACTCGGCTCATCTACTGTACACAGCTAAACTTCGGAATTTATTGTCAATATTTATTTGACTGTTAATGAAGCAACTATATAACTGCTTAAAATATTAGTCGTCATATAATTCCTAATAATAATACATTGATTGTTTAAGTTTTTAAGTTTATGAATTAGTTTTGAATGACCATGCTATATTTACAAAATAATATAAATTTGTACACATAAATGACGTCAAAATACAGAGTAGTATTGTATAGATTTAACACTTAAAAACTATGAAACATCGCTTTTTAAAAGTAAACAGTTTAAAAAAATTACCACGTAATCCAGTGGCAAACATGGTTTCAAAATCTTGGGTTCAAACTCAGGACAATGGTTATTAAGCTTTTGAATGGTTACGTAAGTCAGTTGACTGCTATTTTTTGTAACTTCTAAGGCATTTATTTGTTTCATAAAAATAATTTTTCTTTAAAAATATATTCCCTCCAATTATATAAACGACCTTCTTATTTGTATTTGTAGTGATTTATAATAATTGAAAGTATTTCTGGTAAAATTTATAATATGTACTAATAAGTTCAGTTAATGGAGCGGAGCGACTTTGTTATCAGAACGTAAATAGTAATTCCGTTAATTACAACTGAATATTCATGATAACGTGAAGTGTACGCTTAGCGATTCTGAGCCGAGCCAACGTCTGCCAAGATAAACCGAGCGCATGAAACACCCCGCAACGCCGTCCTGTGTAAATCACATCCCCGAGTTCCCGCTGCCCGCTTAAGGGATAACATCGCGGATGCTATTTTTTCCTCCCAAATTTGGTTATACCCCATCGCCGCCCGGCTCTCTCACAGTGCGTGTCTGATTCTGAAGGAAAAACAATGATGATTGATCGTAACGGGATTTGGCTACCCGGAGTTTCCCGGCTCCGCGGGAAAACGCGGGGATTTTTCCTTTTTCTCTCCCCTCTGATATTCCGTTCGTTTAATGATTGTTTGTCTGCAATTTTCCACGTAGAAAAGTTCCGCTCGCTTCGATCATTTATTATTTTACGCTTTATCTCGTTGAAAACATCATTCCCAACAGCTTTTACTGAATTGTAATCGCGATTTCTTTTATTCTACCTTTACAAAGAAGTCTGCCTTTGTGAGTTAATAATATCACAGTCGTCGAAACGAAGACTCCATTTGTAAGATATTAACAATTTATCATGTTCTTTCCCGTTTCAGGAGTCCACTAAATAGAGCCTTGTTTACTTTAGCAATAATATGAAATTATAAATCTCACTTCAAACGTACCGCGTAATACGATACTAACAAGAATAATCTGTTTTACAATGTTTTGTGCTATTAATATATTTCCGCGCTCTATAATTTTATTAAATCCAAGGTTTCATGTTTTTTTCGGGCCGTATTTCTACTCACACCGCCATCGAGCTGCTAGCTTATTTATAGAGAATTGTAATATAGTTCTTTTTATACGTAACCAGTAAATTTCAAACCCAATATTATTTCATGGCCAAATAAATCCCACCCGGCCTCACCCCATCTGGAGTTAACTGGAATGTATAGGGAGAGGATTCTCTTATCTCTGCCGGAGGGAAGCCTTTTGATATTTGTATTTCAAGATTACAGCTCTTCCGAGCAGGAGATATTTTTATGTGTGTTTTGAGTTACTGGTCTTCAGATTGGCCGATCAAAGGTAATTCGAGGGCTCTTCGGATTCCCTTTGATTTATTATTTATACTCCTGTCGGCCGCTCTTGATTTTATTATAGAGGTATTCGAGAACATATTATTCACCTACTCGTACACCGCACGTAGATTTTCATCATAAACATTCTATTAATATTTCTGAAGTATATTCCGCTTTAAACACATTGTTAAACAATCATGCTCAAGAGCTCCTCAGTATTTTTATTTTGTCCTATCGTAAACTGCATTTAAATAATAGCGTTCTATAAATATCGAGCTGCCTCCAATGTTTCTCCGAGCCGGCAAGGCAATCACAAATCGCATCGCCCGACAGTGGCTCCCTCAAATTGAACAAAATTGACTGCCTGTGAGTTATACGAGGTCTACTCCATCAGCGTGTCTTGTATCTATTTATATGAACATTCAGTAAATTGGGTATTCATATGAACGAGAGGTTTTCAGTCACTCACTCAAATCGAAATCTATGAATGTATCACAATAACTTTTCATAATAAAGCAATCTATTTTATTTGCGGTACCACCTCCGAGAGTGAACGTATCGGATGCTTATCCCTGGCGTTCATCTCGTGCCGTACATTAGCGATATATTATACGTAAAATAAAAACCAAATTAAAATAAAAAACAATTTCACTTTAGAATTTTCTTTGTTGAAACTGTGATTGCGTTCTTCAGTATACCTGCCGTAAATTAAATAAACGCAGGGCTTTCCGATTCGGTGTGCCATGAAATTCGCCGGCAAATAATTTGTTGGTAATTTAAATTTTGTGACAACATAACAACTTCGAACGCTAACAAATAAATCGCGTGCCCGGCGGCCCTTCCTCCCGAGCGAGGCCTCCCGGCCGTGTTGACACGAATGTTAAGTTTGAGGAAACACCATTACAATTTTACGATGTAGTTCTTTGTGATTTATCCTTTATTTCCACTGCAGTTGAATAACACGAACCTGCTTGTTTATTTTTTAAAATAACTTTCAGAGTGAATTACACACACCAGCACTGTACCTCGTCGCTTTTTCTGTCAAAATAGAGTTCTCGAACGGATTTTTTTCTATATTCTAGTTTCGGTTGTATGCTAGGAAGTAAACGCAGACTCGGCGTAAAATCAAACATTTTTTTGTGACGATTTAAATGTAATCATTATTAAATAACAAAATACAAAATAATATCTAGTTGCAATCAAATAATTAGCACATATGTACTGGTATTGTTATAAAATTAGGGCTTGATTTTAAAATCATATTATTAAAATAATTATTTTGAAATAGTTTCATACGACGATATTATAAGAAGAAGATTTAAAAATAACAATGCGTTACTTCAGCCACCGGCTTTATGTTATTGGTCGTCTCTACGGCTCCATGTCTGGCAGCCTTTTGCCACGTTGTATCATGCATTTTAGAGTCTTCATATGTCTCAATGTGAGATGTCTTGGATCCGACGGTCGCCTATTTGCAAACCGCTCGCTGTTTGTATTTATAATGCTTGTACAATGATTTCTTATTATTTTAAATTTGCATCTTTTCATTTCTCGTTGTTCGGGAAATATAAATTGTTTTATGTTACGAGTTAAAAAGATTTACGCTTTATGTTGATTTTTCAATCTAGAGAGGCTCATGCTGTATAAAGGGTTAATCGAAAATAATCCTTGTTTATTGCATGCGCTTTGCTTCGTATTTGTATTCAAAGGTTTGTATTTAAATTTGCCTTTGCGGTTTGCAGGGAATATTTTCACATCGTGAATATTATTATTTTATTCGACGCTCTTTATTTACACCACTTTCGCGAAATACTCCATTTCAAGGGTTCTTTAGAGATCTGAGAAAAAACATCTCCACCGCCGCCTTACGTAAGATTCTCTCAGACTCACTGCGAGGTGATTTCTTTGGAGGACCAATACAGAAAGCAGATCCTTTGAAAAGTCTATCTCAATAAGGACCGGAGGTCTCACTGCCGGCAACCCATCTACCGATAGCGCTACCGTATAACTGTTTTTATGAAGATGAATATATTTTTAAAATTACAAAAATATATCGTTGATAGTAAATACGAAACTTTATTTGATATATGCATTGGTTTGTTTTTTTATTATATTACAATTCAAATACTAAGAGTACACAAATCATTATTATTGAGAATATTTGATTTTATTGATATAGATCGAGATGTACGAACCTAACCTACAAAACCTATTGTGTTTTTTATGTATAGTGAACTTCATTCATATATGTATTTCTTGTAAGTATAATTTTTTCAATCGATCGAATGAAAAGCTCTATGCTGCGTGTCATACATACTAATTCGTGTTGTTTTTTAATGTATTTAAATATCTGTAGACTCGCACTTTTTTACAATTTGAAATCACCCGGTTTTTCTTTCAATGTAAAGCAAAAGGATCTTCCAGGATAGATTTCCCCCTAAATTAATACAGTCGTTTCTCTGCACAGACAACTGTTGAATGATTTCTTCAATTATTTCTCGGTTTCCTGATACATCCCCAGTCATCCTCCAGACATCATCGTATGTAATCCTTTCTCGAGCTTTCGTGCTCAGAGCGTCCCCGGTTTTAAATTGCTTCTCGGCAGCTCTCGTCTTCTTTACACGCTGCGATTTAAGGATTTTTCGAAAGCATACCACTGTCATTATATCGGTTGATCGATGGGCGACCCAAAAGATATGCAATTCAAACTTTATACTAATTTTCCTGTTGAGTACGAATATTTTTTATTATATTAACAAAATAATTGATCGATGGATCACCGCTGAGAGAATGTTTACGGTAGCTCTGTGTCATGACATCTCATGAGCCGGGTTCGTTTGGTGCATGTTGAATTGTTGCCGGGGCATGTCTGTCGCCGGGGCGTTCGGCTTCCCTCGCGCATGGCGGCAGATTTATTGTTGTCGTGAGGGTCCCGAGCCGCGCCGCGCGATGTTTTACTGGCCGCGGTCCGGTCGTTCCACTCACTCGTGACACTTCACCTGCCGCCCACTCGGCCCGACATGCTCCTCCACCGCAGCGATTCTCCGTGCACTATAAGTTGCTTTTCTTTGTAAAACATGTAAGATGGTAAATACATTTGTGAACTTAATTTACAAAAAAAAAATATGTTTAAGCACACAAGCAGAAATACTCTGTTTACAATTATCGAACGAAACTATTTTGTTTATAAATATTTATAACGACATTATTGATAATGTTCTTCTGCTACGATGCGCGCGGGATCGCGTGGAATACACTAATGTGGTTGCTAACTTCTTGTAAGAGTGGTGGTCACATGTTCTCACTATTGAAAATAAATTGATTATGCCATAGCATAATGCAACAAGAATACACATATCTGATAACATACGCAAGGGTCACAAGACAAATGAATATCAAGTAAAAAAATATTTACTAAAGAAAAGTAGATAATCAAGCATCTACGTTCGGATTTTCAGAGTTTAAACACGTTGATTTTTTGTCAGTTCGTTTGTAAGTAATTTCATTTCGTCTGAACGCGAACAGGTGTTATTATTGTGAAGAACAAGACTGCAGTTATTGGGACTATGCGCATAAATAAGTACACACATGCCGAAAAAATTTTTTTTTTGTCATTTTTAACACCTTTGAAGATTCATCAAAATCCAAGGATCGCATGATATTGGAGCGCATTCTACTTAAGATATTTTACTGCTACTTAGGTTAGTTCGCAGGTTTTGATGTCCGATGTCAGTGGACTTTCTTGGTTTTGAAACCGCTTTATGTGAAATATTGTACAGTAACTTGATCTTAAAATAGCGTTACAAAATATTTGACACACTTTTCCATTTTTTATACATCAAATCAATTATTAAAAATTAATGCGGATTAATATCCTTAAAAAATAAGTTCGTAAAATACGTCTTTTTAAATGCACATCTAGTACGTCTCCGTATTATTTTTATTATTATTTCTTTGCTGTTTATTGCTCGTCACTGTATTTCGTAGCAAATAATTTCCAACCAATCAATCATAAAAATTACAAGTATCTCAATACGCATGTTATCATATGCCGAGTGACAAGTCGTGTCCTGTCCCATTAACCTACGTTTGACAGTGATGCCGCGTGACAGAGATGCCGCGTGACAGAGATGCCGCGTGACAGAGATGCCGCGAGGCGGTGACGCCGCGTGATGGCGCGCGTCGGTCGCGTGCCGGCAGTGTATCGCCTGTGACAAGGTGTTGCCCTAATATCGGCCAGTCTTAAGAGTTGTCCGCTAAGACTCTCCCAGCAGGTTGGATGGTTCTCCATTGCGTCCAGCTGAGAGACATCTTATTTTATGAATAGATTTAGCTTTGTAACAAACTTAAACTATCCATACAACAATAGTTTTCCTTATCAGATTTTTTAATTATTTTCACATCAATAACTTATAATATACTTTCCCGGAGTAGCTTAAGGGAGGGCCTCGTTTCGCGCAGTGAGATGCCCGCCCATCGCCGCCCATCGCCGCCCATCGCCGCCCATCGCCGCCCACCGCCGCCTTATCGCCGCCGATAGCCGACGCGTCGCTCGGGAGCGTTCCACTCGAAACCAATTGATTCCTCCACTCCGCGGTGTGCCGAGATAAGATACCGGCGAATACACTTAATTTTATTTACTTTTAATGGGCCCGGCTCTGCTCGAGCGGTGTATACGCTGGGATTTATCAGATTTGTGCTTATCTTATTACCTCTTTGTTTTGATTTTTTATTATTTATATCGTACATATTGGATTAAGGTTTGAAATGTATTTAATTATATACGGTGAGTTGTTAATTCTAGTTGCTGTCGCCGATTATCGACTCCTTTTCATTTAAGTACTGGCAAATAACCGCATTCGTTCAGATTATAATCGCAAATTACCTTGTTATCGACTTACCTTTCAATTACAGTACTAAGTGGTGAGTGCTTGATATTAAGTTTAATAATACTTAATAATAAACGTGTTTGTTGTAACTATACACACTTAATCTTATTTTACGCAATGTTAATTATTGGAAAACTTATATCTAAATATTTCTAGAAATATACGTTGTCATTGTGTACTTGTTAATTAATACCCATAAGCAAAGCTTGGATTGTCTGTGATATTTTATTTTCATAAATAAATTTCGTTACAATAATGTAATCCCAATTCTTGTATTCCGGGGCATACTTATTACAAATGAATGCAAATGTTTTCATTAATTTGCTATTCTTATCTTCGTAATAAATTTATTTTCTATTTTTAACTTTTATTTGGGGGTGTATTCTCCCAAGTTTCGTGTTTTACCAATATACTCCTAGAATTTATCTTCCCGAAATATATAATTTATTTTTCTGTGTGCTTTTGATGCGATGACAGTTTATCGATGCACGAATACTCAGAATTAAAAGCAGTTACTTGCATGCATTTTTAAATTTTAAAATTACATGAATCTATCCATTCACTAAGCGCTTCTAGATGGACGCTGATTTGAAATGTTTATTTTGTTATTGATTTGTAAGAAACGTCACCTTCCACGACGCGTTTACGAGGTACACATTTCCATTGTTTCGTTACGTGCGGCGTGCATGGCTCGCAGTTTTCGCGTACCTTTTTTCCCTTCATGCCTTCATTTGTTTGGTACGCGAAGCCGTATCCAATTCGCACAATTATAATAATGCGGCCAGCTCGCCGTAACACGGCATCCTGTATCTGCGGCACCGCCGGGCATCTGCCGCGGGCTCCTGCGCGCAGGGGTTCGCACAAATAGTAATTTTATTTAAATATTATTGATTTTTCATTTTGTTTCTTAGAGATCAAGTTAAGAACGACCTCTCTGACCCGACGCAACACATAGACACATCTGGGCAGATTACCATTTCATTTGTAGAAAATTTCATAACGACGGCGCAACATTTCCTTCTAGGCCTAGCTTCTCACAGACGGCTAGTCTCAATTATTCTAGTGTTTATTTTTCCAGCTTATCTCATTCATTGGGTATGTTGATGATACAATGTTTAAATAAGCTACACTTATAGTCTCATATTATAGTTTAAATGGGTATTTATATGTTTGATTGATGTTCATATGAGAAAGGGGCGTCAAAATCTCAAAAACAGTTGAATTCATCCAACAGCCGCTTTGCATTTAACGCACGCGTCTGACGTCCCGGGCATGCACTTGGCTTCTTTCTTCTCTTCGAACTGTTCGTCCTCCTCCGACTCGCGGCAGCGCGCCGCCGTCTCGCTCCAGTGCCGAGGGAGCTACGGGCGAGGGTATTCTTTCACAAGTTTAAGGATTTCTCTTTAGCCAGAGCTCCTCGCCACCTGTCAGCTCGGCGGGCGGAATTATTCATACGCGCCACGCGGCCCCGCGCTCGCGGCTGGGGAAGGGAGCCCCGCGCGAGCGACACTCGACGCGGCCTTTTCTGCGCTTCTTTTTTTTGCCGACTATCCGTTTGGTTACTGCCAGATATTCATAAAGGCAACTCGTCATGTATAGCGAAAACGATACAATTCTAAAGGAGGTTTTTTCCCTCTTTTTACATGTATTCAAATATAAACATCATGTATGCTTATCTTGTCTAAAAGAAGCAGCAGTTTTCTCTTTTCATGTTTTATCTATTTTACTCGAGCTATCGGTTTATTGTATGTTAATGTATAAAGCAGTGGGGTATTTTCTACCACCTGTAAGCAATGCATCACTTCGAATCGTATACGAGTAATGCTTATTAAATTTATTTTGTAAGTTTTGCCTATTTTTTATGTGCCTTCCAGTTTAAACCCGTTATTATATTAAACTAACATATTTTTTACCCACTCAACTTTTTTTTAACTGTCGGTAAAATCACACATTAAATTGAATAAAATTAATGATCAGGTTGTTTAATTGCTGATTATTAATAATATTCGTATTTAAAGCTCTCACAACGTCTTGCTGCATTCGTGCGTTATTTGCAAGCGGATCACCCGACTCGGCCGTACACAACCTCTTCACGAGAGCAAACTGCATGACCATCGAAAATATAATGGGCACTGTTTTCTCCATCTCCCCGCACTTGAGTCCGCTGCCAGCCGGTGCGCGCGGCGCTCCCCCCGGAGTCCTGGCGCCCGTCCCGTGCTGCTCGTATCGTTTCTCTTGCGTGTTAATATTTTCACCAACTAACACTGAATCCCGCTATCGGTGTCGTACTCAATACATTTCTTATGATTACATACTAAAAATGTTTTCATGTTTTATTTTCAAAATTATTTCAAACCAATTATATTTACTTTGCATAATTATATCTGTATTGTGTTGATAATTTTGTAAATTGCATTATATACCTATAGTTTGTTTATGTAGGCTTGTCAATGAATGACCGTGATCGATGTTTCTAAATGGAGAGTTTGCTGTTCAATCACTATCCGTACTGGTAGATCTAATTGTGACGTATTTTGAAATGTGATTGATCGATGATAATTTGTACATGCATCAGTCAATATTATTAATAGTCAAAATTTAGTAGACATTTTAATTAAGCTTTTAAATATCATTGAACATTTTTTGTTCATAAAAATATTAAAGTTTAATTACAGAAAGTGAATTTATGCGGAAATTGTTCATTATAAAACTACTACTATCGTGAGTAGACTGAATCGATAACTAAAACAATTGTAAAAATTATCTTAGAATAATGAAGTTATTCAAAGGTTTCCTTACTTTTGAGGATTGCATCCTAGATTATCCAATTCGTCGATTTTTTTTAATGTCTACATAGTCAAACATGTTATATTAAAAACTTGTTTTCATGTTTCTGATGTTTAACTTAGTGAGGTTATAATTTCACTTCATAATTATTTGACTTTTTTTGATAAGTCAATTTAAGCTTCATTGAAAATTGACTAACAAATGGCAAATAAATTGATGTCGTGAACAGCTATTTCTGGAATTGTAATTCACTACTTATTCCGCGTGTTTGATCGATTCCAGGCTCGCTTAACCGCTAAACAATACGTTCGTTTTATGCTCACATATTTCATTCGCTTTATAAACATGAGAGAATCAGACGGTGAACTCCCAACACGAAAATCATACCGAGCGAGCGCGGGAGGGGGGCGATCGATTTTCACACCGCCATTTCATAAATTTGGCATGATAAACCCCCCAAGTATCTCGGGGATTCAAATTGATGTCTGCCGTCTCGAGTATGTGCGGATGATTCTACACCGCATGATTGTTGGCAAGCACTAAAGTGTTATCGGTTATTCTGCTTTGCCCGCGCCATTATTTATTTGTTTGGACGGGGAAAGTGGATTTCCCCCCGCCCCCGCCGCCGCGGAAAATTGTATTCGAAAGGCTGCGCGGGGACGGCGCATTTGTTGCTCGCTTTTATGGAGCTTATTTTTATGTTTACGCGACTTGTTATTTAGTTATAAACACCGCTTTTTCAACGCGAGGGAACTGACGGCCTCGCCTCTTAATTTTTAATGCTGCGGATATATTATCGCGCCTTATGGCTGTTTTTGGATGAGTTTGCGCCTCTAATAAGATTTTATGCACTGAAATATATCTTGTAAGTTTTGAACCTAAATTTGTAAAATATATTACTCCTGTTTTCAGTGTGTTTTTATTGGGAAACCCGTAGAACACACATACATATATATTTTAACACACATACATATAAATATAAATATATATTTTATTTTTTCTTTGAAAGGTTTTTATTTTATTTAAATGATTATATTTTATGTTATTTATTCTCAAATATAAAACCTTACAAATCGACCGTTCGTTCTCGAATAACAACTACTTTGATACTTATTGATAGGACGAGTGGAAAATAAACTGATAGTTTCCAGGTCCAAATTCTCGATACGTCTGCCGTTAAATTTATCAGTAAGAAAAGAAAATCGTAGTTTCTCTATATTATTTTTTATCATTATGCTGGTGTACAGTGTGTATAAAATATTTACTAAGCTAGAGGTTTATTCGTCCAGTTAATAAATTGAAACCGCGCTACTCGGCCAGCCGGCGGACACACTTACATCAGTTTACCGAGCATCGCTCTAATGGGCCGCATAAAGCAGCCGCGCTCGCAGAGGCCCGATACTCCAATAAACTTTTACAATACAAGTCGGCCGGCCGCGCGAGGGCCGACGCGCCGCCCTCGCCCCCCGCCATTGCCCGCCGAGATTTACGGCTCCATTCAACAAAGACACAGACCGCTATTAATTATTTACTTGTGATATTTAATGTCCACTAGGAGTACAGTCCCGCTAGAGAACTCGCCGGCCCTTCCCGCCAGGTAACAACAGCACGCTCGTTTCTATGGAAATTAGCCGAGATGATTTATCTCCTTTTTGTTTTGACAACTCAATTAGTCCTCTCGGGTGAGACTTTAATTACGAATATTTTACGAATCGTATATCTATATTACATTGGATTGTAGAAAACGAGCGTTTTATCAGTGCCGTTTTCAATAGCTTCAATTGAAATATTTGTGGGTGTTGCGTATATTGAAAAGCTCAAAGGCGGTTTCACGACGTTGAAACGTTCGGCCTGGCTCTGAGAGGCGAGGGGCTCTGCGAGCAGGGACGGGAGTCGGCGACACGTCGCGTAATCTGTTTCTCTGCGTCAGACTTTACAGCCGCAAGGGGAGACTATATTACTTATGATGTGTCGTATATTGTATAACTATCGTCTTTCGAATGCAACAGTCAGATGTAATATTTCATATGTAGGGCAAAATAAAAGCGTATTGGAAGTTTTTTTATTCGAATATGTGAAATAATCATCTATTTATTTTTTTAAGTATGTTCTTTAATTTTTCTTTAATACGAAAAAGCGCAAGATGTCTTGTATAGACAATATAACAAGATGTCTCGAAATATACGTTTTAGAAGAATACGGGGTTGTTTCAAGTATTAAATTTTCTAAATATACTTATGATTTGTCGATGAAAATTAAAAACCATGGGCCCACGTGGTACGCTTTTTATTAAATGTCCAAGGAATGCCAACGTTAAGAAAAGTAACAATTAAATCTATTACCTATATTTATTTAATTGGTTTTCATATCGGCCTCAGTCTAGAGTTTTCCGAAGCCTCGAATGAAAAAGGAGTCTCTGCACGCCACTGACGTGATTAGATTTCCATAAGGTGACGGGACACTTTACGGTTTTAGTTATGAGTTATGTTCCCAGCAATTGATAAGGGCGATAAAAATTCTCCTCGCGATAATAAATTCTTATAAACATACAAGAAAATGGCTACTAGTGTATGGCGCACTAGTTTCTTATTCATACAGCCTAATTATTAAATCCACTAAACTATTTCTTTGAGTCGCTCGTGTTCAAGAGTCGCAATTCTTTTCCAACCAAGATTGTTTATGCGATTCCCTCACGTGCGCCCCCCGCCCCCGCCCTGGCCTGAGTGTGGTCATAATGTAGTGGGAATACTTCTTATTATAATGAATAAAAATGCTCGTTTCTTGTGGAAATTATATTTTACGCCGCGCTAGAGTACATATATTAACATTCCGCAGAGATGACGCGATACGGAGCAGCCGAGGGACTTTCCGTTTTTCGTGTCCATTTTAATATCCCCGTGTTTGTAAACAGAAGCGAAAATTCTCACGTTATACATCAAATAAAAACTGTTGTGTTAGATCAGATAAGGATTTTTTTCTTCTTAAATAGTGCTCTTTTTGTTTTACGAAGCGAGAAGATCTCTCTCTGGAGATTAGTTAATAGCCCAATTATCAATACTCTTTCATTCTTACATATGAAGCAAATTCCTAGATGTAAGATAATATTTATATCGTTGTTTTACTCTTTATTCATAATTTTAACTGATACTTATTTTCGCAAAAGTTATGTCATATCTTAAGATGCATGAAGCATCCTATGTACTTTTTACGGTCTTATGATCACCCAGGTCATTTTTGTCTTTTTTAACCCTGAACATACATTACTTGATGACGATTTTGAAACACTAAGGAACAAGTAGACGCAAAGACATATCTCTGATTGGCATTCATCTCCGATCTGGCAAAATAGGGATATTTTTTTCTGCATGTATTGGCGATTTTCTTGGGAAATCATTTCGAAAAATATTTGAAAGCTGAATTTTTTATGGATTATTAAAAAAATCATTAATTACGTTAATTATTTTTAAAATAACGGCCTTTCTTAGATTATAAAATCTTGAAAATGTTGATGAATTGGATAAAACAATTACTTTTTGAAACAAAACTTTGTTAAATGTTTCTTTTAATTTTGAAACTCTCCTTCCTGTACGGTTTAAATGTTATTTTTTTTATTTCCAATTAAAAAAAAATATTATTTATTGCTTAGGATTCAGGTACCATCAACTGAAATAAACTCTTAAATATATCAATTTCACTCAGAAAAACACATATTTCACTTATTGAAAGTCAAATTCATAGAATCAAAAAATATATTGTTAATCAGGAATGTTTGGGAACTTTTGCTTTTCAATATATGTGATTGGCGCTGTAGATTTTTCGTAAAATATTGCCTTAAAATGTAGGTTACGGAATATGGCCCTTAAGTATTCAAAATACTCAGCATATTTCTCGGTATTCCCTCTTTTTTTATTGATCTAATACACATATATATATATATATATATATATATATATATATATATATATATATATATATATATATATATATATATAACCCCCGTCATCGTAGGATTTTTGATTTTTAATGATTAATTAACCTAAATATAAAGAAATCCTTTTTTATTTAAATTATTTATATAGTTGTCTTGTCCTGTTCGCGTCCCGGGAACTCCTATGTTAATTAATTCAAGAATCAACAAAAGGGCATTCCTTTTATGCAACTGTTGGGAGACTTTAATGAATTGTTTATGTCTTATATGTCTTACAATGAGAGATTTTTTTATCCTTTGCTATAAAGATAATGAGCTTTTCCGTCACATTAACAAATTAAATTGTTTACTTTTTTGTATCTTGGACATAAATCGGAATGCAACTCGATAAAAACCGCTGGTAACGTTTACAGCGTACGTATATGGCCTGTTTTAATTACATTTAAATTGCATTGTTTTTAGCAATAACAACATTTTGCGTATTTGCATTGTACATGCGCCTTGTTAGAATGCTTACTTTTGCTATTAAATATAAAGATTACGATAAGCACTTTATTGATTATAATTTATTTCTATTTCCAAAATTAATCTACTTATTTGTATTACGGAAACGTGTAGATTTCGTCTATTCATAGAAAACATCAAATTTACTATGAATTTACTTTACGGAATCTGCTTAATTCTGATACGCGGAAATAAGCGATGAACTTTTGGATACATTTTTATACGATGCCTGACCATGCAGTTTTATATATTTTACACATCCCACTATGTATAAGGTTATAAATATATGCAACTAAACCAACGGCAAATTCATAGTATATAATTGCAGAATGACATTGATATAAAAAGATATGTTAGTAAATAGTGCACTTGACTCGGCGCGGATGGCAATTAAGAAGAAATGCGACATCTGCGAGCCGCCTGAATGCTGATGCGGCTGCTCCTCCCCGGCGCTGGACTCCCATCCCGGCCCTCGCGTCGCATCGTGCCGATAATTGATTCCGCACGGCCCGAAAAGGCACGCACGTCCCCTTGCCGAACGCGCGCCCGGCATGCAGTACTCCCATAGGAGTTAATCTATTTTAATTATTGTGTCGTATAAGGCGCTCGAGGTATTCTGATTGTAAGAAGTTTAATTTCGTTAAAGGGTGACCGCTTCGACTGCGTTTGGATACAAAAAGTTCCGTGCTTTCAAACTCATACTGTAGCGTAGATAATAAATATACCACCACAAGCTTACCGCTTTCATGCAATATGTTTTTGGGAAACTGGCCAGTTTTATTACACCGAAAATTATTATACATACTCAACTTCATTTATTACTTGCTTTTAAATTTTATTTTCTTGGAGAAAATACTTTTTTAATCATCTTCAAACACGGTTCTTTGTTCAATCGGAAGCGTTTCTCCTTAGAGACTGATGCTGGGTGACTCCTTATTTACACCCTGTGGCAATAATTCAATGCTAACTGCCAAATATTCCTTTTTGATATGACATTTATTTCACTCTAACCACCCGTCTGCTAAATCAATGTTTGTTTGTAAATATGTTCTATTCTTGTATATTACTTATTCATTGATATGAAATGTTTGTTCGTTGATTGTCTCGTTAGACTTTGTACGGATTCATTGGCAGTAATTGCAATTGCAGCTTCCATTGAGTTCCCAACGACTTCGCCAAGAACATTGAAAATAAGTGCTTATAATAAATTACTCAAATATAGTTTTAATTTTTTTTAAAGTATTTTATCGTCATTCAAACCAAACACCGTACTTGCTAGAGCTTTAAGTAAGAAACCTTAATTACCTAATACTATTTTATTTAAATATTTTATTTAATATAATTGACTATACTTTTCGCTTTATTATATGTCTTTTCAAGGTAGAACCTACATTCAAATATATACTGTAATAATGTATTTCCTGAAAAGAATTCACGGCGCTTTCGAGTACCTGGCGGTTACACGGCAATATGTCCTTACACGACCCGCTTCACATTCATCCCTCCCGGCGGCGTGCAATTTTGTACCGCGAGCCCCCGGACGGGCCCGCAGCCACCGTCCGCGACGGAGTATTAATCACGCCGGCGACGAGCACAGCTAACTTATGACATAATCCCACACGTCTCGGTACTTAATAACGTACAATTATCTAAGCGGCCGCCGGCGGGCTCGCGGCTACCGGCTGGGCGCCGCCGTTCATTACTCATAATGATATATCTGCCTGCGAGAATCGCTTTAAAATTATACCGACTGTGCGCTTTTCAGTGACAAGCGTTGTGTTTATATTGCTGCGGCTACCTTTTGTGCATGTTTATTAGCGTATTTGTGTTTGAATGAACACTTTTAGCGCTCCAACGCAGTTATAATTTACGTATAAATCTGTCCTTTATTCGATATGTTGTGTGTTCAAAAGGCAAGGCTCTATAATATTTGTCAGATTTTTTGAAAATAGATAAAACTGATGGCTGGTGTTTGTTTGCTCACAGAATGCGATCAAGTGCGCGACGGGCCGGCCGGCGTCCAAGCGCCTGCCGGTGCTGGCCGCGCTCGCGCCCAGCGACAAGGAATCGCCCGCGCCCACCCCGCTGCCCGCTGCCACCGCCAAGAACCACGTCATCCACAGCATCGCCGTACACGTGAGTGCACTTCATACTCTCCACACTCTCCGCCGCATCCGGGAATTTTTCAGAGACACCCTATGGACGAGGAGTCGTTAAACCACACCACCCTTTAAGAACCGAAGGTTTCAAGCGGAAAAGTAGAAAGCTGTTACAAGCAATAGCAAATCTGTTCTGCTTTTTTCATGTGCAGAATTTGCGTTGTTGTCTATAAAATTAGAAAAACCGCAGATAATCTACATCATTGATAATGTTTTACTCTTCCTTTGGAAAATACATTTAATTTTTTATTGCTTGTTACAAGAGTAACTCCAGTGTTAACAAGCCAGTTAGGTTATTGCATTTAAATAAAAATATAATTATTTTTTACACATGGTGCATTATTTTCAGTATTAGAAGGGAAATTAAATTATTTATAAAAGCACATAGGGTATTGTTGGTTTTTTTGATTTTACTATGTACAAGTCAAAATTCCGCTGTCTAGTTGCTGCTCCCAGCTCTTGTCTTTATCTGAAAGTACCGCCGGAATGAAAATCCGCGTCTGCTTTTTCTTTTTTAAGATATTTCCGACCTCCCATCAGCTAGGAAGGATGCTATCACGTCACTTGTCCAAAAAAACTGGAGTGCCCATCTATGGTATTTGTGATGAGTCTCTCCTTTGTGTTCAAATTCGCGTTATATTCGTGGAAATCCAGATTAATAATATTTTACACAAATATTCGATGCGTTCCCAAAAAAATATTTGATATTTTTATTTAAATTATTACTTCTGCATTTGCAAAGTTCTTAGATTATCTTCGCTTGTCGGGATTGTCTTCCATCCGTTATCTTTTTTCAGGATTCCAACATCTTTTTTAAATTCTTTGAGTAAATAAATATAAATGAATTATTTTCCTTTCATGCGACTGAGAAGTTGCGGGAGAGCCACCCCGACCCGTTGTGCTGTTCTTTACGCAATCTGACGGAAAGCCTTATTCTTTTAAACAAACTGAAGCTTTAAACTTTCCTAACACTGAAAATAATTCTAAAAAATTGCTGAAACATTTTTAAAGGATTCTTTCTTCTATCTTACATCTGAAATTACACTTCTCTTTTCATCATCATTAAGCCCCAAACTCCCGCAAAAATGCCATAACTGCAAAGCGCTATGCTCAGCATCCCCTAGGCGTTTTTACGGGGGGTACTTTTGGGGATATTCAGGACGTTTATATTCCTCCCCTCGTTTAAACTGCGGATTCCTACACCCAACCCTTGCGTATCTTATAACAGCAGTAGGTTCTAGCTGTTGCTTTCCCGCGACAGGTGAACCTTATTCAGTATGTGACAGATTGTGGGTTCAAATCCTTAAAAATCACATTAAAAACGGTTTAAATATTGATTTTTCGTCAATAAATTATAAAAAGTAATTCGAGTGTAATATTTGTAATAAAAATTAATAATTTTTTTGCATTCAAATATATTGTCAATCTAAAACTTTAAGCATTGCGTTATCACCGGTAGGTGTACCTAATGCAAATGTATTACAGTGATTCAATCGATGCTGTAATCAACAATCAACAACTCGCTCTTTCGATTCCCGCTCTGACAGGAAAATCCCTGACTAAAATATATATTTCATGTTTTCAATTTGTTTCTCTGCGCGTATCGTTTTATGGTTTCGGTTAAAAAATCATGAAAATTCATTTCTATTATCACTTTGAAAGGATTAGCAGCTTTCACAATTCCGAATACATTTATTTCATACGAATATAAACTGTACAAATAAACGTGACGACTTACACTGGGAAACAAATATTTTTAAATCACTTTATAAAACAAATACACTGATTTAGTGTGTTAATCTGTTTATGTGTTATTATCGGTATGTTCAAACGTGAATTGTTACAAATATTCATCACAATAGCAAGGCTAGTTCATGTTTTTGAATTACATTCTTAGCGTCGTTTTAAAGCAAATATCTGCTCTGTACCAGACTTTTCTGGCACAAAGACTGTAATTGATGGGGATTTGGATGTGTGCCGGGAAGGGAGAGGTTAACTTAAACCGCCATCGTTTTGTATTCGTATCTCCGACTGTCATTTTATTGCACACTGAAGTTAGTAACAATATGGTTCATGAAGTTAGCCACAATGCTGCCAACGTGCCGGTGGGAACCTAAAAAAGGCAGTCCTCCACCGTCGTGAGGCCAGCGTCAAAACGCTTAGCTGACGTCCGATACATGCTCTTTGAATAAAATATTCACTAACGCAATATTTTTTTTAAAAATATTTTGTTGTTGGTTATATTTTTTTAAAGAATTAAGTTTTTACGGTGGTTTTATAATGATTGTTTTAAAAATTGAGAACGCCTACGCGCGCGTCCACACGCCGTACAGCCTCTGCGCCCCATGCAGTGTCGCTGCGCTTCACTTCGATGTGATTGCGAGTCGCGAGGACGGAGCTCTCGAGGGAGAGGCGTGCACTTCTGCAATTACGCCATTTTTTCCGTAATTTCACGTACACGTTTTTTTTAGCAAAGCTCCTTCATTTCTTTTATAAATGTCTTTATTATAATCTTTATTATTATTTTTTTCACACTTTCAAGAAAGGTAATGATCATGTTAGATTAAATCCCACAACAGGGATTGAACCGGATAACTTCCTATCAAATAAAAAAGATATTTGTATTTTATTTTTTCAATATCGATGTTTGCAAGAAATATAAAATTTAGCAAATTAAAAAAATATATCCCAATATTTAAAATGCTTTTTTCATAACACCGTTGCTTTGGAAAGCTCTCTCGTTCGCCTATAAAAATTCAGGTTTAGCTCCACACAGGAAAATTTATTTTAATTATTTCATCATAGCTATATTTTGTTGTATAAATTTCCAAATAACGGCTTGTATATAAAATAAAATAATTAGGACGTAAAAAAATATTTTGCTATGCTCAAACAATCTCTCGTTGAATTTAATATTATATCAGTATATTACTACCGAACCATAAAATTCAATATTACATTTACGTAGCAATTTTTTGCGGAAGGTCTCATAATAAATTTTCAAGATATAACATATTTTTCATATTACCGTAAGATTTTATTTATACATTAAAGCGCGTATATAACAAGATTGGAAGGAAAACTCCGGCGCCGCTCAAAGAGCCGCCCGCTCGCGACTCCCGGCCCTCGGCTCGTATTATTTAAGGCTCATTCTGGCGTGAAGTGTTTTCTGGAAGAGGCCAGATATTTCAGGGAATTCTTGCGGAATTCCCGCGCACTGTCCGGGGCGCCGCGCACCCGTCGGGCCGCATTCTCCCCGCAGCCCGCGACTCTGCGCCTCGCGCCCCCGGCCCGGTCTGCTAACGGTAACGTTATTCCTACGTTACAAATTGGATTTTATCTCTACTCGGTTCAGTATGTTTTTATTATGTTTTACACGCCAATGGGGGTGGGCTTTATCCTCGTTGACGATTATCTCCAAAAGTTTCGCTACACTCTGCCTAATGGCTCTGTTAAGGTTAGCTTATATTACAGTGTTTTTATCTTGACATAGCTTTTGAGTGTATCCTACTTTGTTTATTGCATTTGCCTATGATGTTGCTAACTGCGACTTGGTTTATATTGTAATATCATTCATGAGACTTTTTATAACATAAATAAATATTATTATAGCAAATTTTGCTAAAATATAATATATTTATGTGAATTATTTGTTCACTGGATTGTGTTAAATGTAAGTAGATACCTCAACCAAATACGGTCCGTGTTCTTCTATATTGTTGGTTATTCCTTTTAAACTTCGTTAAAGCTATTCTTAGATTTAACAAAAGCGAAGGGTGCTTAAATAACTACCGCTATAGAAAGTAAGTGATTAATTAAATTGTATATATATATTTTTTTTAATCAAGTGGTCCCATGATTTATGTAATTGTAATGCTTAAAAATTAAGAGCCATAATTGTTTTTTTGACTATTTGACACCATCGGTGCTATATTTCTAGTGGAATATAAATCAAATTGTACGAAATCAAAAACTTTCTATTTTGCATAATAGTGATGTTGGCATAAATTAACGTTACCCCAATCTAGAACACTCACAATACTTAATATGTTTTAATATGCCCTTGCGTTATTTGCAGCATTACCGCGCATCGCTGTCGCTTACGCTACCATTATTAATTTAAATCCACCCCCGAGCCCATAACGTTACCGTTACCGCTATGATATATTTATCTCCCCTCGTTTGTCTGACGACGGAGCACGAATTCCTCCACGGCTTTGTTCTTTATTTATCTTACGTGCCGCCCTGCGCCTCCAGGGTCCCCTTTTGCCCCTTGTGCCCCTAGAACCCCCTGCACCCTCCCGCCGACACCCCGGAACTGCGCTTAGTGATATGTTATGGTTACATTATTTGCTAAGTTAGATTACGTTGCAGCCCTGTTATGAAATGCCTCTTATATTTATATTAATAATATTTACACAGTGTAACGTTATGTTGATGTAAAATACAAAATCCTATACCGGCGTTAAAATTCCTCGTAAAATTTCATGTCTTGCAATATTATTATTAAAATATGAATATTTTGTGAACGTGCGTTATGGCTCTCCGTGTTAATTCTTCGGAATTTTTGTTTTAAATTCGTAATAAAAGCGATCCCGAGCTTAGAGTCTATTTGAAAATGGAAAATATATGAAAGTAATGAAAATGTGTAAACTATTAAGAATATAAATAAGCGAGGCTTGCTTGGTGGTTATAGTATCCCGGGTTAAAGCTAGAGTACTGCAATAAAAATTTTCAGTAAATTAAAAGTCTGTTTAAATCGCTGCGGCTTGCGCACGTTCCTCTCTGATGCGGGTTTTGCGGTATTCTTTTATAAATATGAGACAAATGTCTGAGACGCATTAAGCTAGACGACCGTGTAAACTGTTTGCTCATGAGCGTTTCCTTCCGCTTTCCTACCTGGTTTTCTGATTTTACCGAATCATACATCTGGCGTTTAATTGTTTTAAAATATTTTATGACTTTACATTTATTATTACTAATATGATTAGGCACATTAGTTCATACATAGAAGATGATTTAAAGAAACTCTCAGAAAAATATCATCGTGATTTGTGTGGGATTTGAACCCACATCCCCTGGTTTACATGACCGGTGTACTAATAAATACGCATCTGATTGACGTTAATCAAATAATCGACATATTTATATTTCTTAGTTTTTCATTAAATAAAGAAAAATATATACTTGAATAAGCTTGTAGTCAGTGAAGCAATGTTGATTAAAAAGCGCAAGGATTTCCAAACTATAATAAAATGAAACGGACAACAGCCATTTGTCGAATCCACGAAAAACAATCGTATAATTGTCGAGGGGGGGATTAGAGAGTGCATCAGTAATCGAAAAGTTTTTGCAGCGCCTCGTTACCGGTGCAGTGAAATTCTGCATATTCAATTGGTTCCATCGTGATTTGATTACACTTCGTAAATAAGGCTGCCAGCTCCGTCCCCGCGGACCCACCCTTCCTTCCTAGCTGGCCGGCAACCGCCGCCCCCCGCCCTGGAAAGTTGCCAGAATATTCCGCCAGACTCGAGCGAAGTCCCGTCATTTAAAAACATTGTTTTTTCGATAAGTGTTCTCATTCTTATTAGCTTTCCTCCGCAGAATATTCTCGTTTATTTTCTCTGAGAAAATCTCTCCAGACTCTTGGATGTTATCGGGAATCTTGAATATGTTTTCAGTTGTAGGACTTGCTTTGGGTGGTCAATTAGTTAATCATATTGGATACATTCGTTTTTAAATAGAGTTTAATTTAAGACAATATTTATTTTATGTTTTTTTTATTAGCAAATATTTGTGGAAAGTGCTGTTTATGTACACACAATACAAAATACTTTTAGAATTAATTACAATAAAAAAATCATTCCAATTTATATTTATTTATTTTTTTTAGCTTAGGGATGTATGCTTAATTAATTAATATTTGTTCTCTTTATAACAAAACAGCATCTCACAGTCTCTGTCGCATCTGAGTTCAATAGGCAGAGATTTACATTCCATGACATAGCGTGAGACTCCCGTGTTAAATAGTCCCACACTCCTCGAGAATATCAAACACTCTGCTCTACTAGTCTCTCTAAACATTTCACTGTTTAAATATACACCTAAACTCCTGTCACGTTAATAGAGACGACTGAGCTATAGAAACGAGGAATAATAATATAATGGATAAAATTAGAATATATTTTATTAGCACTTTGATTAAATAATAAATATTAAAAAAATAATAAGTTAGCGTTTTCTTTGGTATATTTATAATGCTAAAAATGCTAATATATTTTTAACGTAGAAGTTTCCAGTGCAATTCTGAACTGCAATATTTTATGCTACGTAAACGTTTGTCGATTGCTTTTGTTTTGTGCCAACTAGTCATTTGAGATTATTCTTGTTATTTTTAGAACCAATAGATTTATTAAACCTTTTTTAATTACGTTATAATTTACATATTTCATATAACAGCATTTATCGCTAACTCGCTAAGAAAAACAACACCCTTTACAAATCCTCGCCAAAACAATCTGTAAAACTGCGGGGAGAAAAAACCTGAAATGAAATTAAAATCTCCCAGGAGTAGAAAAACTCCGCTACGTTTTTCGTAATTTTCCGCATCGAGTATCATCGGTTTGAGATTCACTCAATTACCGCCCCAGCCCCCGCCGCGGGCGTCACTGCTCTCTTTTCCGAATTCCGTCTTATCGCCGGCCGAATTTAATTAAATTGTTTTATAGCAATTAGGCCAGAGCGCGGCAGTCCGGCCGCCTGCGCCGGGACCGCAAGGGAGGGCTTTGCCAAGTCCAGTCGACACTGCTTGTTTACACTGAAACTCTCACTGACACCTTTTTTGTATTTTATTGGCGCTTACGTTTTATCTTATGTATAGATTGAATCGAGAGAAAATTAAATGAAAGAATAACAGTGAACAGCTGATTGCTTCAATATGTTTATATCACTCATTTGAAAATGACGCCTGCGGCTACTATGGGTTGATTGTGAATATATCCATATTTTAATTATATATAGATCAATAAAAATTTAATTTGACTGAGATATCAATACGTTCTTTGTGACTTTACGATTATGAATATATCAGAATAGAAAGCAAAGCAGTGACCCTTGCCAATATAAATATATTTTGTTTATTAACTGTGATACATTTCACTTTCTCTTGTGTTTCGTCCTTTATTAATAAAAAAGAGATAGTTTACAAAACATCCCTGAATTAAAAAAAAAAATAAGGTTTTCTAATATTTAATACAAATTTAAATTTATTAAATTCACAAATTATCCTTACACTGCTGAACTTGTAAATACTTAAATAAATATTTTTGCATCAAGTGATTCTTCCTTATCATTGAAGATTCAGCTGTTAGTAGGCATATAAATATTTCCGAATCGACTCTGTATGTCTAGTTTGTGTAACGAATCTCCAATGTCGTAAAATATATTCCTAATAACTTACAGTCATGTGAGATAGAGAGAAATGTATGGCAGGCGTAGTGGCTTCTGAAAAAATAAATATCACTGGCAAAATGGATCCATTTATTCGGAGAATTGTTTGTCTTCACAGCTCTGAGCATTTGTCTATTCGCCGGAGACGGACGCGTCCTCTGGGATTGTCTGAGCTATAAACATCGAACGTGTTCGTGGACTTGAACATGTTTTACGCCTTTAAGTAACAGTGTTTCATGTCTGGAGTAAATAACCCGTTTCACATTGTTTGAATATATTAGTAACTTAATAATTTTGGGTTTTCGTCGATGATAAACGTTAACGGATTTTAATTGGTGATAAGTATTTTAATATTTTATCCATATGAGCTATTCAAATGAAAAGCATAGTATTTTGTTCCAAATTCTCCTCGCGTCATCCATTTTCGAGCAGATGAGCGACGCGGTGATTACTCTCCACTTGAAATCTTCCGTTACTTTTAATTAATTTCCTAAGCTAACTTTTCCGTCTCTGTGCTATATAATTTAAATATTTTTGACAGAAAGCACTCGGTGTAATTTAATAATAATATTTTCATTAAGATAATATTTCTATAAATTATTTTAATAAAAAGAATATAAAAATTTGGTTTATATTTAAGGAAATATGAGTTTTGGCGGATTTCTTCGGTGCCATTTAGTTTTTCGGAAGACATCAAAAATTGCTTTCTCTATTCCGCACCCTTACATTTTTTATAACCAAACACCAACACAACAATAAACAAAGTCAAATTGTTTTTTTTATTTATTTTGTAGGTAGTTTTGTGAATGCCTTTGTGCTGTATGTTTTCCTAGGGGTCTACGATTTTTTTGAATTTGTACATAGGATAGTTTTTTTTTTTTTTTTTCAAAAATTGATTGTTTGCAGGTTGATATATAAATATTATTTTATCTGTCCTTTGTTCGCTCTTTCTTCGTCGTCAACAGAATTTTCGACACGATATATTTTATTTGTGAGATTCTCCAGTTTATCGATGCTTACGCGCGATTGTCTATTACGATAAACCGCAAGGGCCACGCGTGATTACCCCCAGTCAGAGTCTCGCGCATCCCCGGCCGCCCCCGCCACGCTCTGCCACTTCAATACGTTAGCGTCGCGCTTATCGATTTCATAAATTTGTCGGTGTACACACATTAAACCGGTCCCGGGCCTTATCGGGCCGCGGCTCGCGTGACACGCCGGGCGCCGTAACACTGGCCTTCAGCTCTCCCCGCGGCTCCTTGTGCCTGCTGTTTGAAACATTTGTAAATTTAAATTTACTGCGTCTTCACGGCGACCCTTTTCTTTAATATTTTGCATAAAAAAAAATTAATACATATTTTACGATGCACGTAGAAAGTTTGAAGATTTTAATAAAATTATAAAAAATCTTAAGATCCAGACTTGTTTTATAAACACACATTCACGCGCAGCATTGGTATGTTCAGCAACTCCACCCATCTATAAAATATTAAACGTTTTTGTAGGACAGTCATTACGTTTTGATTGCACGTTTTTGTTATGCCACCAATTACTCTTTAATTTCATTTTCTACCATATCATTTTAGCTCAAATATTGCATGTTGTTTTAACGCATGCGAAATGTTACTCTATTTTATATGTGATCTTTTTTTTTGGCTGTTAACCGTTAACAGGATAATAAATTTATGTAGATATTTAGGTTTTAATTCAGAGATAATTTAATCACTGACGCTTTATTTGAACCTTAAATACGATTTGAAACAAATGCAAAATAAAACTGAAATAGTGGAGGAAATCTTTTGAATATTCAGATTAATAAATTATTCAGATGAAATTCGGTTAAAATTTAGAGCATTTGTTTTTGCGAAGATGCTCCCGGGGGTTCTCACATTGATCATTTCGAGCAATGAGAAAATTTATATCCATTATTTGCATATCTATCAGTTTAGTCTGCTGTAATTCTCGCATTATGCTAATTTCTGCCAAATCATTTTCTTTGGCAACCCTTTTAGAGAGATTGGCTCGGCTGGAAGCGCTCCCGAGCCGGAGGTTCCGCGCGGCTGCCTCGGACGGCAGATCGTCATTAGCATAATAATAAAACTTTATTCCGGGGAGTATATTTAAATAATTGTTGTAGCTGGTAACGGGTATGGAATTATTTTGATTATGTGGTTTTATCGCGGAATAATATCTTGTGGTTTATTTGCTTTTGGGTTAATATCGTTTGGTATTTTTTTGTTGTTATGTATTGTTTGCTCTGAATGTTTTATTTAAATTAAATTTGAGACGCACGTTTATATAGGCATTATATTATCAACGCGCAGAAGTATTATTTGAGTTGGAAAATATAATACGTTGTTTGTTTTTTCAACATGCAATGTTGGACCACGTTCTTTCAGCTCACTTGTTATGCCACTTATCAAATGTCTCCATTTTGACGTTCTAGTTTAAATAATGTACTAGACTTACAAAATCATTGTTCCTTCCATTGTTAAAATTAACATATTATAATCATTTGTATTTATGTGGCTTTAATATTTAGTTTACTATGAGGAAATATCAAACCATTTTTTTAAAACATAAACGTACACTTGTATTTAGTTATTAACTGGAAACAGAATCTCCCATAAGTAGAAAGAATACAAATTATGCATAGCAAGCTCGCATTCTATTTCAAAATATTAAGCTGCTGCTTTTACTGTTGCGCTTTTTTATTCCTGTTTTTATTTCCTCGCGTAATCCACAACAGGCATTCTGCGCCCCACATTGATCTACCGCATCCTGGACGGCGGTATTCAAATATCCAGGATTTCATTTCGGATACCTTAATTATTTGCGACGTGAGTATCGCATCTGTTGCGTATAACCCGCATTTATATCCCGCGCTTAATAAGCCTCATCACGCCACGTCCCTTTGTGCCGCCGATCGCTTCGGCTTCCACCCGGGCAGCTCCCCGAGCCGGCCGGGCAGCGGTCGCGCTGCATGTCGGCCGCTCTACTCCGACACCTGAAACAAATAACCCGCACCCGACACTGGCTGCATATTTAATAATCAGTTATCCCTTCGCCGTGCGCCGCCCCGCTCCCTGTTCCTTTCAAAGGTATCCATCCATTCACGTCATATTAAAGCTGGCGTATTAATCTACCGCGAGCCGGCGAATCTTGTCTTTGTGAAATTTTAGTATTGACAATGGTCCTTGCTGATGATACTGGCCGCATTTTGTATTGGATCAACAAATTTACTTTATTATTCAACATAATTAAATCTAAAATATTACTAATATTTATATTCTCAAAGTTGTTTTTAAACTTTATAATGACATATTTAATCCGCACAATCGCTGTAAAAAGGGGAAAAGGTATTCTATCCGTAGACCCGGAATATAATCATAATGAGGAAGCAATTTTATATAATATTTCTTTTGAAATAACAATATATCTTTTCTGAAAAAGGCGAACTCACCCTTTCAGTGTCACTTTTCATTCTCATTAACGGCATTCTTATCTTGCACAATACCCAGTCAAACGACGATAATTTGAAAGGTTACAATCTTAGATCGGCCGTCGAATTAAAAAGTGTCAAACTTTTAATGCGCCCCAGGGGTGGGTAGTGGCGGCGGGGGCGAGTGTCTTCCGCCCGCCTCACCTCGACGGGGGGCACGATCTCCGGCCCTGCCCGCCCTTCCCGCCCTCCCCGCCCTCCCCGCCCTCTCCGGAGCCTTCTCATTACGGAGGGCGCAGCCCCGGCACTTTAGGGCGTCGACCTCGCCTCGGACTGTTGTGCTGAATTTCATATATATTTTTTGTACTACGGTCTAGAAAATTAATGTTTATTTAAATACTTACCTTTTTTGTGTCGTATCTGTTAAATATCGCCGCTTTCACTTAACATTTATTAAAACATTAAATTACTGTACCAATTATATTGTATTTATGGTAGAGGTGGTTGTATGTTATTTTATTTCTTATGTTTGGATAATAAATTATATTGAATTTATAACAAATATTTAAATAACATATGGTAAACCCAGTAAAAATACTCAGTCATAATCTTTGTAGATTATTTTGAAAGTATTATAATAACATATTATCAAAGAAAAGTAAAACTTATCGATAACTTCGAACGTAATGTGAAAAACGTAAAAAGGACTTAACGATCGGTGATGTGTTTTTTCAATTATTTCTTTCGCCTAAAGTTTAATAACAATTATTCAAGTGTGCTTTTGTATACTATCAGGGCTAATATTCAATAGAAGTTTCCATAGCGAGATTTAGATTCGAGATAAGATAAGAAACAATATTGTGTACTACGAAATAAAGAAACAACTTTGCCCCCGGGCCGTGTATTATTTTCACTCCTACAAAACTATCACACACGGCCAACACACAATAGCTCGTATTGTAGCTTTGCTCGCCCCTCCATAAATCGCAGCCCCTTTTGGTTTTCCGAAAGTTTTCCCTCCTCTAAGAAAGACTTATAGTCCGAACTGATCCCGAGGCCAAATGACCAGAGAAATCATCTCAATATAAGATACCCTATACTTGCTTATGGTTCGAAAAATACACAATATTTGTAGTTGATTCGTATATTTATATTGTTAATATTATGAATTTAATTAAATATATTTTTTATTTTGAAACTCATTTTTTTTTTATTTTATGTTTTAATCAATTATTTATTTTTATATATATATAAATGAAATTTACATCACTGCTTATTACGTACTTTTTTGTTACAGTTGATAAACAAATGTTTTCATAGAGCTTTATTTATTGATAAATTACACATTAGCAATGGTATTTTATCCCTTGACTTCTAACATTAAACCGATTTTTATAATTATAGGTTCTTACAGTAAAAATTCGTATAGATTTTCACAGTAATAATATAAACTTTTAAAAGGTTAAAATTTAAAAAAAATCTTGGATCGCGCTAAAATCTCGACAGTTCCCCTCAAGTGCTCCGATTTCCCGGCATAGTTTTAATGATATATCCTACACCGTGTCGTAATGATTTTCTCCGGGGCCGGGGCGCCTCGCTCACCTCCAGCCGCGCTCATCAAGTCGATATGGCCGCCAGCGGGCCCCGAGTGCTTCCCCGGCCGGCGACTACTCGCAGCGGGAGCAACCACTCGTGCGTTTGGCACGTCGGAATTGATTCGAAATGCCTCCGCTGTAATATTTTTTTCTGTATGTCAAGGTAAATTTTTTTTAGCCGAGTCGCTGTGCGAGGGCGGCTTTCATTCCTCGAGGCTTTCTCGGCTGAGTTACGACAGATATTAATGTGCTTAAGGTTAACCTATTATTTTCATTTTGAAATCTAAAAAGTTACATAAAATGAAATGCGTCTGTGGCTTTTTACGTAAGCAAATTTATTTAATTTATTATTTGTATTATTTCATATTGTTCTTTTTTATTTAAAAGCAAGAGTAAGTTACTATTTGAGTACGTATAATTTGATGGTAGATATGTACAAAAGAACTCGCAGATATCAAATAAAAATCCAAAAATAAACCATTTTCTCTACTCGTATAAAAAAGTATCAGTTGTTTTAACTGCTTATTATTGAATAAGAGTAAATTTTCATGAAGCGGTTCGATCTATTTAATGTTGAAATAAATTCGTTTTGATTATCTGACTAATGTGTTGGCACAAATCTCGCAAACCAAATCCTCAGCGATATTTAACACAACATGTAGTTCCCAATGTAACTTCCGAGTCCTCGCACTGGCCACTATCCAAACTTACACTTTCCCGTGCTGAAATTACCCTACAGTCCTCGCAGCACCGCAGAGCGGCGGTCCCTCGCTAACTAAGCGGTTACTCCGAAGTTCACTCCACCCGGCCATAAATCCATAACCTATTTCCAAAACTCTCGCCGCTTCACGCCCCCAATTAATCTGCCCTTGTCCTTCGGCCGACATCGGGCGAACTCGCCAAACTTCGATAGCCGTAAAGAATGGCGGGCATTCTTTGCGCGGCGGTTCGGCTTTCCGCTACCACGCTGCGGGGCGGCGCTACGGGCCGGCATCGCTCGGAGAGTTTTCATTCCGCCGATGGAGGCCGTCGGATGCGGATGTGCTTGTCTCTTTCCGCAGGTCGTTTCCCACCCGGTCCGTGAAAGTTTATAATACGCTTTGTGCTAATGGTTTCTTATTTTATTACTACTATCAATATGGTGTATTCAGTTTTCGAATAGAACATTAGCAATGCCTAAATGCTAATATTGTTGTTCATGTGTTTGTTTATTGTGTCAATATTTCTTTACTTTATTTATCGGTAACTCTCCACTGAATTGATCATCACGACTGAGAAGTTTCTCATACAATATGAGCACGTTTAAAAAATATTTTTAAATTAAACATGCAATGTGTGTTTTGATATCATAAACACCGATTGAATTAATAATTTACTCTTGTAAACGCACCCGGTACAAGTTCAAACAAATTTTAAATTATAGTCACACAATTTGACAAAACTCTTAGTTTATACGATCAAAATAAATGTACCCGTGTTTGATGTACGATATATATTTTTCTTTCAAACAGTCGGCCTAACATTCCGCAGTATTATCGTGTGTTGTTTGTTTCATTTCCATTTCCAATACAACAAGCAATCGTATAATACTAAATAATCACAATAAACTGCACTTTGTAACGCCGCCCTTTGTCCGCCCCCCGTGCCCGCGGACGGACAGCCCTCAATTTCCGCCGGGAAACAATGAGGTGGGGTAAAAGCTCCAGTTTATCGGTATGTTCTGGGAAATTGATTGAAATTGCGGATATTAATATCATGCTTTCGTCGGATTATTAATTGAAACCATTCAAATAAAAGCCTTCATTTTTTATTGCCAATTAGTTAATTAACAGTATTTTTAAAAAAATGATTCAGGTTCTCTCCTCTACAAAATAAAACATAAACCGTGTTACTCTTTGTTTTTTTTAAGAATTATTTTTTTTTCCCCTCATTTTAAAATTTACCCCTCTCTTTAAAACGCTAAGCTGGTTGTTTGTTTCGTTATTACCCAGAGTTACTCTCTCAAGCCAATCTGCTAATGGGGCAAAATATTATGCTTTGTTGTCGCCGTAGAGGGAGTGGGAGACACTACGCTAAATCATTTCCATGTCTATGGGACTCGTATTCTTAATGCAGTGGCATTGTATACGTATTGTTGGAAAATAATTACTGTATAAACTTGACTTAACATACTAATGTTGACCATTAGCAACCTGTACTTAACCATTCATTACACCAATCAACTGCAAGGAATTAAGAAATTTGATGAGGTATTTTAATACTCAGGTGCTTCTCCTCAGAAGAAACTGATGACCATCTCACTTAACATATTTATATGTA
Organism: Atopsyche davidsoni; assembly: GCA_022113835.1. NCBI lineage: Eukaryota > Metazoa > Arthropoda > Insecta > Trichoptera > Hydrobiosidae > Atopsyche > Atopsyche davidsoni. The sequence continues at coordinate 12,374,628 of JAILWY010000014.1, forward strand.
TGTGCATGATTTTCTCGGGGTAAATAGTGCAGTGGATCCTCGGGTCCTTGTATACCGCAGTTTTATATTCTAAGGAAAGGTCTGCGTATTGCTGCTGTCTAATAATATTATACATTTCTTTCCTTAAAAAGCTCATGGTTTTGCATTATTCTCTCTATAAATATAATTGATCATTATATTAATTATTTTAAATGATTACATTAAGAGTTTGTCACTTAGGCTTTGTGACTCGGCTCCCGAGCCGCGCTCGAGCTGGTCTCCGGAACTCCTCGCCAGTGGAGAGCGCCCGCGAGTAGAATTCGATTTCGTTTTAGTAAAGTTTACGATTATCACTAAACTAAACTGTGGTCGGCAAACATATTGTATTGATCACCCAATTAGATGTGTTGTAGTGTTCGATAGTAACAAATATGAGACGAATATTGAATGTATTAATTAGTTTGAATTGCGGAGTTTAATCTGCACATTTATTATAATAAAATAAAACCAAATGGTTATGGAGACTACGTTAATTTCACTATTAGCGAGAGCTCTTTCGCCGAACACGGCATCTTCAAGACTGAGTCTATACAGAAAAAAGCGAGATTATACATAACAAATTCAACAGAAATAAATGAGTCATAGATTATGCTTCTATTGGGTGCTGTGAAACCCCATTAAAATGATATTAACAGCAATAATTTTAATACTAAGTACTTAAATAAACTAGTTTGTGATGATTCCTGGCTGTCCTGGCCGCTACCTGAAAGCAATTAGTTTGAATGCAGAATCAAAGTGTATTTTTAAAAATATTAAGAAGGGGAGAATTATGGTTATTCAGTTGTTCGTTGATCAGAGGGAATTCTAAATTTTGGTGCTTAATTATTTCTAATTGCTCCAAAATATTAAGTCTATAACATTTATTATTAAAATGTTATCGGTTTCATTTATATAGTTTGATTTTGAGTTTTCATTTATATGGCTATTGAAGATTTCTTTCTATTTCTACAACGTAGCACTTGAGCAGTTTTCGTGGAATGAAATAACTTTTGCTACAATTTTACGTGGCGCAGTGTATGCATTCAGTATGTGCCCGTGTCAGGTATGTCATTAGTTAATTTATCCGTCACTAAGCCGGTGGTATTAAGTACACGTTACGCGACACGGGCGAGCCGCAGCAGCCGCGCCGCCCTCGCAGCGGGTCGGGCTCGCTGCATTATTCACGGCCCGCGCCGCGCCCGCCGGTTAATATTTAACTGTGGCCGCGCTGTCCACGGGACGCGGCCTTGTCTCGTTTAGCCCTGAGCCCGTTGTTTGAGTGTGTGAATATTTTATCCGCACTGGATCAATCGAATGCAAAATGTTTTTCTCTTATTTTTTTTTTTTAAGGAATGCGTGAATGACTCTCTCTTGTTAAATACTTTTTTTTTCTAATGTGTTTAAAATTTATGCTTCGATAATATTATTATTTACCGTGTAAATTAATTGTTTTTTCTTCTCATTGCTGTGTTTACTAATTAGATAAAATTTAATTACAAAGTCGAGGAGCTGAGTGAAATATTCGTCGGTTCATGGTTTGCTTGTTTTTTGCAATTTATTTGCATGCAACACCAAAGAAAATTCTCGTTTATATTCACGAAAACAGGTAAACCCAGACGTCGTTTTTGTCACTTCACAAAAAAAAAAAAAAACATTTCCATTTATTTTTATATACTTACCCCAGAATCAATCGCTGTAAAATTTATATATTGAATTATTCTAGATAAGTATCAGCTTATATACGTGTTACGTACACCGAGTCATAGTTGCGGCAGCATCGCGCTTATCGTCGATTAGTCCCGTTTGACCAGCGCCACTCGCGCTGCCGAACACACGAGGGCCCAATTGTCCACGCGGTTTGGTGCGCTACACCCCGGCCGCGGGTTCGAGTATCTCTCGGGAATCTGCTTAGTCTTATCCGCTATCTGATCGGGACCGGTTGTACAATGAAGTTGTCAACGTTATCCATTCCTAATCGTTTCGCATCGACTGCGCTACTTATCGACCATCTAAGCGCGCGGTAATCGATTACCCGCTCGGCGCTGGCTCCTCGCCTAGACTAATGTTCGATTTACTGTGCAGTCAGTAACTTGTATTACCTTATATATATATATATATATATATATGTGTTTTTTTAAAGATTATATTTCTGTTGATAATGATATCCTTTTACGATGATTTATCACTTGCAGTCATTACAAATAAAAGGAAGCATTAATTGTCAAATATTAGCTGAATTCTTTAATTTAACTTTAAGTTTAAATATTTTATTTTATTTTTAGTTCTTAGTTTTCATAGTATTTTATTTAAAAATACATTAAACACGTTAACTTTATTCAGTGTTTTCAACTTTTTTTCTTACAATACATTATATTCCTCTTGAGAAGAGCAATGTTTGCTTATATGAGTATAAATGTATGTCTATCTATATTCATCGCATTTACATTATTTAGTATGTTAATAGTTACATTTAACAAGCATGATTACAATACCGTATTCATTACTTTATATAGATTACAATCCTGTGAATAAAACCTAGCTGTAAATGTGCAGCTCGCAATATACCCATATCAAATGCAAATAAAATCATACGGATACTCAGGATAGCTTCTTTCGTTTATAATTAATTCCGAATTCCTTAATAATTAACGATAATTCATGTAACCAATCAAATGACAAAAAAGATCGTTAGGTCTTCACCGGGTAATCAGTTCAAATACACTGTTGTATAATACAAGCATCGACTTATTTTCGCATCTCCACTTTGAACAACCTCCGGAGAGCGCCCGGCCATCAGAAGGTGTCGCCGTTGCTCTCCTTTTGAAGTTCCGCTCCCGCACTCTCGTCACCCGCGCCGCGGCAAGTCACAGGCATCCCCGCGTCTTATCCTCGGACCGAAATATAATCGGCCACTCGAGCGGCATAAACGGCCACTTTGAACAAGATACGCGGAGATGTTTTGTCAATAAATCAACTCGCGTGCCTGTATATGATATACAGGTAATCTGGGTAGTGCCAGTCCACTTGGACTAAAAAGTTTAGTTTTATTATGCCAGGGGTACGAACTGTTTCAGAGCAATAAATAATTTTTTTGCGCAATGGTTAGTTTTGGAAGTTTTCGTTGGTATATTGAAATAAAATTTTGACGTCTTTGGTTGTCGATTATTGCTTAGGAATGATTTAGAAGTTTTCTAAAAAGTAATAAAAACCTTTTTGTGTATCTATGACATTAAACACTATCAACGGAACTTTGGGTATCAGAATCGAGCTCCGGCAAATTGTGACAATATTTTAACCTAATTTTTATGAAATCAAATATTAAAGGCTATATATTTTGTAACACTCCTACTCCAGCAGGTAACCAATCCGCCACTACACACGCCAGGTCCGCGCCCGGCGGTGGACGTGCATTATGTCCGCCGTGTCGGACCGCTCAATCGCCTTCTCGCCCATAAATAATACCGCCCCCGCCCCCGCCCTCGCCCCCGCCCCCCGACCAACCGATGATCTCTCACGCCCGCTCGCATAAATCACTCCCGATTCTGCATATTGGGGATACTTTTTTTTATTCAATATGGTTTTTGTCCACCATTGCCGGGGGCTTTTACGGTCTAAAAACGATTGCTTTTCGTAAAGCGCCCTTACTGTGTTTATTCTGTTGGCGATATTTTTTTTATTGAATAAATATTTATTACTTTAATAAATAAATATATTTAGTTATATGTGTTATTTTAATAAATTAATACATATAATAATTTATCGAAACTGCCTTGTTATTATAGTTGCATGCCGATCACGGGATGCTGAGGTCGAATATTTTCATTACAGCTTTTTTATGTTTCAAATATTATAAAATATCTACAATAAAGAGCGAAGAAAAACCTCTTAGAAAAAAAAACCTTTTGACTTTTTTTCTGTAATTATTTTGAATTCGACAGAAAATTTCGGCAGTTAAGCACAACCGCAACTGCTTTCTTTGGCTGCTTCCGCTATCAAGCAGCGCTAGTCTAAATGTCCGTCGCCTTTTAATTTTTTTATTTAATAGTTTGTAATAAATTGTTATGCAAAAGCCATTTTGATTGTGATGAAATTGAAAAAATGCATCCTTAACAAAAAAATTGATTTTATCGTTTATTAAATGATAATCTTACTTTTAAAAAAATTCTTCACCAATAATATTAGGAAATCTTAATTAAACGTTTTCAGCTATCAAAAACAAACATATTTTAGGGTAAGGCTAAGTTCGGCTATCGTTCTGACCTCCCTACTTATATAAAATGTTAAACTCTATCGCGATATACTTTTTTTTTGAGATTTGTAAATGTGAATGATATTTATCTTAAAGACATCGCAATGTATAAATTGAGCTTGTCATTCTAATAAGACTTTGGTATGAAACATAATCTTCTCTACAGAACGAGCGTCAAATCCAATAAAACCCTGTCATCAATAATGTCGCAAGAGCTTCCGCCCGCCTCGGGCCCGCGGCGGCCGCCCTGGCGCCCGGCCAGGCTCTCCATCAATCTGTCAAACAAAGCTAAGGAGCGCCCCGCAGTTTGGGGACCGCTGGCCGCGTGGTCATTAATTAAAATCCGCGCCCCGGCGACCGACGTGGAATGCCAAAACTTCCGATACTCTTCCTGTGTAGCTTTTTATTAGTGTAAACAAGTTGGCGTTTGAAATATATAAAGAAAGCAGAGCTTTGATTAATGCTTAACCTCAGCTTATTACTTTTTGGAAATAGAATTACTACAATTAGCGCGTGCGACAAGAAAAAAACACTAGCATATTTCTTCTTCTTTTTTTTGTTTTATGTATATAAAGTAAACAAAAAAACAATAACCAAAAAAAAGTATACACATTAATTTTTATGGGAAAAAAATACTCTATTTAGGTTTTGCCACTCGACGACTATCTATTTCATTAAATAAAACATAATAAATAACTTTTGGATCGCAGTCAGTTTATCTTGGATAAATTATTTAAGATGTATATTTTTATTGTATTATATTCTAAGTCCATCATAATTAAACATGTCTTACAGCATGTATATGAAATCTTATAAAATATTTTTAAATATGTACTCAATTTAAAGCTATCCGACATTTATTTTGATATGCAAGCTATAAAACAAAATTATATTTATAGGTTAGTTAAAATACTCATGTATTTAAAATGGTATAATTTAGTCCCGCGGCGTCGGGTCCGCTATCGGCGTCACTTTCCTGCGCCGCTGCCGTGACTTCCGGCGCTCGCGACATTTAAACTTCCCGCCCTCCGATGGCCAGACCCCATTGTTTCCGACCGGAAGAGGGAAACTTACAGCCTCCCCTCCTCACCCCCCCGTCCGCAGCGTGGCCCCCTTTTTAAAGGCTTGCGGCTGACATTTGAATAAAATTTACATACTCAAAGTGGGGAATGAAAATGTGAAGGTACATGCAATTACTTGTTCGTGCTCACTCGGATATATATTTTTTTCATTTTTAATATTATTTAGATTAAGAAAACCGGCACTGGAGCTCTTGTAATTATATTAAAAATACGTCTGTTTTTGCCACTGTTTTCAATTAAAAACGAATTTAATTATTTAAAAACAGTTGTATAATAATATTTTTTTATGTTTTACACGTTTTAAATCAATTAGTGTCTGAGATATTTTTATTACTTTTAAATTGTTGAGTGTATTCTTGATTTATTTTAATTTAATTTAAACCTCATTTAACTAAGCGTGTCTTCTGAAACCCTCATTATAAAATCGAGCTTTATCCATGTTAGTTAATTGCAGTATTTCAGCTACAATATAACCCTCCTCGTGCTCCGGAGGTTAGCACGTTTTTCTGCAACCTTCGGCTAAAATTCAGTTGGAGATTTTAACTTTGGAAACAATATTGATTTCCTGAAAAGTGCCGGAGACACAACGACCCGTAATTGTTAGAACCGCCTCTTTACCTGTTTCTTTTATTTGCGGCAGTTTATTGACATTCAACTAAATGTAGACGTTTCCCTCTTGTTAAATAAAATTAATATACTGCAAACAAGCGGAATATTTCTTCACTTGAAAATAATACCGAAGAAAATGAAGCTACATTGTAATACGATAATGGTAACAAATGCAGCTCTTACCGGCAGTGCCAGAGCAGGCGGTCCACTATTAGGCTAATTGTATTACATTACCGGCCGGTCCTCTCGGGCGCCTCTCGTTAATCACACGAATCATGTTTTACACCGCTCGGCATTGTTGACTCCGTGCCAGGCGGGCGGCCCCGCGGAGATGTGTCTTATCGGATTATGCACGCCGATGTTTGTTTACTGTGTGAATCTGATATTTCTTTTTACTATTTAACTTGGGCGCTAGCTCTTCCTTTTGTTTGCAAAACACGATTATATTTATCGTTGTATGATATCGAATATTTAGCAAATCGCAAGGATGAGGTGATGGCTCATTTATTGCGATAGTATGCTTCGATTTATTAAAATTATATTGAAAACTTAATAACCAAAAAGTAAAAATAAACAAACGTATATATTTTTTAATATAATTATTTTTAGTCGAGCGAAAACGTTAAGAATCTTTTTTGTTTCAAAAGAACGCAATTTTAATTTCCTAATACAATTTTATAATTTAATCTTGTAATTAATTAGTTTTATAAAAAATGTATTTTGTTTGTACTTTTTTCTTTACTCCCTTGCAAGTTAATATTTGTTTTGTTTTACTATTGTGTTACCAATTGCGTAAAACACAATTCACGTTTTCACACCCTCTTTCCCGTTCACGTTTTTAATCCTCTAGTTAGCTCGGGACGCCGTACTATCACTTGCGTGTTATGTATTATAACGTCAGTCCGCTTTAACGTGAACCCGACAAACAACATCCAAACCCTCGTCTCCTTCCCTAGTCATTTAGCATATTTAAATGAAGCCGAGTGTCGCGGCGCTCTGCAGCGCACTCACTCGCGTCTCCTCGGATACTTTCTGAGAATTCTGATCCCGCGAATTACGGAGATTATTCTCTTCAAGGGGGATGTACGTTCGGCAATACGACTTATCACGCAGACAGACTGCTGAAATGTGCCGGAGATCTCTCCGATCTAATAAGGGGCTTCCCCTCTTCGCATTACGTATTCAGACATCATTTCTGATATGGGCTTATTGCCAGTACAAGTTATATTACCGAGTTATTATAATTTTCTTATTATTTAAATGGATTTGCGTAGCACTTCGTAGTTACAGTATAAAGACTGGGGTGAAGAAAATAATGCTTGAAATATTTTACAGTATCTTTTTGCTTTTCTGTGTTTTTACGAATATCGAATCATAAACGAGTCGAATACGTATTGCAGTTCGTATAAATTATGAAAAAAATATTAGATATAAAATATAAGATTGCGTTTATGCTTGATACATTATGTATTATTTTTTTTAATTACATTTGCGAAATCTTATCAACGCATATATATTTTTTAATTTAAATACTTAAATCGAATATGTTAAACATCACTACAAATCATAAAAGCGTAGAACCTTAATAGTGCTTGTTTACATTTTCAATTTGCATAGCTTGTCTTTTTGGCATCTCTCAACATTTCGATCTGCGCTCAAGTTTAAAATCACTTTTTATAAACACATTTAAATCCAAACCGCCGCTTGCAGGGCTCATCGCCCGAAAGCCCACACAATTAATCCGCTCCATCAGCGCGGCGGGCCGGGCGCGGCGCACTTTATCGAATGCAATTTGGCGGCTTTCATTAGGTGCATTACGCGATTCACTTCCCGCCGACTAATCAGCGGCGGCCGCGGGCGCTCTGGGGGCTTACGCGCGTTCTGTTTGCCGCGAGCCGGACTGTGTGGATGTACACGAGGTGATCGGATCAAAATATATCGGCTTTGATGCATTCGCATTGTCTGATCATTGGTGTAATCATTTTGTGGCTATAATATTAGAAGAGGCAATGAATCTCTTCAAGGATTTTTTTAAATAAACTGACGGTTCAGTTATTGTTTCATTTCAAGTATAGTACAAATAATAGGTATGTTTGTTTATATACAAAAAAAATAATTTACAATATTCGACTTAGTATTGTTTACACATAAGCTAAAATTATTATTGCTGACATCTTTTGGGAAAGTCCACATTCTGGAATTGATAAAAATCGATAGATAACATTATATTACAAAACATGTGGGTGTAATCGTATAGCATATTTATTTTTTCTATGAAAACATGATTTATTAAGTGCGTACTGAAATATTTCCAAATAAATATACATAATTTTTTTTAAATAATGATTTTTAAACCTTTATATAACGAAACATAATCATAAGGCATTAGTTAATTCAGTCCGCACGCGGCGCGGGTACGTATCGGACTAAACACATCGCTTACTTTCAATTATCGCCTACAATCACACCTGACCTGGCGCAGGTGCGAGGTCCTATTAGCGCCACTGGGGCTCAAGTCCGCTCGGTGTGCCAGGTGCTTTGGCTTATGCCTCACGCGGCACCCATAAGGCTCATAGCATTGAGTAGGTAGTGTAATCACTGTGCTGAAGATACTCGATTTATTGGGAGATTTGTTTGTTATACGTAAAGTAATTGTATCTATTTTATACAAAATTCAAATATTGTTTTTACATCTATAGACTCAAACAAACTTGTTTATTACTTTTAATGACTCTATGTGATTAAGCACATTTTTTCACACATTGAAAACGATTAAAGAAAACTCTCAGAAAATATCATCGTGACTTGTGTGGGATTCGAACCCACATCCCCAAGCTTTCATGGCCGGTGCATTTATCCAACTATGCTAACGAGCCACTGCAATTTAGTGAGAATTTTCAATAATCATATTCTACATATGAACCAATATGCTCGGGCTAATCAATATAACTTAATATAATTTTAATGACTCATTGAATTGTTGTAGAATATTTTTGACTGAATGTACTTGCTCCATTTATTTATGGCGTTGTAATTTTGTGAAATTTGATTTTCCACATTTTTAATAAATATAGAAAATCACTAAAAAATATATTTAAATTTAAAAAGCATAAACGTAAGATAACAATTTTTATTCGATTACGAAATAATTTAACACAATCGAAATAAAAAAAAACATAATTGGTTAATTTAGCTAGCTAATTATAATCTAGCAAAGACTTAGTAAGTTTACATGCCGGACTACTGTGAGTACAGTTACATGGTTAAAGTTCGTGCGGATGAGCCGCTGGCGAAACTCCAAAAATGAACTGTATTCTTTCAATTGAAGACATGCCGGGAAGATTTATTTTTGGCAGTTCATTTTTTTAGTGAAAGCATTGTTTTTCATCGATCGTGTTGCAACAGTTGAATATGTATTTTTCTAAAAATTATAATACGGATAAACAATTTTTTTTAAATATTAATTTGCATGTACTTATATATCGTTTTTTGTTTAATTATCACTTATGTTTACCGTATATTTTATTACAGTCTTCATTAAAACTTAATGTTAGTTGAAATTATTTTTTTATATACTATGTATGTTTTGTCTGTTCAATGCTGATCAGAACACCGATAGAATTACGCACACATAGCCAAGTCGTATCATGTCATGAGATACTGTATAACACATTGTCACTTACCTACTATAGCTACATTATTTAATAATTATTCTTCAAGCAATGAAGGCATAACGTACTTGCTCGGTGTTGCATGGTCGATTTTTTTTGTTTAGCGTGAAAAGTCATCATCGATCATTTTGCCACGAAGACTATGCGTTACAAATTGTTAGAATGATATATAACATTTATTTTACTGTCATCTTCATTTTCCTTCTTGATAAAAGCTCCCCTAGTTTACTTCTGACCATCATCCGAATATCATAGACTCACCGAGGATATCTCTTCGCACAAAACATATAAAACATAATTACTCTTGTCGTTAACCGACATTACTAACCGAGAGCGATTGCTCATCTCAGCGCGTGCATGATAGCAAGGAACCCGGACTGCTCGGCGCGATCCATCACCATTTAAGTGCTGCTCGGGATGCACCAGCTGGGGGACTCGCTCCCTCCCGCCTCCTCCCTGTCTTCACTTCATCCCTCGCTTCATAAATCACCCCCCTGCTCTTTCGACTCTTCGGTAAATTATTTATGCCAAGATGCATCTGTGCAACGATGCACTCCTCGTCTTTAACTTGAGCCATTATGACGCTGCTAATTGAGTGTAAAAACTTTTTATCACTTGTGGTTTAAAGAAGATTAAGCGATGGCATTTCAGACGGGAACAGTAATTGAGAACACTGCTCCTTTTTTTAAAGATTTTCAATCATCTGTTGAAGTATTTTGATCTTATGCTGTTTTTCTTTTATTTTACTTTGTTATATCACTCACTAATTTCATAAGATATAGACACCTGTATATTCTTCTAGTACAATTCAAGCCGCATGATAAAATGACTTCTTATTAGTATGTTTTTGATGTTTGATAATCTCACAAGTCATGGCTTCAATTAAAAAAACGAAACTGTACATCAATTAAGGTCCATATTGTTAATAATATTTTATTTTTGTTTAATTTGAAAATGGCAAGCAAAAGTACATATATTTTATATCTTTTTAATAATATAATGACACGGTACTCAGCGCAGTATTTTTCGCAGTTATTATTTAAGTAATTATTTGCTTGAGCATTTAGATATTCACACTGCTTTATTTATAAATATATATTTTTTAAATGATAAAAAAATATCAGAAAATATAACCGCCCTTTCCAGTCCACGAACACATTTTATATTCATTGAGCTTTCTATTCAATTTATCAAAATTGAAAAATCATAAATATGTATATATTTTTTTACAAACACACATGCAGACAGCTCAGAGAAAACAAATTATTTTATATCTGAAATTTAGTAATCTACAATGAATAAATACCTCCGGCCTGACACCGTCACACCTGCGTGCGGCGAGCACTATGGCCGGCAGTGGCTGAGCCGCGTCCACTGTGCGCCGCAACTGGCGCAATATCATTCATTGGTTTTTATGTTTAATGTACTGTCACGCCTGTTGGCATTTCCATATTTTATTCGTGTGTTAATTGGTTATACGTCCAAAGAGATCGATTCTCGAATGCTTTATCACACCCCTACTAAAATATTTAACGACTTTAGTTTAAATAATTGTCACTAAAGCCATTTTACCAGTATACTATGTGCGAAACATTATTGATGCAATAAATACAAACCATGCAAAGTATTTATATCATTTTAGAATTATACAATAATTATCCTATCAAAGTAATGAAATCATCGCTGTGTCAACGTAACAATACTCGCAGAAACATGAATATTTGTCCAGTGCCCAACACGAATTATTTCATACTTAGCGGCTTAAATATTGCTTATTTTTGTTCAGCGTATGCTTATAACTTCTACAAAAAATAATTTTTATTTAATCATATTGACAATTTATTTCATATTTACTGATCAGATTTTTTAAATATTTGTGTTTTCAGTTAAAAACTAAAGCATTTTATTATAGCTAAACTGCGATTAATTAATAAAAAATATATATTTTTTATACATTCCTTGTGTTTTATTCGCTAGTGAATATTTTTAATAAAAAAGTTAATATATTATTTAGGTTTATATATAAAATGAAAAACTTTATCAACTATATTTGATATTGATAATCTGCTGGCTGAAATATTGCCAGCTTCCGATCCTGCGCCAACCTCTTTCACTGGATACCACTGCTAAATGTTATATGTTGCTTTTTAAATAATTGTTAATGGAGGCGAATGTCTGTTTTATTTGACGGATCTGCGAGAGTTGAAATTAATACACATTTGTTAAAATCTGCATAATAACTCTAATTATTCATAATATTCATAAAGCATTTATGTAACCGGAGATAATTAAAACATCCATTGCAATTAGTGGGAGCATTTTAATTGATTTATTTAATTTAAACTCAAATCTTTTAATCCAACAATTGCCATAAAGTTTGTGTATGCTATCATTGTTATTTTGAACTTTTTGATTACTCGCCAAGTTTTTATTGAACACTCTTTTCAAATAAGTCAAATATTAATAAAATACTTCCTTATGTATATCTATTTTATGTATTGGTCAATCAGATGCGTATTTATTACCCATTACGGGTTTATTATATTATTACTAATATATCCCACACAAATCACGATGATATTTTTCTGAGAGTTTCTTTAAATCATCTTCTATATATGAACTAATGTGCCTAATCATATTAGTAATTAAATACTTCCTGTGATATTGCCACGATTATAATCAAAAACTAACCTCGCAATTAAATAGAGACTCTTAAATTAATTTTAATAAATAAAAATAATTGGTAAAAACAATGGAAAAGTTGTAAATTGCACAGTTAATCGTTAAATTAATTATCTCTTGTAGTTTACACGAGGATACATAAGGTCAGTAGGGAGTTAATACCGTGTCGCGTAATACGACAGGAAATAAACAAAACCGGCTCTCCCGCCCTTATGAGTTTCCTTGGGAATCGCTCACGCAGTTCCTTGACACCACCGCCCTTATATTTAAATTGACAAGGAGGGTGTTTGCGCGATGCTGATCCCGGCGGTGAACTTCCCCTCCCCCGAGCCGCGCGGGCCGCAAATCGACGCCTCCGCCCGCGACCCGCTGTTGACTCTCGCTGTTTGTTTTTTCAAATATCCCGCGATACTTGGCTCACCGCTTAGCGCTTATTTTATATGGGAGTACTTGCAACTGCTTCAAAATCAAACTTTTAATTACTCTTCTCCGTACAGGCGTATTTCATTATATGTTTTCAGAATATTTACAGAATAACAATCTATGATTAGACTCCCTGAAGAATTCCTTAAATATCTAAAGTGCTCATTAAATAATGTCTCGTAGAAATATAGCTAATTATATTTGTCTGTGTACAAATTAAGCCAGTATGTCTTGAATAATTTACATAACACTTGTGCTCTTGTAATATTGGATATGTAATTGTGTGCCATGGTGACTGCTCTACCATACTTACAAAAAAATTATCAATTACAACAAACCTAGTACAGGCGAAATATTTTTAAAAAAATATTAAAATCGTTGCTTAAATGTTCTATTCTTATTAAATAAATCAATTTAAAATCACTGCCAAAATTAATTTTTACCATAAAAATATATTTTGTTTTTATATAACTGAAGCATTTTTGTGTCCGAAGCAACTCTTAGCTTGAGAAGTCATTGAAGTAAAAATATATTTTTGTAATTAATTTCAGATTTGATTGTTTTCCATTGCCTTAAATCCTAGTTTTACGTGTCCGTGTCGTGGATTATGTAACAATCATTATCTGCATTGTGAATGAATTGAAGTAATAACTTAACAAAGCACGCATTAAAATTAGCACGCATTGAAACTAATGGATCATACGCACAGTGTAAATTCGCTTTGATTACCAAACACAACCCCCAGAGACTTGCCCTCGAGCTGGCGCCCAGCGGGGGTGTCTAAGCATGCCATTACATTATGCAATTGCTCCCAGGGCGGAAGGAAAGCCAATCACTCGGCGCAGGTGGGCGGCGATTCAATCACCTCCTAATGCATGGCCCGCCCTAGCATCTTGGGCGGACAATGCGCCGGAATGACTAGCCGGAATCCCGCAAGCCGCCCAAAGGTGTTCTATTAGTGGTCCCTTTGATCTATTAGCGCCTGACATCGAAGACAATTAGTATGCTTCGGGTACAATAGTGAATGTACAATGTGTTATCTACTAAAACATTATTTGGATACCTCGATCACTGAATAGAATATCGTGTAAATGTCAATGGTTATTTAATAATATTTTCGCATTTTAATTTTGTTTTTAATCAAAGAAACTGCATGACTAAAATTAGACTCTAATAATATGAGTTTTTTGTCACATTTTTAATAATTTCGCTCAGTTTGGGCTGCACTCAAAAACAGCTTTTCACTGTTTGTTTTATGTACTCGTAATTCTATGAAATAAGTTCTGAATGGAAACAAACTTGGTCCCGGAAGTTTCCCAACAACGTTGTTTCACCCCTTTTTTAAAAGTTACTCCCCCAGATATAAATCCATCCCTCTTAATTCAACAGACAGGTAGGTGTAGGTTAGGCGGGGAAGAAGCACCGTTTCACCCTTCCCGTGTGCTTATTTCCTTTATTACTGTGTGCTTTTCCGTAATATTTCGCTGCGTTTTTCTTTGCTCCCTCTTGATTGATGATGGGGGTGCAATATCCTCGGGGATCTTTCGGTGGTTGAATATCACGTGCACTGAAATTACAAATTCTGAAAGTTAATTTAATTCGATTTTGTGCTGATTTTTTATGCATAGCGCGACGCTTCGGGTGCGACACGATATAAATATAAAGAGGGCGAGAAAGCTTATCTTATGACCATGTTCTAGACTAATTTCCAAATAACTACTTTACAAATCAAACTTAAACTTTCAAGGACATCGATTAAAAAATCAGACTACAAATCGAATATAATTTAGCACATTAATGAAGTTTTCAGTTCAGGGACTAATTTTAGCATTCAAGACACTTTTTTAAAAGTTTTAAATTTCAAACATAAATGGCATTTATACTTATCATTTTTAATCGTCCACGCAAAGAATTTACGGAGCTTGTGTTAAATAGAACAAAATCACGCTTTTACAAACAAGCTGGTCAGCAACGTGATTTTCGTTTGTCGTGATTTCGATTAAACACGCCACGGGCAAGTGGGACCTGCCGGGGGCGCGCCGGGTCTCCTCCGACCCTTCATGCGGAGTGATGATCCGTTCGACGTCCGTCGGCCGCGCGGCGCTCCGACCATCGTTCTGTGCCTTTTTATTTTGACGAATGGTTTATTTTCGGATTGACGCGATTTCCTCTCGTATTGGCACTCTGTTACTTGTGCGAGTGTGACTAATTGGATACAATTCATCAACATTTATCACATTTAATTTCTCGTGCTCAAAGTTCTGTTTTACATTTACAGCTCTTTTAATATGATATAAACAATTGCCTGTTAAATATGTACTTTCCATATAATACTTTCCCTGTAATAGTATAAACCACGTTTTTG
This sequence comes from Atopsyche davidsoni, assembly GCA_022113835.1. Taxonomy (NCBI): domain Eukaryota; kingdom Metazoa; phylum Arthropoda; class Insecta; order Trichoptera; family Hydrobiosidae; genus Atopsyche; species Atopsyche davidsoni. The sequence continues at coordinate 12,389,727 of JAILWY010000014.1, forward strand.
AAATTATTTATAACACTTTAGCAGCAAATCAAAGCGTGTCCATCAAATAGTTGGTTTTTTTTATTTTTATTCCTAGTGCTTCAATAAAAACTACGAGGGTGGGAGGCTCGCTCGTGCCGCTCGCCTTTCACTCGGCAGAGAGCCGCGGCATTGGGCGGGCCGAGGCGTGACAAACGAAAACCTTCCCGGGAAATTGCGCCCGTCGCCGCGCTATTTGCGCCGGAGTGACGGCTTCCTTCCGAGCTTTGCCAGAACCACCGAGTCAGTCTATCTGGTTTTTTTTATTTATTATTTCATCACACCGAAGTGAATGTTATACTTTTTCCCGCTGACAGAATGTAATTATTACTGGAAGTTTCATTCTTTTATTTGCTTTGAGGAGATTTTATTTTCAGTTGTAAATGCTCTATCACAGCGCAATTTTTATATTGTTATGTTTTGATAAGGCTTTTCTCTGTATACATGCAACAACTAATTCATTACGTTATGGAAATATGACTCACCAGAAATCGAAGTCACAACGTGTAAGCGAGTTAAGTTTTGCATTTTTTTTTAAAACTAACAGTTAGTTTTTGTGATATTTTCTAGACATGTTACAAATTTTCTAACCAATATTAGAGCTTTTTCACATCTAGAAATTACCATCATAACATATATATTTTACTGCAGTACAAATGTTCGTATATAAATATATTTTTATTAATTTTTATATAACGTAAGTTGTTAAAAAAAATGTTCGTGACTGTACTGTTTTATTTGAAACTTATATTGTTTGTTTTTGTATTGCACATGCCAAGTCCTAATTAACCACACAAACACACGTGTCTAACGAGCCCAGTTATTACGGCCCCTGTGTTGCTAGTAAATTTAACATAAACATCCAATTACTCCGCGACTTCCCTAATGCTTCACGCTCTCCCCGGGTTGACATTTTTTTAGCCGTCGCAAAGCTCTCCGGAGCTTCATAAAAGCTCTGTTTTCCCTCGGCAAACACCGCCGGCGAGAAAAGACTTGTCTCTCGTCTCTGCAGAATTGTTAAGTAATCGCTTGTGTTTTTGTTCAATTTCTTCCGCCGTTACCGAGCCTCCTTGTTTCCAGTACAATTTAAACTGTACACAAGTGAAGTGCTTAGATTTACACTTTCTTATGACTCTCCAGCGTATTAAATTCATTCAAAGTTAAAAGTTAATTAACATAAAAGTTTAATTACTGCGTGTTTTGGGTTGTTTCTATCGCATTGAAGGTAAATAACCAACAAATTAAATGTTTTAAAACTGTGAAGTGTTCAAGGGGAGATGTTTTGAGATCTTGATGATGTAACTGAGGACTCCCATTGATTTTGACCGCTGGTATCTTGTATTATTATTCAAAACCCATAATTGACTATATTATTTTTTTTCTTAAAAAAAAAATTGAGAAATTAATAAGTTTTTTGTCTTTATTTATTTAAAATATAATATGTTATATTTTAATATTACGTTACATCTCTCTTCAACTAATGTAGCCGTCGTGATTAATAACTGGTCAAATCCCTTCTGTTAATTATTATCTTATCAAATTATACAAATTCAGCTCTTAAATTAACCCGACAAAAAATTGTACATTTTTTTGTTATTTATTTATATTCGTCCTAAGTAACAACAGTTTTGAAAAAATAATAAACTGAATGTTATACATAATTGAATATATATTTTGTATTGTTTATGATCTAATTTAATAATTTGATGATTTTCTAAAAAAAATAATCACTATTTAAAAGCAGTTGAAAAGTACTACAAAATAATCTTTTAAGGACCTGATAATATCAATTGTTATTATCAATTAATACCGAAGAGCTTTAAAGCCCTTTATTATCAAAGCATGTTCGTTTATCCCACCGGCAACATCTCAAGTATTAAGTCTCATCCAATTTCCCAATAACGCGACAGCTTAACCCGCAGACTCAGATCACACGACTTCCAACCCGATACACCGCCGAGCCGTCGAGCCCCTTAATCTTAAGCTTATTAACTCCCCCGCTTGTTCCCGGGGCGGGCGGGCCGGGGGGCTGGCACGGTACGTGTTTACCGGTCCGGCTGAACATCCGATTACCCTAACTGACGGCTAACGTTTGATTTAACTTAACCCTGCGACGCCTGCACATCCTTTTTGACGACTGAGAACTTACGACCGAGTGGGTGGGATTAGATAATTGCTTTGTTTCACCCTCTGTAGGGCAATAGGTTCTCTAGATGTGTTAACTAAAATGTAGGAATGAAGTTTGAACTCGTTAAGCAGAATCAAGTAATTTTTTTTTCTTCTAATTTTAACACTTTTAAAAAGAAGAACGGAGGAAAACACGAGGTACAGGGTTGATCTTATATTGTAGCTTTCAAATTTTGTCGATTTTTAATATTTTGAATGTGGAAAAATCGGAAAAAGATTTTTTCAACCTCTTGACACTTGAGCTCCAGACTCTTTAGGTGGTTATCTATATACAATACAAAGAAAATTTATATCAGTGGAAAGGCAACTTTGATACACGAGAGGCAGATGAATACTATTAATTGGGGTTTTTTTTTACATGGTAATACTCAGTATGGGTTTCATGAAAACTTTTCCAGGTGTAGTAATTATCGGAAACCATTTTATTAAGCGTTAAATCTAAAAACCATTTTGTGTGGGAATCGTAGAGATCGATAATACAGTTTGGTCTCTGGCTCGCAATTACGGACACATCACACTTTATCACGCCGCATCTAAAGCGCCCTTAAAAAGCCGCACAATTTCCCGCTTCCTTCCCCACCCGGCGATATCTCCCATCAACCCTTATCAATTTACACCCCCGCCAGAGTGGTCGCTCCTCCCTCCATCCGCTCACAGGGTGACCGCAACCATCACTGATGATATAACCTTGCTTTTGATTTAAACTTCTCAACGATCTACAACTAGATGTTATCTGGTTAACAAAAACAGTCATTTAGAGAGATACACGATAATAATTAAAAAAAATAATAAGCTATGTTAATGAATATAGGTTATATAAAAACACCATTTTTATTAAATGCTTGCGGGCTTAATTGGCTTAGAATAATATTACCGGAACTATTAATATTATCAACCAAGAGTCTTTATATAACGGCATATTCTAAACATATCCAAACATAATGTAACTACGCATATACATTATTCATTAACCCTTTTGAACATAGGGGTAAAGAGAGTGTGGTATTGTTTTTGTTTTACGTGATTTTTTTTACTAATTTAAATTGAATCCTCTGCCGTTGAATTTTCTTGCATACGTAATAATGGCAAATGTTCTTGAGTTTGCATTTATTTGATAAAAATGGTATTTAATAAATTTTCTTCACTAATTAAATTTGTTGCTGAAGTAAAATTATTACAAATTTTAATTTTTGCTTGAAAATATATATAATTTAGTTTCACGTTCAGCGTTCTCTCGGGTCATTTCAGTTCGCATTAAATACCGGTTAGAACGAGCCGGCCCTAATCTCTTTGCAAATTGATTCCGGCCTATCGCGGACCCGATACACTCTTAATTCGTTTAACGCACGCGATTTGTTTGTACGTATCCGCCCCCTCCCTGCCCGTGGGCCGCCTCCGTCCCCCGCAAGCGTGCCCCATTGAAACCCCTTCGCATTTACGTGTCCCCCCCCCTCTTTCCCGCCTCCACCCCCCTGAAAAGTGTTTTTAATTACGAAGAGTGCCCGAGTTACTGCTTTGTCTACAAAAGAACAATTTATTATTATCTTTCTGGTACGGCTGTGCATTCGCTTAGTGATTTATATATATTCAATATTTCATTGAAAGAATTTTAAATAAAAAAACCTGATTTTTTTCTAAAGAACTGTTAAAATAAACAAAAATAATTTTAAATTATATACAGCTAGACGCTTAACATTCTTTCATAAGAAAACTGCTTGCTGTATTTATGATTCTAAGTTTTCTTTAATGTTCAAAAATAACATCGATGCGATACGCGACACGTCGTCACTCTTGCGGACGCTTTCCGCGTGTTTTTCGTCCCTATATTCGTGTTATTCGTCACAAGATGACGGACCGACCACCCGCGCCCGTCTATTTTTTATTGTTTTGAGAGAGAACTTATAGTGACGTTTTTTTTAATTTCTAATAAGTTTAGCTACAAGTACGTGAGAAAATTTTCAATAAAATCACCAGCCAGAAGTATACAAGGACACATTATAACTACTTGAGTTAGTCGTGTATGGCTTTGGATAGTTTTATAATGCGTTCGGTGATAAGTTCGCATTTTCATTCCCTGCGCGTGTGCTCTTTTTGCTTCGAGTGGAGCGCGTGGCGAGGAGCGCGTCAATTACAGAGATTTGCGATCGATCTTCAAGCCGAGGAGCATTACGAACTAATCACCCCTGCACGGGCGCTCAGCTCACCTTTCATGTGAAGTCTGCCATTAGCTTGGTTTGCCGGGACTGCCGCTCGTAATGTCTACACTTATGTTCAGTTTCTCTTGAAATAAAAAGTGAATGGAATTTCTCCTTTGAGGGTCATGTTCAAAAAAAAAACCATAAGTTCAATGAAAAATAATAAGGGTCTATACATAAAGCTATATTGTTTATGTATTTAAAATATATATAAAAATAAATTAGCAACTAATTGGAAAAATGCAGGCATTGAGTACATGTGTCGGAGACTTGATTTTTTTCCAAAAATACACATTAATTTATCGATGTAATGCTTTTACTCACGAGCAATAAAATTAGATAACAACTGAGCACAACAAGTGCCGATAATCTTAGTTTTGTTTGTCTTTACTTACAAGCAATCGATTTATGTGCACACTGCAACTGCAGCAAGTACAACCTGAACACTCTCAGGCGGGCCTGAGAGTGTTCCCGCCGCACGAGTCATTAAAGATGATCACGCCACGGGCCGCCTGCGCTACCGGCCACGGTGGCTGTGCATTATTACCCTATCACGTGGAAAACGACTGACTGCTTTGGATTCAAGTCGTAGTCGTATACGCGTATTCCAGTTGCGTATGTAACTCGACTCTGTATTTTTCAAGTCTAAGAGATTGTTTAATATGAATTTACACACTCATATATATGTATATACAGATACACACACATATTGTTTTTATTGATTATTCTTTCAGGCAAGTCTTTTAATTAGGTTGGTTGTAGCTATATTTATAGGTTAGGGTGTACTCTTTATCTGTAAGTAGATACTAGACTAAATCAAAATTTGAAGAGGCTTAGGATAAGCTTTAAGGCGTTGTTGAACAGCCTGAACTTTTCCACGAATCTTGTGCGTGGGCCGCGATTGTTTTGACATAAAAATAAGCTCTTTGGAAGTAACTCACTCGGAGTAACGAAATAGCGAAGTAAACATTTCAGCAAATTTCCTAGAAGGCATTTTAAAAGATCTTAAACTTGTTACAAACAAATATTCAACACGAACCTTTAAAGTTTATCTGAACGTTCACTCGGGTAGTTACAAAAGGCGCTTCACCCGGCCCGCTAAGACAGTCCGGGGCCGGCGGCACTGCAAACACCATTGTCTTATTACCTTCCGCGCGGGTGCCCCCTCCGCCCTCGCCCCAGGAAAAGGTTCTCATTTCGAGTAAGTTTGCTCCGAAGGATCCCAAAGCCTCTCGTTGTTTGCTTTTGGCTCTTTCCGCAAATCTTGCGAAATAACTCCCCGCCCGGGAGGTTATCTTTGATGTGTAATTCTTTAGCTTGTAAACAGCCTAAAGGATAAATTTGAAAACTCAAGGCTCAATCTAATAAACCTCTCGACCATACTGATAGTTTTGCTATATTTGGGCTAGAAGAGATTTTCACAATTTTATTCTGTAATGACAACGTTTTCTAAAGGAATTCCTTAATGTTTAATAGCAAAATACTATTTTTTCTTCTACTTAGTTTTTCTAACATTTATGAAGAGTTCATTCCGTAAATAATGTCTATGTTTTGAATACGGAGTTTCCCAAATATTACGAGCGCAATGTCTTTTCGAATATGTATTTGTTCAAATATTACAGCATAACTCAACGCTACAACATAAATTCTACATTCACACAGTTTATCTTCAAGCAGACTCCCAAAACTAGCAACTTAACAGAACTAAAACCCACACGCGGGCGGTATGGCAGCCCGGCGTGTTCGCCCAAGAGCTAACGCGCTCGGAGAGAACGCCCCCTCAAGCGCTGTCGGCTGCCAACAATCCTTGCAGAATGCATGTAAATCGGCGTCCGCCCGCCTGATTTACGACCCCCTCGGAGGCGGACATATGTTGGACTAATCGATCCCGACTCTTTTTGGCCTATTGTTTGTACTTTTGTGGCTCTTTTTCGCATTCGGGTTCGGGTCTTTGTTGTCGAGCGCGCGCCGTTTATCTGCCCGGGAAGCTCCCATTGTGCCCGGCCCGTGATGCACTGATAATGCTACCGGCCTTCGGTGTGTTTGAATCGCTTTTTGTAGTAGACCTAAACAAATAGACTCCAATTTAAAACATACACAAAAAATATTGAACCGCTCTCACAACTCTTCATTGTGAACGCAATATTACAAATAAAACGTTTGATAATTTTTTTACATCGGAAATAATTCAAATTTGAGACGTTGTGAAGTGTTTAAATTAAGTAAAAAATGCTACTTATTAACTTATTTTGGACATAAGCTTTGGGCCCTCGACACACGTAGGAACAAATCGCGCCACCAACTTGCAGTTAGGCAATAGCGTCCCTTTATTTTGGGTGTTTTTTTATGGCTTACCAGTATGCTTTGTCTGGGCAACATTTAAACTGTAAACTAAAATCGCCAAGTTATTGTACACATGTATCAAATAATATTAACAACAAACTCAAAAATGTGGCAAAGAATGAGAACATATCGCATTAAACACAACAACTTCGTTATGAGGACGTTAAGGTGGGCCGGCAATTACAGCGGCCACCCCGCACCCCCCAGAACTGCTAATGATCCCCGACCTGAAATAAAATATTCAGCAAGCAATCCGGGCCCGCTCGGCGGAGCGTCTCCGGAGCGGATCTACGCGTGTCTACTTGATATGAGTACTTACATTTATTGCGTTTCTTTGTTGTCAATATCTTCTTCTGATGCCTCTCCTAATGGGAGGTTGGTGACCGTGTCATCGAGCATATCCCTATCCTGGGCCAGTCTCACCAATTCGGCCGCATTTCAGATCTCCAGCCAATGGCGCAAATTCTGCATCCACGTAAACTTTCTTCTTCCAATGCCCCCTTTTCCTTCGATTTTTCTTTGGACAATCAACTGTAGGATGTTTTATTTATTATTACGGAAAATGTGGCCAAAATAGGAGACTTCTTGCATCAATGTCGCCTGATCTGCTTCTGTACATCATAATTCCTTACAGTTTTTCGTATTTTTTATTTTATTTTAACAGTGTAGAAAAATAAACTGATATGTCTATATTATATTAGAGACGAAAAAGCTTCGACATTACAAATTGTGGTGTGCAAATAATTATTACGTAAGCACGTGGTTTTAAATATACAAGCTTTTTTAAAAAACTTATTGCAAATGGGTTTAGATATATTATTTATGAATACACTTACAGGCAGTCGTTAGGCTCGGACACAAAACATTTATATTAAATCAGTGAGCACGGGCATTATCTCCGGCCACTGGGCGGCACATTCCCGCGTAACGGCGGGTCAAGTCTCGGGGCGCGCCGGGGGAGGACGTAAACACATTTCCCGGGACATTGTGTCGCTTGAAAAGGTAGTTTGTCCTGCGCCCGGAAAACCCTAATCTCATTTACAAGCGCCTTTATCAGTATTGGCACGCGGGCGGCGCGGACCTGTGGAGCGGATCCGGCCCGGTTAATGGTTTTTAAAAAAAATGATACAAGTGTCAATTCGGATTGTCAAATTAAATGAAAATGCGTTGATTTTTATTATAATTTATTTTTAAGATATTTAGAGATGTATTTAGTTCTACCTTTGGAACTTACGTGTATGAAAGAATAAATATTGGTTTGTATATTGTTTTTTTTCCTCTGTAGTAAACACAGCTGATTCTTATTCAAAGATAATTTATACTGATGTTGTATCTATTAGTAAAATTTGTGAAATATAATATAATTAGCCATAAATCCACTATCAAATATCCTATATTCACATTTCCTATATTCAACTTTCACAGAAAAATCTCTCACATTAATTAAATAACTATAATTTTGTAAGTGTTGCTATTTTACGGTGAATCGTCAAATGCATTCTCAGAATACTATGACTTTTAATGGTCTGCCAATTTTATCATGACGATGGTATTTTCAAATTTAATAAAATATGTTTACGTTTGTTTATTTTCAATAAATTCTTTGAAAATTATTATATTTATTATACATAACATTTTTTGGTACAATATATATTTCATACTTATTACATGAATGATTTTAATTTCTCATAATTCATGTTAATGTTTAAAGCGATCGTGGTTTGACTGAAAAGATTATATTTATGAAATTAACGGTTACTTACTATATATTATTTCTTCGTATATTTATTTCGAGTTACCGTCTGCCTAACTCTGTTTTTATGACTCGAGTCTCTTTTGTCGGGCGCCAGAAAATTATACCCATTAATTTAAAGCTTATTTTTTATCACAAGTAATATTTTTTAAAGCAAAATGAACTGCTGAAATATAAATTCATCAGCTCCCATTTATTTCATCCGAAAACATTTTGATTAAAGCCGCAAACATCTCATTTTTAATTTACCTCCCTTTCATTCTTGGGCCGTAAATAAATACTCCAAGGCATTTTATTTCAACTTACCCGGATTGAGATATAACGTTTTTTATATTTCATTTATTGCACGGCCGCCAAGAATCTCAATCTATCCGCCCACTTTCAAAGTTTTCCCGTTTTTAGTTTTAATTTTTCTTTCGCAACCCCATTCCAATTTCCTCAAAAGACGAGTTGCTGAGATTTAATATTCATCGGTTATTATGGCGGATTTCGAGAAATATTAGTACAAGACGATTGAAACTCATTACGCTGATTGGTGTCATTCAGGCGCGGCAAACTATCCTGCTGCGGAGTTTCGGCTGTGAGTTTAATTCGATTTGCACCGAATCTAACTGTTATTGAGAAGGCAACTGTGCGGCTCCTGCGAGCTCACCTAATCCACCGGGTAAACTCATAACTCCCGACTTCGTAATTGGATCTCGAGTGATTGTATACATTGCCACGGCTGTGAATAATGTATTCCGTATTCACGGCTATAACTATCATAATTAATTTTATCGCAGTGACTCTGTTCCAAAAAAAAATCCCCATGGTACAACTGCCTGTTTTTTTTTTTTAAATTTCTTGTTGTATTTGAGCATACACAGTCTTGATTTTCTGAATAGGTACGTTTAAAGTAGTCAGCTTTGATATTCTCGCTGCGATCCATGTCTTCACCGCCTGTCAAGCGGTCGAGCTGAGGCGGCACCCGATGAAGCACCTCGTGATGCCCGCTAATGGAGAAGCCCTCTGCGCTCGTGTCTCCATTACTTGCCAGATTACCCGAGTCGATTATTGTAGCTAAGTTGATGTTTAGCACCCGCGCACTAATATATACAAATAATATAAAATATATGCAAATAAAATCGTTTTTATATTTTATGCCACAGATTTGAAGCATGTCTGATGTAGCAGCTTTATTAATTGTCTAGAACTTGGCAATGAATCGATAGTCCATAGCAATTGAAAACGGCAACTCTCCCGTTTGTTTGTTTGTTTCTATAAATAGATGTTGCTTTTCGGTCGATAAGTGTAATTTTAGAATTAAATGCTTTTTTTATTTCGGCCGCCTGAACTATGCAGTAGTAAAGTTCTCGTGTTTACATCCTCGCATACCGAGTGTCAAAATCTACAGCAGTAGCTTTTATTTAACAACCAAACAAAGCGCTGCCACAATAACTATTTAGACTTCGGTTGAGATTTTAAAAGTCACTCGACGCCTCGCCGCTAGATGGTGGTACGAGTACCGCGGCCGGCGCGCGCCCTCCTGCCCCCCCTGCCCCCCCCTGCCCCCCCCCTGCCCCCCCCCCTGCCCCCTCCCGCCCCTACCACCCCCTGCCCCTACCACCCCCTGCGCCCCCGCGGGGCTCTGGCCAGGAGTGCACCGCGACGGCAGGCGGGCGAGATTAATCCGATCATTCGCTGCTATTAGCGCTCCCGGCCCGGGCTTCACTATCCCTGATGAGATCCGCCGGTGGACTTGCCAACCCACTGTGGGAACTCCGAGGCCGTGATATAAATTTACAATTTCCTGCTCAGAAATTTTGAAAATTCAAAATAAATCATACACTCGTATGGATCCAATGCTCAAGTAAAAGGGGTAGTAGAGGGTAGTAAAATACCGTTATTAAAGATTGAGTTTACAATTTTGACTTGTATAAATAATCACGTATGACATTTATCTGTGGTAAAACATTTTTTTAAGTCTTTTTTGTAATAGTTATGTTCTGCTAATTAAATATTCACGTACATTTTACTATAAATTTCCAAATTAATATTATATTTAGATTACACAATATAACTCAAACGAAACTTCAATGTTTATATACACTATTGTTTACTTAAGGACGCCATTTTTTTATTTTATATGTTATTGTACCCTTAAATGGTAGACGCAAGTTCGCGTTAATGCGAGAACAACAAAGATGATTTATTCGTTTTACATGATTTGTGCCAAAATAGTTCAATATCTGAGTACATTAGTGTTACTGCTGACATTTTGGAATATGTAATTCATAACCCACAGTGAAATGTGCTGCGCGATGTCAATTTAACACTATCGGTACATTGATATTATTCGTTTCTTTAGTTAATGCGATGTTACTCTTGAAGTATCGATAAATCTCCGGCAAGCACTTTCTGTCATCGTTACTCAAAAACGAAATATGTGGGCAGCTTTTTTATGGGCCAACTCATTCATCATTACAGATGTTATAAAATATTAATACGATATTGGATAAACAAAAAAAATTAAATCTACCAACTCTGACAAAATGACAGGCGAGCTTTAAACATGAGCGATTGCCTAGTTTCTATGAAACTAACAAAACTGTTTAAAAAAACTCATCAGCTAATTAATCATGCAACGACTTTTTATTGCTACAATTAAATCAATTATAAACAACTGAGATTTTTTTTTTTATTACTGGTCAAGGCTTTGAATATATTTGTATTCACTCCCTAAGGCATTATAATTATTGCTTTAATACAATTTAATAATTATATGTGTGTTTAAGTTTTTAAAAGACCTTGTTTATTAATAATAAAAATATATCTCGTGCAAAATCTTTTTAATAGCAAATATTTTACAATGAAACCATCTGCTACTTGTAGTTTTTATTTTTTAAACAATCGTGTAATATTTATCAGTATTTTATAATTCTTTAAACACGTCATTACTCTATAAATTCACGGAAATATGTTGAATTATTCAACACAACACTTATTTTATAATCAGCTGTGATTATCGCCTTCATTTTATTAATTTTAAATGTTAAATTATTTTAAAACCAAGATAATGTATTCCGCAAAGTTGAAACCACAGCACAGCAGCTAATCTTGTGTTTTTAATTAGATTCGTTTATTTTTTTCGATGACATATTTAATATTTTTTCTCTTATCTAAATGATTGTTTTTTTTTGTTTGTAATAAAATATCAATTTTATTTATATTAATCTGCTGCAACTTGTTTATTTTTTCTTTAACAAATACGGATTACAAAATTTGTAATAGGTATTAATTAATTTTACAACCATATGTTTATTAATAAATTAATTTATAACTTTTATCGGTTTTTGAAAACTAATAAACCCATTATTTCATAATACTTATAAATTATATTGGGCATGTAAAATAATAGTAAAATTTAATATGGATAAAACTAAATATTGTAAGGTTTTCATACGTTTTCAAGCAACTAACTACATTTAGCATTTTATCTCCGTTAAGGTATGATCAAGTTATATTGACCTTAAGGTTTTATTCACGCAATATAATGAATTGTATTCTGTTTTTGTTTTTCGACACCAAAGCTCATTATTTCGACGTCATCTTAAAATCCATGAGCCCTTCGGATTTGGTTTGTAAAAATTATTCTACCGTAAACTTTATTAAGTTTACGATATAAAAATTAGAACACACCAGCCTTTGAAATGGCCACGATAGTCTCCGTAAACAATTTTAATACTTCATGTTGAATATCTTGCTTCGGAAGTTTCCTTGAAAGAGAACTCACAATCAACTTCTGGTAATTCTTTTCCCTTACCGCAAAACCCACACAGCCATCCAGAAAAGATATTTTTCTCTCATAGTTAACTAATTCCCAACATTTCCACTGATTAAAACCGCCGCTTTATTCCCGCTCTCGCACAATGGCTGCCGGGCCATAACTCTCGGCGGCCGGGATGAAAGGGCCCGCCGGGCTGAGTTATCTCTCGATGTGGCCGGGCAGATGCTATTTCTCATCTCGGATGGCGCTTCACTTCCTATTGAGTGAGCGGAATTAAGCGAATAAAACTCGAGAACATTTAGCGACTCCGCGGCTACCCTCCGGGCCTCCGCCTGACGTCGCAAATTATCTTGGAATAATACATCACAATGGACCTTGCATACATTTACATTTTTATGTTAATTTAATTGAGTCTATCGACAGAAAATATCATTTATAGAACACTCGTGTTCATTTACTCCCGACTTTCAATTGTATTATTTTATTTCATCTTATACATTATTTTCATTAAATTGTAAGAAGCAAGTATTACGTTTTATTTCTAAAAAGCTTTTATTCTGTTTCCAATCTGAACTTTCTGCGGGTGAATTTCATCTAGTTAATATGTAACTTAGCTGTTTTAATAGTCTTCATTAAAACCTTCCTTAAAAAAATGAAATTCCTCCGCACTGTCCGAGTCCCGGAGCAGCTCCGCGCGCACCACAGGTTGGTCATTATTCAGCGGCTCTTCCTTTCTTTTCCCTTGAAAAAGTCTTCCCGGCAGCCTACCCCTTTTTACTGTATTACTTTCTCCCTGTTTAGCCGCGCTTTTCACCCCGCTTACCCGGCCTACAAAGAGAGTCACGGTCGTGCGATAATTCATTGCCTTCCCGGGCTCCCTCTCCGCCCGCCTCCCGAGTGTATTTTCTCCGCTCAATTCTTCTGGCAGAGTGCTCGGCGCGATGCGGCCTCTCGTAGTTTTTCCTCATTTTCGAATTGAAATTGACTGTATCCCCCGAACATTATCCCCGCAATGGCGGCTCTAATATTGTTGTTAGGACTTATTGGAATGTAGGCGGCTTTTTGAACACTTTTTATTATCTTCGGCATGGCTGCTCCGTAAATTATTTTGGTTTTTTTACTGCGAGCACTTTTCGGGGCGCGCTCGGGCCCGCGAGTTTGGCAAATGTTACGCGGCTTGATGGGTTTCGCTGCTGGAGAATATTGAAACGAAAGGCGCTTTTAGTTAGGCGCTCTCTTTAATATTATCAACTAAATATCAATTGAAAACTTTATCATTAGCATCGAGTGTTGATTATACATTGTGACAGCTACAGATTTTAATTTGAAATAGTTTAATTTGGTTGTATATATATTATTACTGTTCTTTATTATTACATAAAAAAGTATCTCTGCTATTACGTATTATTTTGAATTTTTGTCAACAACAACAATAATATAATTTTACAACTTAAACTTGCCTGCTGTGGATAATAAATAATAGTTTTACTTTTAAAATGTGTTGGATTGTTGGAATATGAAAGTTCTTCACAATGTACCTGATTTATCGACTATTTTTTAAATACTTCCAGTTAATTACTGACTTTTGTAATTTTTATATTGTGTCTCTTTTCTTGTAATAATCCCTATATCTTAAATTAGTTCAGACTAAATAACCCTCCTGTGCGTGTCGATTGCCAATTGCAATTTTTTTGTTTTAGAAATTTGTCTGTCTACACGAAACTATCAGGACAAAGGAAATCTAATTTTTTACCAATCTTTTATTATCATATTATTCACAAGGACCACAACATCCTTGGTACAACACACTTATGCTTGTGATTGCGGCGTTTCTCCGTTTTAATCTTCATTTGCGTATTTTACATTTGTGCGCTTGGTCATTATATCTTCTCGATTGTTTTAAGAAAGGATCTTATTCTAGATTTTTTTATTTTTCACGCTGGATTAAACTTAAGTTTTCAAAGCATTAAATAATATTTTTTTGTTGTATGGTTTAATTTCGCTTTATATTTACATATCATTAAATAGAACTATAACCCGCAGCTATTTAAAGATTTTTTTATTACAAATAAATCGCTAAGGTAAAGCTGTATATATAGAAAATAAATTATCTGCTATTTAAATTATATACTCTCAGTACACGTTACTACACTTGCTCGATAATATACGACCGCTGCTCGCTTTAAAAACCGGTCATTTCTCTAAGATGTCATTAAACGGAAGTTGTGCTTCCTCCCGGCAAGGTGAGAATTGGCCCGGACCGGGGGCTGCGGCGGGCGGGGGGGAGGCGTAACTGATGGACCCCCCCTTAAATTTTTAATGACGACATTACCCGGCCGCGAGAACTGAAATCATTCCGCGAATAACGAGCCTGCCTGCCAGCCCGCAGGTTTAATGTGCACCTGATTAAGTGGAAAAGTACTTCTGTGCTCATGTTGGCAATTCAGCGATGCTTCTTTAAGTAGTTTATATAACCAATAAGCAGTTAAACTCTTAACTTCTAAAAAGACACTGCAGGGTTATAAACATATAAAAAATTGATACTTTTTTCTTTGGGTTTATAAGGATATATTATTCCGATTCCCCCATAAACGAATCAGATACAAAGCGATTTGCGGCGTCGCAAAAGTCCATAAATATAAAAACCACGCATATTTCGATGCTCGATAAAATCTCTTATTGTGCACATATTTTTATCCTACAATAACACAGCAGTTATTCCTCATCCCTACGTGTATATCTCGATGGTGCCATCTTCGTTTTCCAATGCTGACTAGTGTTGTTTGTTTGTTTCAGGGCGTCACGCTCACGCACGACGCTGGCACTTCTGACGACAGCGGGCGAGCCTCGGAGCGGCTCACGGGCAGTTCCGTGACGCCTCGTGACCCGGATAGCTCGCGGGACCGCTTGAGCGATGTAAGTACCGAGGGCCATCTCTACGCCATTGTCGTGATATTTGACACTACTGACTTAATGGAATATTTTTTAAATACTCTCATACATAGCCATGTTAGTTCGATTGATTAGCTTTTATATTACTAAGTAAAGCAACATATTTAGGTCAATTAGGATTTTTACATGTTTTATTAATTATAATAATAATTAACTTCTTTACTTCAATTTTTATGACATCACAGTTCTCGTTTTACTATAAGATTAACTGTATTAGTTAATTGCAATATTCAATTAGAATTCATTGAAAAATCTCATAAAATTGTTATAATTTAGCTGAATAAACAGAAATGTTTTCAAAGAGGATTTTATTGTCATAAATTTCTCAACATTGTATTTTTAACGGCATCTTTGTATACACGTCAGTAAACGTGTATACCGATCCGTATATTTATAAAATCAGGTATATATTTTTAAACATGCTTTCCTTTTTATGCCACAGACGACGTCTAAAGTGAGTTTCATATTTCATTCAGGAGAACGCTTTATATGTGAACATCCCTATTGTGTTGCATGTTTGTCTTTCTTCATAAGCATTTCGGAACAAAATGCTGATAATCTATTGTTTTGACAAACTTACTATCGCTTTGAACTTTCTGTTTTATTATTTTGCTTACTTTACGATGTCGAGTTAAGAATGTTTATATTCATTTCAGAACGCTGCTTTGATACGGGCCCGCGCCGCGACACTTGAAATATATACATTTCCGGTGTATTTAAAACATTTGAGTTATTAATTTCGCCCATCCGTCGTGACTTATGGCGTCGTGACGAGCGACCGAGCGCTTTTCGTTTGTCACAACGACTAGGCCGGTCGCGGCCCGGAGCACTCATTTTAATATGCAAACGGCAAAAAATAAACGTCATCGCGCGGAATAACTCTATTTCCCGAATTCGGCGCTCTGACAAATTACTCTGTGCGCGATAAAAGTTTAATCCGCGCCGTTATCAAAGGCGACAACCCTTCACTGTTTTTCCGCGCGGGCTCACCCGACGGTAAAAATCTAATTAAGCCGTCCGCTGCAGGAGTGCATCGCCGGGCTCGCGATATCCCAGCCATCGAGCTATCTGCGCTGCTCGCGGCGAGCCCGTGCTTTTTTTAATTATTCAATTGGATTGACACCCCACCCCTAGCGGCCCGCAATCAGAACAGCGTTCATCAGTTATGCTTACGGCGGCCATGCGTTCTCTAAAACCAGACATTTTTTGCTCTTTATAGAAAAGTATATTTTAAATATTCGTAGCACATTTGGAATTGTTTTACATTATATATATATATATAATATCATGTCTAAACCAAATTAATTATGGCGCTTATCACAGAAACGTTTGACAAAAACTGTCAAGATTATTCTTGACAATTTAATTTTTTTAAATTATTTTTGTGTGTAACGATATTAAACGCCCTGCATCTCAAATATAGCATCATAAAAAATAGGAATGTGTTTTGTAACCTCATTAGCAATTTTGATAAAAAAAATATTTATTTTAAAGTGCTTTTATTATAAATTTGATCAGTAAATATAATGAATTGTTTTTTTAAATTTTATGAATGTATGGTCACCGCAGCTATAATCCGTTTGCCGTTGATATGTTTTATGTGTTCCGACTGGAGTCACTGCGTGTTTATGTAACCGTGCCCTTATGTGTTTTGTTTTTCTGTTTTAATGCCCACAGGCGAGTAGCCGCTGTAGCTCCGGTAAAGGCTATATCGTAAGTATTATTTATATTCACATTATATTTTGTTTTATTCTTTATTTTTGGTGTCCCCCTTGTGCCTGAAGTCCCGCGGAAAATGCGAAACCCTCCCCCCGGCGATCTGTCCCTATAAATATAACGACCTATTTTTGCTGAGGAACTTTTTATTTTCTCGCATAAAGTTTTCAGTTGTAAAACGTTTAATGGCGTCCTAAAGTTTTTATATTCTTTAGTACTGCAGTTAACTACATTGCATATTCCCATATTTTACACTCGCCATCAAAGAATAATTGCTGCTTCAAACGCAGGCTCATTGATACTAAACACAAAATTTTGGATGATCTTATAAAATAAGATGGTTATTTTTTGTTTTGTTGGGGTTATTTATTAGGTGCGTCCACTTAAACTGAGCGCACGTCTATGAGCACGCATCATAAAAAAATTAACAAATGTTTCTTCGCGAGCCCTGTCGTCAAGGCACAAAGTAATTTTTACCCTAGGCTTTTAATAAAATGTACGTTTCGCATTTTCCGCAAATTGCACGCTTGTTTCCTTGCCTTTACATGCTTATCGCCCATATCAATTCAGTATTAACCTGGCATTGATAACTTATAAAATTAATATCAAATTACTTTAAAAGTCAATGATACCCACAAACTGTTCTTTTATCTAATATATAACTATTCTAGATTAGACATACATATACAATGCACTATTTTGCAAGTAGTATTCTGTTATATATTTTTAAGACGCAAAGGCGTTTAGAATATATAAATATAGCATACTCTTTGTAACTCTTGTTGCTATTTTTTTACTATAATTATTGTAAATTATAGAATCTAAAAATTCCGTTGGTTATGTTATGTTAATTTAATTTCCGATTTTTAAAAGAAATACTTTATTTTGCTGAACGAAGTTAAAAAACAATTTCGATTTTCTTTTAATATTATCCTTAATAAAATTTTAAATAAATGTCAATACTATTTCATTGTGCTATGACATTTAATAAATGTATTTATTACTAAGCGACCGAAAGTTAAAAAGTGCTTCGTTTCATTATATATAAAGAGCAAGCTTCTGAATTAATTATGGCTTGCTTATTAAAAAGTCTGTATACTAAATAAAAATATTCTTAAAAAAAATAACCAAACCAAAAATAAATAACTGAAATTTGTAAACAATTTCCACAATGGTATTAATCTCACCCATCTCTTTTTTACAGTGTGATAGTGAAGGCGACGACGACAAGGTAAGCTACCACAACAACCCCTGCGTATTTAATTTATTTCGTGCAATTTCATCCCTTCTGAGCGTAAACGTTTCCCCTTAGCATAAAGGCCGGCCATAACAAATGTATGGGAATGGCTTGGAGAGGGCAAATCCGATATCCGGTATCTACCGGGCTGAAATATGTTCCGGCCGCTGACCCTCCCCCGCCGCCCTTCATCCCCTTCATCCCCTTCGCTCCCTGCGCCGCCCTCCGGCCGCCATTTGATTCCTTTTTTATATTCCGACCCGCGCTCCTTTACAAATGCGATTCTTCCGAGAGTATTTACTTATTTTTACTTGGAGAGAAAATCACTTCTTACGCTAGACTTTTTTTTATTCGAATATGTTGTTTTTGTGAACTTTTATATCTATAAATATGTATTTACCTTTTTCACTGCTTTTTTATTACTAAGCTATATTCGAACTATTTTTTAATCTTAATTTCTTGTTACATAGATGTTTTATCATATTTCGCATAGATAAGCACTTAACCTTTTATAAATAAGGTTAATATATTGCTTGTAATAGAGAACACGAAAAAATCATACATACTTTAATAGTTTAATATTATGTTTACTTATACCTTTTTAAAAATATTTAAAGGAAATTGAATTTTAAAAATATGCAGACGGTCCAATTCGCTTCTAAAACAATAACTTTTTTTTATTTTTAATAAAAGGTAATTTTCGCGGGTATTTTCTTAAGTCATTGTTTCAATGTTTATTTACTACTTTTTTATATTATAACGAATTTCGTATTGTATAATAATTTTTCGCCTAGCACTGTCACTACGTGGAAATTAATAAAAAACACATGCCATATACGGCGCTTTGACTAATATCTTTTGGAGTGTATTTTGACTAAATTGTGGATTTCCCTTTCAAAATTACCTTAATTCATAAAATTCAAGGTTCTCGGTTTTTTTTTTTTTAACAAAAACACTTTTATTTCCAATAGGATTACAAAGTATGATAATATTCTTAAAAACTTACAAAAGCTTTTCTCTTCTTTTTGTATTTAAAAATAAATTCCCTGTGCCTTTTTTTCGGGAAACGTTGCTCGCAAAGTAAAGCCCCCAATTATAATTTCTCCGGGTCCGTAAAAGAGAGTAAATACAAAAATTAAGATTTATCGTACAATTAAAGCGTCCACCCGCGGCGAAAATTTACCTCACACCTCATTATCCCGCGCCGTCCCTCTCGCTCCCTCGGGGCCTCGGCTGGCGGCGTCCTGCTCGCGCGCCGAACATAATTAGGCCGGGCCGACGCACCCCTCTCTTTAAATGAACGTTCTCAGATTACTATTAGCGAGCCCTGACTTTTTATAAAAGAATTATTACAACTTTGTACTTTATACGCCGCTCTTTCACCGGCGTTTTCCATTCACAATGAAACCCTTGCGCTCCATCTGACTCAGTTTTCTCGCTACTAAAGATTAAAAAAATATTTGCAAGTGCAAAAATGAGGTGCAGAATAATTTCATTGAACGGTAGCTGGCAGGGTTTGACTGATTCTCCGTCGTTTCGTGCGCGGGCCCTACTTCCCAACGGTTATCGTGGTGCTCAGTGCGGCGATCTATATAGCATTCTTCGGGGTGGTCCCCGCGATGGTCCTCGGGACTATCCATCTGGATATATCGGGTTCTACGAAAACGGGGGCATCCTTGCAATCGAAGTGCACTCTCTCTCGACTGCAATCTACAGGCGGTGCTCGCGGCGAAATTGACATTCGATACACCGGGCATCGGGAAGCAGTTGCACCGCCTAGGTTCATAATTTTCGGGCTCCGTTAATTTGGAACTTGAACCTTTTTATCTTTTCCTACAGTATAAGTTATATTGACCGAGCATCTTTCTCGCCATCTCATGTAGCACCATTTTTAAATCTAATGCGTGCTCCCATTAATTCTTTCATTTTTCAAAAAGGCTGTAATTCAATTTTATGGTATTCGCTGAAATATTTAAATCGCGCTAAAAAGTTGCTTTGCATATTATTGTGGTTTACAGAAGGCGAGCGCGCGAGGGACTTGTAAACACGCGACCGGTAATCTCTTCATTCCGCAATTTTATTTTATAAAAATAATTATTCGCACCCACCGCGAGGCGGAAGCCGCCTGGTCCGCCTCTGTCCCTCTCCGTCCACTGCGCGGGGCGCGTCCATCCGGTGTTGCCGTCTTTCTTCCTCTCGCCAAAGTTTTATTTTTTCACCCAGCTTTAACGACACGCCGGGACGCCGGCCATTTGTAACGGCGAACAAGATTTTATTTGCTCGGACATGTTTAATTAAATTTATTGTCCTGGGCTTTTTTGCTTTTATTTTCTGCATAAGTGCTGTTTAATTCGTCACTTGGTTTTTTCGCCGCTCCGAGTTTGTTCGGTGAGACGTAGCGCCGCATCGCTTATCTCGGGGGTTACTTTTTGTTCTGCCGCGCGACGTCGGTTCGACGAATTTGTATCGTAATAAAATTTGCGCGTGATGTTTTTGCGATATAATCGGTCGGATTATTTATTTGACGTTTCAATGTAAATTATGTTCGCGTGATCCGTAACAAGGACATATTTAATACGTACCCCTATTGCTAGATCTACACGTCATATCGCCGGGTATTTTTGGATTTCCCGTTTATTGCTTTCATTCGAGTAAATAAATTAGATTAGAAGAAAATAAAATTGACGACAACAGTTGACTATATCATGGGGAATTTTTACAAATAAACTGATTTGCGGGCATAATAATATCCCAGTGGGTTTTTAGTGTATTTAAAGTTTATAACATTCTGTCATGTTTATATCTCAAGAATTTTTTTAAATTATTTTATCAACTCATTTGACTGCTAAACATAAATATATACTATAAATTTGACGAACTACGAAATTTTCACGCTTATATTTTAACAGTTATGTATTTTTCATTTAATCACGTAACAGCTTAACAAAAGTCAGGTTGTAATATCAAATAAGTGATCTTCAAAAATAATATACCCCGAGCAGCGCTCGGCTGCGCCACCCGAACAAGTCAGACGTGAGTTTTCCTTGGAAGCTTGTCCGTGGATGTCCCCTGAGCCCTCCGGAGCCGGCTCGCTGCCCGTCCTCGGCGGCTCGAGAGCTTTGGCCAGGCCACACATGGTGACTTGTTTACATGCTACCATATGCAGATTTCTTGTGTCTTTTGTGAATCACGTATATTTAACTCAGTATATTATAAGATATTCGTGCAGTTATTTTGAAGCACAGTAATCTTCAATTACAACGCATTGAATCCAAGGTATGGAATATCAGCGTGTCTTTTACCTCGACATTTCTTTATTGGTGCGTTTTTTATTTTATTTTAAACTGAAATATTTTTAAAACATAAGCAATCTCTTAATTACCTGCTCTTATTGAGATTTTTACTTTTAAACTGAAATTGTTATCAATACAATATGACGCTTTCATAAAACCTATAAATTATATGGCTGAATGTCAAAGTTTGCAAATAGGCTTTATAAATATAACTGTTATATTAAGCATGTAAACAACACGCGCCGCAACTTCTCGCTTTTTTATTTCTGACACGCTCCCACCCCGGGGGAGAGAACTGTAATCCGATTTTCCGTTAAAGCTCACCTCTTCGCTGATGTGTTTATTAATTTCTTCCACCCGGCTTCTCGCGCCGCTCTCGGAGCTCGTCGCGGTCGTTGTAAAAGCTTCTCGGCAGTCACGCCGTAATTGATTTTTTTACCCTCAGTGCCTTGTGTTGACGCTATACTATTACTTGCGACATCTTCATTAACATTTTTCTTTGTCAGCTATCAGCGGAGTGTTTTGGTTTAAAAATATAAAATCGAATAACCATTGAAACCTTAAGCAAGTCGATCTATTGTATGAAATGTTAACAATAAATATTTATCAATACATAGAACCTATCAAATGCATGTGTTATAATAGTATTGAAGTTTTTATTATAAATATTTGATGGCGTTTTTATGAATGCAATACAATGCTTTTGCATATTCTAAATTTCATTAATTCTAACATTATACTTAGTTTTTATGGTCCATACTTTTTCTTTCTAAGAAGAAATGTATTATTTTGATAGTAGTCAAAATACATATATTTTTACAACTTACACTATCTTTTGGCATCGGTTTATGGATAAATAAATTTCATGTTTACGTAGCTTTCATATTTTATCCCCTCTTATTCCAGCACTATACGACGGAAAATAAATTCAAATGTATATTTCAAGAACGGGGGCATGTTACAATACCACTAGGGGTAGCAACACATAGTAAACTGCTCCGGATTCGTCTCCAGCCGCTATTCATATTTATCGCCGGCTCCTTCCCACCCCGGCGGGGCTTGTCTTGGGTGGGAACTACTGTGTTCACAGATGAAAGACCCCTCAGCCCCACTCGAGGCTGCACCGCCCCTAGACTCAGCTCCTCCTGCAGGAGAGCACTCACACTTCCTGGCTCATTGTTGCAATTGAATTTTAGATCAACTCTTGATTCCTCTTCAATGTTTTTTTAACAAGTTGGAATGTGACTTCTCAAAAGAACTATTTTTTTTTTCATTGTTTCTGTTTTAGTAACGAGACAAATCGCGCCAGAAGTAAAACTGAAAATATACTTGTGAAATTTAAAAAAAAGCCTAGTTAAGCGTTCAGGTACGATATATGCGTATTTTTAGTGATATTTCGATAAAAGCATCGTGTAGGTTGTTCTACTGATATTTATTTAAAAAAGTAGCAACAGTGATGTCAAAAAATTAACACGTTTATTTAAAAAAAACTAACTATAAACTTTAATCATACTATTTTTTTCCAACTTAATATGAACTCAATTATAATTTATGTTTTTAACAAACAAATGATACAAGTATGTATGTTTTTGCAAAGATGATAAATAGCCTATTTGCATTTTTATGAAATCAAGTAATTTCGTCACGTCGTTGGAAGTAGTTACGTGGTTATCAAAAAGCATTAAAAAACTTATATTCAAATTGGACTTTACGAGTCACTCGCGTACAGCTCATACGCCAAAAACAAATAGCCGCGCAAAACTCCACCGGCGAGAGAGGGGCCGTCTCGAACTCGGCAAAATATAAACATTGCTATTTAAATATTAAATTGGTGCCACGGTGCAAGTTCGTCCCGCTTTCCCTTTGAGAACTCCGAGCGGGGAGCTTATTTCCCCCTCGGATCTTTCCCGGGAAAAGAAACACAATTTCAGATTCTTTCCCCAGATACGGCCCGAAGCGCCGGAGTCGCTCGCTGCCCCTGAGCACGCGCCCCGCTGTTGGATTGCGGTGATGCCAGCCGGGCTCGATAAAGGTGTCGATTTCCTGTAAATGGTGGAATCCCACGTTACGGTAGCTTTATTTGCTTTGATAAAATTTAATCTCGACAGTCTTTGTTTACATGTTATGTTCCATAGAACCAGTGTGTTTCTTTATGTAGAACGATGCTTCAGTGCATTCATATGGTTAATTGAAGCATAAGTGATAAGCGTCGAACTCTCAGTTCCATGAATTGTATACATATCGATACTATTATCTAGCTCTTAGACATTTTATGGTTCATTATTAACGAGTTTTATATAATTCCATCCGTGTGAACATTCCAGTACGAATATACACGAAGAAGGGTTTTATATGTTATTCAACATTTGAAGTGTTGTCGTATCGCTTATTTACATCGACCAAATGGTAATGACTAACACTATTGCTTAAATTCGTCATCAGTACGGGGTCCGGTAAAAAGTCTATCTGAATAGAAAAGATTGCGGTAAATTTTTCGTAGAAAACTATATCAATCAAAAGACTTTTAAAAAAAAAGCAACTAAATTTATATAAAATAAGTAAATTTATCTCTAAATTAAATCCCGAGCTATGAATTAATATAAATTAGATTGGTTAGAAATTATGAAACAAGGAAACATGAATTGACTACAAATGATCTAACAAATAAATTGAGCAAATTCTATTAAATATTGTGAAAACATTTATTTAGAAATTCTCAATCGTATTATATTTTGTTTAGGAATCAGGATTAAATTTTAGTAATTCTGTCTGCCATTTACAATAAATCTTATTATGATTAATTATATCGTCCTTTGATCTCTGTTTATTTATTTAAACACGGTTATATTGTTTCGATCAAATGTTTTTAATTAATTTGTTATGTTCATTATTAGAAAGCGGACCGATTCGATACAAACAAAGGTCGATCGTCTTTTAAGTAGGTCATTAGGTACATTTCTCTGTAAACTCATTAGGGTGAACCATCATTTCCACTCCTGTGTTGAGGAATCTTCTAATATTCAACGCATTATGCAGCGTTAAAAATATTTTTTTACAGTTTAAGAAATCTAGGGAAAATCGCACCGAAAAAACTCACTCGGGTCATGAACTTTGAGCAAAGTTTTCTTAATAAATTCGGCTGTATTTAAGTATGAATACCTGTCTCAATTTATATTGATTTAGTTTAAATTACTTTTGAAGTTGGTATTTAAAATCCATACAAATTGGTTTTGTTGAATTAAGTCTCACTCCTGCGAGACACCTGTTCCCGCGGCCCCGCGCGGCTCCGCCCTCTCCCGCTCGCCCCCGCGCTCTTAATTCCAAACTTCTGACAATCTTTCAGGGGTTTATTTACAGGCGGGAACTTGCGCCAGGAGGCGACAACCTTTCTCACGACGACTGTGCGCCGAGTCGCTCTCGTATGAAAAGAGAAGACCAGATAAACTTACAAATTTAAGCTAAGCTATTTATTTCTCTTTGAAAGATATAATTATAATTTTTCTTGATTATAACACATTTCATATAAAAAAATAGCATCAATATTACAGCAAACATGCTCTCGAGTTTAATTAAGGCTCAGGATTCGACATTAATAATTATTATTTTACTATAGTTTACGTTAGGATATATTGCGTTGGAATGTTGCGCTCTATTTCATATTTTTTTTACACTTGTCAATTTCTGATACCGATATTTGTGCTAAAACTGAAGTCATGTACTCAAAATAACATTCGTAAATTGAGTCGACGCATCAGTGCGCCAAAAGTACTAAATACTAAAATGTATAAAATAAATGTAAAATTTTGATGACAGTGCCAATTTATAGAAATATTAGTAAATACCGATTAGAACCATATTATCGTTCAGTAGTGACTTAGATAAAATTTTTGTTCTATTGTAAATAAGTTGGGCTGCACTTGGATTTATCATTGATTATAATAATGTTGTCAAAAAGGAATATAAAAATCAAACTTATCATAAATTGTTGAAATAAAAGCCCTAATTTAAATTATTAAATATACTAGAAATGTTGCCCGTCACAGAATGACGTATTCGATGAACGATGCAATAGTGTTTGAACATATGTTTGGCTAAATACTCGAATAGCTGAGTACTCGAATTTTAAGAAGACACTGCTCACGTTTTCATTCCAATTCATTGCTTGACATTTCTGTCACATTTCGTGTCACAAACAACGCATGACTTTCACTGCACTGTTCTTTATTTGAAAAATTCTACATTTGAAATTCTCGCGGTGAACAACAGAATCCTATAATTCGTACATATTGAAACTTGCTAAAGCATATTTTATAGTTTTATTAAATTAGTTTATGAATGAAAGTATTATGCTATCGTCTTGAAATTCGGCACATAACTGCGGAAAAACTTACTGAACTTACATGCAAAAAATCAGCGTTGTATCTTTTAAGATATTCTATAGAGAACCAAAAAATGAAACATACACACACACAATGGCTATTATTATAGTAGATTCTCAAAGTAAATTGCATATATATTATTTATACTTCTATTTTTTATGTATATATTTTTATAGCCGTGTAACCAAAACAAGATCAACAGACTAAACTCGAATTGGTTGGGAACGATTTTAAAAGAACATCTATAAAAAAATAATAAAGTGTTTCACTTCGCAACTTTAGAGTAAAACTTTTTATTTGCCAGGCAAGTATTCGCTGCAT
Source organism: Atopsyche davidsoni (assembly GCA_022113835.1). Taxonomy (NCBI): domain Eukaryota; kingdom Metazoa; phylum Arthropoda; class Insecta; order Trichoptera; family Hydrobiosidae; genus Atopsyche; species Atopsyche davidsoni. The sequence goes on from JAILWY010000014.1 coordinate 12,415,887, forward strand.
CTTCACCCCATGCCACAGCTTTTATGGTGCTTTCGCCTTAGGTTTAAAAATCTCGCATAAAAAAACAGCATTTATTTTTAACTCTGGATTGGCGTCCGTTTTCCAATCTCAGCCCCGTTGTTTTTCCTTCCGCCCCCTGCCCCGTCGCTCCTGGCGCCTTAATTGCCCCCGCGGGATCAAAGTTATATTGTTTCTTGGGCAGGTACCCTCTGTGGGACCCCTCGACCCTCCACCGTGTGCCGAACGTGTGTCTCTTCTTATTGGACCCATTCAAAGGTTTTTCCACTCGGATAATTGCACCGTATCTTGTTATCGGGGTCGGAGACAAATTACGCTTTTGTTGCGTATAAGTATTTAAATCCTTTTTTTGCTGTTGTTATTTTTTGTATCGGGATGTAATATATTATCAAATAAAAAGATTACCATAAATGAATCTGATTGTTAATAATCCTATATCTGAACATCATTGAAAACTAATATAAGAAAACTTTAGGATTTGATACTTTTTTAAAACTCATTTATTTATTTCTATAAGAAAAGCAATTATTACTTTATAGAAGCGTACGTTTTCAATACAGAACATATTTATTAATTTTAATAAAAATTATTTAAGGTTATTTTATTGCTTATCTCCTTATATAGAAAAAAAGTTAAATTTATAAAATATTGTCATGTGTATTCAATCTATGAGACGTATCTCTTCGTTATAACACATTTGAAATATAACACAGTGAATCATTTCGTTTAAGCCACGAGCGCACTTTTGTAACCCGTTGAAGCAGATCGCCTTGTTTAATACAGCAAGTAAATTGTAAATTGCCCAGTGGCATACCGGCGTATAATCGCCGCACGTCCCCTCCGCCCTGACCGCCGCATTATTACTCGCCCGGCCCGCCGCTAAACCCACCCCCGCCAGAGGAACTGCAGTTAAATGGACTGCCAATGCTGCGAGTGCCGACTTCCCTGTGCACCTCGCTTACAAGTGCCTTGCGACTTAACCGGTCGTTTTGTGAAACTCCATTCGAGCTCCAACTACGGGATAACAATTTTAAAATCTTTTTTGCAATCGATAAATTTTTTTTTGAAATGGTTGAGTTACTTTTAATTCTCTTTTTTTTTGGTGCTTTTTAATTGTAAATTATATTAAAATTTCAACTATTTTTTGAATACAAGTTAACTCATACTCTTACTTATACAAGTGGCTTAGTTTATTTAGTCTGTGGCTTTTCAATTGTGTAACTCAATAATCACCGTTCAATATCCTACTGGATTTTTATTTTCGAAGTTTCCTTTAAAGATAAAGATACTGATTGCATTTCATATTTTATATCTTCTCTATCGGTTTAGTTCTTACCGATTTTTTTAAGTCGTCACAATCTCAAACGATTGAATGGCAGGAGCCTTTTACCGACTTCACTTCGATGTGCCTTTTTATTTAATCTGCCTGTCTTTTAGAACTCTCGGGTATATCTATATTGCATCTGAAACTGGCTATCGTTAAAGAGCTACGTCTTCCTTATTAGTGACACCTTTTAAGATTTTTAAAACTCTTTTAGATAATTGTAAAATCAGATTGGACCTTTGAGTAATATCTGGTTTATGCACAAAGAAAAAACAATTATTAGCATTAGAAAGTAAACTAGTTTTATTACATAAAATCTATCAGAAAAACGATTAATTAAAAAGAAGCAGTAAGCAACAAGACAAGGCTATGTTTTTCTGCAGTTTAAATGTTAATTCTCTGAAATCACGGTTAGAGGCATCTTAACAATAGTGATAAAATAAATCCTCCAGAACAACGTACATGAAACTCTTCGTCTTTTATTTCTCCAGTTTTCTAAGCATCGCCAGTGCTCTCCAGCGCGGGCGCGTGCCCTATCTGCGAGCCCCTCCTCGCGGGGCCCTCTCCGCTCACAAATTGGCACTCCACCGCACTACACCCCGCGAGGGGCCCTCGGGCTTATCTGCCGCCACTAGCGCCCGGGGCTCCGGGGCCGGGGGCCCCATTCTATATACATACTGATTAAATGGGAGACGGTAAAAGCCTCTCACGGGGTATCTTTATCGGTTCAAATTTTAGATAGTTCCTCCGCACTCCTCACTTTTATAAAAAGCTTCTGAATGGTAGTCATTTTCGTTTCGTTAATTTTGTGAGAGCTTTTTTATGAGATAATAATTTTTAATACCAATTAGTTTATATATCTTATCACTGCTTTTATATTTTAATCTTTAAATCCTTCTGGTTACCTAGATCCTTCGATAGCGCAAGCGCTTCTTTTATCGTACCACTACACGACACACCATAAAACGACGCGATGTAAAGGTTGAAACATTTAAAGGAGTTGAACCTACACATCGATTATCGCGGCCTGTTTACCTTATTCATTCGCCGATTGCACCCTGTCCTAGTTACATTATAAATCGTTGATAACGATCGAATAAAGATTTTTTACTGGTTTTCTTAAGACATGCTGTTAACGTTACATCGGCATATAAAGTATATATTTAATATCTTTTGTTCGCAAGATTCTTAAACATGTCACGATACTTTTTATTAGTATTTTTTTCGCGCTTTACTGCCAACTCGGTTTATCCCTCGATAAATCTTTCAAGGCTTCTGTTGTACTTGAGTGACAAATGCAATGTATACACGCCACAGTCTGTCCGGATCATCAGGGCACCCGCCCACCGCCAACTGCACGTTGAGAATACTCGTACGGCCGGCTTAGAGCAGTGGCTTGCGAAGGATACACCGATTCGCGGTGATTTGCTTATGAAATAAATCTGATATAGTTTATCCGCGAGGTGGAGTTTAACGTCTCACTGTGGAATTCGTAAATATTTATTTATGTTTATGAAAGGCACCGTTTTTATTTTCGATTATCGGTATTTCATTATTCACTGTTAGTTACCTCTTATTAACAAATATCAGTTCAAAACTAAGTTTTAATAACTTTTAAATATTTTTTGTTTGAATATACCTCATTTAGTTAGCTGTCATTAAATATGATTAGTGAAATGCAACTTTTACTAATTCATAAATTTTAAACGTGAAAAAAATTAAATTACGCAATAATTTATTTCCCTGCGTGCTGTGCCCACGCCCGCCACTGCTGGGGAGTATACCCGATTACACGCTGAAGAGGGCATACTCTGGACAGGGGACGAGCCCATGAAAAACTCCCTTACTTTTTTACCAAGTGGCAAAAAGTAACAGGCATATTTCTTTGTGATGGCCGGGAACAACTTTTTCGGCGATCTCGCCTTTTGCGAACGGTCGCGGCGGCGTCCGACTGAGTACGCTTTTTTTCCGACGCATAAAGATGTTCGCTGTAAATTTCTCCTTTATTTCGTGCGGGCTCCTCGTTTATGACGGCGAGGATGCGTTAGTTTTACGCCCCGTCTAACGACGTCTTCGTCAGCTGAATCGTAAACGCAGGTCTGCCTCGAGTTACACTTTTTTTTTTATTGAGTTCAGTCTCGCAAATATAATCTAATTCTTGGAACAGTTTTGTTTGCAATGTTTTCATTTTATTTTATGATGTTTTAAAGCTTTATATTTCTTCTGCTTAAAATAGATATTTTTTGAAACTTATATATTAATTTAAGTTGTTTAAACACAGCTCAGTTATGGTGCAAGTATTCAAATTCAAATATTTACTTTTTTCATACATACTTAATGACTCAAAAAATTACCTTACATTATAACATTAATGCTTTTTTAATTATTTCTATTAAGAATGAATATTCCTGAATATCTTTTCTTAGGAAATGGTGGAAAGAGATCTTTTTTGTCCAACAAATACTCAATAAAACAAGGTTTTATCCTGATTTAGAATCATCTTTTGCCGTGAATTTCACGGGCGCCAGTCGACAACATCCAAATCTTAGTTGATCTCAAGGAGAAGTCTATTCAGCTTGCAGGGTAATAACAACGCAACCTCGCCGCATTATCAACACTCCCCAAGTTACTCCTCCAGCTATCACACCCCTGCGGCGCCGGAGACCGCGCGCGCCCCTCCCCGCCTGGAGAGCCGGGCTATTATCTTTGATTTAGAAATCCCCGTCGTTTATCACAGCCTGATTCCTCTTTACGGTTTACTCTCGCGCTCGCCTAAGACTTCCAGCGGCCGTCCGTCATGTCGCCCGCGCCTCCCCGAAGATACACTCGTCGACTCTTTTATACCTCGCAGTGCGGCTGAACTCGGTTTCTTTTAACTTTTATTTTTAATTTATTGCTGTGAAAAATCCTACCGGCTTGTTGATAACAAAACAGTGCCTTTGGCATTTTTTCAATCTTAAAAAATCACAATTGAAATATTAAATTCGCTTCAAAATATAAAGCAAAACTACAGTACGCTTCAATTATGCTGACATTAGTATTAATTAGTAGTGAGCTTAGATTGTAGATTTGACTGTTTAAAACCATCGATTTTCGGTCGACTATTCATCGGTTTTTCTTTGGCCGAAATCATCGTGTTATTTCGGTAAAAATGTAAATCATGCTACTTTGTGGTTTACACAAAGGAAAAAATATTTATAAATTGATATAAAGCAATGTGTATAAATAATAAAAACCTGTCATGGTTTTACACAATGTTTAAAAATAATCTCAGGAAAATAAATCCGAAAAAGGCAGTCGAGTCAAATAAAATGTCAGCAGATCCGGAGCGTATTGCGTCGCTCACTCTGTACAAAGCAAACAGCCGCGGGAATCACTCCAGCGCGGGAGGGGGAGGGGCTCCCTGCCCGGGGACTCTGCCCCCTCGGGTGTGCCACGTCGGCAGATTCCCGGATGGCAGTGTTTTGGTCACTTTGGGTTTTTTTGATAAGCCCAATTTGTAATTGAATTCGTTTATGTAAAACAACATAAAATAACGCCACCGATATTGTGTCAATTGATTTAAATATTTTCGTAGTAGAGATTATTTGATATATTTTTAATTTATTTTATGTCGCTTCCTTTAAATATTAAATATTACATTTCGATGAAATTATTCTTTCATGGGTGGTTCTTTTTGCTAATATATGTTATTTTCAACTCCCGCTTATATTTCGTATACTGGTGGATATCACATATTCAACAATAAAGCTCAAATATTAAGCTTTGAAATTCCATAACCTTTCGTAACTCGTAGTATTTTCCCAAAAAGTAAAGTATTCTATGATTTTACAAATATGTATGTACAATTATACTAATTTTAATGTTTTTGTTTGATTATGTTTTACTCTGTTACATTTTCATAATACATCTCTGTGATTTGTAATCAAATACTTTTTAAATTCCATTTTTTTTATGTATCTGTATTATCTACAGTAATTTATAAAAAAATGATAAAAACAATAATAGCGTTGCGGTACCGAGTTACTTTGCGTGGGGAACTCGCTCTTTTTATAAAACTGAGTCTCTTAAATCAAAAAATACAATATCCTTGAAAGTGTTTTACAGACTTCTTTGTTGTATGATATAACTCAAAGGATTTTTTTTTTACTTTTCAATTCCTACGTATGTTTTTTTTATAAAACCTTGTGTACTGTTTGTTCGTTCTTATTACATTTTCAGAATCGTTTATATTCATAACATACGCGTTTTTTTGTTGGCGAAAATGTAATTAAGTAGTCTCTCTGTGAAGAACTTCCGCGGAAGTGAGTGCGAGCGCCTAGTCGTTTTTATCCGGATTGTCAACAGAGTGATCTCGGCGCGATAGGGCACCTTCGCACTTTTATTTCACCATTACTCTCGGCAGGACTCAACCCGGCGCCCGCCCCGACTCCCGAACCATGATCATTCACCAGTGACAAACTTTTGGAGATCATTCGCCACCTCGTAATATGTTTTGGAATGAAATTGATTTTTGCATGTTACTGGTGGTTTCTAAATGCCCGCAAACTCGTTGTGCAAACTCAGCGTGGTTTTTTTTTAAATGATGTGAATGAGAACACAATTGGCTTGTTAGAATCCGAATGAAATCGAAAATAAATTGGTTATGTATATTTATGTAATAACATAAAACCACGACCCGCGTAGAAGCCAGGGAAAGATTCGGATTAGGGGGAACGTAAAAATGGTTTTTTGGCATTATACTTCAATAAATCGTGATATAAAACATTTTCAAAGCTTTTGCTTTTCCGATTTGATTAACCTATCTAACTCGGTAATAAAGCGGTAAAGGCTTCTGATACGGACTTCAAAATCGGGAATAAGTTTTTAGCGATCCGCTTAATGTGGAAATGCAAACGATAAATAAAGAAGAAAAGTGTATTTTGTATTGTTCATAAAAACATTAAATCTATATTATATTTAATTTAATTTGTGATAATTCGTTTTTGAAGTAATTTAATAAGAGCATTTCGAGACCTCGTCGAGATTCGCTCGCCCCAGACGGCCCCCGGAGACGGAATCGCCGACGGACGCTCGGCCGCACGTGTTGCACTCGCTGCAGCCTCTCTAGCGCCTGTCGAGTGATTCGCTTTTAGTTCAATCTCTATGACGAGCTTACTTTGCGGCTTTTATTTGCACATTAGTCTCATTACCGCGCTCGTAAGTATGTTTGTTTCTTCCCCAGCTGAACCCGGAGGGCTTCAGGGTCTTGCGCTAATGAAATATATATTTTTGTTTTATAAGTTGGGAGTTCATATATTTTTTTGTAAAAAAAAAACTACATAATTTATCAAAGTAAAACTGTCAAAAATATCAAGCTAAATTGAATGAAGCAATATTAATAAATAATTCCGATATTAGCAAATATTTTTTGTGACTTTGAGTAGTGTTAAATTTTAAGTCAGATTAGATTACAAGCTTTGTTTGAATATAATTTGAAAATCGTTTATTTCCAAACATTACACAACTAAAACCATATTCAATTTATATACAAAATTTTTGAAGTTGATATAAATCTCCATTTTATTGTTAAAATAAATATGAGTTTTTTTAAGATTCAAAAAAGAATATAGCAGATTTTTTAATTGCATAGCCGATGTCGCTCACAGATTTGCGTGGCAAGAATATTTTCTTGCGCGTCCCGTAAAACCGAGCCGTCAAAGGTGTCGCTTCCTCTCGTGGCTCGCGCCGCCGCGTCGCCTTTACTCGGCGCGCGGGGCTTCAGGCTCCTCGTCCCGGCGCGCCCCGGCCCGGGGGCGGAGGACCCTTCAGCGAGGGGCGCACGGTGCGGCGCGGCTGCTCTCATTGCAGAGAAAAACGCCAGCTACACTGCAGCCGGCAGCTTTCGAATCGTTTTTTTTTATTTTTATTTCCACCCATTTAACCTAACCTAACGCGGTAATGAATTAATATATCATAGTTATTGTTAATCGTACAGGGTTAGGCAGGGAGGTAAGGATGATTTGAGATGGAGACAACCATGGTGGATATCTGTTCGACAGGAGATTTTTTGTAATGGTAACATCCAAGTTACACATTGAAAAAATAAAATTTAGGTTTCGTTGAGAAGTGCATACCTCCCTACCTAACCCTGTATTAAAAATCCAAAGATATCATAACTATTTGACGTTTATCAGTATTTTCTTATTTATGTAAAATACATTTGTAAAGAGCTACTACAAATTCTGTACCTAATGGAAATATTTTACACACTCAATGTAAGCTGTGTAAAATAAATTTCTTCTGTTTAATTTCATACTTATATAGTATTGATAGATTAAAAACCAAAAAAAAATCCGTATATAACGCTGTTTGTAAAAAAAATATTATTAATATATCTGTCAAAATAGGATTCTTTACTAAACAAGCAATTCAACACCGAAAATAGGCATCATTCATATATATATTTATATATAACTAATTTAATTTACAAACACAATCAATCCACTTACTCACAAAGCGGCCTCCTCTGCCATGCAGGATTCCGATCCGATAAGATTTGCTCTTTTCAGTGAAGTGGGTCCCCCTCCAGTCCAGGGCGCTCCGCCCCCGACCCGAGGGACCAATTTGTCTCCGGTGATTGAATTGTTTAGCCTAGCACTCCTCCGCGCTCACTTGTCACGACGGCGGGACAGCCGAGGAGACGAACCCATTGTTAGCAGAAATCGCTTACGGCTGCTTGTAGCGCGCTCCTTCAGCCGGCTGACTCCCGCTCTCGCGGCTTGTGGTTTTATTTATTTTTAATATTCTTTTTAAATCGATTTACAACTATACAATAAACCACCTTAAAAGTCCGTTTATGTATTTATTTTGAAACACAAAATTTCACCACACAGCTATTGCTTTAATGGTTCTCGTTCAAATAGTGAATACATACTTTCTAGTTATATGAAGCCGTATAAAAAAAAAACTTTTTCTTAAAATAGAAATGCCAATTAAAATAATATTCAATAGAGCTTTAAAATCAACATAGATTTTCTACGATTATTTGAGCCGTGTATAGATTTCAATGAATTATTATATTATATTAAGGTTGAAAACTCAAATATCATTTTATGCATGAAAAGTTAATAGAAATAAAAACACTCAATGATTTTCTTTTATAAAATAAATCAATTGGGAGTTCGGTCATTACCCGTCTCGGGGGTCATTTTATGTTTGTGAAGTGTGCACTAAAAATTTACTGGCAATCTAGAATAAAATTGATAAAACATCACAGGAGTTGGCTTTATGAAGAGGGGGGGTTGAATTAGTTCGATGGAGTGATAGATAAACTAATTTAAGGTGTTTCAGACTAAGCCAGAATCGGAAACTATGAGGCCGCAGATGTGTCTCATAATTGTATTCCCTTGAGACTCCAGCGGGCTGTAGGCGATCATATCCCGTATGTAACGTGAGGAAGTTTATCCCTTTTGGCGTAGATATAGGTTTCTTATCAATCTTTAAAAACTATTTCTAGTACCGTCGTGTACCCCATTCGAGTAACTCATTCTGTATTGCCATAACGGCTTATATTATTTAACTAAACTTTGGATCAAAACCGCCGAGTAAACAGTATCGATTTCCTATCTATATTTAAAGCAATGTCTGCCATATTATTTAAGTACAAGGCTCTTATTAATTAGTTTTCTACTTAAATTTCCTTTTGCTTATTCTGCTATCGATCAATCTTTTGCCTTGACATGCCAATTTGAACACGATTATTTTCTGTTTTATTTAAAATAATCAGGTAACTTGTTCGTAGCATGGATTCGTGACTGAATGCCATTATCGTAGCTGTTTGATATTGCAGATACATTAAAGATATGATTGTTATTTTTTAATGGCATAAATTCGATTTAATATATATTAAACAAATATGTAACCATATCACGTTTACATTGATACATTTAAGTGGTTAATTAAAATTATTATAACTGCAGAGTTAATCGGCAAACACAACTTCGTTCGTGATATAATAAATACCGAACGCAAACAACGCTGTACGCAGATAATTCCATTATTGCAGTATTACTCCTCTTTTGTCATAATGACAAAATATACCGATAATTAACAGTTGAGCACTGTAAACAAACAGGCGGTCGCGGGGAGCGCTGGTATTTTTATTCCCTTCCCCGGCATAATTAAAACCACCCGTGAAAGCAAATAATTCAATTTGCGGATTGTTCAAATCTGTTGTACTGGCGGGTGTACCGCCCCGGAGCACGGCAACGGCAAAACCGCACGTCCATTTCCATTAATAATGTTAATACCATTTTATTGGGCGTTTCTTGCGAGTACATAAAGCAAACCGGAATTAGATGTATTAAAAAGGATGATTAATGAAATAGAAATATTTTTTATGTACATTGTATGATTTTGTATTATACAATACCATTGTACTTGTCATGTTATTGTAACACAAGTAAAATAAGTATATCTTACTGGGTTTTTAATAATAGGGTGGATACTGGCATTCACAAAAAAATGTCTTTTGTTCGCGATTGGGGAGTGATTTAGATGTGATAAAACATTTTTATTTATTTTTGTAACTAATCAACGTTTAAATATTTGTACCCATAATTATATATAAAAATATTCGATATTTTTATATAGAAGTTATGACTTTTGTCATTTCAATATAAGCTTTTTCAGGAAAATATGCCTTTTTATGCATTGAAGGTTAGAAAATACTGTTAATATTTTTAAGCTGCCGTTTTTTTGTCTTATTTTGTTTCCGCTTCTAGTACATTGATTCTGATATTAAAGTGTCACAAATATATTGTGTCATACGAACGGCGTTGTCGCTGGCTTCCGACCCGGGATTTGGGCTTTTTAATGAAATCGCTCACTTAAATTTGGTGTTCCTAATGCCGCGGCCCCGAGGCTCGCGCCCCTCGGCGGCCATTGCGCCTTCACCCCCGCCCCCGCCACGGCCCCCACCCCCGCCCCCGCCCCCCGCCCCCACCCCCGATGGCGGACCGCCCGGCTGTTCTGCGCGCCGAGCCAAATCCGGATGTACTTGAAATAATAGTTGTTTGCTGTTTCTGTTGTACTTGATTTCGTTTCAGTTTGTTTTGTACGATAACGAAATGTATGCAATTTTTGCATTTTGTAAATTGTTTGTGAAGCGAAATCGTTGCTTTCGTAACAATATTTATTATGATAAAAATAATACAATTTTAACATGATTGAAATATTTTAGGCAGATCATATTTCAGCTTAATACGTAAAGACTCGTATCACTTTTCATATTAAATTTGGATTTTCGGTGAATGTTAAATAAAAGCTAAATTTTTCATAAATATATAAAATATTTTTAGACGTTACATAATTACACATAAACTAATATATAATTACTGTATAATGGTTTTGAACGAATTAAGTAATATACAACTTATGTTGGAATTTAAGCTTTATATCTCTTGAATTTTAATAATCTATTATTTCCATTACTTTTGCTATCGCATTATAAATATTTATTATATTTAAAAATATAATGGCAATATTTATGTTATTTGTATTTTTAAGCTTTACATATAACATCATATTATTATGCTCAACAATGTGCCGTAAAAATCTTTGAATATTTCAAACCTTACACATTATGGAGTGCGTTACACCCTTCAATATTGGTTTAGCGATTGTCCTCAGAAGGGTAGCCTTTATTCGCTTCCGCACATTTAAGGAAGACGTTCCAAAAAATACAGCCTTCGATTTGAATGCTAAGGGACGCGCGCGCCGGAGATTCGGCATGTCAATGGGCACTCGGACCCGCCCGGGCCGGCGGGGCCCGAGGCGGCTGTCCTTTTAGCGGAATGACTTCTTACCGCCGCACTTGGGAGTTTTTTCGGACCTTCTCGGTGTTTTATTCTCCCTTGTCCGTAGTTTTGCAGGAAACTCGACAAATTGCGGGTCCTGAACGATTCTTGCTCAATTTGAACCGTCTGATGCCCGACGGAAACTGTATGCTTCCACTCCGCCTCGTGTCGGCGAAATACAAAATGCGATGAACCCCTTTTCTCTTATTAGGTTATTACTTCGGTGATGTATTTTTTTTTAGTAATTTTTAAACTATTTATTTTTATAAAATGGTTCGCCAATCAGTCATCGGAAAAAAAAATAAAAAAGATGTACATTATTCATACACGTAAATGATGGAGGAAAACTCTATCACTTGTCATTGCTGTGCAAAAATATCAACCCGGGGGCTACTTTAATTAAACAGGCGCTTTTTGTCTGTATATATCTACAAGTAAGAAGATTCAAAACGAATGACTTAGCTGCATATTTTCATAAATATATTTGCGAGAAAGATCAATGAAATAACTGTTCATTCATTGGGTATTGCTCACTTTCAGTGACAAATAAATCGTCACTCAAAGATTCTATTAGGGGACAGAACCACAGACCATTGTCTCTGTATTACATAATTCTTGAAGAGCAGGAGTAAAAAAGTGATTTTAAGCCCGTCACGTATTTAAAATAATACATATAATACAATACGACATGACACTTTTGTACTCTTAAGCTTTACAAGAGCGGTTTTATTATGTAACTCGGCCGCTAATCAGGCGCGATTCTCCACGGACATGGGACGCGGCCGCGGAAAGCGCGGCATCGATTATCCCACAAGTTGGACGGAGACATTCTACACAGAATAGACAACTATGTTTATTTTTAATTCAGCGCTCTCATTGTTAACACTTGAATTGATTCGTCTACTCACTATCTAATATTTACATAGTAAATTTTGTCTTTTTTACTAAAGTGTTCTTACAACTACTTTGTGAATACAAAGTTAGTGATTTAAATCGTATTAACTATGCCGACTTATTCAATAAGCATAATCAAACTATTGGTTTTGGGTAATAATCGTTCTTTTTGAGGTAATGAATTTTTGAAAAATTTATTAAGCTTATGAAATATGCTGACGATCTGATTAGTACATTAACTTGGTTTTAACTCAGTCTTTATTCAAATAAAGCTATTTATATATGATGTTCGGATATTCGGATTTAATATGATCTCGATATTCGGATTTTAATATTTTTCAAGTACAATTAGTCGGAAATCTGGAAGAGCTTTCCAATGAAATACGCTGCTGAAAATTAAATACAGTTTGAAAATCAGATATTCAACTGGAAACTCAGATTTCAAGGGAAAATAAAAGCCATAAGTCATCATTGATAGTATTTAATATATATTTGGCATCTTAACTTTAGACAGCTGCTAACGAGCTATGTTTTAATAGATACATTTCTGACCTGAGTGCTGACCCAATAATGGGCGCCTTACAATGCAGCAGCAGTGTGAATAATCCAGAAGCTCGTCCGAGGCACAGGCTCCCGGCCATCGGGCCCGCCCTGTAGTCGAGGAGTCCGCCGGCGGCAGTATCAATTAGCAAGGCGAGCTCTCGGCCCGAGAGCACCTGAGCCCGCTTATCTCCGTCTTCACGACTCGCCGCTCTCCACTAACTGACCCGCGAGACCGTCTTGTATCTGCACGGGCCGGATTAAAGCTTTATTGACTCGGTTGTCTTACTTTTGTACCTAATGCATATTTGATTGCACTAAATTTAATATTGCATATTCAATTTTTTGAAGATATTTTTATGGGTGGACTATCAAGTATAAATAAATAACTGATGAAAAGTCATGTTACTTTATTCATATTACTTTAGACACGTTATTTATTTATCTATCTGTGAATTCGTATTTTTGAATTATTCAGTATTTAAAATTGTATGGAAATATTTAGGATATTTAACTTTAAAATATATTAATCAAACCCCACACAAATCACGATGATATTTTTCTGAGAATTTCTTTAATCATCTTCTATGTGTGAACTAATGTGCCTAATCATATTAGTAATAAAATATATTCATTAGTTTGCCGTGTACTCTCTTTCATTGATTATACCGTGCCATTTTTAATTTGTTGGAAAGTTTAATAAAGCTGATAAATAAGTTTCAATGAAACAATTTATTTTGTTCTAATATAAATATTTTTTTATGTAATCAAAGTTAATATAAAAAGTAGTTATTTAATATAAATAAAATAATAAAACATTTCATTTCCCTTTATAATAATTGAATATTCATTCATACATATCCCACACAGGTATCGCGTTATCTATGTACACATTTAGTTACTAATACTGGCTGTAAATACATAATGCTAAACAAACTTATACGTCAGTGTTGTAATAAATTAGACTGTAATCAAATCTCCGTTGCCAATCTCCTCCCACGGGAATCTAACCTGAGTCAGCACAGTCCGCGCTGGGAGTGACGAGAGCCGAAGCTGCTGTCTCGCTCTTTCCCAGGACTATT